>CM053028.1:2208738-2808738 GCA_028564925.1 Lithobates sylvaticus | reverse complement strand
AGCACGTTAAGCAGCGCCATTGTAAGAGACACGGAAAAATTACGAATCGCAAAAAAAAAAAAAAGTTACGAATGTACGAATTTTTTCGTTCAATCCATTCGAAGTGCGTTAAGCAGCGCCATTGTAAGGGACACGGAAAATGACCAATTTAACAAAAAAAAAAAAAGTTACGAATTTTTCGTTCATTTTGATTTTCGTTGTTCCTGTTTTCGTTTTTCGGATTTTCTTCTTTCGTAGTTTCGTTGTTTCTAATTTGGTTATTTCGGATTTTCGTTGTTTTTCGGATTCGTTAGATTTGAACATTCGTTAAAATTTTTAGCGAATCGTTCGTTCATTCGTACAATAACGAATGAACGAATATAACGAATTTTAACGAAAAACGAAAAAAAAACTAAACGAATTGCACATGTCTAGTGTCACCACTGTCTGCATACATCAGAGGCCGGGGGGGAGTGGTAAGAGAAGGAAAATGAGGGCTTAGCTGTTGACTTTTGACGAAGTCAAGATTTGCATATGTGTACCAGCCCTTCTTTGTGTTCCTAGGCTTCTTATTGTGCATCGGGAACAGCTGATGAAGCCATATTATGATAGCAGCATTAAATTTACATGCAAAAACTCCCTTCAATGACCAACAAAAAAAACTGGTACTGAGAATCCAGACTCAGACTTTAGGGGGGTAGACGGACAAGAAAAAGCGGAAGACGTGGTCAATGTATGATCTGTACACTGGAACTTTATGTTGTTTTAATGCAATGTGAACATAAAAATACAATACAATCTCAGTTCTCCACTCAAATTTATATAAGCATCTTGAGTAGACATCAAGATATTTTAGTGTCCAACCAGCCAATTAACAGGATAAAGCCATAATCTTGTAAAAAAAAATGTAACAATTGTGAGGAGGCATCTATCAAATCAGTGCCGGAGGCTTGTCCTTCATACTGGAGAATGGCCAACTTTTGGTGCAACACAAGGAAGCTTCCTTGTCCTTCACTGTAGAGCAGGGGTCTCCAAACTTTGTAAACAAAGGGGCCAGTTTACTGTTCCTCAGACTTTTGGGGGGCTGGACTGTGGCCAATGAGGAGTAGAAAAGGTCCCAATGTCAGTTGGAAACAAAAACAATGCCTCGTCGTTGGTGTCAGTTGGGGGAACTGTGCCTCATCGTTGGTGTCGGTAGGCCCAATTGTTGGTGTCACTGGGAGGAATTGTGCCCCTTCATTGGTGTTATGTTGGGGGGATTATGTCCCATTGTTGGTATCAGTGGAATAAATAATGCCCCAAGGTCTAGAAAAAGCGAGCAAAGGGTCACAGTTTGGAGACCACTGCTGTAGAGAATGGCAAAGGCAAATCTCAAAACGGCATCTAGAAGTAGATATAAGTCGGTATTTGCATAGGGCTAGGTACCTCCTTCTGCTGGCATCACAAATGGAAGTAACTGACCTGGAAATTGGCCATTTGGGTACTTAGACCTGCATTGTGAAATGGGGATAGATTGTAGGTTTGCCCCATACCCAGAAGTTGGGTAAGATCTGGCAGGTTTCGGTTAGACATGTGCAATTCGTTTCGTTTTTTTTTTTTTTTCGTTTTTTTTTTTTTCGTTATTTTCGTTCGTTCGTTTACGTACGAATGAACGAATCATTCGAATCGTACGAATCCGAATAACGAATCGTAACGAATCGTTCGAATCGTACGAATCCGATTAACGAATCATTCGAATCGAACGAATCCGAAAAACAACGAAAATCCGAAAAAAAAACAAATTGGAAACAACGAATGTACTAATGGAGAAAATCCGAAAAACGAAAACGAATGAAAAAATTCGTACATTCGTAACTTTTTTTTTTTTGTTGTTGAATTGGTAATTTTCCGTGTCCCTTACAATGGTGCTGCTAAACGTGCTTCGAGTGGATTGAACAAAAAAATTCGTACATTCGTAACTTTTTTTTCGATTCGTAACTTTTTTTTTTCGATTCGTAACTTTTTTTTTTTTTTTTTTTCGATTTTGTAATTTTCCGTGTCTCTATTGAACCAAAAAATTCGTACATTCGTAACTTTTTTTTTTCGATTCGTAACTTTTTTTTTTCGATTCGTAACTTTTTTTTTTTTTTTTTCCGATTTTGTAATTTTCCGTGTCTCTATTGAACCAAAAAATTCGTACATTCGTAACTTTTTTTTTCGATTCGTAACTTTTTTTTCAATTCGTAACTTTTTTATTTATTTTTTTTCGATTTGTAATTTTCCGTGTCTCTATTGAACCAAAAAATGTGTAACTTTTTTTCGATTCGTAACTTTTTTTTTTCGATTCGTAACTTTTTTTTCAATTCGTAACTTTTTTATTAATTTTTTTCGATTTGTAATTTTCCGTGTCTCTATTGAACCAAAAATGTGTAACTTTTTTTTTTCGATTCGTAACTTTTTTTTTTCGATTCGTAACTTTTTTTTTCAATTCGTAACTTTTTTTTCAAATCGTAAATTATTAAAATGTAATAATAGCATACACATTACATCAAATTATGAATTATGCTCCTATTACCAATCTACGAATGTTACCAATGTTACGAATAAATACGAATGCGTCCGAAAATTAAACTAACGAAAAAACGAATCAATGAAAAAATAACTCTTACGAATGTACGAACCGTTACGAATACGAACAACGACGACTTACGAATGTACGAATCGTTACGAATCGACGGAAACGAAAAAAACGAAACGAAAAAAAACGATTTTTTTTTCGGAAACGAAAAAAACGAAACGAAAATAAACGAATTTTTTTGTTGTGCAGATGTCTAGTTTCGGTAACTGTAGAATTTAAAGGAAAAGCAAAAGGATGATTTATCGGGTGGCCAGACTTTATAGAAGGGCCATGTTCCTCAAGACCCATGTTGGACAATTTTGGATGTTTTGGCCAGGAACTGGTGCGGCTTGTCAGCAGTAACCTCAATGGGGAATAACTCATCTTGTGGTTTAATGGTGACCCGGTGTCACCAGGACAGGCTTTCAAGAACCGAGATATTTTCCTGACAAATATATTTCTGAGGGATCAATAAAGTGCTACACCCTAAAGCAAGCCTTACAAACGACTTCACGATAGTTTGAAAATATTAGATCTATCTGTGAATCGTATCAATCTCTGAAAATTAGAAGAGATTCTCTCAAACTTTTATAAATGTTTTTTTTCTCCCGAACGTTTTATATATCCGATTATTGCCCTTTAAACCTGCATATTAGGCTTTACTCTCTCGCTTGCGAATCCTTCATTAATGACACTGTTTATTGAGAACGAGCAATAACGGCTGCAAATGCAATTTAAAAACCTCAAAAATGTGGCAAAAAAATGGTAAAAAAAAAAAAACCCGGCAAATTGGCAATGTTCTCCAGCTGCCAGCTTGGCCCATCTCGATCACCCGCCCTTCCAACTTATTGTTTGGTATCTTTTTGGGAGCCTTGTATTTGTGATGTCTTATTTATTGGAAATGTTTACATGTGTTTTGTAGTATTCGTTTTTTTTTGGGGGGGGGGGGGGGGGGCGGAAAGTGGGGATCATCTTTTTGAATTGATTAGCATTATAGAATCCATTTTTTCCTTCTGATTCTTGAGGCATCGGTTGTTTTAGATGTCTCGACACTAATAACGTGTTTAAGGTGAAATCTTCTAGATATCGAGGTTTCGTCCGTGTTTCTAAAGGAGAATATTTTATTTTCCATGGTGCCCAAAACTTGGTATTTTTGTGTTTTTTTAAAGGTTATCTCCACTATTTTCTAACTTTCACAACTACAATCTCTGCAAGCAGTCCCAACCCCCCACAAAAAAAAGGCAACTTTGGGTTTGATAGAGTTTTTTGGCCATTGGTTGCAGATTCATGGGCTTGCCATTATCGGTTAATGGCACCACCACATGTGTGCTAAATGGCAACGCGTTTCTTTGACTGTTGGCAAAGTACACAATTTCCCGACACGCAGAGGTAGGACCCTAGCGTAAAGCTGGTCAGATTTTTTTATGAACTTTCGGATGAAAAATGTCCTCCGTACATTCGATTAACGCCAACAGAATCCTGGGGAAGGTACTTGAATAGAATTTCCCCATCAAAAACCACACTCTCTGATAGAAATTAATTTGTTTGATTAAATGTTTCTATCGTTGATCCTTCAAATTTTCTCATCACCATGGTCCAAAATGTTGAATAGACTCCACTAATGATTGGAAAATTGAACGAGCTTGATCCAAAATCGAAAATTTCTAACAAACTATGACCAGCTTTAGTTGTGTTTCTGGTTCGGCATCTTGAAAATCTTCCATGAATATTTCCTAAAGGTTTACTTAGCAAACCTACGCAGAAGAAGTCATCTCATCTCGACCTCAAGTCATCTCATTTGAGGCTTTAATAAATAACAATGCACAAATCAACGATGGGTCCTGGTTTCAAAGCCAACCGTCCCAGAAATTGCTTTGATATGTTGCCAACTCTGTATTGGGAACACCTAACTTCCAGACAACTAGAACAGCCTCAGATAGCTCAACTGTGAGTCATGTTGGTGTCACCCATAATTAAACATTCTAATCAGGCTGAGCACTTCACTTGGAATGGTAACTGTTGTCTACCTTGGTGGTGGATTAGTTGAGTAAATCGGGGTGGGTCGGGGAGCAGTTTAGATTGGGAGGAGCGATGGTCATCTGCAAAGTTATCCAATAGTGGACAATAGCCTTTAAATTTGCATATTGAACAGTTGTCCTTCTGACTGCAGTAAATCTTTCTGAACGGTGAACTCGGTAATCTCAGGTGCCTCATTTTTCAGACTGAAAGTCAAAGTATCAAATAAATAATTACATTTTTTAATGTTCTCATTGACCATATTCAACAGTTGTGCATTTGGACAGACAACTTAAGGCTGTCTAGCCCCTGTGGAAGCTTCAGTTTCAGTCACACCCATGCTTACTAGGTAAACCCACCCCTGCCCTCCAAACCCCACCCCTTTTCCCTCCTTTTCCCTATGGCCTTGTCACTTTGGACAGACAGACAACTTAAGGATTTCTAGCCACTGTGGAAGCTTCCGTCTCAGTCCCACCCATGCATACCAGCTAAACCCACCCCTGACCATTAAACCCCACCCCTTTCCCCTCCTTTTCTTTATAGCATGGTCACTTTGGACAGGCAGACAACTTAAGGATTTCTAGCCACTGTGGAAGCTTCAGTCTCAGTCCCACCCATGCATACCAGCTAAACCCACCCCTGACCATTAAACCCCACCCCTTTTCCCTCCTTTTCCCTATGGCATTGTCACTTTGGACAGACAGACAACTTAAGGCTTTCTAGCCACTGTGGAAGCTTCAGTCTGTCCCACCCATGCATACCAGGCAAAACCCACCCCTGACCAGTAAACCCCTCCCCTTTCCCCTCCTTTTCCCATTGGCATTGTCACTTTGGACAGACAAAAAAACTTAAGGCTTTCTAGCCACTGTGGAAGCTTCAGTCTGTCCCACCCATGCATACCAGGTAAACCCACCCCTGACCATTAAACCCCTCCCCTTTCCCCTCCTTTTCCCTATGGCATTGTCACTTTGGACAGACAAAAAAAACTTAAGGCTTTCTAGACACTGTGGAAGCTTCAGTCTGTCCCACCCATGCATACTAGGTAAACCCACCCCTGACCATTAAACCCCACCCCTTTCCCCTCCTTTTCCCTATAGCATTGTGCCTAGGGGATGTGGAACAATCAGTCCTTACTATACCTCCATGGTAAAAGGAAATACAATACAGAAGGGCACAGGGCTAGACCAAAACACACTAAAACCTTCATGGGAAGAACCAAGTGCAGCGTCTACCTCCCCTCCCCCGCTCAACAGTAATTGTTTCGCTGCTTAAGTGCGCTTTAAGATTTTGCTGGCAAACTCTCATGCATTATTCAAGTTGTGGACAGGAATAATGAATTGGTTTGTGGATACTTTTGTTAAATTTTATTGTATAAAACCTGCCACATTCGACGATGGGGTGTAACGTACCTACTGCAGGTCAGTGTGCGCACAGCGGGGCGCAAGGTGGTCACCATGAAGTCCCAGCTCCTTTTGGGTTTCTGTAATATACATTTTTTTTTCTATTTACAAGTAAAATGAACCCCCCCATAGTGCACCTTTTGGGAATACATTAAGAGGGGAGGGTGCAAGGGGGGGGGATTGTCGGGTCATTTTGCGCCCCCCCTTTTTGGTTGACTGGAATAGGGGTGGAGACGAGGGGGGTGGCACCAAAAGCCAATTCACAACCTGTTGTGTCTTTAAATCAATGGACTGTGTGGGTAATTCACTGCTTTGGTCTTAGCAAATGTTTTTTTTTTTTTTTGTTCCTCTCTTTTATTTATCTGATGTTAGAAATAAAAACTGTTGTATTTTGGAAAATAAAGTCTCCTGTTTTTTTTTCTTTTTCATTTTTTTAAATTTGAATTATTTATAAATTTGTTGTAAACCAAAGCCGGGTGGCATACAGTGTGCTATAAAATAATACACTATGCGTCCTGGGAAACTGCATGGCAAAATCGAATGTTATTGGCTATTTTTTTTTTCTCCAGGTCGAATATTACTCATTCATACAGAATAGAGAAAATCCCGGAAATACCACATTATGGCCACTAGATGGAGCTGACGATCATGTGACAGAAATACTTGTTTACTGCGATCATTAGCGCCATCTAATGGCCATAATGCAGTATTGCTCTGATGTTAGAAATAAAACTGTTGTATCCTGGAAAATAAAGTCTCACTGTTTTTTATTTTTATTTTTGGCTGGACTTCTGCTTTGGGGCTCATTGACACCAGAGAGCCGCGCTGATCGCACTGCCACTCGTGTGCGCAAGGAGACGCGTTGCTGATGCGCCAATCCTGGCACATTGCACTGTTTCCCTTTTTTTTTTTTTTCACAAAACTTTCTTGAAGTGTCACAAGCGACATTTTGAGTTCTATTTAGCAGTGCAGCATTGCGATGCAGTGGCTCACGTTGTCGGTCGCTGCACTGAGAGAAGGGCTGTGCTGTGAACTGACACCATTGGAAGGCGGTGCCATTATTTCCTACCTCCGCGATGGGGCTGTGCTGGACAGGAACTTCTCCTAGACTATGTTCACACACATGCAGCGGCGCCCATGTGTTTTTGCGCAATTTTGCATGAATTTATGTGTTGCATTTAGAGCGGCCCATTCATTTTGATGATTTTGAAGAAGTGCGTGAGAAGTGCATGACCCCCCCCCCTTTTTTTTTTTTTTAAACAAGAGAGAACAATAGAGAAAATATCCAGTGAGCGGCAGTTGTGTGGAGGAAAATGCCTTGTTGATGTCATAGGAGAATGGGCAGGCTGGTTCCAGTAACTCAAATAACCTCTCGTTACACCCAAGGTATGCTGAATACCCTCTCTGAATGCACAACACATCCAACCTTGAAGCAGATGGGCTACAGCAGCATAAGACCGCACCGGGTGCCACTCCTGTCGGCTAAGAACAGGAAACTGAGGCTACAATTGGCACAGGATCACCGACATTGGACAATAGAAGATTGGAAAAACATTGCCTGGTCTGATGAGTCTGGATTTCAGCTCTGACATTCAGATGGTGGGGGGGATGGGATATCACCGGTTCAGGCTGGTGGTGGGGGGTGTAATGGTGTGGGGGGATGGGATATCACCGGTTCAGGCTGGTGGTGGGGGTGTAATGGTGTGGGGGATGGGGTATCACCGGTTCAGGCTGGTGGTGGGGGGGGTGTAATGGTGTGGGGGATGGGATATCACCGGTTCAGGCTGGTGGTGGGGGTGTAATGGTGTGGGGGATGGGGTATCACCGGTTCAGGCTGGTGGTGGGGGTGTAATGGTGTGGGGGATGGGATATCACCGGTTCAGGCTGGTGGTGGGGTGTAATGGTGTGGGGGATGGGATATCACCGGTTCAGGCTGGTGGTGGGGGTGTAATGGTGTGGGGGATGGGGTATCACCGGTTCAGGCTGGTGGTGGGGGTGTAATGGTGTGGGGGATGGGGTATCACCGGTTCAGGCTGGTGGTGGGGGTGTAATGGTGGGGGGGATGGGATATCACCGGTTCAGGCTGGTGGTGGGGGTGTAATGGTGTGGGGGATGGGGTATCACCGGTTCAGGCTGGTGGTGGGGGTGTAATGGTTTGGGGGATGGGATATCACCGGTTCAGGCTGGTGGTGGGGGTGTAATGGTGTGGGGGATGGGGTATCACCGGTTCAGGCTGGTGGTGGGGGTGTAATGGTTTGGGGGATGGGATATCACCGGTTCAGGCTGGTGGTGGGGGTGTAATGGTGTGGGGGATGGGGTATCACCGGTTCAGGCTGGTGGTGGGGGTGTAATGGTGTGGGGATGGGGTATCACCGGTTCAGGCTGGTGGTGGGGGTGTGGGGGATGGGATATCACCGGTTCAGGCTGGTGGTGGGGGTGTAATGGTCTGGGGGATGGGATATCACTGGTTCAGGCTGGTGGTGGGGTGTAATGGTGTGGGGGATGGGATATCACTGGTTCAGGCTGGTGGTGGGGGTGTAATGGTGTGGGGGATGGGATATCACCGGTTCAGGCTGGTGGTGGGGGTGTAATGGTGTGGGGGATGGGATATCACCGGTTCAGGCTGGTGGTGGGGGTGTAATGGTGTGGGGGATGGGCACACTTTGGGCCCCTTAGTACAAGTTGAGCAAGGTGTACCTAATAAAGGGGGTCCAACCCGCTACTAGCAAGGGGGACCTAATAAAGGGGGTCCAACCTGCTACTAGCAAGGTGGACCTAATAAAGGGGGTCCAACCCGCTACTAGCAAGGGGGACCTAATAAAGGGGGTCCGACCCGCTACTAGCAAGGGGGACCTAATAAAGGGTCCAGTGAGTGGATGTGTTATGCAGGTTAAATTGCACCAAAATGCAATATGTGTTTCAGCATGCGTGAAAAGCAAGTGTCAGAAACCATGAAATCAGGCCGAGACAGAAGTTCAGGTAAATAAAAATAAACAAATAAATTGTTTAATAATAAAAGTAAAAAGAACAAACGTAGTCAAAACATAGCCAGAGTTCAGTAATCGGAAGGGATAGTCAGCCAAGCCAGAAGTCAGGGATCAATGTAGTGGAACAGCAAGCAGGATCTGGAGCCAGAAGGGATGTCAGCCAAGCAAGTCTTGTACAGGACCACAGGAGATAGTCTCTGTGATGTTGACCAAGCGAAGGCAGAGATCCACTGGACTGGACGGCTTAAGTAGGCAGGACTGACGAGCAGGATATCATCAACAGCTGAGTCCCTGTGGAGAGAGAGGAGCTGGCAATTATCCGACAGCTGAAGAAGGAGAAGGAAGGGCTGAGCCCAGGCCTGACAGCAAGATGTGTTGGGGCGCCAATTAGGCTTCATTTAGGAGTGCAGTTGGGGGGGGGCAACAAAAATGCCAGTTTTCGCTGTGTTTTCGCTGCCCACCAACCACCCCCCTTAAGCTGCAATCGGGGGCATACGGGGGTCTTTACATGCCACGCCCACAATGCTTCCCTTTGTAGTGATCGAAGGGCTCGCTGATCGTTACACATTCAGGTAAATGGGAAAGCGCTGCAAACGGGGCGTGGTTACAAATGGGAAAGCGCTGCAAACGGGGCGTGGTCACAAGCAGTAAAGCGTCATCCCATCGCTTCCTCAGCAACTGTTTGTAGCCTCTAAAGTGCGATCCAAACGCGGGTTGGGCTTCAGAGGAAAGGAATATTTACACCCCTTTCACACTGAGCCGCCCGTTCGTTCGCGCTAAAGTGCCGCTCGTTTTAGCGTCGCTTCAGCGGTGTTTAACCAGGTCTTTTGTGACGCTTTTCGGCCGATAGCGGGGTGCTATTATACCCCCAAAAAATGGGTTACAAAACTCCCGTTTGCAGCACTTTCAAAGCTCTTTTCAGGCGCTTTGAGAGCGCTGCCCATTGGTTCCAATGGGCGGGGCATTCTGGGAGCGCTAAATACAGCGATCCCAACCCGCCCCAAAGATGCTGCATGCAGGACTTTTTGGAACGTCCCGCAAGCGCCCCGCCCCCCGCGTGACGCGGCCCATTGGAAATGAATGGGAGGCGAATTCTAGCGCTAAATCACCTGAAAACCGCCCCGGTGTGAAAGAGGTCCTTCGAAGCACCTCGAAATCCCCCCTTTATGATGTCACTGTGTGATGTCACTGTGTGTCTGTAAAAGGGGTGCGTGTTTTTTGTGCGTTGAGCGAACGCCATTTTCTGCATGTTCGCAGAGCGCACAAATGTGACCCCAGAGACTTATTAGCGGGAGACACTCGATCAGAGAAATGAAGAGAAAAGATTTGTCAGCCGCAAAGAAATCATTCAGCTCGTCCCTGGAAGCGTTCCACACCGGGCGCTCTGTTATGAGAATGACTTCTAAAGTCGATCGTCTCTACACCAGTGCGAGACAACCTGTGACCTAAAGGGGGCCACGAATCCGCCCCCTGACATCACCCGGGGGCCGCACACAATGTTCAGTCTATGTAATGCTGAGATCAGAGTCAGAGAATGCAGACATAATAGAGGAAATGAGGGTCAGAGAGTGAGGATAGGATACATTGTTGGTGGGAGATGCTGCCTGAGGGTCAGAGAGTAAGGACAGGATACATTGTTGGTGGGAGATGCTGACTGAGGGTCAGAGAGTGAGGACAGGATACATTGTTGATGGGGAGATGCTGCATGAGGGTCAGAGAGTGAGGACAGGATACATTGTTGGTGGGAGATGCTGCCTGATGGTCAGAGAGTGAGGACAGGATACATTGTTGGTGGGAGATGCTGCCTGAGGGTCAGAGAGTGAGGGCAGGATACATTGTTGGTGGGAGATGCAGCCTGAGGGTCAGAGAGTGAGGACAGGATACATTGTTGCCTGTGGAGATGCTGCCTGATGGTCAGAGAGTGAGGACAGGATACATTGTTGTCTGTGGAGATGCTGCCTGAGGGTCAGAGAGTGAGGGCAGGATACATTGTTGGTGGGAGATGCAGCCTGAGGGTCAGAGAGTGAGGACAGGATACATTGTTGGTGGGAGATGCTGCCTGATGGTCAGAGAGTGAGGACAGGATACATTGTTGTCTGTGGAGATGCTTCCTGAGGGTCAGAGAGTGAGGACAGGATACATTGTTGTCTGTGGAGATGCTGCCTGAGGGTCAGAGAGTGAGGATAGGATACATTGTTGTCTTTGGAGATGCTGTCTGAGGGTCAGAGAGTGAGGGCAGGATACATTGTTGCCTGTGGAGATGCTGCCTGATGGTCAGAGAGTGAGGACAGGATACATTGTTGGTGGGAGATGCTGCATGAGGGTCAGAGAGTGAGGACAGGATACATTGTTGATGGGGGAGATGCTGGCTGAGGGTCAGAGAGTGAGGACAGAATACATTGTTGATGGGGAGATGCTGCATGATGGTCAGAGAGTGAGGACAGGATACATTGTTGGTGGGAGATGCTGCATGAGGGTCAGAGAGTGAGGACAGGATACATTGTTGTCTGTGGAGATGCTGCATGATGGTCAGAGAGTGAGGACAGGATACATTGTTGGGGGGGGAGATGCTGCCTGAGGGTCAGAGAGTGAGGACAGGATACATTGTTTATGGGGAGATGCTGCCTGAGGGTCAGAGAGTGAGGACAGGGTACATTGTTGGTGGGAGATGCGGCCTGAGGGTCAGAGAGTGAGGACAGGATACATTGTTCATGGGGAGATGCTGCATGAGGGTCAGAGAGTGAGGACAGGATATATTGTTGATGGGGGAGATGCTGGCTGAGGGTCAGAGAGTGAGGACAGGATACATTGTTGATGGGGAGATGCTGCATGATGGTCAGAGAGTGAGGACAGGATACATTGTTGGTGGGAGATGCTGCATGAGGGTCAGAGAGTGAGGACAGGATACATTGTTGTCTGTGGAGATGCTGCATGACGGTCAGAGAGTGAGGACAGGATACATTGTTGGGGGGAGATGCTGCCTGAGGGTCAGAGAGTGAGGACAGGATACATTGTTTATGGGGAGATGCTGCCTGAGGGTGAGAGAGTGAGGACAGGGTACATTGTTGGTGGGAGATGCTGCCTGCGGGTCAGAGAGTGAGGACAGGATACATTGTTGCCTGTGGAGATGCTTCCTGAGGGTCAGAGAGTGAGGACAGGATACATTGTTGCCTGTGGAGATGCTTCCTGAGGGTCAGAGAGTGAGGACAGGATACATTGTTGTCTGTGGAGATGCTGCCTGATGGTCAGAGAGTGAGGACAGGATACATTGTTGGTGGGAGATGCTGCATGAGGGTCAGAGAGTGAGGGCAGGATACATTGTTGCCTGTGGAGATGCTGCCTGAGGGTCAGAGAGTGAGGACAGGATACATTGTTGGTGGGGAGATGCTGCATGAGGGTCAGAGAGTGAGGGCAGGATACATTGTTGCCTGTGGAGATGCTGCCTGAGAGTCAGAGAGTGAGGACAGGATACATTGTTGTCTGTGGAGATGCTGCATGAGGGTCAGAGAGTGAGGACAGGATACATTGTTGCCTGTGAAGATGCTGTCTGAGGGTCAGAGAGTGACGACAGGATACATTTTTGGCGGTGGAGATGCTGCATGAGGGTCAGAGAGTGAGGGCAGGATACATTGTTGTCTGTGGGGATGCTGCATGAGGGTCAGTGAGTGAGGACAGGATACATTGTTGCCTGTGGAGATGCTGCATGAGGCTCAGAGAGTGAGAACAGGATACATTGTTGCCTGTGGAGATGCGGCCTGAGGGTCAGAGTGTGAGGACAGGATACATTGTTGGTGGGGAGATGCTGCATGAAGGTCAGAGAGTGAGGACAGGATACATTGTTGATGGGAGATGCTGCATGAGGGTCAGAGAGTGAGGACAGGATACATTGTTGGTGGGAGATGCTGCCTTAGGGTCAGAGAGTGAGGACAGGATACATTGTTGTCTGTGGAGATGCTGCCTGATGGTCAGAGAGTGAGGACAGGATACATTGTTGCCTGTGGAGATGCTGCCTGAGGGTCAGAGAGTGAGGACAGGATACATTGTTGCCTGTGGAGATGCTGCCTGAGGGTCAGAGAGTGAGGACAGGATACATTGTTGGTGGGGAGATGCTGCATGAGGGTCAGAGAGTGAGGGCAGGATACATTGTTGCCTGTGGAGATGCTGCCTGAGGGTCAGAGAGTGAGGACAGGATACATTGTTGGTGGGAGATGCTGCATGAGGGTCAGAGAGTGAGGGCAGGATACATTGTTGCCTGTGGAGATGCTGCCTGAGAGTCAGAGAGTGAGGACAGGATACATTGTTGTCTGTGGAGATGCTGCATGAGGGTCAGAGAGTGAGGACAGGATACATTGTTGCCTGTGAAGATGCTGTCTGAGGGTCAGAGAGTGACGACAGGATACATTTTTGGCGGTGGAGATGCTGCATGAGGGTCAGAGAGTGAGGGCAGGATACATTGTTGTCTGTGGGGATGCTGCATGAGGGTCAGAGAGTGAGGACAGGATACATTGTTGGTGGGAGATGCTGCCTGAGGGTCAGAGAGTGAGGACAGGATACATTGAGGGTCAGAGAGTGAGGACAGGATACCTGTGAGGGTCAGAGAGTGAGGACAGGATACATTGTTGCCTGTGGAGATGCTGCCTGAGGGTCAGTGAGTGAGGACAGGATACATTGTTGCCTGTGGAGATGCTGCATGAGGCTCAAAGAGTGAGAACAGGATACATTGTTGCCTGTGGAGATGCTGCCTGAGGGTCAGAGAGTGAGGACAGGATACATTGTTGTCTGTGGAGATGCTGCATGAGGGTCAGAGAGTGAGGACAGGATACATTGTTGGTGGGGAGATGCTGCATGAAGGTCAGAGAGTGAGGACAGGATACATTGTTGATGGGAGATGCTGCATGAGGGTCAGAGAGTGAGGACAGGATACATTGTTGCCTGTGAAGATGCTGTCTGAGGGTCAGAGAGTGACGACAGGATACATTGTTGGTGGGAGATGCTGCCTGAGGGTCAGAGAGTGAGGACAGGATACATTGTTGGTGGGGGAGATGCTGCCTGAGGGTCAGAGAGTGAGGACAGGATACATTGTTGGTGGGGGAGATGCTGCCTGAGGGTCAGAGAGTGAGGACAGGATACATTGTTGCCTGTGGAGATGCTGTCTGAGGGTCAGATAGTGAGGACAGGATACATTGTTGGTGGGAGATGCTGCCTGAGGGTCAGAGAGTGAGGACAGGATACATTGTTGTCTGTGGAGATGCTGCATGAGGGTCAGAGAGTGAGGACAGGATACATTGTTGATGGGTAGATGCTGCCTGAGAGTCAGAGAGTGAGGACAGGATACATTGTTGATGGGGAGATGCTGCATGAGGGTCAGAGAGTGAGGACAGGATACATTGTTGATGGGGAGATGCTGCCTGATAGTCAGAGAGTGAGGACAGGATACATTGTTGGTGGGAGATGCTGCCTGAGGGTCAGAGAGTGAGGACAGGATACATTGTTGATGGGGAGATGCTGCCTGAGCGTCAGAGAGTGAGGACAGGATACATTGTTGATGGGGGGATGCTGCCTGAGAGTCAGAGAGTGAGGACAGGATACATTGTTGGTGGGAGATGCTGCCTGAGGGTCAGAGAGTGAGGACAGGATACATTGTTCGTGGGAGATGCTGCCTGAGGGTCAGAGAGTGAGGACAGGATACATTGTTGATGGGTAGATGCTGCCTGAGAGTCAGAGAGTGAGGACAGGATACATTGTTGATGGGTAGATGCTGCCTGAGAGTCAGAGAGTGAGGACAGGATACATTGTTGATGGGGAGATGCTGCATGAGGGTCAGAGAGTGAGGACAGGATACATTGTTGATGGGGAGATGCTGCCTGAGAGTCAGAGAGTGAGGACAGGATACATTGTTGATGGGGAGCTGCTGCCTGAGAGTCAGAGAGTGAGGACAGGATACATTGTTGATGGGGAGATGCTGCCTGAGAGTCAGAGAGTGAGGACAGGATACATTGTTGATGGGGAGATGCTGCCTGAGGGTCAGAGAGTGAGGACAGGATACATTGTTGATGGGGAGATGCTGCCTGAGGGTCAGAGAGTGAGGACAGGATACATTGTTGATGGGAGATGCTGCAGAAGACAGTATGAACCTGGGAAGAGGTTACATGAGGCTGGTAGAGATCAATGTTATTCCCTACTGTACACTACAGGATGGATTGCTCAACCACCACATGGTGTATACAGAGGGGTGTGGTGACGCGCTCCCAGGCAGGATTTGTATTGCACTCACAAATGAGGCAACAGCTGGACTACAGTGAACTCCCTCACCCCGGAGGATCGGCTCTGGGGGGGCGTGGGGAATATCCAAATTACAACACAGGATGTCGGTAAGACCGACCTTCCAGGAAAGGGAGACGGGGAGCGAGCCGGGGCACATCAATAGACCAGGGAACAATAATTATTGTAATAATGCCATGACTCATTGTGATTGTACAATCATCTCCGACAGATGAGTATTGTCTACCGGGGGATCGCAGACAGAGGCAACATGCAGCTAGTCGACTCTGGAGAACTACAAGTGCCAGCAGACCAAGTCACACCAGGAAGATTGCAGATATAGATGCTTATTAGTTAATAATAATATAATAGTTTATCATTCGTTGCTGTTTATTTTAACCTTCCTCTGGACCAACTGTGGGTGTAGGATTGTATATATAGGATTGTATATATAGGATTGTATATATAGGATGGTATATATAGGATTGTATATATAGGATTGTATATAGGATTGTATATAAATGATGGTATATAAATGATGGTATATAGGATTGTATATATAGGATGGTATATATAGGATGGTATATATAGGATTGTATATATAAGATGGTATATATAGGATGGGATATATAGGATGGGATATATAGGATTGTATATATATAGGATGGTATATATAGGATGGGATATATAGGATGGGATATATAGGATTGTATATATATAGGATGGTATATATAGGATGGTATATAGGATGGTATATAGGATGGTATATATAGGATGGTATATATAGGATGGGATATATAGGATGGGATATATAGGATTGTATATATATAGGATGGTATATATAGGATGGTATATAGGATGGTATATAGGATGGTATATATAGGATGGTATATATAGGATGGGATATATAGGATGGTATATATAGGATGGTATATATAGGATGGGATATATAGGATTGTATATATATAGGATGGTATATATAGGATGGTATATAGGATGGTATATAGGATGGTATATATAGGATGGTATATATAGGATGGGATATATAGGATGGTATATATAGGATTGTATATATATAGGATGGTATATATAGGATGGTATATAGGATGGTATATAGGATGGTATATATAGGATGGTATATATAGGATGGTATATATAGGATGGTATATATAGGATTGTATATATAGGATGGTATATATAGGATGGGATATATAGGATTGTATATATATAGGATGGTATATATAGGATGGTATATATAGGATTGTATATATAGGATGGTATATAGGATTGTATATATAGGATGGTATATATAGGATGGTATATATAGGATGGGATATATATAATGGTATATAAATGATGGTATATATAGGATGGTATATATAGGATTGTAAAGACAAATAGAAATTATTTTCCGTTTTTATTGGTTGAACCAGATGGATTTATGTCTTTTTAGTATCTTTTTAGTGACTATGTGACTTTGTAACTATGACAGGGATGAAGAGGACGAAGGCCCCGGAGACGGCAGAGATAATAAAGATACATTGTACTTACAAATCAGAACATGTAACCGGCTGAATTCTCCCTTTTTCTACCAAAGCTGTT
Organism: Lithobates sylvaticus; assembly: GCA_028564925.1. Taxonomy (NCBI): domain Eukaryota; kingdom Metazoa; phylum Chordata; class Amphibia; order Anura; family Ranidae; genus Lithobates; species Lithobates sylvaticus. Next base: position 2,791,897 of record CM053028.1, on the reverse strand, counting down.
TTGGTGTTTTTTTTTTTTGCACATGTTTAAAAAATAATGTTGGGCGTCAAGATTACATAAAACCCACAAAACTTTGTATCGTTTCTGAAAGCCGGTGTTCTATCACCAAGTGTCCGGCTGTCACTAGGTGTCCGAAGTCTACTGCGCATGCGCAGCGCATGCGCAGTCCGGATCCAGAAGATTTTCGGAAATTGTCGGAAGATGAGCGGCGCCTGCGCCGTGAGTCGAGGAGAAGCCCCCACCATCCAAGCGGACATAAGGTTAGTCAAATTGAGAGGGCCCCTCGCGGGCTCGCTTCGCTCGCCACGCATCGGGCACGGCCTCGCTGCGCTCGGCACTTTTATATTCTAACTCTATGTCCACTGGGATGGTGGGGCTTGAAAGCGGACTCACGGCGCAGGCGCCGTTCATCCTCGGCAATTTTCGGAATATGGGCGGTCTGTGTACTGCGCATGCGCAGTACACCTCGGACACTTGGTGATGGGGGACGGATAATGATACAACACCGGCACCCTGGAGAATAAAATAGTGGCGGTTCTAGCTTTTTATGTCACATGATATTAGTGCAACGGTTTATGAAATGCAAAATTTCTGTAAAGAAATACACTAAAGTTCATTTCAGAGCACACAAACACAACATATTGCCCAATTTTCTGGCAAAATCTAAAAGACGAGGATGCACCGATCAAATAGATACCAAACAAGCCAAACCTTAAAACTGCCTGATATATTCCATAGGCGACTTTAAAGTGGCGCGCCACCCACCACACGAAAAATGAATATCAGCAGCTACAAGTACTGCAGCTGCTGACTTTTAATATATGGACACTTACCTGTCCAGGGAGCCCGGGATGTCGGCACCAAAGCCGATCTTCGGATTGGCTGTCGGGTGCAGCTGCCTCCATTGCCGGTAAGGGAACTTGGCAGTGCAGCCTTTCGGCTTCACAGCCGGTTCCCTGCTGCGCATGCGTGAAGTGCGCTACACATTCCAATTAGTCCAGTGGCGGAGAAAGGAGGAGGGAGCTGAACTTCTGAGGTAGGTCACCACGGGGAGGTCCGATGGAAGTGGTGACAGGGTACCTATCAAAAACAGGCCCCCCTCCCCCCTCAAAGATGCCAAATGTGGCACCTGGCGGGGAGGTGACAAATAAGCGGAAGTTCGACTTTTGGGTGGAGCTCCACTTTAAATGCCCCGACAGGTCATCCGGAGTAATGGGTCTAGAATTCCGGATATCACTCCAGCGATATGTAACATGAATAATACAACAGACATTATCATGTATAGACGCCCCCAACACTTGCATTTACATTCATTGGGGCATGTATGGAGGAGTGGTCGGGGGGAGGGGTTAAGTTCTTGTAGGTAATTTTTTTTTTTTTACACTTTAAAAAAAAAAAGTATTTAAAAAAAAAAAACACAGACAAAAAGTCCCCTCTGTGATGCATTGTTTTGGTGACAGGTTCTCTTTAATTAGACATCGGGGGTCTAAAAGCCCCCCCCCCCCCCCGACGGCTCACCTGCCCTCTAGAGCTGCACGATTCTGGCTAAAATGAGAATCACGATTTTTTGCTTAGAGGATCACGATTCTCGCGGCGTAACATCATCTTTCACATTAAAACAAAAAAAATTCGGCTAACTTTAATGTTTCGTTTTTTTTAAATTATTCCCTAAGTGTATTTTTTCCCCAAAAATTGCATTTAAAGGACCGCTGGGCAAATACAGTGTGACATAAAATATTGCAGAAATTGCCATTTTATTCCCTAGGGTCTCCGCTAAAATATATATATATAATGTTTGGGGGTTCCAAGTAATTTTCTAGCAAAAAATATTGATTTTAACTTAAACAAGTGTCAGAAAAAGATTTGGACTTTAAGTGGTTAAACTTCCTGCATTTACACACAGAAGTTTCATATAAGAAGGAAGTTAGTTACAATGTTTCATGCTGTTAAAAACTTGGCAGACTGCCTGGATTTTTTCTTTACACCCAGAAGTTTATCCCTTTGATCTAAGAATGAAGTTAGTTACAATGTTTACTGTTAAAACTTGGCAGACTGCCTGGATTTTTTCTTTACACACAGAAGTTTATCCCTTTGATCTAAGAATGAAGTTAGTTACAATGTTTCCTGTTAAAACTTGGCAGACTGCCTGGATTTTTTCTTTACACACAGAAGTTTATCCCTTTGATCTAAGAATCAAGTTAGTTACAATGTTTCCTGTTAAAACTTGGCAGACTGCCTGGATTTTTTCTTTACACACAGAAGTTTATCCCTTTGATCTAAGAATGAAGTTAGTTACAATGTTTCCTGTTAAAACTTGGCAGACTGCCTGGATTTTTTCTTTACACACAGAAGTTTATCCCTTTGATCTAAGAATGAAGTTAGTTACAATGTTTCCTGTTAAAACTTGGCAGACTGCCTGGATTTTTTCTTTACACACAGAAGTTTATCCCTTTGATCTAAGAATGAAGTTAGTTACAATGTTTCCTGTTAAAACTTGGCAGACTGCCTGGATTTTTTCTTTACACACAGAAGTTTATCCCTTTGATCTAAGAATGAAGTTAGTTACAATGTTTCCTGTTAAAACTTGGCAGACTGCCTGGATTTTTTCTTTACACACAGAAGTTTATCCCTCTGATCTAAGAATGAAGTTAGTTACAATGTTTCCTGTTAAAACTTGGCAGACTGCCCGATTTTTTTCTTTTGACGGCTGAGAAAGCAGATAAAGTCTTTACGCTTGTTATATGAAAGAATCGTCAAACTCTGCACTGGAGATCGTCAGCAGGGGGGTTGAATCGGGTTATATTTTGTGTTAGTTTCAGTAGCAGGCCCGTAATGCAGGGTGCAGGGGCACTGCCCCCCCCATCCATGCTCCCGCCCCTAATCTACATGCGGGGTGTCGGATGCATGGAGTCCAATAGTTTTTTTTTTTAAAGAGCACTGAGGCTCTAATTGGCTTCAAAAAAAGGGTGGGCTCGGGGAGCGCTGAGTCCACCCAGTTGTGTGACAATAGTGAATTATTATTCGCTATTGTCTTCCTGTTTCCCTTCCCAGCCAATCAGGAAGCAGGAGGAGCGAGATTGGCCAAGAGGATAAGTGATCGTATTGGCAGGGGGGAGGATGTACAGGAAGATCCGGAACTCGGGAGACGACCGCCCACAGCGATCTCTCAGTGCTCTGCATCGGCGCCGATTGAGAGCCAGACCACGTGGGGGGGGGGGTGCTGGGCATGTTTGCCTCCCCCCCTCGGCTGGAGCAACCGCCACCACTGGTTGTTTTGCAGTAAAATTAATTGAAGTGTATTTATTCCCCAAAAAATTGTACAGTGGGACCTTGGTTTACGAGTTAACAAGCATTTTGAAAGACGAGCAACTTTAAAAAAAAATTCTGACACGGTTTGCGAGTGTTGTCTCGCAAGACGAGCAGAATTCAAGCTAATAGGGTCTGCAGTACCGCATTTGGCCAGAGGTGAGGGGGGGCGCCGGAGCTGAGAAGAGCTGAATGACGCCGATTACAGCCGATCGGCGCCGTTCGGCAATGCTTGGAAAGAAACGGAAATACTCAATTTCCGAGCCTTCCAAGGTTTGCCGAGGTCAGCCGAGGTGTCCTCGGGCCTTTCCGAACGTTTCCGAGGCTCTCTGGCGCCCCCCCACCCATCTCTGGCCGCATGCGGTATTGCATGCCATTGAAGTCAACGCGGAACAAATTATTTTCGTTTCCATTGACTTCAATGGGGAAACTCGCTTTGATATACGAGTACTTTGGATTACGAGCATTCACCTGGAACGGATTATACTCGTAATCCGAGGTTCCACTGTATTTGAAAAACCGTTGGGCAAATACAAATACATAAAAAATTGCAAAGATCTCATTTTATTCTCTAGGGTCTCTGCTAAAATATATATATATATATATATATATATATATATGATGTTCTAAGTCATTTTCTAGCAAAAAAATACTGATTTCAGCTTCTAAACAAAAAGTGCCAGAAATGGGCGGGTCAGCAAGTGGATATCCTGGGGGTTCTTTTTGCTGGTGACAGAATCTTGTAGTAAGCGGGCGGAGCCAACAATGCCGTCCTGCCTGTCACTGATGAAAGCGGTTGCAATTCTAAGCCAAGAGATGGACAATTCCCCCACAGCGAGGCGCATTGATAGCGGCAGAGGGTGTCCTGTGTGTATATACTGCCCTCTGCTGTCCATCATGGGAAATGATATATTATTGGGCAGCAATTACTTTCATATTACAAGAAGAAAAGATAATAGAAAATGATTGAATTGCGGTCATTTTCCTCCTCATAGAGTTGTACATCCAACCCTCAGAGCCAATATATCTTATAGAAATCTGGATTCACTCCGTTCTGTGCCAATTCTGTTGCGTTTGTTAATTATGTTATCAATTCACATTAATGCGTTTTATAAAACGTGGCGCATGCGCTGGCTCTTTACTACATACAACAGAGCTTTAAATCGGACCTCCGGCCCTCCCTCCAGTCTTCCACGTTTGTAGCGGCTCCTCTCCTGCACTGAAATGTCTTCCTCTGACATCACTGCACACTGTGAGCATCTCACAATGTGCATTAGAAGCTGCAGGAAGTCAGATATAGCTCCGCCTCATTTCCAGGCTGGAGGACATCCGGCATCATCTTAGCTCTTTCCTCTTCAGCCTAACTTTCCATGGCCCCACCCCTTTCATTGATTGAAATTCATGGAGGATCAGTGTCACATGTGGGTGTCATCTATGTAAATATAGCCACACCCACTCGTATAGACTGACACTCCCCCATCAGGGAGGAGTACTGAGGCTGGGGGGGGGGGGGGCTGGAATGTTTTCTGGAAGATAGGTACAGCCCCCTGCTGGCCCCTCGTCCAGCCATGATCTGCCTGCGTTGCCTGGAGAAGCACAGAGACGCGGCGATGATGTCACAAGGTATGATAAGCAATGTTATCCGAATTTCCAAAATACAATAGTAACAAATTTAAACGAATCCACGATAATAAAACGAAAATTTTGGATGAAAGTCAGATGCTTTCCGAATTGAATTCGAATTTCAGAAGAGAATAAAGTAGAATAGAAAATAAAGGAATAGAAAAGAATAGAATATAATAGAGCAAAGGGGAACAGAATACAAAATAAAAGAATGGAAAAAATTGAATATAAAATAAAGGGATAGAATAAAAAATAAAGGAATAGAATATAAAATAAAAGAATAGAATAGAATAGAAAAGAAAAAAATTGAATTGCGGATGTTTTTCATCAGTCGGGACTGGGAAACTGGTCAGGGTTGAGGGAAAGATGGATGGTGATAAATACAGGGATATTCTGGTAGCACTCTGTGTGTGATTTGAGGCGAGGATGGAGGTTCACCTTCCAGCAGGACAATCACCCCAAACACACTGCTAGAGCAACACTTGAGTGGTTTAAGGGGAAACATGGAAATGTGTTGGAATGGCCGAGTCAAAGCCCAGACCTCAATCCAATAGAAAATCTGTGGCCAGACTTAAAGATTGCTGTTCACAAGGGCAAACCATCCAACTTGAAGGATCTGGAGCAGTTTTGCAAGGAGGAGGAATGGGCAGAAATCCCAGTGGTGAGATGTGGCAAGACTCATAGAGACTCATCCAAAGAGACTTGGATGGCCGCAAAAGGCGACTCTACAAAGTAGTGACTTTAGGGGGGTGAATAGTTTTGCACATTGACTTTTTCTGTTATTTTGTCCTATTTGTTTGTTGCTTCACAATAAAAAAATATATATCTTCGAAGTTGTGGGCGTGTTCTGTAAATGAAATGAGGCAAATCCTCAAACAATCCATGTTATTCCAGGTTGTGAGGCAACAAAACACGAAAAATGCCAAAGGGGGTGAATACTTTTGCAAGGCACTGCACTACCAATAAAAAATTCTACATGTCACAAAAAACGAATAAAATAAATTTGTGTACCGTGTTATATGACCAAGTAAGTCAGTCAAACTATCACAGCAGAAAAGTAAAAAATGACAATCTCTGTTGACTCTACAGAAATCTCCACTGATTCTACAGAAATCTCCACTGATTCTACAGAAATCTCCATTGATTCTACAGAAATCTCCATTGATTCTACAGAAATCTCCACTGATTCTACAGAAATCTCCACTGATTCTACAGAAATCTCCATTGATTCTACAGAAATCTCCATTGGTTCTATAGAAATCTCCACTGATTCTACAGAAATCTCCATTGATTCTACAGAAATCTCCACTGATTCTACAGAAATCTCCATTGATTCTACAGAAATCTCCACTGATTCTACAGAAATCTCCACTGATTCTACAGAAATCTCCATTGATTCTACAGAAATCTCCACTGATTCTACAGAAATCTCCATTGGTTCTATAGAAATCTCCACTGATTCTACAGAAATCTCCACTGATTCTACAGAAATCTCCACTGATTCTACAGAAATCTCCACTGATTTTACAGAAATCTCCATTGATTCTACAGAAATATCCATTGGTTCTATAGAAATCTCCACTGATTCTACAGAAATCTCCATTGATTCTACAGAAATCTCCACTGATTCTACAGAAATCTCCATTGATTCTACAGAAATCTCCACTGATTCTACAGAAATCTCCACTGATTCTACAGAAATCTCCATTAATTCTACAGAAATCTCCACTGATTCTACAGAAATCTCCAATGATTCTACAGAAATCTCCATTGGTTCTATAGAAATCTCCACTGATTCTACAGAAATCTCCACTGATTCTACAGAAATCTCCACTGATTCTACAGAAATCTCCATTGATTCTACAGAAATCTCCATTGATTCTACAGAAATCTCCACTGATTCTACAGAAATCTCCACTGATTCTACAGAAATCTCCATTGATTCTACAGAAATCTCCACTGATTCTACAGAAATCTCCATTGGTTCTATAGAAATCTCCACTGATTCTACAGAAATCTCCACTGATTCTACAGAAATCTCCACTGATTCTACAGAAATCTCCACTAATTCTACAGAAATCTCCATTGATTCTACAGAAATCTCCACTGATTCTACAGAAATCTCCACTGATTCTACAGAAATCTCCATTGGTTCTATAGAAATCTCCACTGATTCTACAGAAATCGCCACTGATTCTACAGAAATCTCCACTGATTCTACAGAAATCTCCATTGATTCTACAGAAATCTCCACTGATTCTACAGAAATCTCCACTGATTCTACAGAAATCTCCATTGATTCTACAGAAATCTCCATTGATTCTACAGAAATCTCCATTGGTTCTATAGAAATCTCCATTGGTTCTATAGAAATCTCCACTGATTCTACAGAAATCTCCACTGATTCTACAGAAATCTCCACTGATTCTACAGAAATCTCCACTGATTCTACAGAAATCTCCACTGATTTTACAGAAATCCCCATTGGTTCTACAGAAATCTCCACTGATTCTACAGAAATCTCCATTGGTTCTATAGAAATCTCCACTGATTCTACAGAAATCTCCACTGATTCTACAGAAATCTCCACTGATTCTACAGAAATCTCCATTGATTCTACAGAAATCTCCACTGATTCTACAGAAATCTCCATTGGTTCTATAGAAATCTCCACTGATTCTACAGAAATCTCCACTGATTCTACAGAAATCTCCACTGATTCTACAGAAATCTCCACTGGTTCTACAGAAATCTCCATTGGTTCTATTGAAATCTCCATTGGTTCTACAGAAATCTCCACTGATTCTACAGAAATCTCCACTGATTCTACAGAAATCTCCACTGATTCTACAGAAATCTCCACTGATTTTACAGAAATCCCCATTGGTTCTACAGAAATCTCCACTGATTCTACAGAAATCTCCATTGGTTCTATAGAAATCTCCACTGATTCTACAGAAATCTCCACTGATTCTACAGAAATCTCCACTGATTCTACAGAAATCTCCACTGATTCTACAGAAATCTCCATTGATTCTACAGAAATCTCCACTGATTCTACAGAAATCTCCATTGGTTCTATAGAAATCTCCACTGATTCTACAGAAATCTCCACTGATTCTACAGAAATCTCCACTGATTCTACAGAAATCTCCACTGGTTCTACAGAAATCTCCATTGGTTCTATTGAAATCTCCATTGGTTCTACAGAAATCTCCACTGATTCTACAGAAATCTCCATTGATTCTACAGAAATCTCCACTGATTCTACAGAAATCTCCATTGGTTCTATAGAAATCTCCACTGATTCTACAGAAATCTCCACTGATTCTACAGAAATATCCACTGATTCTACAGAAATCTCCACTGATTCTACAGAAATATCCACTGATTCTACAGAAATCTCCATTGGTTCTACAGAAATCTCCATTGGTTCTACAGAAATCTCCACTGATTCTACAGAAATATCCACTGATTCTACATAAATCTCCACTGATTCTACAGAAATCTCCATTGGTTCTACAGAAATCTCCACTGATTCTACAGAAATCTCCACTGATTTTACAGAAATCTCCACTGATTCTACAGAAATCTCCACTGATTCTACAGAAATCTCCACTGATTCTACATAAATCTCCACTGATTCTACAGAAATCTCCATTGGTTCTACAGAAATCTCCACTGATTCTACAGAAATCTCCACTGATTCTACAGAAATCTCCACTGATTTTACAGAAATCTCCTTTATTTCTACAGAAATCTCCACTGATTCTACAGAAATCTCCACTGATTCTACATAAATCTCCACTGATTTTACAGAAATCTCCACTGATTCTACATAAATCTCCACTGATTTTACAGAAATCCCCATTGGTTCTACAGAAATCTCCATTGGTTCTACAGAAATATCCATTGGTTCTATAGAAATCTCCATTGGTTCTATAGAAATCTCCATTGGTTCTACAGAAATCTCCACTGATTCTACAGAAATCTCCACTGATTCTACATAAATCTCCACTGATTCTACAGAAATCTCCATTGGTTCTACAGAAATCTCCACTGATTCTACAGAAATCTCCACTGATTCTACAGAAATCTCCACTGATTTTACAGAAATCTCCTTTATTTCTACAGAAATCTCCACTGATTCTACAGAAATCTCCACTGATTCTACATAAATCTCCACTGATTTTACAGAAATCTCCACTGATTCTACATAAATCTCCACTGATTTTACAGAAATCCCCATTGGTTCTACAGAAATCTCCATTGGTTCTACAGAAATATCCATTGGTTCTATAGAAATCTCCATTGGTTCTATAGAAATCTCCATTGGTTCTACAGAAATCTCCACTGATTTTACAGAAATGCCCATTGGTTCTACAGAAATCTCCACTGATTTTACAGAAATGCCCATTGGTTCTACAGAAATCTCCATTGATTCAACACAAATCCCCCATAATCACCACTCTTAGCACTTCCCCCAAATTTCCCGTCCTAGAAGAATACTTACCCCCTGCAGCCCCCACATTCCCCTATTCTAACACAAATCCTTTCTGCCCCAATCTCCTTGTGGTACCACCTCACATGATATCACAGTACCCAGGGCAGCTGCCCCTCCTGCCCACCCCTTGTACCGGCCCTGATTCCAGGCCCCAACACCGGCTGGACCGGGTTCAGGGCTGGGACAAGGGATGGGCAGGAGGGGAGGCTGCCCTGGGCGCGGTGGGGATTTTGGGGGGTTGTGCTCAGGGGAGGGCTGGGCTGGGGGGCAGAGTGGCTATGGCCCCCAGGCCACCCTAACTTAAGTTGAAAACGGCCGGCGCCCGCTGCCCGCTGCTATTTCTACGGCTGCGGTGGTCAACCACTGTTGCATTCTGGGAGTTGTAGTCCGCACTCAAGCTCCCAAGCAGCGCAGAGGAAACTACAACCCCCAGAGACCAGAGTCTTGTAGGCAGGGTGCCTGTGACTGGCTCGGGCTGTGGGGCTGGGTGCTGGTTTGCGCTGGCCGTGGCACGCAAGCTGAGCTGCCAGGTAAGAGACCCTGACAACCCCAGCTGACCCCCACATCCCATTCCCCCCCATACACCCCATTTACCCTGCCCCAGTGATCAGGGTGCATGGATGGGCTCATGTGAGACTGCATTGATGGGCACTGATGAGGCGGCATTGATGGGCACGGATGAGGCGGCATTGATAGGCACTGATCAGGCTGCATTGAGGGGCACTGGTGAGGCTGCATTGATGGGCACGGATGAGGCGGCATTGATGGGCACTGATCAGGCTGCATTGAGGGGCACTGGTGAGGCGGCATTGATGGGCACGGATGAGGCGGCATTGATGGGCACTGATCAGGCTGCATTGAGGGGCACTGGTGAGGCTGCATTGAAAAACCAGCTGGGCATGGTTGGTGAGCTGATTCAGTGGTTCAATGGGCCACTTGACTGGACTTCCCCCCCCAGGCCTAAGGCTGCCAGCCCTCCCCTGGTTGTGCTAGAATGGGTGATTTGGAGGTTGGGATTTGTACTGAGAAAGTGGATTTCTGTTAGGAAGAGGGATTTGAAGGGGGGGGGGATTTGTGCTAGCAGGGGTGATTGAAGAGATTTGTACTGGGAAAGGGGATTGGGGGGGGGGGGGTGAATTGTGCTGGGAGAGGGCATTGGGGGGGATTTGTGCCAAGAGAGGGGATTGGGGGGGATTAGTGCTATGAGAGGGGATTGGGGAGGGGGGTGAATTGTGCTGGGAGAGGGGAGAGAGGGGATATGAAAAAATACCTGGCAGTGACCGCCCCCCAGCCCCCCCCCCGTTTTACTTACCTGAGCCCCGTATTTCTGTCGGCTGAGATGCGCTCTCCCTCACTCCACGGGGTCCCGGCTCTTGATTGGATAGATTGATAGCAGCGAAGACATTGGCTCCCGCTGCTGTCAATCAAATCTAATGACGCGAGTGCCGGGGGCGGGGCCTAGTCCAGCATTCGTGTCTATGGATACCGAATGCTGGACTCGGGAGCGCGCCTGCAAGGTAACCCCCCCGGGAGAGCGCTTCTCCTAGGGGGGTTATCTGATGCAGGGAGGAGCCGTGAGAGCCGCCTGGGGACCCCAGAAGAGGAGGATTGGGGCCACTCTGTGCAAAACGAGCGGCACAGTGGAGGTAAGTATGATATGTTTGTTACAATCAATTTAGGAAAACACTCCGTGTCTTCACCCTTCATGCAAAGTGCATATCCATCACCAGGCAAAGGGCCTGCTCACCGCAACAGGCACCTCCCCCCCCCCCCGGTTGGTCACCAGCTCTGCACTTTCCCCATCTGGGTCGCGGGCGGTGGCTTCCGTCGCGGGCGGTGGCTTCCCCTGTGTCTCCTCCCTCCTCCTCCTTGGCGACCTATAGGATCAATTCTCCTCTGGGCCAAATGGGTGATGTGTATCAGGACCAGCTTCCTGGTTGGCCGGGAGGAGAATCAGGAAGAAAATAGTGAATATTAATTTGCTATTATCACACAACTGCGTGGTCTCTGGGTGCAATGCTCTGCACCAACCCCCCCCCCCCCTTCCGAGCCCACCCTGTTTTAAGCCTATTAGAGCCTCTGGCATGCATTGGAATCCATGGGTCCGGCGCCCTGCATGTAGATTAGGGTGCCGGATGCATGGATTAGAGGGGGCGGCACCCCTACCCCCCTGTATGGATGGGCCGCTACGGCAATCAGCTACTAACTTCAGCTTGTTCAATGAAGCTTTGTCAATACAACCTGGAAGCTGATTGGTTCCTATGCAGAGCTGCTGCAGATTCAGAGTGCTCCGGTCTTCATAAATCCCCCCTCCCCCCATAGTGAACTCTTTATTTAAAACCCCACCATAAAATACACTTACAAAATATCAAATATAAAGCGCTTAATAAGATCAGTATCTCTAACCGACTCATCACCACACACGGCGCAACTTCGGCGTGACGTCACCGGCTCAGCTCCACCCCCTTCTTATTTGCCTCTTACATTGCTGGCATAGTACAGCTCTCCTGCACCTCCCTGCTACACAAGCAGACTGACTGCGGAAGGATCGCTAATATAAACTGCGGGCGGGAGCCGGGAGGGGCTGCACTGATGACGTCATTGGTTGCTAGGACGCCTGCGGCCCTAGCAACCAATCCACAGCACAGCATGGCATAGCAGTAGGGGGTGGGGGAGCGGCGTTGTCTTCTGTTTGCCCGGAACTTGCTGCCGAGAACAGAAGGGGGGATTCGAAAAGCAAGTAGACCGGCAGTGCTCGGGCAGAGTGAGCTGCGGGAGGGAGAAGACATACAAGAGGGCCGGGATTTGAGGACCCCTGATCTAGGGGATACTACATGGTGTAGGACCTGTTCTTATCAGTGCCCTGTAGGGGGGGCTCCGCTGTCATTCTGGTCCTTACGGTGTCCTGAAGGATATCCCTTGTGGGAAGGAATATGAATTGAGGGCTCCACCACATAAGGTGGGGGTTGGTAGTACTTCTCCAGTGTGGGGGATTCAGGGCCAGTGGTAACTAGGCAGCCGCCTAGGGCGCACACTGCTGCCTAGGGGCGCCCGGCCTCTGATTTCCCCATCCGTGTCTGCATGCTCTGCAGGCTGCAGCATGTAACTAACTCAGGCAGCACTGGAGCCAGCGCTAGAGGAAGCAGAGCCGATGCTTCCTGTATAGCGCCACCTCCTGTCACATGGGCAGGGCAAAGGGGGTGGAGCCAAGGGTGGAGCCATTGGGTCGGCAAAATGAGGTTTCACCTAGGGTGTCAAAAATCCTTGCACCAGCCCTGGGGGGAAGTCAAGGGGCCCAGTGCCTCCTGGTTCAACTAATTCTGCCTTGTCTGGCCAGGGGTCGGATGGGGTCAGGTGGGATCGGGTGGGGTCAGGGTGGGGTTGGGGATGGGTGGGGTTGGGGTCGGGTGGGTTCAGAGTGGGGTAAGTGTATGGTCAGGGTGGGGTTGGGGTTGGGTGGGGTCGGAGAGGGGTCGGGTGGGGTCGGGGTGGGGTTACGGTCGGGTGGGGTCAGGGTGGGGTTAGGGTCGGGTGGGGTCGGGGTGAGGTGGGGTCGGAGTGGGGTAAGGGTGGGGTTTGGGTGTGAACGAATCGGGGTCCGAGGATGCAGGGAAGGTGACCCAATGGTGTTCTTGGTATCATTATATACTTTGTACTCCATTGTGGCTGTTGAGCTCCTCATGGGCAGGGCCTATCATTGTGCATTTATTGGCACTTTTTTATTGTTTATTTATTGATGTTTGTCACTACACTTTGTACATACAGTATGACTTGTTCCTTTAATCGCTGAAAGGAGGGGGTGTGTCCTTCGTAGTGCCGAGACAAGGTAATCTAGAGCCCGAGGGGTGAATATGCCAAATTGCACCCCCACTCCTACCAAGATGTATGAGCATCATGTGTTACCAACCCCCCCCCCCCCCCCTCTAATTTGCATGCTTAGCTCAAATCAACTCATTCCGCATATGCTCCCAGCACAACCCCCCCCCCCCCAAAAAAAGCATCATGTGTTACCAACCCCCCCCCCTCTAATTTGCATGCTTAGCTCAAATCAACTCATTCCGCATATGCTCCCAGCACAACCCCCCCCCCCCAAAAAAAAATCCCCCCCTCCAAGCACAAATCCCCTCCCCCCAATCCAAAGCCCCCCTCCCAGCACAAATTCTCCTCCCCGCACTTTTCACATATTTATTTGTATCATTTATCATTTTCCTTCCACTTCACAATTATGTAACACTTTGTGTTGGTCTATCACATAAAATCCCAATAAAATAAATTTACGTTTTTGGTTGTAACAAAATGTGGGGAATTTCAAGGGGTATGAATACTTTATCAAGGCACTGTATCTAAATCTGCTATCTAACACTCCCCCCCCCCGACTAAAGCCCCATACACACGGTCGGACAATCCGCGGACCAGGTCGGTCGGATCCTGTCCGTCATACTTTGTCCGATGTTGGTTTTGCGTACACACGGTCGGACAAAGTCGGAAAATCCGATCATTCTGAACGTGGTGACGTTCGTTGCGTACGACGGGACTACGTAGAGGCTAGTAGCCAATAGCTTTGGTCTTGTAATGTGATCTGAGCATGCGTAGCACTTTGTCCGGTCGGACAACCGTACACACGATCGGATTTGGTGTGATCGGACCGTGTTGTCGGCAAATCTTTCCAGCAGGAGATAAGACTTTGTCCGTCGGACAATCCGACGTACACTGTCCGATGGTGCCTACACAAGGTCTGATTTTTCAACAACATTGTCCGATCGGACAGAATCCATGAAAAAGTCCGACCGTGTGTATGGGGCTTAAGAATGCTGCCGTCCAAAGGTGCCTCCTGTGCTTCTTCATTCTGAGTGTGTGTAGGGGGAGTGTTTGGGGGGGGGGGGGGCTCTAATACAGGATGTGTGCTACTGGCCAGATCACCAGGTGAAAACAGAGGGAAAAAAAAACTAAAAAGAAAAAAAAGAAGACAAATGCAGGCGCCACATCTAATGATCAGTAAGCTGCGATATGTGATCTTTTTGGTTTGGGGTTAAATTTTTTATCCACTTGGTGACCGGCCCATTGTAACTTCACTGCTATAGGGCAGCCGCTCTGTGCAGAATCACTTCTATATTTGTAATTTGGCTCTTCCGGGTAGGGGGCGCTGCTCTGTGCAGAATCACTTATATATTTGTAATTCGTCTCTTCCGGGTAGGGGGCGCTGCTCTGCACAGAATTACCTCTATATTTGTAATTCGTCTCTTCCAGGTAGGGGGCGCTGCTCTGCGCAGAATTACCTCTATATTTGTAATTCGTCTCTTCCAGGTAGGGGGCGCTGCTCTGTGCAGAATCACATCTATATTTGTAATTCTGCTCTTCCGGGTAGGGGGCGCTGCTCTGTGCAGAATCACATCTATATTTGTAATTCTGCTCTTCCGGGTAGGGGGCGCTGCTCTGTGCAGAATCACCTCTATATTTGTAATTCTGCTCTTCCGGGTAGGGGGCGCTGCTCTGCGCAGAATTACCTCTATATTTGTAATTCGTCTCTTCCGGGTAGGGGGCGCTGCTCTGCGCAGAATCACCTCGATATTTGTAATTCGTCTCTTCCGGGTAGGGGGCGCTGCTCTGCGCAGAATTACCTCTATATTTGTAATTCGTCTCTTCCAGGTAGGGGGCGCTGCTCTGTGCAGAATCACATCTATATTTGTAATTCTGCTCTTCCGGGTAGGGGGCGCTGCTCTGTGCAGAATCACATCTATATTTGTAATTCTGCTCTTCCGGGTAGGGGGCGCTGCTCTGTGCAGAATCACATCTATATTTGTAATTCTGCTCTTCCGGGTAGGGGGCGCTGCTCTGCGCAGAATCACATCTATATTTGTAATTTGGCTCTTCCAGGTTAGGGGGCGCTGCTCTGCGCAGAATCACATCTATATTTGTAATTTGGCTCTTCCAGGTTAGGGGGCGCTGCTCTGCGCAGAATTACCTCTATATTTGTAATTCGGCTCTTCCAGGTTAGGGGGCGCTGCTCTGCGCAGAATCACCTCTATATTTGTAATTCTGCTCTTCCGGGTAGGGGGCGCCGTTCTACGCAGAATCACCTCTATATTTGTAATTCGGCTCTTCCGGGTAGGGGGCGCCGTTCTGCGCAGAATCACATCTATATTTGTAATTCTGCTCTTCCAGGTTAGGGGGCGCTGCTCTGCGCAGAATTACCTCTATATTTGTAATTCGGCTCTTCCAGGTTAGGGGGCGCTGCTCTGCGCAGAATCACATCTATATTTGTAATTTGGCTCTGCCGGGTAGGGGGCGCCGTTCTGCGCAGAATCACATCTATATTTGTAATTCGGCTCTTCCGGGTAGGGGGCGCCGTTCTGCGCAGAATCACATCTATATTTGTAATTCTGCTCTTCCAGGTTAGGGGGCGCTGCTCTGCGCAGAATTACCTATATATTTGTAATTCGGCTCTTCCAGGTTAGGGGGCGCTGCTCTGCGCAGAATCACCTCTATATTTGTAATTCTGCTCTTCCGGGTAGGGGGCGCCGTTCTGCGCAGAATCACATCTATATTTGTAATTCGGCTCTTCCGGGTAGGGGGCGCGCCGGCTGTGATTAGTCAGAGCAGAAGCCGATCAGCAGTTGCCGGACACTGGATGACCACCGGCCCCCCCTGGTTGGTGAGGAGGCAGGCTGGACGGGGCTCTGCCTATCTATACAATGCAGAGCTCTGTCTGGTCAGCAGGGGGCGATGTGATGGATTTTGTTTCAATGCAAAGCACTTCCCTCGGGCCCCCGTTCACACCGAGCGATTATCAGCCTAAAGCTCAAAAAACGCAGGAGGAGAAAAAAATCAATGATTTTCTGTGGAGACGGTTCACATCTCCACCCCGAGTCACCTGAAGCTCAAACAAGTTCTGGCGTTTTGTATTCCCATAGAAATTAATGGAAACGCGTCATTTGCGCATTTCTGTGCGTTTCTGCGCAATTTTCTGCTCAAGTGAAATTTATTTTTAAATAAAATAGTAATAATATATGAATCAATAAATGTAAAATAAATGCACAAATAACTAAAAATCATCATAAATTGGTAAAATAAATGAATAATATGTAATAATACATCAATGAATAAGAATTAACCTCTAACCTTAAAAATATAAATTATTATAATTATTATTATTATTATTATTATTATTATTAATAATAATAATAATTATTTTTTTTGTTTGAGTTTGGGTGTTGTTATTTTATTATTGTTATTTTATTATTAATAATAATAATTATTAATAATAATAATAATAAATAATATTAAAATAACAACACCCAAACTCAAACAAAAAAATACATTATTAATAATAATAATAATAATAATATTATTTTTTGTGTTAGGGTATTTAGTTATTTATTATTATTTTATTTTTTAAGGGGTAAGGGTTATTATTATTATTATTATTATTATGATACAGGATTTATATAGCACCAACAGTTTACGCAGCGCTTTACAATATTATATATATATTATAAAAAGGGAGACAATACAGTTATAATACAATAAAATACAAGAGGACCAACAGGGGCCCTGCTCAGAAGAGCTTACAATCTAATAGGGTGGGGGAGGTGGTACAAAAGGTTGTAGCTGTGGGGAATGAGCTGGTGGAAGTAGTAGAAGATTAGTTGGAGACGTGATCGGCTTTCCTGAAGAGATGAGTTTTCAGGGATCGCCTGAAGGTAAAAGAGTTAAAGTTAAGGGGTAATTATTTATTTTTTGATACTTAGTATTCATTTATTGAATTTATTTATTTTTTATTTAGGATTTTCTTTTATTTGTGTATTTATTTTACATTTAGATATTCATTTATTATTATTATTCGTATAGTAATAATAAATAAAATAATAAAAAATGAATAAATTAATAATAAATAAACCTAATCCTAACCCTAACCTAAACTGAACTGAACTCGAACCCCTTACCCTAACGAAAAAAACATTATAATAAATTAATAATAATAAAAGAAGAAATAAAAGCTAATGGAAAAGCTAAAAAACAGCTGAAATACCGAGCAACAAATGATGCAAAAGATAATAGTTTTCTCTATTGGCTAATAAAAAAACGCCAAAGCCCAAAAACACGCAAAAACGCGCCAAAGTCGCCCAAAAAACAAACACGAGAAAAAAACGCCAGAAAATCGCTCAAGGATGCTACGCTCGGGTGTGAATGCAGCCTTAGTGAAAGCAGCACACAGTACACATAAACACTGGCTAGGCAACACTTTGATTGCTCTACATGTGTAACCCCTTCCCAGCCAGTGTTATTAGTACAGTGACAGTGCGTATTTTTAGCACTGATCACTGTATTAGTGTCACTGGTTCCCACAAAGTGTCAAAAGTGTCAGTTAGTGTCAGATTGTGTGCCGCAATATAAGTCGCTAATCGCCGCCATTACTAGTATAAAATAAAATAAATAAATAATTAAAAATTCCAGTATATATCCCGCAGTTTGTAGACAATATAACTTTCACACAAACCAATCAATATGCACTTATTTTTATTTTTTACCATAAATATGTAGCAGGATACATATTGGCCTAAATTTATGAAGAAATTCGATTTAAAAAAAAAAAAAATTATTGGATGTTTTATAGCAGAAAGTAAAACATATTTTTTTTTTTTTTTTTAAACTTTTCGGTCTATTTTTATTGTTTGATTATAGCGCAAAAAAGAAAAGAACCCGCAGAGGAGATCAGATATGACCAAAATAAATCTCTATCTGTGTAAAAGAAAAGGACATATTATTTGGGTACGGCGTCACGCGACCGTTCAATTGTCAGTAAAAAGTAACGCAATGCCGTATCGCAAAAAAAAAATGGCCTGGTCATGAAGGAGGGGGCGTGGTTATTATTTAGCCCTCATTCACACCAGTCGCACCCCCCAATTGACAGCAATGGAACCGTTCAAATTGCCACGACTCATGTCGCAGCGACTTTGAAAAAAGTTCCAGCGCTACTTTTTTCCGATTTCATTTCGACTTGCACAGACTTCTGTCCCGCAATGAAATCGGAGATGCAAATCGCACTGATCTGCGGATTTGAAATTGCGCGATTTGGTGTGAACCAGGGGCTTCATCCGCGTGGATGTTACTTTGTGGCGAGGAGTGAGGACTCTTGTGGATGTCTCACGTTTGGGAAGGAGGACCCGCTGGTCTACAACGAAGGAAGTTATGAGAGAAAATAGTAAAAAGGAGAAGTATAGGAAGTGTAGGAGGAACACGATAAATGAAGGAGAAGATGGCCCCCCCCCAGACCCCAGTGGGAGGAAACCCACATAAACAAAGGTAGAGCTGAGCATACACCCTCCATGCAGACAGTGTCCCTGGTGGGAACTGAATCCAGGGCTCCAATCCTGTTCCATTATCTGTTTTCTAGAACAAGTTTCCTGTTGGATGTCAGTTGGGTTGTAGTTCCCGAATGCAGCCTGTAGATGGTGCTGTGTGACCACGAAGATCTCTCTATCAGGACACATTGCGAAACGCATTGGAAACAATCATCTGCTAACATTTCATCTCTTCATGTTAACCACAAGGTGGCGACTCGGTATCTGTGTTTTGCAAATTCAGAATTTCCCAATGCAAGGAAAAAAATGATTGATAGTTTTGCAGATGAGTTATTTGTCTCTGTTCTCATCAGGGCAGTCAGAAATTTTGGAGCCACTTACTCAGCTTTAGACCTGCCCCCCCCCCCCCGGGCCTGACAACCAACATTACCCAGGCCCATCCCTCTGGCCGTCCCACCCTACGAATCCCCCCTCTGGCCATCCCATGTCCTCCTTCTCCAGTCCCATCTCCTCCATCCCATGTCCTCCTTCAGTCCCATCTCCTCCCACCAGGGGGGGGGCAGTGGGACAAGAGGGGGAAGTGAAACAGGAGGAGGGCAGTGGGACATGTAGGGGCAGCAGGACAAGAGGGGGGCAGCAGGAAAGGAGGGGAAGTGGGACAGGAGGGGGCAGTGAGATAGGTAGGGGCAGCATCATAGGAGGGGGTAAGTGGGACAGGTGTTGGTCAGCGAGACAGGAGGGGGCAGTGAGATAGGTGAGGGGCAGTGGGACAGGAGGGGGCAGTGTCACAGGAGGAGAGAAGCTCGACAATAGGAGGGCAGCAGGACAGGCAGGGTGCAGTGGGAGAGGAGGAGAAAGTGTCACAGGAGGGGGTCAGTGGGACAGGAGGGGGCAGTGAGATAGGTGAGGGGCAGTGGGACAGGGGGGGGCAGTGTCACAGGAGGAGAGCCGGGGGAATATGATTGTATATTTCTTACACAAATCAGCCACCCACCTAATATTGAGTAGGTCCCCCTTCCCTGAACTGTCCAGGCATGGACTCCACTAGATAGAACACAAGTTGGAGAGAATGTCCACATCAAGGATAATCACAGAATCAGCACCGCAGTGAGGTAATGTATTTGGTGACATATAATCCCTCCACCAGTGTTGCTATGCTCTTACCAGAAGTCTGAGCATATAAAGCTCTGTGGAAATGGCTATGGATATCCTGGCGATGGAATCCTGCGATCACCCAATGGATAATATGAGTCTGGCGTCCCTTATTCCTCCCGGTACTCCAGTCATACACTCAGCAGTGCATTGTAGTGTAAAAGAAGAGAAGGGGTACCCATAGCGTAAACCAGTATTATATATTTGAAAAAGAGAGTGTGTCTGAAACGGCCTATTGTACACTACTCAGCGCCTGCTGTTTGGGTTACAGTCAGTTAATGCAGATAGACACACCCGTAAAAGCAGTAATAAATATATAAATCACTAAATAAATATATAAATAAATATCAGCAGCTGTTTCAATAAATAGAAAATGTAAAAATGGGATAGTAAAAAATTTCAAGCACTGATGTACATGAGAAATAGACTACTAAAAACAGCGCTAGATTTCCAGTATCACAATGTTCAGTCCAAATGTTTTTGAAAAGATACTGGGTTCACAATCGCAGAAATATAACTGTAAAGATAAACTTAAAACGTTCGTTCGGTGCAGAAAATAGTGATGAGTGAGCAGTTCAAGGTTGCATCAAGGTGACATCATTTGTAGACCAAGTAATACCCCGTGTGACTTGTTCCACCACGTGCGGAGAAATCCCCCTTAGGGGTTTAAACTTACCAGAGGTAAGAATCAAACAGGCATATCAGGTATAGGTCATCGAATGGTTAAACTGCATCTGCTATTCATCCACCAAAATGGCCACCAAAATGGTGGCCATTTTGGTGGATGAATAGCAGATGCAGTTGCAGATGCAGACTTCTGGTAAGAGCATAGCAACACTGGTGGAGGGATTATATGTCACCAAATACATTACCTCACTGCGGTGTTGATTCTGTGATTATCCTTGATGTGGACATTCTCTCCAACTTGTGTTCTATCTACCCTAGCTGTTTTTTGTGCTCATAACATTCCAGCTGCATTTGGACTTTAAAACCTAGGACTGGACACAGTGATTTTTTTGGAATTATCTCTGTCTGTCATATAGTGATTTTTTGTTTGTTTTTGGCGCTGCTTCCTTTTTTATCTTCTTATGCTTGGTGTGTGTATCCCACTTTGAGCGGCGGCCTGCTTTTTTGTCTCCCCCCTTTTTTTGGTTTCACCATTTAAGGTGGATTTATGCTTTATTAGCGCGGTTTTAATTTATTTCCATGGACTCCACTAGACCCAGGCCCGGATTTACTCCCTTTGCCGCCCCAAGGCGGGTCCTTCAATGCCGCCCCCCCCCCCCCCCCCCCCCCCCCCCTCAACACACACACACACCGCCATTCTCTTCCTTTATCAATGACTGCTACAATAGATCAATTAAAAAACATATCTCCACACACGAGAACACTGAAAAACACTGTGTGTATAGCACCGTCTTCATACTTGCTGTTAAACGCTGACTATTGTTGACATTAATTGTTAGACGCTTCTTTGGAGCCTTCCTTTTTGGAGCCCCCCCTTGGAGTAGTATCCATTAATACCTGCAAGCGCCACATTTTTTACGTATTTAACATTACAGAAGATGGTCAGAGACTGGGGACACATTACAGAAGATGGTCAGAGACTGGGGACACATTACAGGAGATGGTCAGAGACTGGGGACACATTACAGATGATGGTCAGAGACTGGGGACACATTACAGGAGATGGTCAGAGACTGGGGACACATTACAGGAGATGGTCAGAGACTGGGGACACATTACAGGAGATGGTCAGAGACTGGGGACACATTACAGGAGATGGTCTGAGACTGGGGACACATTACAGGAGATGGTCAGAGACTGGGACACATTACAGGAGATGGTCAGAGACTGGGGACACATTACAGGAGATGGTCAGAGACTGGGGACACATTACAGAAGATGGTCAGAGACTGGGGACACATTACAGGAGATGGTCAGAGACTGGGGACACATTACAGAAGATGGTCAGAGACTGGGGACACATTACAGGAGATGGTCAGAGACTGGGGAAACCTTACAGGAGATGGTCAGAGACTGGGGACACATTACAGGAGATGGTCAGAGACTGGGGACACATTACAGAAGATGGTCAGAGACTGGGGACACATTACAGAAGATGGTCAGAGACTGGGGACACATTACAGAAGATGGTCAGAGACTGGGGACACATTACAGAAGTTGGTCAGAGACTGGGGACACATTACAGAAGATGGTCAGAGACTGGGGACACATTACAGGAGATGGTCAGAGACTGGGGAAACATTACAGGAGATGGTCAGAGACTGGGGACACATTACAGGAGATGGTCAGAGACTGGGGACACATTACAGGAGATGGTCAGACACTGGGGACACATTACAGGAGATGGTCAGAGACTGGGGACACATTACAGGAGATGGTCAGAGACTGGGGACACATTACAGAAGATGGTCAGAGACTGGGGACATATTACAGAAGATGGTCAGAGACTGGGGACACATTACAGGAGATGGTCAGAGACTAGGGGACACATTACAGGAGATGGTCAGAGACTGGGGACACATTACAGGAGATGGTCAGAGACTGGGGACACATTACAGAAGATGGTCAGAGACTGGGGACACATTACAGGAGATGGTCAGAGACTGGGGAAACATTACAGGAGATGGTCAGAGACTGGGGACACATTACAGGAGATGGTCAGAGACTGGGGACACATTACAGAAGATGGTCAGAGACAGGGGACACATTACAGAAGATGGTCAGAGACTGGGGACACATTACAGGAGATGGTCAGAGACTGGGGACACATTACAGAAGATGGTCAGAGACTGGGGACACATTACAGGAGATGGTCAGAGACTGGGGACACATTACAGAAGATGGTCAGAGACTGGGGACACATTACAGGAGATGGTCAGAGACTGGGGACACATTACAGAAGATGGTCAGAGACTGGGGACACATTACAGGAGATGGTCAGAGACTGGGGACACATTACAGGAGATGGTCAGAGACTGGGGACACATTACAGGAGATGGTCAGAGACTGGGGTCACATTACAGAAGATGGTCAGAGACTGGGGACACATTACAGAAGATGGTCAGAGACTGGGGACATATTACAGAAGATGGTCAGAGACTGGGGACACATTACAGAAGATGGTCAGAGACTGGGGACACATTACAGGAGATGGTCAGAGACTGGGGACACATTACAGAAGATGTTCAGAGACTGGGGACACATTAAAGAAGATGGTCAGAGACTGGGGACACATTTCAGGAGATGGTCAGAGACTGGGGACACATTACAGGAGATGGTCAGAGACTGGGGACACATTACAGGAGATGGTCAGAGACTGGGGACACATTACATGAGATGGTCAGAGACTGGGGACACATTACAGAAGATGGTCAGAGACTGGGGACACATTACAGGAGATGGTCAGAGACTGGGGACACATTACAGAAGATGGTCAGAGACTGGGGACACATTACAGGAGATGGTCAGAGACTGGGGAAACATTACAGGAGATGGTCAGAGACTGGGGACACATTACAGGAGATGGTCAGAGACTGGGGACACATTACAGATGATGGTCAGAGACTGGGGACACATTACAGAAGATGGTCAGAGACTGGGGACACATTACAGGAGATGGTCAGAGACTGGGGTCACATTACAGAAGATGGTCAGAGACTGGGGACACATTACAGAGATGGTCAGAGACTGGGGACACATTACAGAAGATGGTCAGAGACTGGGGACACATTACAGGAGATGGTCAGAGACTGGGGACACATTACAGAGATGGTCAGAGACTGGGGACACATTACAGGAGATGGTCAGAGACTGGGGACACATTACAGAGATGGTCAGAGACTGGGGACACATTACAGGAGATGGTCAGAGACTGGGGACACATTACAGAAGATGGTCAGAGACTGGGGACACATAACAGAAGATGGTCAGAGACTGGGGACACATTACAGAAGATGGTCAGAGACTGGGGACACATTACAGAAGATGGTCAGAGACTGGGGACACATTACAGGAGATGGTCAGAGACTGGGGACACATTACAGAAGATGTTCAGAGACTGGGGACACATTAAAGAAGATGGTCAGAGACTGGGGACACATTACAGGAGATGGTCAGAGACTGGGGACACATTACAGGAGATGGTCAGAGACTGGGGACACATTACAGGAGATGGTCAGAGACTGGGGACACATTACAGAAGATGGTCAGAGACTGGGGACACATTACAGGAGATGGTCAGAGACTGGGGACACATTACAGGATATGGTCAGAGACTGGGGACACATTACAGGAGATGGTCAGAGACTGGGGACACATTACAGAAGATGGTCAGAGACTGGGGACACATTACAGAAGATGGTCAGAGACTGGGGACACATTACAGAAGATGGTCAGAGACTGGGGACACATTACAGAAGATGGTCAGAGACTGGGGACACATTACAGGAGATGGTCAGAGACTGGGGACACATTACAGAAGATGTTCAGAGACTGGGGACACATTAAAGAAGATGGTCAGAGACTGGGGACACATTACAGGAGATGGTCAGAGACTGGGGACACATTACAGGAGATGGTCAGAGACTGGGGACACATTACAGGAGATGGTCAGAGACTGGGGACACATTACAGGAGATGGTCAGAGACTGGGGACACATTACAGAGATGGTCAGAGACTGGGGACACATTACAGGAGATGGTCAGAGACTGGGGACACATTACAGGAGATGGTCAGAGACTGGGGACACATTACAGAAGATGGTCAGAGACTGGGGACACATTACAGGAGATGGTCAGAGACTGGGGACACATTACAGGAGATGGTCAGAGACTGGGGACACATTACAGGAGATGTCAGAGACTGGGGACACATTACAGGAGATGGTCAGAGACTGGGGACACATTACAGGAGATGGTCAGAGACTGGGGACACATTACAGGAGATGGTCAGAGACTGGGGACACATTACAGGAGATGGTCAGAGACTGGGGACACATTACAGAAGATGGTCAGAGACTGGGGACACATTACAGAAGATGGTCAGAGACTGGGGACACATTACAGGAGATGGTCAGAGACTGGGGACACATTACAGAAGATGGGCAGAGACTGGGGACACATTACAGGAGATGGTCAGAGACTGGGGAAACATTACAGAAGATGGTCAGAGACTGGGGACACATTACAGGAGATGGTCAGAGACTGGGGACACATTACAGGAGATGGTCAGAGACTGGGGAAACATTACAGAATATGGTCAGAGACCGGGGACACATTACAGGAGATGGTCAGAGACTGGGGACACCTTACAGGAGATGGTCAGAGACTGGGGACACATTACAGGTGATGGTCAGAGACTGGGGACACATTACAGCAGATGGTCAGAGACTGGGACACATTACAGAAGATGGTCAGAGACTGGGGACACATTACAGGAGATGGTCAGAGACTGGGGACACATTACAGAAGATGGGCAGAGACTGGGGACACATTACAGGAGATGGTCAGAGACTGGGGAAACATTACAGAAGATGGTCAGAGACTGGGGACACATTACAGGAGATGGTCAGAGACTGGGGACACATTACAGGAGATGGTCAGAGACTGGGGAAACATTACAGAATATGGTCAGAGACCGGGGACACATTACAGGAGATTGTCAGAGACTGGGGACACCTTACAGGAGATGGTCAGAGACTGGGGACACATTACAGGAGATGGTCAGAGACTGGGGACACATTACAGGAGATGGTCAGAGACTGGGGACACATTACAGAAGATGGTCAGAGACTGGGGACACATTACAGGAGATGGTCAGAGACTGGGGACACATTACAGGAGATGGTCAGAGACTGGGGACACATTACAGAGATGGTCAGAGACTGGGGACACATTACAGGAGATGGTCAGAGACTAGGGGACACATTACAGGAGATGGTCAGAGACTGGGGACACATTACAGGAGATGGTCAGAGACTGGGACACATTACAGAAGATGGTCAGAGACTGGGGACACATTACAGGAGATGGTCAGAGACTGGGGACACATTACAGGAGATGGTCAGAGACTGGGGACACATTACAGGAGATGGTCAGAGACTGGGGACACATTACAGGAGATGGTCAGAGACTGGGGACACATAACAGAAGATGGTCAGAGACTGGGTACACATTACAGAAGATGGTCAGAGACTGGGGACACATTACAGGAGATGGTCAGAGACTGGGGAAACATTACAGGAGATGGTCAGAGACTGGGGACACATTACAGAAGATGGTCAGAGACTGGGGACACATTACAGGAGATGGTCAGAGACTGGGGACACATTACAGGAGATGGTCAGAGACTGGGGACACATTACAGAAGATGGTCAGAGACTGGGGACACATTACAGGAGATGGTCAGAGACTGGGGACACATTACAGGAGATGGTCAGAGACTGGGGACACATTACAGGAGATGAGGGGATTAGTTGGACTAGTCCGCTGGTGGGGGGGAGGGTGCTAGATGAGTCCGCTGGCGGGGGAGGAGGGTGGTAGATGAGTCCGCTGGCGGGGAGGAGGGTGGTAGATGAGTCCGCTGGCGGCGGGGAGGGTGCTAGATGAGTCCGCTGGCAGGGGAGGGTGCTAGATGAGTCCGCTGGCGGGGGAGGGTGCTAGATGAGTCCGCTGGTGGGGGGGAGGGTGCTAGATGAGTCCGCTGGCGAGGGAGGGTGCTAGATGAGTCCGCTGGTGGGGGGAGGGTGCTAGATGAGTCCGCTGGCGGGGAGGGTGCTAGATGAGTCCGCTGGTGGGGGGAGGGTGCTAGATGAGTCCGCTGGTGGGGGGAGGGTGATAGATGAGTCCGCTGGTGGGAGGAGGGTGCTAGATGAGTCCGCTGGGGGGGGGAGGGTGCTAGATGAGTCCGCTGGTGGGGGGAGGGTGCTAGATGAGTCCGCTGGTGGGGGGAGGGGGCTAGATGAGTCCGCTGGCGGGGGAGGAGGGTGCTAGATGAGTCCGCTGGTGGGGGGAGGGTGCTAGTTGAGTTTTTTGGGGGGGAGGGGGGTGCTAGATGAGTTTGCTGGGGGGGGGGAGGGTGCTGGATGAGTTTGCTGGGGGGGGGGGGGTGCTGGATGAGTCCGCTGATGGGGGGGGGGGTGCTGAGGTGGGGGGGGGGTGCTAGAGAAGTTTGCTGGGGGGGGGGAGGGTGCTGGATGAGTCTGCTGGTGGGGGGGGGGGGGAGGTGCTAGAGAAGTTTGCTGGGGGGGGGTGGGTGCTAGATGAGTCCGCTGGCGGGGGAGGAGGGTGGTAGATGAGTCCGCTGGCGGGGGAGGAGGGTGCTAGATGAGTCCACTGGTGGGGGGAGGGTGCTAGATGAGTCCGCTGGCGAGGGAGGGTGCTAGATGAGTCCGCTGGCGGGGGAGGCTGCTAGATGAGACCGCTGGTGGGGGGAGGGTGCTAGATGAGTCCGCTGGTGGGGGGAGGGTGCTAGATGAGTCCGCTGGTGGGGGGAGGGTGCTAGATGAGTCCGCTGGTGGGGGGAGGGTGCTAGATGAGTCCGCTGGTGGGGGGAGGGTGCTAGTTGAGTTTGTTGGGGGAGAGGGTGCTGGATGAGTTTGCTGGGGGGGGGAGGGTGCTGGATGAGTCCGCTGATGGGGGGGGTGCTAGAGAAGTTTGCTGGGGGGGGGGGGGTGCTGGATGAGTCTGCTGGTGGGGGGGGGTGCTAGAGAAGTTTGCTGGGGGGGGGGGGCAGGGTGCTAGTTGAGTTTGTTGGGGGGAGGGTGCTAGATGAGTTTGCTGGTAGGGGGGGGGGTGCTGGATGAGTTTGCTGGGGGGGAGGGTGCTGGATGAGTCCGCTGATGGGGGGGGGTGCTAGAGAAGTTTGCTGGGGGGGGGGAGGGTGCTGGATGAGTCTGCTGGTGGGGGGGGGGGTGCTAGAGAAGTTTGCTGGGGGGGGGAGGGTGCTGGATGAGTCCGCTGATGGGGGGGGGGGGGTGCTAGAGAAGTTTGCTGGGGGGGGGGAGGGTGCTGGATGAGTCCGCTGGTGGTGGGGGGTGCTAGAGAAGTTTGCTGGGGGGGAGGGTGCTGGATGAGTCCGCTGATGGGGGGGGGGGGGGTGCTAGAGAAGTTTGCTGGGGGGTGGGAGGGTGCTGGATGAGTCTGCTGGTGGGGGGGGTGCTAGAGAAGTTTGCTGGGGGGGGGGAGGGTGCTGGATGAGTCCGCTGGTGGGGGGGGGGGGGTGCTAGAGAAGTTTGCTGGGGGGGAGGGTGCTGGATGAGTGCGCTGGTGGGGGGGGGGGGGGTCCGCTGGATGAGGGGGGGGGGGGTGCTAGAGAAGTTTGCTGGGGGGGGGGGGGGGGGGGGAGGGAGCTGGATGAGTCTGCTGGTGGGGGGGGGGGGGTGCTAGAGAAGTTTGCTGGTGGGGGGGAGGGTGCTGTGCTATAGAAGTTTGCTGGGGGGGGGGAGGGAGCTGGATGAGTCTGCTGGTGGGGGGGGGGGTGGGGGGTGCTAGAGAAAGGACGCCACTGCAAAATTTTAAATATCATGATGACATCATTAATTAAATACTTACCTTACTTCAGGCAGATCTTTGCCACTATTCGGGGGTGGGGTGTTTCGGAAGCACGGCACGTCTCTTCTTCTGTTCTCTGTAGCCAGCACTCCTCCGTAATCCTAGCAGGTCACGTGCGACGTGACGTTCTTGACGCCGGGCCCCTGCCTCTGAGAGACTCCTGGGAGGTGGGAGTTGTAGTCCGGCTGCGCTCACACCTCCAGTAACTTTAGTGCAGCCGGACTACATCTCCCACAATGCAGCGCTGCCAGCAAACTAGCCAATCAGCGGCCGCCGCGGCCGAGATGCACTAAAAAAAAAAAAAAAAAAAAAAAACGTTTAAAAGATAATGTACTACGCTCACCGGCCGCCCCTGCCCCACTGCCGCCCCGAGGCCTGGCCTCGGTGGCCTTGTGGGGAATCCGGCCCTGACTAGACCTCTGAAGGTTCGCTGGGATATCTGGCACCAAGCGGTTGGCAGCAGATCCTTTACGTGTCCTGTAAGATGTGAGGTGGAGCCTCCATGGATTGGACTTGTTTCACCAGCATATCCCACAGATGATCGATTGGATGGAGATCTAGAGAATATGGAGCCCAAGCCAACACTTGTTGTGTTCCTCAAACCATTCTTGAACCATTTTTGCAGTGTGGCAGGGCGCATTATCCTGCTAAAAGAGGTCACTTCCATCAGGGAACACTGTTTCCATGAAGGTATGTACTTGGTCACCAACAATGTTTAGGTAGGTGGTACGTGTCATAGTAACACCCACATGAATGGCAGGAGCCAAGGTTTCCCAGAAGAACTTTGCCCACAACATCACGCTGCCCCTGCTGGCTTGTCTTCTTCCCATACTGTATCCTGGTGCCATCTCTTCCCAAGGTAAGTGACGCACCTGGCCATCCACGTGACGGAAAAGAAAACGCGATTCATCAGAACAGACCACCTTCTTCCATTGGTCCATTCTCCAGTTATGATCACATGCCCATTGCAGGCACTTTGGCTGTGGACACGGGTCAGCATGGGCACCCTCACGGTCTGCAGCTGCACAGCCCCATACACAACAAACTGCGATGCTCTGTGTGTTCTGACACCTTTCTATCAGAACCAGCATTACCGTCTATTGGATCCCTCCCCACCTCCATCAATGAGCCTTCCCTCCCCACCTCCATCAGTGAGCTTCCCCCCTATCTCCACCAATGAGCCTTCCCTCCCCACCTTTATCAATGAGCCTTCCCTCCCCATCTCCACCAATGAGCCTTCCCTCCCCACCTTCATCAATGAGCATTCCCTCTCCACCTCCCCCCTCTCTATCAATGAGCCTTCCCTTCCCCCACCTCCATCAATGAGCCTTCCCTCCCCCCACCTCCATCAACGAGCCTTCCCTCTCCACCTCCATCGATGATCTCCACACCTCCATCAATGAGCCTTCCCTCCCCCATCTCCATCACTGAGCCTTCCCTCCATGCCTCCATCAATGAGCCCCCCCACCTCCATCAATGAGCCTTCCTTCCCCCCATCTCCATCACTGAATCTTCCCTCCTCACCTCCATCAATGAATCTTCCCTCCTCACCTCCATCAATGAGTCTTCCCTCCCCACCTAAATCAATGAGCCTTCTCTCCCCACCTCCATCAATGAGCCTTCCCTCCCCACTTCCATCAATGAGCCTTCCTCCCCCACCTCCATCAATGAGCCTTCCCTCCCTACTTCCATCAATGAGCCTTCCCTCCCCCACCTCCATCAACGAGCCTTCTCTCCCCACCTCCATCAATGAGCCCCCCACCTCCATCAATGAGCCTTCCCTCCCCCCCCCTCCATCAATGAGCCTTCCCTCTCCACCTCCATCAATTATCCCTTTCCCACCTCCATCACTGAGTCTTCCCTCCTCACCTCCATCAATGAGTCTTCCCCACCTCCATCAATGGGCCTTCCCTCCCCACCTAAATCAATGAGCCTTCCCTCCCTACCTCCATCAATGAGACTTCCCTCCCCACTTCCATCAATGAGCCTTCCCTCCCCCACCTCCATCAACGAGCCTTCTCTCCCCACCTCCATCAATGAGCCTTCCCTCCCCCCACCTCCATTAATGAGCCTTCCCTCTCCACCTCCATCGATGAGTCCCCCACCTCCATCAACGAGCCTTCCCTCCCCACCTCCATCAATGAGCCTTCCCTCTCCACCTCATCGATGATCCCCCCACCTACATCACCAAGCTTCCTCTCCTCGCCTCCATCAATGAGCCCCCATCAATGAGTCTTCCCCACCTCCATCAATGAGCCTTCCCTCCCCACCTCCATCAATGAGCTTTCCCTCCCCCCACCTCCATCAATGAGCCTCCCCCCACCTCCATCAATGAGCCTCCCCCCCCCACCTCCATCAATGAGCCTTCCCTCCCCAACCTCCATCAATGAGCCTTCCCTCCCCACCTCCATCAATGAGCCTTCCCCCCAGCTCTACCAATGAGCCTTCCCTCCCCACCTACATCAATGAGCCTTCCCTCCCCACCTCCTTCAATGAGCCTTCCCTCTCCACCTCCCCCCTCTCTATCAATGAGCCTCCCCCCACCTCCATCAATGAGCCTTCCCTCCCCCCACCTCCATCAACGAGCCTTCCCTCTCCACCTCCATCGATGATCTCACACCTCCATCAACGAGCCTTCCCTCCCCCCATCTCCATCACTGAGCCTTCCCTCCACGCCTCCATCAATGAGTCTTTCGCACCTCCATCAATGAGCCCCCCACCTCCATCAATGAGCCTTCCCTCCCCCCACCTCCGTCAATGAGCCTTCCCTCTCCACTTCCATCAATTATCCCTTTCCCACCTCCATCACTGAGTCTTCCCTCCTCACCTCCATCAATGAGTCTTCCCCACCTCCATCAATGGGCCTTCCCTCCCCACCTAAATCAATGAGCCCTCCCTCCCCACCTCTATCAATGAGCCTTCCCTCCCCACTTCCTTTAATGAGCCTTCCCTCCCCCACCTCCTTCAATGAGCCTTCCCCCCCCACTTCCATCAATGAGCCTTCCCTCCCCACCTCCATCAACGAGCCTTCTCTCCCCACCTCCATCAATGAGCCCCCCACCTCCATCAATGAGCCTTCCCTCCCCCCAAATCCATCAATGAGCCTTCCTCTCCACCTCCATCAATTATCCCTTTCCCACCTCCATCACTGAGTCTTCCCTCCTCACCTCCATCAATGAGTCTTCCCCACCTCCATCAATGGGAATTCCCTCCCCACCTAAATCAATGAGCCTCCCCCACCTCCATCAATGAGCCTTCCCTCCCCACTTCCATCAATGAGCCTTCCCTCCCCACCTCCATCAACGAGCCTTCTCTCCCCACATCCATCAATGAGCCTTCCCTCCCCCCACCTCCATCAATGAGCCTTCCCTCTCCACCTCCATCAATGAGTCCCCCACCTCCATCAATGAGCCTTCCCTCCCCACCTCCATCAATGAGCTTTCACCCCCCACCTCCATCAATGAGCCTCCCCCACCTCCATCAATGAGCTTCCCCCCCACCTCCATCAATGAGCCTTCCCTCTCCACCTCCATCGATAATCCCCCCACCTCCATCACCAAGCCTCCTCTCCTCGCCTCCATCAATGAGCCTTCCTCCCTAAAAGGGGACCCTTTCCCCACCCCCCTCCATCAATGAGCCCTTCACTAGTCTCAATTTGAGCCTCCCTCCCCACCTCCATCAGATGATGAAACCCCCCTCCCCTCCTCCATCAATGAGCCTTCCCACCTCCACAAGAGCGGACCCCATCCCCCCCCCCCACCCTCCATCAATGAGCCTTCCTGTCTCTCCACCTCTCCCACCTCCATCGATGAATCCCCCCCCACCTCCATCACCAAGCCTCCCCACTCTCCTCGCCTTACTGCTGGTCCCCCACCTCCATCAATGAGCTCCTCTCCATCGATGAGTCCCCCCACCTCCATCAATGAGCCCCCCTCCCCATCAATGAGTCCTTCCCCACCCACTCCATCAATGAGCCTTCCTCTCCCCACCTCCATCATGAGCTTTCCCTCCCCCCCTCCCCACCTCCATCAATGAGCCTCCCCCCCCACCCTCCATCAATGAGCCTTCCCTCCCCCAGCCTTCCCCCCCCCCACCTCCATCAATGAGCCCCACCTCCATCAATGAGCCTTCCCTCCCCACCTCCATCAATGAGCCTTCCCTCCCCCCACCTCCAACAATGAGCCTTCCCTCCCCCCACCTCCATCAATGAGCCTTCCCCCCAGCTCTACCAATGAGCCTTCCCTCCCCACCTCCATCAATGAGCCTTCCATCCCCACCTCCTTCAATGAGCCTTCCCTCCCCACCTCCATCAATGAGCCCCCCCACCACCATCAATGAGCCTTCCCTCCCCACCTCCATCAACGAGCCCCCCCCCCCCACCTCCATCAATGAGCCTTCCCTCCCCACCTCCATAATCAGCCTTTCCTCCCCATCTCCATCAATGAGCCTTCCCTCCCCACCTCCATCAACGAGCCTTCCCTCCCCACCTCCATCAATGAGCCTTCCATCTCCCCACCTCCATCAATGAACCTCCCTCCCCACCTCCATCAATAAGCCTTCCCTCCCCACCTCCCTGAATGAGCCTTCCCTCCCCCCACCCCCCCCCCCACCCCCCCCCAACCCCCCCCCCCCCCCCCCCCCCCCCCCACCCTCTCCCCCCCCACCTCCATCAATGATCCCCCCCCCCCCCACAACCCTCCCCCCACCTCCATCAATAAGCCTTCCCTCCCCACCTCCATCAAATGAGCCTTCCCTCCCCACCTCCATCAATGAACCTCCCTCCCCACCTCCATCAATAAGCCTTCCCTCCCCACCTCCATCAATGAGCCTTCCCTCCCCCCCCCACCTCCATCAATGAACCTCCCTCCCCACCTCCATCAATAAGCCTTCCCTCCCCACCTCCATCAATGAGCCTTCCCTCCCCACCTCCATCAATGAACCTCCCTCCCCACCTCCATCCTTTTCCCGTCCCCCCCCCACAATAAACCTTCCCTCCCCACCTCCTTCACCTCCCTCCCCACCTCAATGAACCTCCCTCCCCACCTCCATCAATAAGCCTTCCCTCCCCACCCCATCAATGGGCCTTCCCTCCTCACCTCCATCAATTCTGCCTGCATCCGACCCCAGCTTGCCCCTGACTTTACACCTGCCTGCTCCTTCTGCTACCTCGCTGCCAGCCTGTTAACGACCTGCATCCCGACGCTCCAGCCTCTGCATCAGTTCCTGACTTGCTCACCTGTGTATGACCCAGCCTGCCTTTACCTGCCTCCTCTCAAGCCCTCTGGGAGCATCCATCCCACCTGCAGCTGCATCTGCTTCTCAGCCTGTGGTGTTCCAGTATCAGTCTGTTCCAGCTTCCAGCCACCCGTTGTTCCTGGTCTTCCGCTGTGTCTGTGTTCTTCCACCACCCCGCTGGAGGTTCCAGCCCAGCTCCGCTGTCAGCGATCCTGCCAGGCACTCATGCCACTCTACACTCCTGGGCCTCCTATCTGCTCTACCAGATGCCTCGAGTCAGAGGCAGTGGCGGCTGGTGTTTTTTGGGGGGGGGCAAACTGAAGAAAAAAAACATCAAACGCAGCCACTGTGCCCATCAAACGCAGCCACTGTGCCATCAAACGCAGCCACTGTTGCCATAAAGTGCAACCACTGTGCCCATCAAACGCAGCCACTGTGCCCATCAAACGCAGTCACTGTACCCATAAATTGCCGCCACTGTGCCATCAATTGCCGCTACTGTGCCCATCAATTGCCGCTACTGTGCCCCATCAATTGCTGCCAGTGTGCCCATCAATTGCTGTTAGTGTGCCCATCAATTTCTGCTACTGTGCCCCATCAATTGCTGCCAGTGTGCCCATCAATTGCTGTTAGTGTGCCCATCAATTGCCGCTACTGTGCCCCATCAATTGCCGCTTCTGTGCCCCATCAATTTCTGCCAGTGTGCCCATCAATTGCTGTTAGTGTGCCCATCAATTTCTGCTACTGTGCCCCATCAATTGCTGCCAGTGTGCCCATCAATTGCTGTTAGTGTGCCCATCAATTGCCGCTACTGTGCCCCATCAATTGCTGCCAGTGTGCCCATCAATTGCCGCTACTGTGCCTCATCAAATGCTGCCAGTATGCATCGCCCGGGAGTCGGGACTTACCTGTCTCACAGCGGGTCACGGTGGCGTCCTCCAGGTCCACGCTCCTCGATGTCTCCGGTCCTCTCTATCAGGTGTCCAATCACAGCACCTGTTGTTTCATAAATATAATATCATATTTATTCAATATAATATTTTGGCCCACCGTGTCGCTTTTAGTCCATATGATAGGGATGGACGCAGATGAGTACGTCATTGCCTGATATAAAGTCCCATAAACTCCCCTCCCCTGGTAGGTCTGTTATTATCTTGTTTACACCCTGGTGGGGGTCAATGTTTAAAGATTTTATCAGTGGATTTATCCCGATATAAACCTCAACATGTCTCCACCATCGATATCAGTGATTGGAAAGGGATAAGGAATTGATAAGGAGGTCAGGTTACTGGATCAACTCTTGCAACATTGTTCAGCGATATCTTTCAAGTGAATCTTAGGATGACTAAGTGGATCTTTCAGTAACGTAAATCAATGATATTCTAAACATGCGCCACTGCGCCAAAACGTTCCATTTCTTTCCTTTGTTCTACGGCACAGCCGGGCCCCTGAACCCGGGGTCCCACCTCTGCCCCACACTGTGCAGATACCACAAGGGATGAAGCCAGGCCGGGCTAAAGTTAAGGCCACACACAGAGGAAAACCTCCCACGAGAGGCCACAGGACAATATCGCTTATCCCGGAGTTCATCTTTTGAATTATAACTGTGATAAAATTTTATAAGAGCAACAACCAAGCTACTCTATATGGCTTTCCCATGTCTTGGCTAAACAGGTCCGTACCTGGAACAAACAGTTCTTCTCTTATGAGGTCTCTCCCTGTACTTCATGAATCAATCTAGAAGATACAATGGAGAACATTTGGCTGGAAATCTGAGAGTCATTTAGCACCACATCCCTTGTATATACATATTAAATCAAGAATCAAGAAGTTGGGATCTTTAGGTTGTGAAAACACAACAACAATATATATAAAAAAATATCAAAATTCTATTTAAGAAACATTAAAATCATATCCAATATAACCATACAATTCATAAACAGATGCAAACTGATTGAGTCTCTACATGTTTCGCCACACCGATAGCTTCTTCAGGAGAACTTATTATCAGGCACTGTACCACATGGTCACTGTATGTTCAATCGATATATAAATTTATAAAAAAATTCTAAAGAATCCAGAGTCATAGGGATATATCAGTTGGATCATTTGGTGAAACCATAGAGAGAGGTAGATAATCGCCCCCTAGTGGTCCAGCTGTAAGAAACCACATTTATAACAAATCCTAGACATCATAGAGTCCAAGCGAAGGTTCCCTTCTTAAGTGAGTGGAGAAACCATACAAGTTCTCAATGGGGTTCCAAATTCTTCAGAAATCACCATAGGAAATCTCCCAAAGGAAGGGTCTCCAACGTTCCTCTCCCTCTCCAGCATAGGGGCGCCCCCCGGGTTCTGGTGCCCACTGCCCAGCTGTGCCATAGAACAAACTCTATCAGTTTGAGACTCAATCAGTTTGCATCTGTTTATGTGTTGTATGGTTATATTGGATATGATTTTAATGTTTCTTAGATAACATTTTTATATATTTTTTTTAAATATTGTTGTTGTGTTTTCGCACCATAAAAATACCAAATTCTTGATTCTTGATTTACTATTTAGAAGATACAACGGTCAACAAAAAAATCATTCTGGATGTCTGAAATAGGAAGTCAACTCATTTTATGTGAATAGTCATTGCAGCCCCAGGAATTGAAGGAGACAAAATTTCTGGTAAATAGAAACCAAAAATGTTACATTAAATCTGACCCTCACACTTATATGAGCTTGTTGGACATCCTTTTCCAAAACAATGGCTATTAATATGGAGTTTTCCCCCCATGGCTATTAAAATGAAGTTGTCCTTCCATGGCCATTAATATGGAGTTGTCCCCTTATGGTTATTAATATGGGTCCCCCCCCCCCATGGCCATTACTATGAAGTCCCCCCCCCCCCATGGGCATTAATATGGAATTGTCCTCCCAATGGCCATTAATATGGAGTTGTCCCCTTATGGTTATTAATATGGGTTCCCCCCCCCCCCATGGCCATTACTATGAAGTTGCCCCCCCCCCCCATGGCCATTAATATGGAATTGTCCTTCTAACGGCCATTAATATGGAGTTGCCACCCTCCTCCAATGGCCATTACTATGGAGCTGTCCCCCCATGGCCATTAATATGGAGTCCTTCACATTTACATTAATATGGAGTAGCTCCCATCCTCCAATGACCATTAATATGAAGTTGCACCCCCCCCCCCCACACCCCCCATGGCCACTCATAGGGAGTAGCCCCCTATAGCCTATGGATTTGCCCTCTTTGCTGCTATACCATCCTCCACTCCTCTTGGAAGGTTTCCACAAGATATTGGAGGGTGCCTGTGGACATTTTTGGCCATCTATGAGGTCAGGTACTGATGTTGGATGACAGTCAGCCTTCAAATTCCAATTCACCCCAAAGGTGTTCAGTGAGGATGAGGTCCGGGCAGTGCTGGGACAAGGTCATCCAGCGCCCAGGGCAAGGATGGCAAAGTGCTGCAGCACCATGTGGTTTGGTGTGTGTGAATATGTGTGCATTAGCAGATGTGGTAGGGGTGCCTTTAACTATCAATGGCACTGCTGAGCATCTACCAAAGGACAGTGCGCTTCTGTGTTCGTCAAGAAAACCGCAATTTTGTGCAGCCCGGAGCGGGAATTTTTTAATAGAGGGCGCTATTCGGCAAAACACCGGACCATAGTGAAAGTAACAGGGAAGAAGGTGAAGTGTCCTGGGAAGGAGAGCAAGTTGAGGGGGGGAGTGTGGCTTGCTGGAGGAGAGAGTGATTATTAGCAGCAGTAAATAGCAGAGATAAGTCCGAGTTGGATGAGCGGAGGAGTCCGGCAATCAGTAGATATGCGGTGAGAACACAGTCACTCCTGTCAGTGAGGCAGGAGCAGCCACCAAAGCTTCCAGTGCGCCCTCCCCTCAGATTAAGACACCACCCAGGGAAGTCGCCCCCCCTCCCGCCCATCCCTTGTACCGTCCTGGGTCAGGGCTCTGTGCAGGACACTCGAGTTCCTCCACACCAAACTGGTCACACCATGTCCTTATAGAGCTGGCTTTGTACACAAGGGTACATTCATGGTGGAACAGAAAAGGGTCTTCACCAATCTGTTACCACAAGGTTGGAAGAGCACAATTGTCTATAAAAAGAGTGTTCTAGGCCTAGGCCAACCAAGGCCCCATGAAAGCATTGTAGGACTCGTTGTTCATTCACATATCTCTGGAGGTTCTCAGGACACACAAGTTCCTCCACACTAAACTGTCAAACCATGTCTTGAAAACTGGCTCCACTTTGCATCTATAACATCCTCCATTCTTCTGGGAAGACTTTCCACAAGATTCTGGAGGGTGTCTATGAGAATTTGTGTACATTTGTCATGCTGGAACAGAAAAGGGTCTTCACCAAACTGTTACCACAAGATTAGAAGAGCACAATTGTCTATAAAAAGAGTCTTCTAGGCCAACCAAGGCCCCATGAAAGCATTGTAGGACTCTGAAGGACACATATCTCTGAAGGTTCTCAGGACACTCAAGTTCCCGCCACACCAAACTGGTCGCACCATGTCTTTATGGAGCTGGCTCCACTTTGCATCTACAACATCCTCCACTGTTCTGTGGACAGAAAAGGGTCTTCACCAAACTGTTACCACAAGGTTGGATGAGCGCAATTGTTGTCTACAATGTCTTTGTATGAAGGAGGATTATGAGGACCCTTTACTGGAGAAACCTGATCTCTATAATGTGGTAAATAGGGTGCGAAAACACAACAGCATTTCAGTAATTCATGTTTGTATCCCAGATAGAATAACCCTTTATTGTGTTTATCAGTTTTGCGAACACAACAGCCTTGGGATCAGTCATTCTCATTGATAAGGAGCATTTCTGTTATATAATAACTGAATGTATAGATAAAAGTCACAGATTCCTCTGTTCCACCGCCACTGATATATGACGCAGCAGCTGCATCTCCTCCATATGCGGGTTCAAAAATCTCTCCATTGGATGACATTTATTTTTAAATAATATTGCATTAAACTTAGACTGGCCATACATGATACCATTCACTTGTACAATTTTCCTTTAGATTTACCAAAACCATATAATAGGAGGTCAAACCTAAACACTTCCAATTTGTATGCAGGCCGGCCCTTCTACTACACAGGTGAAGGTAAATGTCAAGAAAATTGAACAAGAAGTTGTATAATGTATGGCCAGACTTAAAGTCATACTAAAGTTACCTCTTTTGTAATGGATTTGCGCAGAGCAGCCCCGATCCTCCTCTTCTCGGGTCCCCCGCCGGTGCTTCTGACGAATGCCCCCCACAACAGGCACCTTGCCATGGGGGGGGGGGGCACCCGAGCCTCTGCTCTGTGTGTCCATTCAGACACGGAGCTGCAGTTCGGCCCCGCCCCCTCTCTCTCCTCATTGGCTCACTGACTTTGATTCACAGCAGCAGGAGTCAATGGCCCCCACTGTCTATCTCAGGAGGGAGAGTCCCGGACAGCCGAGTCTCTTGTGCAACATCGCTGGATAGAGAGGGGCTAGGGTAAGTATTGGGGGGGGGGGGCTGCTGGACACAGACTTTTTTTTTAATCTTAACGCTTAGAATGTACCTTCAATCACTTTAAGTCTAAACCAAATCCCTTTTTTCTTTGTACCCTGAAAAGTAATTCCATAATGTGATAGTATCCATCGCATACTAGCACATTATGTTAAACTTACCGTAAAAAAAAGCCCTTCCAGCTCCGAGCTGCAGACGCTTCCATCTTCACCCGTCTTCCTTCCAGGTCTCCGGCTGTGCGACTGGTCGGAGCCGTGATGATGTCACACTCGTGCATGCGCGTGGGCAGACCTCCCAACTTTTTGAGGTGGGAGCGAGGGACACCTATTAGCAAAAGTGTGTAGGCATATAGGACACGCCCCCTGTCACTCCCACTCTTAAAGGAGTATTATAGAAAAAAAAAAAAGATTAGTTAAACCCACAAGTGCTTTGTTACCACTAATATTCCTTTATATTGGCTTTTGAAATTTACAAGTACATGAAAGGTTTAGCGCCGGGAAACACTTTTTGAAAGATAAAAAGTGCATTTTATATACAACTATATAGATCAGACCAACATGAGGGACAAATGAGGAGGAAAGAGGGACAGAGGGACATTGCTCCAAATCAGGGACAGTCCCTCGAAATCAGGGACTGTTGGGAGCTTTGCGCGCGGGAGCCACAGTTCACGGCACAGGGCTCTGCCACCCGGGCCGTTCCTTTAGAGCGCATGCACCAGTGACATCATCGCCTGCATGTACAGTAAATATCTCCTAAACAGTTTACACTACATATAGGTCATCCTTATTATAGGCTCACCTATAGGACAAAAGTCAGAGATGCGAGTTTACTCACACTTTAAACTGTTTGTTACGCCAACATTTCATATTCCCCATATGTGGCTGCTGTACCATGTCTCCTGTTCTCTTTGTATTGCTTTTTGTCCCTCTGCTTTCCTATTAGAAACTGACCACACTAAGCATGAGAGCATAGCGCCACAACTTCGGGTGGCCCCTAAACCTGGAAAAAAGCCATCTAGTACCAGTCCAGCGCCTGATATACTTGAGGGCCCAGTTCCACGCACTGGAAAGCACCATCTCTCTCCATGTGGAAAAGATCTCAATTATTTGGGAAAGAGTTTCACGGGCTCTGAACTCCTCATGCCTGAGGGCCTTACAGTGTCTAGGAATTATCGGCACGATGGTGTCTACGACCCCCATGGTCAAATGGTCTCTGTGGAGGTTACGACCCTTTCAGACGGGGTTCCTTCAGCAATGGAATTCGGGGGACATCAATCAGTCCATTCGCATAACATCAGTGATGAGGAACAGCCTCTTTTGGTGGCTTCAGAGCAGGAACTTATTCTATTGCCACTCCATCGTCCCCGTTTCATGAGTCACGGTCACGACCGATGCCAGCGGTGCTGGATGGGCAGCCATCTGTATGTCAGAACTGGCTCAAGGCAAGTGGGATGCTCGTCTCCACAATCTGGGCTCGAATGTCCTGGAACTTCGGACGGCCTGGTGTGCCCTATAATCTTTCTCCCATCTCCTGAAAGGGGAGTCAGTGGTACGAAGGATGGACAACATCACAGCAGTCTCTTATGTGAGGGGGCAAGGGGGCACTCGGAGCTCCACCCTGCTCCAAAAGGGTCAAATCCATCATCTCTTGGGCCCAGAAGAATCTGGGTAATATTTTGGCAGTCTTCACCCCCGCAGCCCAGAATGTCCAGGCGGACTTCCTGTCCCGCACACAACTGGACAACAATGGTCTCTTCATTGGCAGACAATCGAGTGGATCCTGTCCCTGGGAATCGATCCCGAAGTGGATCTTTTTGCATCTCCCTGCAATTTCAAGCTCAAGAAGTACTATACTCTAGTCCTTCTGAATAGATGCCCTGACAGATCAGTGGAACTTCTACAGAGCATACGCCTTTCCCCCGCTCCCGATCATCCTCAAGTTCTTACGGAGACTCCAAGCGCAAGTGGTAGAGGTGGTGGTGATTGTGCCTTACTGGCCGAACAGGCCATGGTTTCCCCTCCTGACCCAACTCAGCTTCCGGGATCAAGTGCCTCTCCTACTCAGGCCGGACCTTCTTTCTCATGGGGCAGTCCTGTACCCTTGTCCGGCATTACTGAGACTGATGGTCTGGTTCCTGGGAGGTAGAAGCTGGAATCTCTCGGG
This sequence comes from Lithobates sylvaticus, assembly GCA_028564925.1. Classification (NCBI taxonomy): domain Eukaryota; kingdom Metazoa; phylum Chordata; class Amphibia; order Anura; family Ranidae; genus Lithobates; species Lithobates sylvaticus. The sequence goes on along the minus strand of CM053028.1, from coordinate 2,750,493 downwards.
TGTACTTCAAGAGTGATCTCCACCCTCATGACTTCAATAAAGGCGAGCACGAATAAAGTATATAAGAGAATATGGGCCAAGTTTGATGCATTCTCATCCTCTACAGGCAGATCATTTAGAGATCCAGGATATCCTCAGCTTCCCGGCCTAGATCTGTCTCTATCCATCAGCTCTCTTAGAGTCCAAGTCTCAGCCTTATCGGCCTTCTCGGGAACATCATGGGCTGTTCACCCTCTAATCCGGCAGTTCTTCGGTGGGGCATCAAGACTCAGGCCCCAAAGAAAACCAAGATTCCCCAAATGGGATCTTCCCCTTGTTCTCGACTCATTGTCTGGACTCAGTGTCATGGGGTCTACCCCGCTTTCTCTCAAAGACCTTTCTTCAAAAGTCGCCTTCTTGGCCGCTATCACTTTGGCCACAAGGGTTTCTGAGATTGGTTCCTTGGGTCACGAAGAACCATTCCCCACCTTTTTCCCCGGACCGGGTGGTCCCTACCCCCGTTCTAGGCTCAAAAGCCGAAGGTCACTTCAGTGTTCCATGAGAACCAAGAAATCGTCCTACCTACATTCAGGTCTCCAGGGTCCATGAGGTTCATCCTCTGGATATAGGTGAAATACTGAAGGAATACCTGCAAGCTACTTCCTCCATTAGACGCTCTGAATACCTGTTCATTCTATATTCCGGCAGTAACAGAGGGAAGCGAGCTTCAACCAGGACGATTGCGGCCCGGATCGTCCAGTCCATTCAACAGGCTTATAGAGCTAAGGGCTTGGCTCCTCCAGAGGCGGTGGCGGCACATTCCACCAGGGGTATGGCGGCTTTGTGGGCGGCACGTGGCTCCAGATGTCTTCTGCAAGGATACTGTCAGTTGATGGGGCAGATTAATTATTTTTTTGTTCAGTATACCCACCCCGTGTGGTCTGGCTAGTTATTTCCCACATGTAGGCTGCCATGGAGTCTGTCAGGAAAACTGAAAATTTATTATCAAATACTTACTGTAATTTTCCTTTCCTGATGGACTCCATGGCAGACGGAGTTCCCACCCATTTGGTCAAAGAGTTGGCTAGTTACGAAACGCAGTCCCTGGCGGTGAGTTCAAAATTATGGGCATGGGGTCCTATAGCATTGGAGAGGAGGCGGGGTAAACCCAACACGAAGGCTGCCATGGAGTCCATCAGGAAAGGAAAATTACGGTCGGTATTTGATACAACATTTTCAGTTTTATGTATTTATCGTGTCGTTTTGCTCTAATGTAAACCTGGGAGCGATCAATGTATTGCTTTTATGACTCTGAGATGTTTACTGTTTTTTATGACTTCACATTACATAATTACAGTTTACCTCTCAAAGGTGGCCGATAAGACGGTTTATAGGTCCGTGTTTTCTCAAAGAGATAAACAGGAGATTCTCCCCCTTTCTCTGAACACTTAGAACAATGTACATTTATAAATAAACCTGTCACCGCGTTTGAGTCAATTTTTATATATATATATATATATTTTTTATTGTTTACATAACATCTTCAAATAAACATTTATTGGAGAGCCCCCCATGATACTGGTTTTGTAGAGCATCCTGAGATTTCTCAGAGCACAGCAAGAGTGGTTTTCGTTTCAAGCTGCCAGAGAGGAGGGAGGAGGAGTCACTACTAATTCAGCCATGTGGCCACCAGCATTCCACCCACTGACACCAATGATGGGGCACTATTCCACCCACTGACACCAATGATGGGGCACTATTCCACCCACTGACACCAATGATGGGGCACTAGTCCTCCCACTGACACCAATGATGGGACACTATTCCTCCCACTGACACCAATGATGGGGCACTATTCCTCCCACTGATACCAATGATGGGACACTATTCCTTTCCACTGACACCAATGATGGGGCACTATTCTTCCCACTGACACCAATGATGGGGCACTATTCCTCCCACTGACAATAATGATGGGACACTATTCCTCCCACTGACAATAATGATGGGACACTATTCCTCCCACTGATACCAATGATGGGACACTATTCCTCCCACTGATACCAATGATGGGACACTATTCCTCCCACTGACACCAATGATGGGACACTATTCCTCCCACATACACCAATGATGGGGCACTATTCCTCCCACTGATACCAATGATGGGACACTATTCCTCCCACTGACACCAATGATGGGACACTATTCCTCCCACTGACACCAATGATGGGGCACTATTCCTCCCACTGATACCAATGATGGGACACTATTCCTTTCCACTGACACCAATGATGGGGCACTATTCCTCCCACTGACACCAATGATGGGACACTATTCCTCCCACTGATACCAATGATAGGACACTATTTCCCCCACTGACACCAATGATGGGGCACGATTCTGTGGATTTATAAGCTGTGTGCATATTCTGAGCTTCAGTTCTGTAAAACCACCGTTTTTTTTTTTTTTAAAAGCTAATGTCATCCTGATAAGCATGCAACTAGAAACGTATTTTCTATGCAATCTACAGAGAAAAAACATTGAATTGTGTTAGTTTTAAAATAACTGTTACTGCAAAAGGTATAATTTTTTTCAATAATAATAATATTATTATTATTATATTATTATTATTATTATTATTAATAATAATAATAATAATAATAAAAGTATACAGTTTATTCCGTAATTTGTCCCATTTATGATAACAGTAAAAAAAATTCTATTACAAAGCATGGCAAAACTATTTTTAATAAAATATTTTTTTTTTATATATATAATTTTACAAATTTTTAAAATGTGTCACAAAAAAATGTAAATAACAAAATAAAAAAAAAAAAAATCTGAGTATTAATGGTAATAAATAAAAATAAAATAAATCAGCAGCAAAATATCAGCAAGGAGGTCAGATTAAGGTTAACTGAAGGTATTTAAGGGGTTAATTAGAAACACATTTAATGTATTTATTTTTTGAACTTGCATTAGCTGAGAGCATGTGCAGATCGAAGGTCACTGCTACCAATGAACAATATAAAAATGTTGTGAGCGTCAATTAAGACAGCAGGAGACGTCAGAGGAGCCGATTTACACAGAAGAGATGATTTGCTAATATTTGCTGCCGGGGATTTCGGAGGAAGAAAAACTTGTACAACCTAAATATTTGCACGTTTTATTAAGGGCATACAATGTACGTCCTATACCCACAGAAAAAGGTTAAAAAACGCCAAACAGGTCTTTTCAGTGGTCACTATTTTATTTATTTTTTTTAATTGTGTTTAAATGAATAGATAATTGCCAATTGATTAGCACTGAGATGATATAATCTATGCACAGAACACTTTAGGATCAATATGTAATAATCTATTGCGTAGGAGATTTGTCCTGAGAAATGTAATCGAAGTTGCTGATAGGCTGTGAGTGATTAAATACAAAGTAACAATTGTTACATCATTTGAGTTCATTGCTTTGTAGATCAAAGGGGTGACCATCGATCTGCAGGTGACAAAAAATGATTTTTAAATAAAATGTAATTCTATTTAACCCCATATTAACCCTTAGATACCCCGATCAGCCTTAAGACCCCTTTCACACTGCCAGCATTTTTCAGGCGCTACAGCGCTAAAAATAGCGCCTGAAAAAAGCTGCTCCATGCACCCCAGTGGAAAGCCCGAGGGCATTCACACTGGAGCGGTGCGCTGGCAGGGCATCACAAAAAGTCCTGCCAGCAGCTTCTTTGGCTTCTCGCCTATCCTCCACCGCTGCTCCCTATTGAAATCAATGGGGCAGCGCATGCGATACCACCGGCAAAACGCCCCGCTAGCGGCCGAATAACGCAGCTAAAACGACGGTAAAGCGGCGCTAAAATAGCACTGCTTTACCGTTGACGCCGGCCGCGGCTCGTGTGAAAGCCGTCTAACTCCTCCCTGCCCTTCTCTCCTTGATTATTGTTTTTCTGATGATTTCATTTTTTTCCTATTTTTTCCCATTAATATTTAAACGTAATTTTCTTTTTTTCATTCATTTTGTTTATTTGTTTTCAGTGTCACTCACCGGCCACTTTATTAGGTACACCTGTACAATTGCTCGGTAACACAAATTACTAATTGTGACAGACCTAGCCGGGACACAGGCTTTTTGAGAGGACTAAATGCGAGCCTCCTGCCAACCGATCATGGGCCCTGGATTTTAAGGGGCACAGGGTGAAGGAGAACCCCAACCATCAATAGTTGCAGTTGCAGGGTTAATTAGCACATACAACAATGGGTGAAATGCTCTTTGGAGTCTGTGTCAGGACAGATTAGCCTCATTTGCGTTATACAAGACAACAGACAGGTGGCCGGAGTTGATGATATTAGCATCTAACATGTGTGAAGCTCAGTGACAACAAGTCTGACCTGTAGTGAAATCCTGATGGGCACAGAGTCACATTGGCTGCTTAAAGGGATTAGTTAATTAGTTTATGTTAATTTGTTACAGGTGTATTGTTAAGCCCCATACACACGGTCGGATTTTCCGATGGATTCTGTCCTATCAGACAATGTTGTCGGAAATTCTGACCGTGTGTAGGCACCATTGGACAGTTTCCATCGGATTGTCCGACGGACAAAGTCCTATCTCCTGCTGGATAGATTTTTTGACAACAAAGTCCGATCACACCAAATCCGATCGTGTGTACCGAATTTCGACGGACAAAGTGCTACGCATGCTCAGATCACATTACAAGACCAAAGCTATTGGCTACTAGCCTCTACGTAGTCCCGTCGTAGGCAACAAACGTCACCACGTTCAGAATGATCAGATTTTCCGACAACTTTGTCCGACCGTGTGTACGCAAAACCAACATCGGACAAAGTACGACGGACATGACCCGACGGACCTGGTCCTCGGATAATCCGAGCGTGTGTATGGGGCTTTAGAGTAATATGAGCAGGAGGGGGGGATCTCCTCTTCTACTTTATTATAAATACTGTCATTTTGGTTCTAATAAATCAGTCCATGTTGGCACTAAGCAAGTTTTGTCTCGTTTGGTGCTTGGGAGCGGTTGGAATATCTGAGATCCATATTCAGACTGGGAGGAAGTGATATATGATGAACGCACTCAAGACGAGTGTAGGGACGTTCCGTCACATTGTTGACAAGCAGTGGGATTATGCTTCCTGCAGTCTGGGACATCCAAACCTCCACCTATATCCAAGGTCCGGATAGCAGGAGAGGAGGAGAGGTACAGATACCAGCCGCCATGGAAGAGGAATTCGGAAGGAGGTTGCGAGAGATGCGGATACAGCACAGAGGACCAGTATCGGTGCAGTTCCTGCTGGGATGGTATGATTCTGTCCGCTGCGAACTCTGGAAAGAAGCGCTAGCCTGTGAGCAGCGACACCAGGGAAAAGTTCTCCCCTCCATCCATGTAAGGTACTGGTCGCAGTATGAAGTGCGAATGCTGTTATTGGGGAACAACCGAAGCAGGAGTGGACAGCTGAGTTAAGCAGGCTGATCCGGGCAGAAATGCGGTTGGAGGAGAGCTACAGAGCCCTCCGGTGGTATGTAGCCCAAGTGTGCCCGTGGACAGCGGATGACAGCCCCACGGAAGGCTTTGACTATGATGGCCTGGGATTGTTATACTGGAGGTTGTCCGAGGACCCCGACTTTGGGAGTGATCTGGAGTGGCGTTTGGAGGAAATAATGGAGCACAGAGAGCAAAGATTGAACGTCTCTAAAGTTATCTGGGCACTGGAAGATTTGGAGTTTCTGGCCGATCAGGAATGGGAGCTGGAGATGGCCTACAGACGGCTGCTAGACTCTGCTCAACGCCAGGGCTGGGCTCCCTTTGCCTGGGACTATCAGGAAATACCAGTGGACAACTCTGAAATCCTGGCTGAAGAGTCAGCAATGTGGCAGAGTAACAGTGTGCTTTGCCAACCTGCCCCGCAGCTATGGATGCGGAGGTCTTATGGCGGATGCAGAAAGTGCTGACTGACCTTGATGATCCTGTTTCTGCATGGGATGATTTTGGATGGAGGAATGTGCCTGTCCAGCAGCATGCCGGAGAATCGGCAGTGGAAAATCTGGAGATTGCCGTCCCCAAAGCTGAAGTGCTGACAACCGGCCAGAGCTCTGCTAACCTCTGCCCAGCACCGATAGCATCTTCTGGGTTCCATGGACAGGAGATAGTGAACCTCTATCCCCAGACATCAGTTGCAGAGACTGGGGATTTGATAGACTTTTCTGCTAAGGAAGAAGAACCTGATGAGCCTCCATCAGAAGAGCTGGTATTAGGGCCAAACTCCACTGTGCTCTGCCCAGCACCAACAGCAGTATCCGTGGAGTTACAAGGAACTTCCCCAGCTGAAGCGATGGTCACCGGACAGAGGGTCCAATACCTCTGCCCCACCCCTGTGGCAGTTCCAGAGGCCCAGGGTGAGAAGGTGGCGATCACTTCCCAGCAGCAGATACAGGGGGAGAAGCGAGAGGAGGTGTTTGTTGTCCCTCCTCAACAGTCGGCCAGGGTGGAGAAAGTGGTCTTTCCTCCCCAGCAAAGATCCGTGCACCTGGGAGACAATACCACAGACATGTCATCCCAGCAGCCAGATGAGGGAATGGAAAAGGAAGCAGCCGGCTCCCCTTCCCAATGGCAGCTACACAATTTGGGAGTGGAGGAAGCCAGCCTCCTGCCCCAATGGTTAACCCGAGTGGAGGATGTGGAGCCTCCAGCAGAAGTGCTGGCAACAGGGCAGAGTGCTACCCACCTCTGTCCAGCACCAGCAACAGCTGCGGAGTTCCAGGGAGCCGGGGGTAGTCGGCCCCTCTCTCCAGTGACAAGCTGAGGTAGTAAAGCTCACCCTGTCTTCTCTCCAGCGGCTGAAAAGACTCCAGGGAAAAGGGCCAGTCCAGGCCTCTCCCCAGCGGCAGATATGTTCTCTGAGAGAGGCAGAGGTTGGCTGGGTGAGGAATACTCTGGAACCATTTGTTTGGGGTACTGTGTGGATACCAGCATTAGATGACTGGAACCCCTGGCTAACTTCGGAGTCAACCCGTCTGGGGTCTCCTCCTGTGTTAGTCTCCTGCCGAAAGGGGAGAATTGTGACAGACCTAGCCGGGACACAGGCTTTTTGAGAGGACTAAATGCGAGCCTCCTGCCAACCGATTATGGGCCCTGGATTTTAAGGGGCACAGGGTGAAGGAGAACCCCAACCATCAATAATCTGTGCTAGTCAGATTCAGTTGCAGGGTTAATTAGCACATACAACAATAGGTGAAATACTCTTTGGAGTCTGTGTCAGGACAGACTAGCCTCATTTGCATTATACAAGACAACAGACAGGTGGCTGGAGTTGATGATATTAGCATCTGACATGTGTGAAGCTCGGTGACAACAAGTCTGACCTGTAGTGAAATCCTGATGGGCTTCCATGTAGGAATGGCGTGTCCCTGCTCTTTCCCTACTTGTTTGGAACCTCTCCTTAATGGTCTCTTTCAGACGGGTGAGCGGTCCCTACATTAACCACACGCTGAATGCGGGCCAAGCCCTCAGATTAGCCTCATTATTTGCATTATACAAGACAACAGACAGGTGGCTGGAGTTGATGATATTGGCATCTAACATGTGTGAAGCTCGGTGACAACAAGTCTGACCTGTAGTGAAATCCTGATGGGCACAGAGTCACATCGGCTGCTTAAAGGGATTAGTTAATTAGTTTTATGTTAATTTGTTACAGGTGTATTGTTAGAGTAATATAAGCAGGAGGGGGGATCTCCTCTTCTACTGTATATAAATACTTGTCAGTTTGGTTCTAATAAATCAGTTCACATTAGCACTAAGCAAGTCTTGCCTCGTTTGGTGCTTGGGAGTGGTTGGAATATCTGAGATCCATTTTCAGACTGGGAGGAAGTGGTATATGACGAAAGCACTCAAGAGGAGTGTGGGAGCGTTTCGTCACACTAATCATCCAATCACACGGCAGCAGCTCAATGCATTTAGGCATCTAGACGCGATGAAGATGACTTGCTGCATCAGAATGTGGGGAAGAAAGGGGATCTGGGTGACTTTGAACGTGACAGTGGTTGGTGGCAGACGGGCTGGTCTGTATTTCTGGCGAGTATTGCTGGGGGGGTATTTCTGGTATTTTCACACACAACCATCTCTCAGGATTACAGAGGATGGAGGGAAAAAGAGAAAATATCCAGTGAGCGGCGGTTGTGTGGAGGAAAATGCCTTTTTAAGGTCAGAGGAGAATGGGCAGACTGGTTCCAGATGATAGAAAGACAACAGGAACTCAAATAACCTCTTGTTACACCCAAGGTGTGCAGAATACCATCTCTGAACACACAACACATCCAACCTTGAAGCAGATGGGCTACAGCAGCAGAAGACCACACCAGGGGATCACTCCTGTCAGCTAAGAACAGGAAACTGAGGCTACAATTGGCACAGAGATCACCAACATTGGACAATAGAAGATTGTCCATCTATTTATGACTACAGAGTCCCCATCTTCTGATGGCTCCTCCCAGCAGGATAATTCAATGTTACAAAGCTCCAATCATCTCACCACTGGACAATGAGGTCACTGTCCTCCAATGGCCTCCACACTCACCACATCTCATCCAATAGAACACTGGGCGTCATTTCTGTCTGCTGCCTCCTTCCTCTGCTATCTGCAGGAGTCACTTCTGACAAGTTTTTCCTGACACCAAGAGATAAAAGGTGACAGGGGGCGGAGCTCCAGCTGATTGACAGCCTCAGCTCTGTTGCTGTTTGCTGTGTAAAGGCAAGCCCCGCTCATACCCCATCTAGGTCGCAGGGCAGCGGCTTCCCCTGCGCCTCCTCCTCGGCGGACAATAGGATCGTTTCTCTGCTTGGCCAATGAGGTGACGGGTCTCAGGAACCGCTTCCTGATTGGCTGGGAGGAGAGTCAGGAATCCGCCTCCGACTCTAAACACCTGCTTCTAAAAAAAGAAAAAGACCCCATAGGAATCCATGCGTCCGGCACCCTGCATGTAGATTGGGGGGCTGGGCGACTGGAGTAGGGGGGCGGCCCCCCCTGTGCCCCGTATGGACAGGCCATCACTGAGACCCCATTGGAATCCATGCGTCCGGCACCCTGCATGTAGATTGGGGGGCCGGGAACCTGGATTGGGGGGGAGCCCCCCTGTGCCCCGTTTGGACCGGCCGTCACTGAGACCCCGTTGGAATCCAATGCGTCCGGCACCCTACATGTAGATTGGGGGGCTGGGCGACTGGATTAGTGGGGTGGCCCCCCCTGTGCCCCGTATGGACGGGCCGTCACTGAAACCCCGTTGGAATCCATGCGTCCGGCACCCTACATGTAGATTGGGGGGCTGGGCAAACTGGATTAGAGGGGTGGCCCCCCCTGTGCCCCGTATGGACGGGCCGTCAATGAGACCCCATTGGAATCCATGCGTCCGGCACCCTGCATGTAGATTGGGGGGCTGGGCGACTGGAGTAGGGGGGCGGCCCCCCTGTGCCCCGTATGGATGGGCCGTCACTGAGACCCCGTTGGAATCCATGCGTCCGGCACCCTACATGTAGATTGGGGGGCCGGGAACCTGGATTAGGGGGGCGGCCCCCCTGCGCCCCATATGGACGGGCCGTCAATGAGACCCCATTGGAATCCATGCGTCCGGCACCCTACATGTAGATTGGGGGGCTGGGCAAACTGGATTAGTGGGGTGGCCCCCCCTGTGCCCCGTATGGACGGGCCGTCACTGAAACCCCATTGGAATCCATGCGTCCGGCACCCTACATGTAGATTGGGGGGCTGGGCAAACTGGATTAGAGGGGTGGCCCCCCCTGTGCCCCGTATGGACGGGCCATCAATGAGACCCCATTGGAATCCATGCGTCCGGCACCCTACATGTAGATTGGGGGGCTGGGCAAACTGGATTAGAGGGGTGGCCCCCCCTGTGCCCCGTATGGACGGGCCGTCACTGAGACCCCATTGGAATCCATGCGTCCGGCACCCTACATGTAGATTGGGGGGCTGGGCAAACTGGATTAGAGGGGTGGCCCCCCCTGTGCCCCGTATGGACGGGCCGTCAATGAGACCCCATTGGAATCCATGCGTCCGGCACCCTACATGTAGATTGGGGGGCCGGGAACCTGGATTTGGGGGGCGGCCCCCCTGCGCCCCATATGGACGGGCCGTCACTGAGACCCCATTGGAATCCATGCGTCCGGCACCCTACATGTAGATTGGGGGGCCGGGAACCTGGATTAGGGGGGCGGCCCCCCTTGCGCCTCGTATGGATGGGCCGTCACCCTGCATGTAGATTGGGGGGCTGGGAACCTGGATTAGGGGGGCGGCCCCCCTGCGCCCCATATGGACGGGCCGTCAATGAGACCCCATTGGAATCCATGCGTCCGGCACCCTACATGTAGATTGGGGGGCTGGGCAAACTGGATTAGAGGGGAGCCCCCCCTTGCGCCTCGTATGGATGGGCCGTCACCCTGCATGTAGATTGTGGGGGCCGGGCGCCTGGATTAGGGGCCCCCCCTGTGCCCCGTATGGACGGGCCGTCACTGAGACCCCGTTGGAATCCATGCGTCCGGCACCCTACATGTAGATTGGGGGGCTGGGCACCTGGATTAGTGGGGCGCCCCCCCCTGCGCCCCGTATGGACAGTCTGTTTGTCTTTAGTAAATCCCCCCCAATGTGTCTTTATATGGGGTACAAATGAAGCACTGATGTAATTTTACTGACATTTGTTGCAATCCGCTTGTAGAATGTAGAGGATGGGCCCCCCCCCCCCCGATGCGTGTCGTCCTAAGACGCAGTGACAGAGAGGGAGCCATCATGTCAGATAAGGTTTTACAAGGGTGACACTGAAATGTGATGAGGTTTATTGGAGCTCCAGCCCGGGACGGGGCTCTCAAAGGTGACAATGATAAGGAGGTTTATGGTTGCCGGGGATATAAAAGCCGGGAGATAGAAGGCGACTTCTCCAGCGATCGACAGCGACTTCTAACCTTCCATCAGACGGCAAGTATGGGGGGGCGATACGGAGCGACCCTCCGCCTGATGACTCTGCTCCTTCTACATCTGGCCAGAGGTAAGTCTTATCGGGGACCCCGTCCAGTCCTTGGCACCCCGGGATGTGGCATCACATTGTATTAAATCCAAAGCTAAACATTTCATATATTGCAGCTCATCGATCGTTAGATGTGGCGGCTGCATTCGTTTTTTTTTTTTAAGCATTTTTCCCCCTCTGTGTTCTCCTGGTGATCGGCCCAGTAGCACCTCCTGTATAAGAGCCTCACAACTCTACATGAAGGACTGGGCACTTTCACCCGGCGGCACTGAGGTTGTGGGTTCAAATCCCGACCACAGCGCTACCTGCATGGAGTTTGCATGTTCTCCCTGCGCCTGCGTGGGTTTCCTCCCACAATACAGAGACATGCTGGGAGGTTCATTGGCTTCGGACTAAATAGGCCCCAGTATGAGTATGTATGAAAGTGAGTTAGAGCTCCTTGAGATACAAAGTAACATTGTTTATAAACATTGCTCAGATGGGAGATCGAGAGATACAAAGTAACATTGTTTATAAACGTTGATCAGATGGGAGATCGAGAGATACAAAGTAACATTGTTTATAACGTTGATCAGATGGGAGATAGAGAGATACAAAGTAACATTGTTTATAAACGTTGATCAGATGGGAGATAGAGAGATACAAAGTAACATTGTTTATGAACATTGATCAGACAGGAGATAGAGAGATACAAAGTAACATTGTTTATAAACGTTGATCAGACAGGTGATGGAGAGATACAAAGTAACATTGTTTATAAACATTGATCAGACAGGTGATGGAGAGATACAAAGTAACATTGTTTATATAAACATTGATCAGACAGGAGATAGAGAGATACAAAGTAACATTGTTTATAAACGTTGATCAGACGGGAGATAGAGAGATACAAAGTAACATTGTTTATAAACATTGCTCAGACGGGAGATCGAGAGATACAAAGTAACATTGTTTATAAACGTTGATCAGATGGAGATAGAGAGATACAAAGTAACATTGTTTATAAACGTTGATCAGACGGGAGATAGAGAGATACAAAGTAACATTGTTTATAAACATTGATCAGACAGGAGATAGAGAGATACAAAGTAACATTGTTTATAAAAATTGCTCAGATGGGAGATAGAGAGATACAAAGTAACATTGTTTATAAACGTTGATCAGACGGGAGATAGAGAGATACAAAGTAACATTGTTTATAAACATTGATCAGATGGAGATAGAGAGATACAAAGTAACATTGTTTATGAACATTGATCAGATGGGAGATAGAGAGATACAAAGTAACATTGTTTATAAACATTGCTCAGATGGGAGATCGAGAGATACAAAGTAACATTGTTTATAAACATTGCTCAGATGGGAGATCGAGAGATACAAAGTAACATTGTTTATAAACATTGCTCAGATGGGAGATCGAGAGATACAAAGTAACATTGTTTATAAACATTGCTCAGATGGGAGATCGAGAGATACAAAGTAACATTGTTTATAAACATTGCTCAGATGGGAGATCGAGAGATACAAAGTAACATTGTTTATAAACATTGATCAGATGGGAGATCGAGAGATACAAAGTAACATTGTTTATAAACATTGCTCAGATGGGAGATCGAGAGATACAAAGTAACATTGTTTATAAACATTGATCAGATGGAGATAGAGAGATACAAAGTAACATTGTTTATAAAAATTGCTCAGATGGGAGATAGAGAGATACAAAGTAACATTGTTTATAAACGTTGATCAGACGGGAGATAGAGAGATACAAAGTAACATTGTTTATAAACGTTGATCAGACGGGAGATAGAGAGATACAAAGTAACATTGTTTATAAAAATTGCTCAGATGGGAGATAGAGAGATACAAGGTAACATTGTTTATAAACGTTGATCAGACGGGAGATAGAGAGATACGAAGTAACATTGTTTATAAACATTGTACAGATGGGACATTTGGCTCTTTGTCATATACATTGGATGCTCGGATTGTCTTCTTTTCAGTGCATTTGTACAATTTCTTGAAAAACGAATATGTAAAAAAAATGCTGCTGCGATTTCTGGTGCTTTTCATGTGTCGTCCAACTCAATGAACACTTCACATAGAATGCTGAATAATGAATTATCATTCACACAGAGAAGCCAGGTACTGTCTGTGTAACGCTGGGCTTTAGGGTGTAGCGGGGGGGCTATACAAGAGATCTAAGATTGAGCGCTGGTTCGGGGATGACACAATCGTGTGTTCACAAATGTCTGACACAGATCAGCCCCTGCTGCAGCCTCTCACCTCATGACTTTCTATGAAGTCTGATCACTGGGGGACTGAGGAAATGCTTCCTCCTGCTTGCAGCAGACTGATGACATCATCTCCGCCAGGGCAGAAGGGACACGAGACCTGTACTTAGTATATATAGTGTATATAAAGGGGGCGCACTGGGGTCTTGCTGCACCTTCTCTGCCTCCCCTTCAGATGCCGCCTTGTCCAGAGCCCAGGATTGGGCATCCTGCATACACCGGGGGATTGAAGAGGGGCGTCACCCAGCATGGAGAGCAGAGCGAACATTGGGGCCCCCATCACCCCCATGTGTAGCCCCTCCCCCTCCACACTGGAACTGGGGGGCTTCTATGTGTGTATGGTGGCTCCAGGGTTATTTGCTCACTTTATTCACCTTCTCCAGCAGAGGGGAGATGGGGGTCCCCTGTTATCACCCCCTGCATTCCTCCTGGATGGGGGCCCGGGTCCCCTTCTGCTGGAGGTGGGGAGGGGGGTTTCTGTATTTCTGGATGGGGGTCCCCTCTTACCACCCCCTGGACTCCTCCTAGATGTGGTCCCCTTCTGCTGGAGGTGGGCAGGGGGGTCCCTGTATTCCTGGAGGAGGGTCCCCTCTTATCACCTCCTGCACTCTTCCTGGAAGGGGGTCCCCTTCTGTTGGAGGTGGGGATGGGGGTTCTTGTATTCCTGGATGGGGGTCCCCTCTAATCACCCCCTGTATTCCTCCTGGATGGGGGTCCCCTTCTGCTGGAGGTGGGAAGGGGGTTCTTCTATTTCTGGATGGGGGTCCCCTTCTGCTGGAGGTGGGGAGGGGGTTCCTCTATTTCTGGATGGGGGTCCCCTTCTGCTAGAGGTGGGGAGGGGGGTTCCTCTATTCCTGGATGGGGGTCCTCTTCTGCTGGAGGTGGGGAGGGGGGTTCCTGTATTCCTGGATGGGGGTCCCCTTCTGCTGGAGGTGGGGAGGGGGGTTCCGCTATTCCTGGATGGGGGTCCCCTTCTGCTGGAGGTGGGGAGGGGGGGTCCTCTATTCCTGGATGGGGGTCCGCTTCTGCTGGAGGGGGGAGGGGGTTCCTGTATTCCTGGATGGGGGTCCCCTTCTGCTGGAGGTGGGGAGGGGGGTTCCTGTATTCCTGGATGGGGGTCTCCTGCTGAAGGTGGGGAGGGGGTTCCTGTATTCCTGGATGGGGGTCCCCTTCTGCTGGAGGTGGGGAGGGGGGTTCCTCTATTCCTGGATGGGGGTCCCCTTCTGCTGGAGGTGGGGAGGGGGGTTCCTCTATTCCTGGATGGGGGTCCACTTCTGCTGGAGGTGGGGAGGGGGTTCCTCTATTCCTGGATGGGGGTCCGCTCATGCTGGAGGTGGGGATGGGGGTTCCTCTATTTCTGGATGGGGGTCCCCTTCTGCTGGAGGGGGGGAGGGGGGTTCCTCTATTCCTGGATGGGGGTCCCTTCTGCTGGAGGTGGGGAGGGGGGTTCCTCTATTCCTGGATGGGGGTCCCTTCTGCTGGAGGTGGGGAGGGGGTTCCTCTATTCCTGGATGGGGGTCCGCTCTTGCTGGAGGTGGGGATGGGGGTTCCTCTATTCCTGGATGGGGGTCCCCTTCTGCTAGAGGTGGGGATGGGGGTTTCTCTATTCCTGGATGGGGGTCCCCTTCTGCTGGAGGTGGGGAGGGGGGTTCCTCTATTCCTGGATGGGGGTCCCCTTCTGCTGGAGGTGGGGAGGGGGGTTTCTCTATTCCTGGATGGGGGTCCCTTCTGCTGGAGGTGGGGAGGGGGGTTCCTCTATTCCTGGATGGGGGTCCCCTTCTGCTGGAGGTGGGGAGGGGGGTTCCTGTATTCCTGGATGGGGGTCCCCTTCTGCTGGAGGTGGGGAGGGGGGTTCCTCTATTCCTGGATGGGGGTCCCCTTCTGCTGGAGGTGGGGAGGGGGGTTCCTCTATTCCTGGATAGGGGTCCCCTTCTGTTGGAGGTGGGGAGGGGGGTTCCTCTATTCCTGGATGGGGGTCCGCTCTTGCTGGAGGTGGGGATGGGGGTTCCTCTATTCCTGGATGGGGGTCCCCTTCTGCTGGAGGTGGGGAGGGGGGTTCCTCTATTCCTGGATGGGGGTCCGCTCTTGCTGGAGGTGGGGAGGGGGGTTCCTCTATTCCTGGATGGGGGTCCCCTTCTGCTGGAGGTGGGGAGGGGGGTTCCTCTATTCCTGGATGGGGTCCCCTTCTGCTGGAGGTGGGGAGGGGGTTTCCTCTATTCCTGGATGGGGTCCCCTTCTGCTGGAGGTGGGGAGGGGTTTCCTCTATTCCTGGATGGGGGTCCCCTTCTGCTGGAGGTGGGAAGGGGGGTTCCTGTATTCCTGGATGGGGGTCCCCTTCTGCTGGAGGTGGGGAGGGGGGTTCCTCTATTCCTGGATGGGGGTCCCTTCTGTTGGAGGTGGGGAGGGGGGTTCCTCTATTCCTGGATGGGGGTCCCCTTCTGTTGGAGGTGGGGAGGGGGGTTCCTCTATTCCTGGATAGGTGTCCCCTTCTGTTGGAGGTGGGGAGGGGGGTTCCTCTATTCCTGGATGGGGGTCCCTTCTGCTGGAGGGGGGGAGGGGGGTTCCTCTATTCCTGGATGGGGGTCCTCTTCTGCTGGAGGTGGGGAGGGGGGTTCCTGTATTCCTGGATGGGGGTCCCCTTCTGGTGGAGGTGGGGAGGGGGGTTCCTGTATTCCTGGATGGGGGTCCCCTTCTGCTGGAGGTGGGAAGGGGGGTTCCTATATTCCTGGATGGGGGTCCCCTTCTGCTGGAGGTGGGGAGGGGGTTTCCTCTATTCCTGGATGGGGGTCCTCTACTGCTGGAGGTGGGGAGGGGGGTTCTTCTATTCCTGGATGGGGGCCCCTTCTGCTGGAGGTGGGGAGGGGGGTTCCTCTATTCCTGGATGGGGGTCCCCTTCTGCTGGAGGTGGGGAGGGGTTTCCTCTATTCCTGGATGGGGGTCCCCTTCTGCTGGAGGTGGGGAGGGGGGTTCCTCTATTCCTGGATGGGGGTCCCTTCTGTTGGAGGTGGGGAGGGGGGTTCCTCTATTCCTGGATGGGGGTCTCCTTCTGCTGGAGGTGGGGAGAGGGGTTCCTCTATTCCTGGATGGGGGTCCTCTTCTGCTGGAGGTGGGGAGGGGGGTTCCTCTATTCCTGGATGGGGGTCCCCTTCTGCTGGAGGTGGGGAGGGGGGTTCCTGTATTCCTGGATGGGGGTCCGCTCTTGCTGGAGGGGGGGATGGGGGTTCCTGTATTCCTGGATGGGGGTCCCCTTCTGCTGGAGGTGGGGAGGGGGGTTCCTGTATTCCTGGATGGGGGTCTCCTGCTGGAGGTGGGGAGGGGGGTTCCTGTATTCCTGGATGGGGGTCCGCTCTTGCTGGAGGTGGGGACGGGGGTTCCTGTATTCCTGGATGGGGTCCCCTTCTGCTGGAAGTGGGGAGGGGGGTTCCTCTATTCCTGGATGGGGGTCCGCTCTTGCTGGAGGTGGGGATGGGGGTTCCTCTATTCCTGGATAGGGTCCCCTTCTGCTGGAGGTGGGGAGGGGGGTTCCTCTATTCCTGGATGGGGGTCCCCTTCTGTTGGAGGTGGGGAGGGGGGGTTCCTGTATTCCTGGATGGGGGTCTCCTTCTGCTGGAGGTGGGGAGGGGGGTTCCTCTATTCCTGGATGGGGGTCCCTTCTGCTGGAGGTGGGGAGGGGGGTTCCTCTATTCCTGGATGGGGGTCCGCTCTTGCTGGAGGTGGGGATGGGGGTTCCTCTATTCCTGGAAAGGGTCCCCTTCTGCTGGAGGTGGGGATGGGGGTTCCTCTATTCCTGGATGGGGTCCCCTTCTGCTGGAGGTGGGGAGGGGGGTTCCTCTATTCCTGGATGGGGGTCCCCTTCTGCTGGAGGTGGGGAGGGGGGTTCCTGTATTCCTGGATGGGGGTCTCCTTCTGCTGGAGGTGGGGATGGGGGTTCCTCTATTCCTGGATGGGGTCCCCTTCTGTTGGAGGTGGGGAGGGGGGTTCCTCTATTCCTGGATGGGGGTCCCTTCTGTTGGAGGTGGGGAGGGGGGTTCCTGTATTCCTGGATGGGGGTCCCCTTCTGCTGGAGGTGGGGAGGGGGGTTCCTCTATTCCTGGATGGGGGTCTCCTTCTGCTGGAGGTGGGGAGGGGGGTTCCTCTATTCCTGGATGGGGGTCCGCTCTTGCTGGAGGTGGGGATGGGGGTTCCTCTATTCCTGGATAGGGTCCCCTTCTGCTGGAGGTGGGGATGGGGGTTCCTCTATTCCTGGATAGGGTCCCCTTCTGCTGGAGGTGGGGAGGGGGGTTCCTCTATTCCTGGATGGGGGTCCCTTCTGCTGGAGGTGGGGAGGGGGGTTCCTGTATTCCTGGATGGGGGTCTCCTTCTGCTGGAGGTGGGGATGGGGGTTCCTCTATTCCTGGATAGGGTCCCCTTCTGCTGGAGGTGGGGAGGGGGGGTTCCTCTATTCCTGGATGGGGGTCCCTTCTGCTGGAGGTGGGGAGGGGGGGTTCCTCTATTCCTGGATGGGGGTCTCCTTCTGTTGGAGGTGGGGAGGGGGGTTCCTGTATTCCTGGATGGGGGTCTCCTGCTGGAGGTGGGGAGGGGGTTCCTGTATTCCTGGATGGGGGTCCGCTCTTGCTGGAGGTGGGGATGGGGGTTCCTCTATTCCTGGATGGGGGTCCCTTCTGCTGGAGGTGGGGAGGGGGGTTCCTGTATTCCTGGATGGGGGTCTCCTTCTGCTGGAGGTGGGGAGGGGGGTCCCTGTATTCCTGGATGGGGGTCCCTTCTGCTGGAGGTGGGGAGGGGGGTTCCTCTATTCCTGGATGGGGGTCTCCTTCTGCTGGAGGTGGGGAGGGGGGTTCCTCTATTCCTGGATGGGGGTCCGCTCTTGCTGGAGGTGGGGATGGGGGTTCCTCTATTCCTGGATAGGGTCCCCTTCTGCTGGAGGTGGGGATGGGGGTTCCTCTATTCCTGGATAGGGTCCCCTTCTGCTGGAGGTGGGGAGGGGGGTTCCTCTATTCCTGGATGGGGGTCCCCTTCTGCTGGAGGTGGGGAGGGGGGTTCCTGTATTCCTGGATGGGGGTCTCCTTCTGCTGGAGGTGGGGATGGGGGTTCCTCTATTCCTGGATAGGGTCCCCTTCTGCTGGAGGTGGAGAGGGGGGTTCCTCTATTCCTGGATGGGGGTCCCCTTCTGCTGGAGGTGGGGAGGGGGGTTCCTGTATTCCTGGATGGGGGTCTCCTTCTGCTGGAGGTGGGGAGGGGGTTCCTGTATTCCTGGATGGGGGTCCCTTCTGCTGGAGGTGGGGAGGGGGGGTTCCTGTATTCCTGGATGGGGGTCTCCTTCTGCTGGAGGTGGGGAGGGGGGTTCCTGTATTCCTGGATGGGGGTCTCCTGCTGGAGGTGGGGAGGGGGTTCCTGTATTCCTGGATGGGGGTCTCCTTCTGCTGGAGGTGGGGAGGGGGGTTCCTGTATTCCTGGATGGGGGTCTCCTGCTGGAGGTGGGGAGGGGGTTCCTGTATTCCTGGATGGGGGTCCGCTCTTGCTGGAGGTGGGGGTTCCTCTATTCCTGGATGGGGGTCCCCTTCTGCTGGAGGTGGGGAGGGGGGTTCCTGTATTCCTGGATGGGGGTCCCCTTCTGCTGGAGGTGGGGATGGGGGTTCCTGTATTCCTGGATGGGGGTCACCTACTGCTGGAGGTGGGGAGGGGGGTTCCTCTATTCCTGGATGGGGGTCCCTTCTGCTGGAGGTGGGGCGGGGGGTTCCTGTATTCCTGGATGGGGGTCCCTTCTGTTGGAGGTGGGGAGGGGGTTTCCTCTATTCCTGGATGGGGGTCCCTTCTGTTGGAGGTGGGGAGGGGGGTTCCTCTATTCCTGGATGGGGGTCTCCTTCTGTTGGAGGTGGGGAGGGGGTTCCTTTATTCCTGGATGGGGGTCCCCTTCTGTTGGAGGTGGGGAGGGGGTTTCCTCTATTCCTGGATGGGGTCCCCTTCTGTTGGAGGTGGGGAAGGGGGTTTCCTCTATTTCTGGATGCCCCAACGCGCCCTAGCGTGCCCCAGCACGTCCCAACGTGCCTCAGCGTGCCCCTGGGTGCCCCAGCATGTCCCAACATGCCTCGGCGTGCCCCAGAGTGCCCCAGCACGTCCCAACGTGCCTCAGCGTGCCCCAGAGTGCCCCAGCATGTCCCAACGTGCCTCAGCGTGCCCCAGAGTGCCCCAGCACGTCCCAACGTGCCTCAGCGTGCCTCAGAGTGCCCCAGCATGTCCCAACGTGCCTCAGCGTGCCCCAGCATGTCCCAACGTGCCTCAGCGTGCCCCAGCACGTCCCAACGTGCCTCAGCGTGCCCCGAGTACCTCAGCGTGCCCCAGCACGTCCCAACGTGCCTCAGCGTGCCCCAGAGTGGCCCAGCATGCCCAAGCACGCCCCAGAGTGCCCCAGAGTACCCCAGCACCCCCTGAGTGCCCCAGCCTGCCCCAACATGCCCCAGTGTGCCCCAGCACGCCCCATAGTGCCCCAGCCTGCCCCAACGTGCCCCAGTGTGCCCCAGCCTGCCACAGCCTGCCCCAGCATGCCCCAACGTGCCCCAACGTGCACCAGCGTGCCCCAGTGTGCCCCCTAGCCTTCCCCCAGGCGCCCCCAGCCTGCCCAAGAGTGCCCTCATTATGCCCCCAGCGTGTCCCAGCGTGCCCCGTGGCACACACGCTTTCAGTTTGCTTCCCCTTCATTAGCGATAAACATCACAGAATTTTTTTGGGGCGAGCTTTTTATGTAACCACAGAGCGACCGCTAAGAAAGATCATTAATGTGACGTTTGCCACAATTATCCTCAGTGACTCCTGACTAAAAATCCCAAAATATCTCTGCCGGGCCGAAAACATCAATTTAAAAAAAAAACTAAAAACAAAAGGGTTTAAAACTCTATAAAAAAAAAACTAAATGATTTCTTTCTTTCATCTTTATCTCTCAATCATTTACAATGTAGCTCTATTCATCTGCTAAATCTCACCTGGAGACCGCGGTGACCCCGACCAGAACTAGAGGGGTCCATCGGGTGACAACGCTCTCCTAGTGATTGGCAATGCAGCGCAGATGTTGTCACTCCACTGTAAAAAAAAGAACCAAAATCATCCGTTAGCCAGTGACATCATTGACAGAATATCCATCCCCCGAACTCAGTGCCTTTGCTGTCCTCTGGAGGCATTGCATGCTGGGAAATGGATTTTCAAGGAGGCCGGGCTACACGGAAGAGCATTGCAGTCCTGCCTAGAGGCCCTCTGAAAGCCCTGCTAAATTTGGGAGCACAGAATGATGGGATACATAACATGACTTAAAGAGTAATTCCATTTTTGTTGAGAAAAAAAAAAAGCCCCTCCCCCTCTGGATGATCTCTGTACATTGCAGGGATTGTAACAAACTTTGTTGCATTATTATTATTATTATTATACAGGATTTATATAGCGCCAACAGTTTGCGCAGCGCTTAACAAAATAAAGGCAGACATTACAATTACATAACAATTTGGTAGAAGAGGAATCAGAGGGCCCTGCTCGCTAGAGCTTACAATCTAAAAAGAAAGGGTCAATTGATACAGGAGGTAATAGCTGTGGGGGATGAGTTGATGGAAAAAGTAAAACAGTGTTAGTTAGAAGCAGGATAGGCTTCTTTAAAGAGAAGGTTTTCAGGGATCGTCTAAAGATGGATAGATTAGGGGACAGTCGGACAGATTGGGGTAGAGAGTTCCAAAGGATGGGAGAAGCTCTGGAGAAATCCTGGAGGCGAGCATGGGAGGAGGTGACAAGGGAGCTAGAGAGCAGGAGGTCTTGGGAGGACCAAAGAGAGCGGCTTGGTTGGTATTTTGGGACTAGGTTAGTGATGTAGCTGGGGCAGAGTTATGGATGGCTTTGTAAACTATTGTTAGTACTTTGAATTTTATTCGTTGGGTGAGTGGAAGCCAGTGGAGGGATTGGCAGAGAGGGGTGGAGGACGCTGAGCGGTTGGTAAGGTGGATGAGTCTTGCAGCGGCATTCATTATGGACTGAAGGGGGGAGGAGTCTATGTAAAGGTGTCCAATGAGGAGGGAATTGCAGTAGTCGAGGCGAGAGATAACCAGGGAGTGAGTTAGAAGCTTGGTGGTGTCATTCGTTAAAAAGGGGCGTATTCTGGAAATGTTGCAGTGGTTGAGGCGGCATGATTTGGACAGGGATTGTATGTGGGTCTGAAAGGACAGTTCAGAGTCTAGGATTACCCCCTGGCACCCTGGCATGTGGGGACGGACTGATAGATGTGCCATTGATCTTGACTGAGAAGTCGGGGGAAGGGGCACGTGGGGGAGGAAATATTAAGAGCTCAGTTTTAGATTCAGTTTGAGGAAGTGGTTTGACATCCAGGCTGATATGTCTGTTAGTAAATCAGTGATGGGTGAGGAGATTGATGGGGTGAGTTGAGGGGCAGAGAGATAGATCTGGGTGTCATTGGCATATAATTGGTAGTGGAAGCCATGTGAGGCTGACCCAGGGAGGATGTGTAGATTGAGAATAGTAGAGGTCCAAGGACAGAACCTTGGGGGACCCCAACAGTAAGAGGAGTTGGAGAGGAGGAAGTGGAGTTGTAAGTGACACTGAAGGTGCGATGAGAAAGGTAAGATTCGAACCAATGGAGAGCACAGCCATGGAGACCAAGCAAATAGAGTTTTTTGAGGAGGAGGGGGTGGTCAACTGTATCAAAGGCAGCAGAAAGGTCTAAGAGTAAGAGTACGGAATAATGACCGTTGGTTTTGGCTGTTAGTAAGTCGTTTGTGAGTTTTAGGAGGGCAGTTTCTGTGGAGTGCTGTGGGCGAAATCCAGACTGAAGGGGATCCAGAAGGTTCTTCTCAATGAGGTGGTCGCTCAGTCGGCTGTAGACTAAACGTTCAAGGAGTTTGGAGGCAAAAGGGAGTAGAGAGATGGGTCTTAGATTGTTAAGATTGGTTGGGTCTAGTGAGGCCTTTTTTGGTATGGGAGTGACTGGCGCATGTTTTAGAGGGTTGGGGAAGATGCCAGTAGAGAGGGAGAGGTTGAAGATATGAGTTAAAGAGTGTAGGATAGAGTCAGATGGTGACCGTAGTATTTGAGAAGGAACAGGGTCCAGGGGGCAGGAGGTTAGGTGGGCATTAGAAAAAAATTTAGTGACTTCCTCTATAGTAGCTGGATTAAAAGAGGAAAGTATTGATTGTGCAGGAGGACAAGGAGTGTAAAGTGAGGGAGATATCTGTAGAGTAGAGAACTCAAGACGAATTGTCTCAATCTTGTTTTTGAAGTGATTAGCAATCTCCTGGGCAGTGAGTAAGTTAGTGGGTGGAGGTAATGGAGGACGAAGTAGAGAAGTAAATGTAGAAAAGAGTTGACGGAGACGGCGTGAGAGGGTGGTAATGAGAGTGGTAAAGTAGGTCTGTTTGGCAGTGCGGAGGCAGGAATGGTATTTTTGGAGGGCAGATTTATATTGGCTGAAATCTTGCTGTGACTTAGTCTTACGCCACAGACGCTCAAGAGCACGGCTCTGCTTTTTGAGGCTTCTGGTGTTGTCTGTGTGGCAGGGTTGTAGCGGCCGGGGCCTGATTCTGTGTGTAGTGAGGGGGGCCAAGGTATCCAGGGTGGATGACAATGAACTGTTGTATAAGGAAGTGGCCAAGTTGGGGCAGGACAAGGATGAGATTTTGTCGTAGAGACAATCTGTAGCAGAAAAAAAGAAGAGAAGGGTTAAGATGGCGAAGGTTTCTACGGGTGATAGTTTGGTAGTTGGAAGGCAAGGAGGAGGCAGACAAGGAGAGAGTGAAACTAATAAGGTGGTGATCAGAGAGAGGAAAGGGAATATTGGAGAGGTTGTGCGGAGTGCACAGGTAGGAGAATATGAGGTCAAGGCAGTTGCCAACAGAGTGAGTAGAAGCGCTTGTCCATTGTTTTAGGTCAAAAGAGGAGGTTAGGCTCAGCAGCTTAGAAGTAGCGGGAGTGTTAAGATTAACAGGGATGTTGAAGTCACCAAGAATGATTGTTGGAATTTCAGAAGAGAGAAAGTAGGGTAGCCAGGCAGAGAAGTCGTCAAGGAAGTTTGATACGGGTCCCGGGGGGCCGATAGATCACAGCAATTCTCAGTGAAACTGGAGAAAATTGACGAATACAGTGAGCTTCAAATGAGGAGAGGGACAGAGAGGGGGGTGGATGAAGAACCTGAAAAGTGCTTTGAGGGGATAGGAGGATTCCAACACCACCTCCTTTCCGTCCACTAGGCCTGGGGGAGTGAGTCCACAGAAGGCCACCGTAGGAGAGGGCAGCAGGAGAAGGAAGGTCAGATTCTTGAATCCAGGTCTCAGTAATTGCAAGTAGGTTCAGGGAGTTTGTGATAAATAGGTCATGGACAGTGGTGAGTTTGTTACAAACAGAGCGGGCATTCCAAAGGGCACAAGAGAAGGGGAGGCTGGTTCTAGGCAGAAGAGGAATGGAAATGAGATTGTGTGGATTGTGACTGGAATGAGAGGATGAGGGTTGCTGAGTATGTTGGCCGAAGGTAAAGGATGGCGGTCCAGGATTTGGGGAAATATCTCCAGAAATCAGGAGAAGCATTAGGGTGAGAGAGATGATATGGGATTGCGACTTGTGTAGTGGGACACGTCCCAGTGTCCTGCAGGTTTTATTGGCATTTGGGTTCAGAGTTAGCAGGAGCTGATATGTGCAGTAATAAGGTGACGACAGGAGTGAGGGTGATATATATATGCTGTGGGGTGGAGAAGATGGGTGAAGGAGAGAGAATTTAAGGAGAGAGGATGCAACTGTGAGAAGGAAAAGTAGGGAGTGCATGACAGAGAGGCAAGATTGGAGATGAAGCCTGGATGGGAGATGAGCTAGCTTGATGGAGAATCAGGTCACCTGTAGTCTGTGTAATGTTCTGCTGAAGTCTGTTTTGCTTTTTCGCTTTGTGCATTCGCTGAAGTGCTGAGCCGAAGTGCAATACTTAATCCAATATGAATACTTAATCCAAGATGATAGTTGCCAATGCAAACCCTGCCTGTGCACACCCCTGGCTGTGCTTCCCCTAAGTAGGGCCTTAATTTATACTCAGTTTGGGTGGGGGTATTGCCAATTAATTAGACAGGATTGCATAGGAGAAACACTTGGCTAACAGAATGAACTTCTCACACTAAGGGCTGGCTGACTACAAGACACAGCAAGAGAGCAGAGAGGTCACAGTCATAAAGATAGGAAAAGCTCATAATTTAGGTATAGACACCAAGAAAGTAAAACAAACATCACAGTGCTATGGGCAGAGGTAAAGAATTTGAATGCAGCATAGATCACCAAAAGAACATACACAGAATTAACAATTCTAGATGGAGTTGCAGCAGTATAAGCATACCATGTTTCTACCTTTTGTTATTCTGAAGAAATCCCTGTGTGTTTCTCTGTGTCCATGTGGGAAAGTGAGTTTAATGGGAGTGGTTTCATAATTATCAACCAGCTGCTGCACCTGCAGGGCTCTAATGAGGAAAGCTGCAGGGTCTGCACACCTTTAGACATGATTTCCTATTGAGAGTATCTCAACAAAAATGACATTTATGTTGCAGGGGATGCCTGATATCTGATTTGTATCTTAGTGCAGACTTCTGCGTAAATCAGTGAGCCAATCACACAAGCAGGAAATGACATTTTTCTGTGTACACAACGCCTCCAGGTAGCCATGTTGCACTTTACAGAAAATTACCGCGGCTGCAGATTAAAAAGGAAAGGTAATTTTTAGTAACATTTAGGTCACATTGGGGCGGTGCGGGCTCCGGCGTTAAAACGGCGCTATTTTTAGCGCCGCTTTACCATCGTTTTAGCGGCGCTATTCGGCCACTAACGGGGCGGTTTTAACCCCCGCTAGCGGCCGTATGCGAAACCACTGGGGGTGTCAATAGAAAGTTAATGACCCCCCCAGATCGGTTCGCATATCGCAGCGCTGATTGTGAATTCTGACGGGAATCGGATCGCATTGGGCGTGAGCATCCAATGAGATCCGATTCTGGTGAGGACAAAAAAAAAAAGGGTCCTGCACGATTTTGGTCCGAATGCGATGCGAATTCAGCCATACAATCCGTATACAATCCGTATACAATCCGTGCGGCTGAATTCGCATCGCACAGACATCGCACGTGGGCTGCACAGCAGTGCGGTGCGAATCGCATGCGATATCTGACATCGCACAAGTATGAACCGCCACCAAGTCCTGTGTTATTGTTTCCAGGTTGCAAATCGAATGGAATCTTTTATAGTTTTTTAATCGATTAATGCTGTGAGCTTATTACATATGTTTTCTTATCAGTGTATCGAAATCTTTGTTTCTATGTATATTTTGTATGTTGTTTCCATGTATCGCTTGTAATGATATTAGTCCCTAGAGGCGGCCATATTTCATTGTGATATCCTGTATATAAGATCTGCTTCCTGCCCATGCAGAGGGACTGTGCTGTGCATTGAGCTGTTCAATAAAAATTTGCAGTAATCTCTCTGCAGAGGTCTGACACACCCCTCCGAGCTGGAGTTCTCCAATCAGCAGGAAGGGGGCGTGATCTTTGCTGATTGCAGAGCTATAGGACTGACCATAGGCGTGCGTAGGGGGTGTGCCAGGTGTGCCTGGGCACACCCTAATCACTACATGCAGTGCCGATTCCCCCTACTGCCCGAGCTCCCCCCCGTGTTGTCCCTCCTCACCCGCCCGACAATGCTGCAGGCTTTCCTCCCCCCCCCGGCTGCTGCGGGGTATGTTTCAAGATAGAGAGTGGGGGGAAGGTGCTAATCAATATGCCATTTACTGGCCCCTTCCTTTTCTAAATGAACACAGTGAACACATTTTACTCACTGAGTTCATTCATAACTGAAGCATAGTAAACTGTGTTTACTATGTATTAAGAGATTAGGCTGAGTGTCTGGAGGTCCCATGCACCACACCCCTTAGTATTCCAGGAAAAGCAAGTATTGAGGAAATTGTTTTTTTTTTTAGGTGCTAAAACAACATAAAATACATTTTGTATACAAATATTCAAGTTTATTTGTAGACATATGCACAGACAAAAATTTTGTTCATTTTCGTTTCATTTGTTTTTTTTTTTGCTTTTTTCGGAAATCCTGAAATTTCCAAATTTCCGATTTTTTAAGTTTCCGAATTTTCAAATTTCTGAACCTCTGAATTTTTGATTTTTCCAATTTCCGAAATTTTCCAATTTTCGAAATTTCAAATTTCCGGAATTCCGAATTTCCGGAATTCCGAATTTCCGGAATTCCGAAATTCCGAATTTCCGGAATTCCGAAATTCCAAAATTTCGAAATTCCAAAATTCTGAATTTTTGGAAATTCGGAAATTTTTAAAATTCAGAAATTTGAAATTCGGAAATTTGAAATTCGGAAATTTGAAATTCGGAAATTTGAAATTCGAAAAATTCGAAATTCGGAAATTCGGACATTCAGAAATTCGGAAATTGAAAAATTCGTTAAAGAAACAAATTGGGAACTAAACGAATTGCATGTGTCTATTTATTTGTACACGTTAAAATCATCAATAAAATAAATGTTATACATGTACTTGGCAGTTAATCCAGTTTACTCAACATGTTTCGCTATATTTAGCTTCTTCAGAAGTAACATTTGGATGCTGTAAATGTAAAACACTATGAGAAAATATATTAAAATGAATAAAAGATTACCAAATAAACAACTTTTAATATCAATAAACAAAAACTCATAATGGTGCTTACATTGATAGGTCCCCGGGAGGGATTTGTAGTCCTAATTAGGGATGGGCCCGGTGTTCAATTCAAACCCACGTTCGAATCGAGCACCGGGCGTTCGCTCGCTCGGCGAGCCCAGAACTAATTGGGCCGCTCGCATCAAATTCGTGTGATGCGAGCGGCCCGCAATGCATTGCGCTAGTCGCAGTGCAATGCTGGCTGATGATTGGCCAAGCATACACTGTGACCCCGCATGCTTGGCCAATCACAGCGCCGGCAGCGAGGAGAGCCATAATTGGCTACAGGGAGGCAGGATTAGCAATTTCGAGCGTTCGCATCCATTAAAACTAATAGGGTTCTAAAGCTCGCACGGACTTTAGGTCCGTTCGCGGGTTCTGGTGCGAGCCGAACGGGGGGGGGGGGGGTGTTCGGCTCATCCCTAGTCCTAATACCCAAATCAGTTTTTAACAATTCAGTGTATTATATACCATATGTCCTATTCTAGGCATCCTAGTCCTTGGCCTGTCTCTCTGGTGTGCTGAGATCTCTCTTCGAGGTTAAAGCATAAGTGTCTTCGCTGTCCTTAATTTATACTAGATTGCTTTGATACATCCATTATGACTACAAATCCCCCCCGGGGACCTATGAAAAAAAAGCACCATTATGAATTTTTGTTTATTGATATTAAAAGTTGTTATTTGTTTTTATTTTTTTATACATTTTTGATATATTTTCTCATAGTGTTTTACATGTGCAGCATCCAAAACTTATCTCCTGAAGAAGCTAAATATAGCGAAACATGTTGAGTAAACTGGATTAACTGCCAAGCACATGTATAACATTTCTTTTATTGATGATCTTAACGTGTACAAATAAACTTGAATATTTTTATACAAAATGTATTTTTTGTTGTTTGGCATCTACAAAACCCAATTTCCTCAATACTTGCTTGATGGCTGGTCTTTAGCACCACTGGGGGGGGGGGGGGGGGGGTGCATATTCGCGTGAATTGCTGCCAATATACCGGTGCCGAGAGAGGGCCCACTGTATGCTCCCGGCACAGTTACCGTTGCCTAACTAAAAGCTCCCGATCGCTCCTTGTGATTGGGAGTTATCGGATTACATGACCGCCGTCGGCGCCGTGACCATTCATTCACTGTCCAGTGCAGCTGAGGCTGCAGAGAAAGGCATGGGTGTTGGAGCTTTTGGGGTGCACCCCCCTTATGCAAAATGCGCACACCTATGGGTCTGACTCAGCAAGGGGGTGTGTTGGACCACTACAGAGAGACCACTGCTTCCACCCTCCCCCCACAGAAAGCAAGCATGCTGGCAGGGGGCAGGCTTTTCTTCTCAGGTTCAACTTTTGGATGCCTTTGGTTATCCTGCACCCAGAATAATCATGTATTCTTGTTTTAGGTAACCCTGTTGGAACGGATAACAATGGAGAAGAACTGAGCAGTGACCCGGTAATTATTAATATATTGTAGATTCCTATTTGTTACAGATTAACTCTTTATGTATTATGTGCAATTTGATTAGTTCTGAATTTGTTTTTTTTTTTATTTTTTTTTTTTAATTTTTACTAATTTGTTCATTTCCGAATTTCCTAATTTTTCAATTTACGAAATTTCAAATTTCAAATTTCAGAATTTCGCATTTTGAATTTCTGAATTTCGCATTTCCAAATTTTGTATTTGCGAATTTTTAAATTTCCGAATTTTTGAAAATTCAAAATTTCTGAATTTGGGAAATTCGGAGATTCAGAAATTCAGAAATTCAAAATTTGGAAATTCATTACGTTGTTTGTGAAAGTAACGGATTTCCGAATTACCAATTTCCGAATTTCCAATTTCTGAATTTCCAATTTCCGAAATTTGAAAGGAAATTCCAATACCTATAAATGAATAGTTAGTTATTATTAGTTAGTTATTATTTCGAATTTTACAAATTTTCTTTTTTTTTCAGAGTTTTAATTTTTCAGATTTTCAAATTTCTTTGAACTTTGAAAATTCGAAATTTGGAAAATCGGAAATTCGAAATTAGTTACGTTGTTTGTGAAAGTAACGAATTTCCCATTTCCGAAATTTGAAAGGAAATTCCAATACCTATAATTTAATAGTTAGTTATTATTAGTTAGTTATTATTTCGAATTTTACTAATTTCCTTTCTTTTTTTCCGATTTTTGAATTTTCGAATTTCCGATAATTCGGAATTTAAAAATTCAGAAATTCTGAAATTCGGACTTTGAAAATTTGAAATTTAGAAATTCGGAAATTCGAAAATTCGGAGATTTGGAAATTCGAAAATTCAGAAATGTGAAAATCCGAATTTTCAGATTTCCGAATTTCTGAAAAAAGCAAAATAACAAATGAAACGAAAATGAACAAATTTTTTGTCAGTGCACATGTCTCTTATGTATGTTATCTATCAAACCGTATACATTGAACAGTGCGACCAATCATATGCCCGAGCGCACGTGATCCAGCACAGGAAGGCCGCTCTGCCGCCATATATGTAAGTTATACAGTCGGCAAGAGGCTAATAATGAGAAGAAAAAAATCTTTAGGAAAGTTGGGGGTTCACAGACAGTTTCTATTTCATGTATCCCCAAAACGAGTGTGATGAGGGGAATACAAAACGACACATTTCATAATTTTCCATAGTATTTGTTGAGCTGTAATAATGGTTTTATATTTTTGTTATTGCATACATTTTTTATTTTTGGAAAAAAAATTTAATCAATTGTAATGCACATGTGCGAGCGGCTCAGCACTATTAAATGCGGTTTGTTGGCATCCTGTGTATATTGGTGCACCAATTGGAAACTCCCCACAGTGCCATCTTAATAGTAATAATTATTAATAAGTAATGCACTGGGACCCCTACCAGGAAGATGGTGACCTACGGCGCACGTAGTGGTTATGGCTACATTATGCTACGGGATGGGCGTGGCTTTTTAGCCTAATTAGAAAATTAGTCTGACTTTTACACAATTTTTTATAATTTTTTTTACAATTTTTTTAAATACTTTTTTTTTTTTTCTTTTCTTTTGTAAGATCACAGGGGTCTAAACAGATTCCTGAAATCTCACTCTTGAGACTTAGGAAGCACATGCCCCAGTTCCTTTATGCCGCCTCAGCTGCACTGCAGATGAATGAATAGGAGAACGAGGCTCCTCCCCATTCATAACACAGTTTACTATCCTTGAAAAATGAATGAACACAGTGAAGTATCGGTAGCGACGCCTCACTGTGTTCATTTAGAAATGGAAGGGGCGGGTAAATGACATATATATATACTGGCGCCTTTCCCTTTCATCATGAAGACCCCCCTGTGTGCCTGCAGCTGCCGGTACAAAAGTACCATTCGATCCGGTGCAGGCCTGTACAGGCAAACGCAATGCGTTTGTTGTTCTCAATGCACGCTGACAGACAATACTGACATTGAGTGTATAAGGCAGCATTTTAACCCGGGGGACAGAGAACTGGAGCATTGTGTGTATAAGGCAGCAGTGTGATCCAGGGGGAGGGGGACAGAGCCGGAGCATTGTGTGTATAAGGTAGCAGTGTGATCCAGGGGGAGGGGGGCAGAGAGCCGGAGCATTGTGTGTATAAGGCAGCAGTGTGCTCCAGGGGAGGGGGCAGAGAGCCGGAGCATTGTGTGTATAAGGCAGCAGTGTGATCGAGGGGCAGAGAGCCGGAGCATTGTGTGTATAAGGCAGCAGTGTGATCCATGGGGGAGGGGGCAGAGAGCCGGAGCACTGTGTGTAGGAGGCAGCAGTGTGATCCGGGGGGGGGGGGGGCAGAGAGCCGGAGCATTGTGTGTAGAAGGCAGCAGTGTGATCTGGGGGGGGGGCAGAGAGCCGAAGCATTGTGTGTAGAAGGCAGCAGTGTGATCCGGGGGGGCACAAAGCTGGAGTATTGTGTGTATAAGGCAGCAGTGTGATCCAGGGGGAGGGGCACAGAGCCGGAGTATTGTGTGTATAAGGCAGCAGTGTGATCCGGAGGGGCAGAGAGCCGGAGCATTGTGTATATAAGGCAGCAGTGTGATCCAGGGGGAGGGGGCACAGATCCGTAGCATTGTGTGTATAAGGCAGCAGTGTGATCCAGGGGGAGGGGGCAGAGAGCCGGAGCATTGTGTGTATAAGTCAGCAGTGGGATCCAGGGGGAGGGGGCACAGAGCTGGAGTATTGTGTGTATAAGGCAGCAGTGTGATCCAGGGGGAGGGGGCAGAGAGCCGGAGTATTGTGTGTATAAGGCAGCAGTGTGATCCAGGGGGAGGGGCACAGAGCCGGAGCATTGTGTGTATAAGGCAGCAGTGTGATCCGGAGGGGCAGAGAGCCGGAGCATTGTGTGTATAAGGCAGCAGTGTGATCCAGGGGGAGGGGGCACAGAGCCGGAGCATTGTGTGTATAAGGCAGCAGTGTGATCCAGAGGGGCAGAGAGCCGGAGCATTGTGTATATAAGGCAGCAGTGTGATCCAGGGGGAGGGGGCACAGAGCCGGAGCATTGTGTGTATAAGGCAGCAGTGTGATCGGGGGGGCAGAGAGCCGGAGCATTGTGTATATAAGGCAGCAGTGTGATCCAGGGGGAGGGGGCAGAGAGCCGGAGCATTGTGTATATAAGGCAGCAGTGTGATCCAGGGGGGGGGGCACAGAGCCGGAGCATTGTGTGTATAAGGTAGCAGTGTGATCCATGGGGAGGGGGCAGAGAGCCGGAGCATTGTGTGTAGAAGGCAGCAGTGTGATCCGGGGGGGGCAGAGAGCCGGAGCATTGTGTGTATAAGGCAGCAGTGTGATCTGGGGGGGGGCAGAGAGCCGGAGCATTGTGTGTATAAGGCAGCAGTGTGATCGGGGGGGGGCAGAGAGCCGGAGCATTGTGTGTATAAGGCAGCAGTGTGATCGGGGGCAGAGAGCCGGAGCACTGTGTGTAGAAGGCAGCAGTGTGATCGGGGGGGCAGAGAGCCGGAGCATTGTGTGTAGAAGGCAGCAGTGTGATCTGGGGGGGGGCAGAGAGCTGAAGCATTGTGTGTAGAAGGCAGCAGTGTGATCCGGGGGGGGGGGCAGAGAGCCGGAGCATTGTGTGTAGAAGGCAGCAGTGTGATCCGGGGGGCAGAGAGCCGGAGCATTGTGTGTAGAAGGCAGCAGTGTGATCGGGGGGGGGGCAGAGAGCCGGAGCATTGTGTGTAGAAGGCAGCAGTGTGATGGGGGGGGCAGAGAGCCGGAGCATTGTGTGTAGAAGGCAGCAGTGTGATCCGGGGGGGCAGAGAGCCGGAGCATTGTGTGTATAAGGCAGCAGTGTGCTCCAGGGGGAGGGGGCAGAGAGCCGGAGCATTGTGTGTATAAGGCAGCAGTGTGATCGGGGGCAGAGAGCCGGAGCATTGTGTGTAGAAGGCAGCAGTGTGATCTGGGGAGGGGGCAGAGAGCCGGAGCATTGTGTGTAGAAGACAGCAGTGTGATCTGGGGAGAGGGCAGAGAGCCGGAGCATTGTGTGTAGAAGACAGCAGTGTGATCTGGGGGGGGCAGAGAGCCGGAGCATTGTGTGTAGAAGGCAGCAGTGTGATCGGGGGGGGGGCAGAGAGCTGGAGCATTGTGTGTATAAGGAATGTAAAATTCATGTTAGTGGTCCGCAGGATTCATAATTGTGAGTTTAGAAAGGTTGGGACCCCGGGTCTAGAAGATTCTGTATCTTAGGAGATGGATTCCTAAAATAACATTCTGATGACAGTAGAAAATATTGATCGGAGGAGTAAATGAGTGGGGGGGGGGGAGGGTACAAAGGCTAACGCGTTCCTTTGTAGTTCATTAAACTCTCATTATCTTCCGCAGAGATATCTGTTCCCGTGTAATAGAAATACAAACATTGGATCTGGAGTGGAGCCAAAGTCAGGTGAGTGACTCTCCTCTCCACCAGGACTCCTCTCTCTCCCTCCTCCATTCATTGTAGGAAGACTCGGAGAACTTTTTCCTGGTGATAAACTTTTATATGTTTAAAGTTTGAATGTCCCGAGGATTGGAAATCTTCCGTATGGTGACCCGAGACGGATAGAAATAGAAAGTCCAAAACACTTTTATCAATTCAAATACCGACAGCCGAAAAAAAAACCCCGAAACCCCGGCGAGGCGTCTGACAGAAGGAAAATCTTCCTTCATCGCCTCTGTCAGTGTCGGGGAAGTCGGGACCTTCTGAACAAGGGAAACGAGATCAGAGGGGGGCACAGAACAGGCTTCTGCCTAATGAATGGAGGAAAAGCTTTACTGTTAGAAGTTCAGCTTCACTTCAAATCTACAAGAATTAGCGGAAAAAGTATGAAAGCTGAAATAGTCAGAGCTACTGTATGTACGATGAACTGTAAGTGCGCAAGGTAAGTCGTTGTGGAAGGGTTAATTAAAGAGCACCTGTCACAAGTCCATTCATTCAACAAAAATATTCTCATTAGATTATATCAGCATTTACTGCCGAGTGCCGCCATCTTGGATGTAATATCAGCAGCTCCAGCAGGCTCAGAGCTTTGACTTAAATGATACTCTATAGTGGGGGGTATTGAATTAAAAGAGGTCCAGTTCCCTCATCAGAGTGCCCTTCTACATCATGTGTACCCATCAGAGTGCCCCCATACATGAGTGCCCTCCTACATCATGTGTACCCATCAGAGTGCCCCCATACATGAGTGCCCTCCTACATCATGTGTACCCATCAGAGTGCCCCCATACATGAGGTTCCCTCATCATAGTGCCCTTCTACATCATGTGTACCCATCAGAGTGCCCCCATACATGAGTGCCCTCCTACATCATGTGTACCCATCAGAGGGCCCCCATACATGAGGTTCCCTCATCAGAGTGCCCTCCTACATCATGTGTACCCATCAGAGTGCCCCCATACATGAGGTGCCCTCATCAGAGTGCCCTCCCATCATGTGTACCCATCAGAGTGCCCTCCTACATGATGTGTACCCATCAGAGTGCCCCCATACATCAGAGTGCCCCCATCAGAGTGCCCTCCTACATCATGTGTACCCATCAGAGGGCCCCCATACATGAGGTTCCCTCATCAAAGTGCCCTCCTACATCATGTGTACCCATCAGAGTGCCCCCATACATGAGATTCCCTCATCAGAGTGCCCTTCTACATCATGTGTACCCATCAGAGTGCCCCCATACATGAGGTTGCCTCATCAGAGTGCCCTCCTACATCATGTGTACCCATCAGAAGGCCCCCATACATGAGGTTCCCTCATCAGAGTGCCCTCCTACATCATGTGTACCCATCAGAGTGCCCCCATACATGAGGTTCCCCCCATCATCAGAGTGCCCTCCAACATCATGTGTACCCATCAGAGTGCCCCCATACATGAGGTTCCCCATCAGAGTGCCCTCCTACATCATGAGTACCCATCAGAGTGCCCCCATACACGAGGTTCCTCATCAGAGTGCCCTCCTACATCATGTGTACCCATCAGAGTGCCCCCATACATGAGGTTCCCTCATCAGAGTGCCCTCCTACATCATGTGTACCCATCAGAGTGCCCCCATACACGAGGTTCCCTCATCAGAGTGCCCTCCTACATCATGTGTACCCATCAGAGTGCCCCCATACATGAGGTTCCCTCATCAGAGTGCCCTCCTACATCATGTGTACCCATCAGAGTGCCCCCATACACGAGGTTCCCTCATCAGAGTGCCCTCCTACATCATGTGTACCCATCAGAGTGCCCCCATACACGAGGTTCCCTCATCAGAGTGCCCTCCTACATCATGTGTACCCATCAGAGTGCCCCCATACACGAGGTTCCCTCATCAGAGTGCCCTCCTACATCATGTGTACCCATCAGAGTGCCCCCATACATGAGGTTCCCTCATCAGAGTGCCCTCCTACATCATGTGTACCCATCAGAGTGCCCCCATACATGAGGTTACCTCATCAGAGTGCCCTCCTACATGATGTGTACCCATCAGAGTGCCCCCATACATGAGGTTCCCTCATCAGAGTGCCCTCCTACATCATGTGTACCCATCAGAGTGCCCCCATACATGAGGTTCCCGCATCAGAGTGCCCTCCTACATCATGTGTACCCATCAGAGTGCCCCCATACATGAGGTTCCCATCAGAGTGCCCCCATACATGAGGTTCCCTCATCAGAGTGCCCTCCTACATCATGTGTACCCATCAGAGTGCCCCCATACATGAGGTTCCCTCATCAGAGTGCCCTCCTACATCATGTGTACCCATCAGAGTGCCCCCATACATGAGGTTCCCTCATCAGAGTGCCCTCCTACATCATGTGTACCCATCAGAGTGCCCCCATACATGAGGTTCCCTCATCAGAGTGCCCTCCTACATCATGTGTACCCATCAGAGTGCCCCCATACATGAGGTTCCCTCATCAGAGTGCCCTCCTACATCATGTGTACCCATCAGAGTGCCCCCATACATGAGGTTCCCTCATCAGAGTGCCCTCCTACATCATGTGTACCCATCAGAGTGCCCCCATACATGAGGTTCCCTCATCAGAGTGCCCTCCTACATCATGTGTACCCATCAGAGTGCCCCCATACATGAGGTTCCCCATCAGAGTGCCCTCCTACATCATGTGTACCCATCAGAGTGCCCCCATACATGAGGTTCCCTCATCAGAGTGCCCTCCTACATCATGTGTACCCATCAGAGTGCCCCCATACATGAGGTTCCCTCATCAGAGTGCCCTCCTACATCATGTGTACCCATCAGAGTGCCCCCATACACGAGGTTCCCTCATCAGAGTGCCCTCCTACATCATGTGTACCCATCAGAGTGCCCCCATACATGAGGTTCCCTCATCAGAGTGCCCTCCTACATCATGTGTACCCATCAGAGTGCCCCCATACATGAGGTTCCCTCATCAGAGTGCCCTCCTACATCATGTGTACCCATCAGAGTGCCCCCATACACGAGGTTCCCTCATCAGAGTGCCCTCCTACATCATGTGTACCCATCAGAGTGCCCCCATACATGAGGTTCCCTCATCAGAGTGCCCTCCTACATCATGTGTACCCATCAGAGTGCCCCCATACACGAGGTTCCCTCATCAGAGTGCCCTCCTACATCATGTGTACCCATCAGAGTGCCCCCATACATGAGGTTCTCTCATCAGAGTGCCCTCCTACATCATGTGTCCCATCAGAGTGCCCCCATACATGAGGTTCCCTCATCAGAGTGCCCTCCTACATCATGTGTACCCATCAGAGTGCCCCCATACATGAGGTTCCCTCATCAGAGTGCCCTCCTACATCATGTGTACCCATCAGAGTGCCCCCATACATGAGGTTCCCTCATCAGAGTGCCCTCCTACATCATGTGTACCCATCAGAGTGCCCCCATACATGAGGTTCCCTCATCAGAGTGCCCTCCTACATCATGTGTACCCATCAGAGTGCCCCCATACACGAGGTTCCCTCATCAGAGTGCCCTCCTACATCATGTGTACCCATCAGAGTGCCCCCATACATGAGGTTCCCTCATCAGAGTGCCCTCCTACATCATGTGTACCCCTCAGAGTGCCCCCATACCCGAGGTTCCCTCATCAGAGTGCCCTCCTACATCATGTGTACCCATCAGAGTGCCCCCATACACGAGGTTCTCTCA
This sequence comes from Lithobates sylvaticus, assembly GCA_028564925.1. Taxonomy (NCBI): domain Eukaryota; kingdom Metazoa; phylum Chordata; class Amphibia; order Anura; family Ranidae; genus Lithobates; species Lithobates sylvaticus. Next base: position 2,713,846 of record CM053028.1, on the reverse strand, counting down.
TCAGAGTGCCCTCGTACATCATGTGTACCCATCAGAGTGCCCCCATACATGAGGTTCCCTCATCAGAGTGCCCTCCTACATCATGTGTACCCATCAGAGTGCCCCCATACATGAGGTTCCCTCATCAGAGTGCCCTCCTACATCATGTGTACCCATCAGAGTGCCCCCATACATGAGGTTCCCTCATCAGAGTGCCCTCCTACATCATGTGTACCCATCAGAGTGCCCCCATACATGAGGTTCCCCATCAGAGTGCCCTCCTACATCATGTGTACCCATCAGAGTGCCCCCATACATGAGGTTCCCTCATCAGAGTGCCCTCATACATCATGTGTACCCATCAGAGTGCCCCCATACATGAGGTTCCCTCATCAGAGTGCCCTCCTACATCATGTGTACCCATCAGAGTGCCCCCATACATGAGGTTCCCTCATCAGAGTGCCCTCCTACATCATGTGTACCCATCAGAGTGCCCCCATACATGAGGTTCCCTCATCAGAGTGCCCTCCTACATCATGTGTACCCATCAGAGTGCCCCCATACATGAGGTTCCCTCATCAGAGTGCCCTCCTACATCATGTGTACCCATCAGAGTGCCCCCATACAAGAGGTTCCCTCATCAGAGTGCCCTCCTACATCATGTGTACCCATCAGAGTGCCCCCATACATGGGTTCCCTCATCAGAGTGCCCTCCTACATCATGTGTACCCATCAGAGTGCCCTCATACATGAGGTTTCCTCATCAGAGTGCCCTCCTACATCATGTGTACCCATCAGAGTGCCCCCATACATGAGGTTCCCTCATCAGAGTGCCCTCCTACATCATGTGTACCCATCAGAGTGCCCCCATACATGAGGTTCCCTCATCAGAGTGCCCTCCTACATCATGTGTACCCATCAGAGTGCCCCCATACACGAGGTTCCCTCATCAGAGTGCCCTCCTACATCATGTGTACCCATCAGAGTGCCCACATACACGAGGTTCCCTCGTCAGAGCGCCCTCCTACATCATGTGTACCCATCAGAGTGCCCCCATACATGAAGTTCCCTCGTCAGAGTGCCCTCCTACATCATGTGCACCCATCAGAGTGCCCCCATACAAGAGGTTCCCTCATCAGAGTGCCCTCCTACATCATGTGTACCCCTCAGAGTGCCCCCATACGTGAGGTTCCCTCATCAGAGTGCCCTCCTACATCATGTGTACCCATCAGAGTGCCCCCCCCATACATGAGGTTCCTCATCAGAGTGCCCTCCTACATCATGTGTACCCATCAGAGTGCCCCCATACATGAGGTTCCCTCATCAGAGTGCCCTCCTACATCATGTGTACCCATCAGAGTGCCCCCATACATGAGGTTCCCTCATCAGAGTGGCCTCCTACATCATGTGTACCCATAGAGTGCCCCCATACATGAGGTTCCCTCATCAGAGTGCCCTCCTACATCATGTGTACCCCTCATCAAAGTGCCCCCATACACCCATCAGATACATGGTTCCCTCATCAGAGAGTGTACCCTCAGAGTGCCCCCATACATGAGGTTCCCTCATCAGAGTGCCCTCTACCCCATCAGAGTGCCCCCATACACGAGGTTCCCTCATCAGAGTGCCCTCCTACATCATGTGTACCCATCAGAGTGCCCCCATACATGAGGTTCCCTCATCAGAGTGCCCTCCTACATCCTGTGTACCCATCAGAGTGCCCCCATACACGAGGTTCCCTCATCAGAGTGCCCTCCTACATCATGTGTACCCATCAGAGTGCCCCCATACATGAGGTTCCCATCAGAGTGCCCTCCTACATCATGTGTACCCAATCAGAGTGCCCCCATCAGAGTTCCCTCATCAGAGCGCCCTCCTACATCATGTGTACCCATCAGAGTGCCCCCATACATGAGGTTCCCTCATCAGAGTGCCCCCATACATCATGTGTCACCCATCAGAGTGCCCCCCTACATCAGGTGTACCCATCAGAGTGCCCCCATACATGAGGTACCCTCATCAGAGTGCCCTCCTACATGATGTGTACCCATCAGAGTGCCCTCCTACATCATGTGTACCCATCAGAGTGCCCCCATACATGAGGTTCCCTCATCAGAGTGCCCTCCTACATCATGTGTACCCATCAGAGTGCCCCCATACATGAGGTTCCCTCATCAGAGTGCCCTCCTACATCATGTGTACCCATCAGAGTGCCCCCATACATGAGGTTCCCTCATCAGAGTGCCCTCCTACATCATGTGTACCCATCAGAGTGCCCCCATACATGAGGTTCCCTCATCAGAGTGCCCTCCTACATCATGTGTACCCATCAGAGTGCCCCCATACATGAGGTTCCCTCATCAGAGTGCCCTCCTACATCATGTGTACCCATCAGAGTGCCCCCATACATGAGGTTCCCTCATCAGAGTGCCCTCCTACATCATGTGTACCCATCAGAGTGCCCCCATACATGAGGTTCCCTCATCAGAGTGCCCTCCTACATCATGTGTACCCATCAGAGTGCCCCCATACATGAGGTTCCCTCATCAGAGTGCCCTCCTACATCATGTGAACCCATCAGAGTGCCCCCATCAGAGTGCCCTCATCAGAGTGCCCTCCTACATCAGGTGTACCCATCAGAGTGCCCCCATACATGAGGTTCCCTCATCAGAGTGCCCTCCTACATCATGTGTACCCATCAGAGTGCCCCCATACATGAGGTTCCCTCATCAGAGTGCCCTCCTACATCATGTGTACCCATCAGAGTGCCCCCATACATGAGGTTCCCTCATCAGAGTGCCCTCCTACATCATGTGTACCCATCAGAGTGCCCCCATACATGAGGTTCCCTCATCAGAGTGCCCTCCTACATCATGTGTACCCATCAGAGTGCCCCCATACATGAGGTTCTCTCATCAGAGTGCCCTCGTACATCATGTGTACCCATCAGAGTGCCCCCATACATGAGGTTCCCTCATCAAAGTGCCCTCCTACATCATGTGTACCCATCAGAGTGCCCCCATACATGAGGTTCCCTCATCAGAGTGCCCTCCTACATCATGTGTACCCATCAGAGTGCCCCCATACACGAGGTTCCCTCATCAGAGTGCCCTCCTACATCATGTGTACCCATCAGAGTGCCCCCATACACGAGGTTCCCTCATCAGAGTGCCCTCCTACATCATGTGTACCCATCAGAGTGCCCCCATACACGAGGTTCCCTCATCAGAGTGCCCTCCTACATCATGTGTACCCATCAGAGTGCCCCCATACATGAGGTTCCCTCATCAGAGTGCCCTCCTACATCATGTGTACCCATCAGAGTGCCCCCATACACGAGGTTCCCTCATCAGAGTGCCCTCCTACATCATGTGTACCCATCAGAGTGCCCCCATACATGAGGTTCCCTCATCAGAGTGCCCTCCTACATCATGTGTACCCATCAGAGTGCCCCCATACACGAGGTTCCCTCATCAGAGTGCCCTCCTACATCATGTGTACCCATCAGAGTGCCCCCATACACGAGGTTCCCTCATCAGAGTGCCCTCCTACATCATGTGTACCCATCAGAGTGCCCCCATACAGGAGGTTCCCTCATCAGAGTGCCCTCCTACATCATGTGTCCCAATCAGAGTGCCCCCATACACGAGGTTCCCTCATCAGAGTGCCCTCCTACATCATGTGTACCCATCAGAGTGCCCCCATACATGAGGTTCCCTCATCAGAGTGCCCTCCTACATCATGTGTACCCATCAGAGTGCCCCCATACACGAGGTTCCCTCATCAGAGTGCCCTCCTACATCATGTGTACCCATCAGAGTGCCCCCATACATGAGGTTCCCTCATCAGAGTGCCCTCCTACATCATGTGTACCCATCAGAGTGCCCCCATACATGAGGTTCCCTCATCAGAGTGCCCTCCTACATCATGTGTACCCATCAGAGTGTACCCATCAGAGTGCCCCCATACATGAGGTTCCCTCATCAGAGTGCCCTCCTACATCATGTGTACCCATCAGAGTGCCCCCATACATGAGGTTCCCTCATCAGAGTGCCCTCCTACATCATGTGTACCCATCAGAGTGCCCCCATACACGAGGTTCCCTCATCAGAGTGCCCTCCTACATCATGTGTACCCATCAGAGTGCCCCCATACACGAGGTTCCCTCATCAGAGTGCCCTCCTACATCATGTGTACCCATCAGAGTGCCCCCATACATGAGGTTCCCTCATCAGAGTGCCCTCCTACATCATGTGTACCCATCAGAGTGCCCCCATACATGAGGTTCCCTCATCAGAGTGCCCTCCTACATCATGTGTACCCATCAGAGTGCCCCCATACATGAGGTTCCCTCATCAGAGTGCCCTCCTACATCATGTGTACCCATCAGAGTGCCCCCATACATGAGGTTCCCTCATCAGAGTGCCCTCCTACATCATGTGTACCCATCAGAGTGCCCCCATACATGAGGTTCCCTCATCAGAGTGCCCTCCTACATCATGTGTACCCATCAGAGTGCCCCCATACATGAGGTTCCCTCATCAGAGTGCCCTCCTACATCATGTGTACCCATCAGAGTGCCCCCATACATGAGGTTCCCTCATCAGAGTCCCCTCCTACATCATGTGTACCCATCAGAGTGCCCCCATACATGAGGTTCCCTCATCAGAGTGGCCTCCTACATCATGTGTACCCAATAGAGTGCCCCCATACATGAGGTTCCCTCATCAGAGTGCCCTCCTACATCATGTGTACCCATCAAAGTGCCCCCATACACGAGGTTCCCTCATCAGAGTGCCCTCCTACATCATGTGTACCCATCAGAGTGCCCCCATACACGAGGTTCCCTCATCAGAGTGCCCTCCTACATCATGTGTACCCATCAGAGTGCCCCCATACATGAGGTTGCCTCATCAGAGTGCCCCCATACATCATGTGTACCCATCAGAGTGCCCCCATACACGAGGTTCCCTCATCAGAGTGCCCTCCTACATCATGTGTACCCATCAGAGTGCCCCCATACATGAGGTTCCCATCAGAGTGCCCCCATACATGAGGTTCCCTCATCAGAGTGCCCTCCTACATCATGTGTACCCATCAGAGTGCCCCCATACATGAGGTTCTCTCATCAGAGTGCCCTCCTACATCATGTGTACCCATCAGAGTGCCCCCATACATGAGGTTCCCTCATCAGTGTGCCCTCCTACATCATGTGTACCCATCAGAGTGCCCCCATACATGAGGTTCCCTCATCAGAGTGCCCTCCTACATCATGTGTACCCATCAGAGTGCCCCCATACATAAGGTTCCCATCAGAGTGCCCCCATACATGAGGTTCCCTCATCAAAGTGCCCTCCTACATCATGTGTACCCATCAGAGTGCCCCCATACATGAGGTTTCCTCATCAGAGTGCCCTCCTACATCATGTGTACCCATCAGAGTGCCCCCATACATGAGGTTCCCTCATCAGAGTGCCCTCCTACATCATGTGTACCCATCAGAGTGCCCCCATACACGAGGTTCCCTCATCAGAGTGCCCCCATACATGAGGTTGCCTCATCAGAGTGCCCTCCTACATCATGTGTACCCATCAGAGTGCCCCCATACACGAGGTTCCCTCATCAGAGTGCCCTCCTACATCATGTGTACCCATCAGAGTGCCCCCATACATGAGGTTCCCTCATCAGAGTGCCCTCCTACATCATGTGTACCCATCAGAGTGCCCCCATACACGAGGTTCCCTCATCAGAGTGCCCTCCTACATCATGTGTACCCATCAGAGTGCCCCCATACATGAGGTTCCCATCAGAGTGCCCCCATACATGAGGTTCCCTCATCAGAGTGCCCTCCTACATCATGTGTACCATTCAGAGTGCCCCCATACATGAGGTTCCCTCATCAGTGTGCCCTCCTACATCATGTGTACCCATCAGAGTGCCCCCATACATGAGGTTCCCTCATCAAAGTGCCCTCCTACATCATGTGTACCCATCAGAGTGTCCCCATACATGAGGTTCCCTCATCAGAGTGCCCTCCTACATCATGTGTACCCCATCAGAGTGCCCCCATACATGAGGTTCCCTCATCAAAGTGCCCTCCTACATCATGTGTACCCATCAGAGTGTCCCCATACATGAGGTTCCCTCATCAGAGTGCCCTCCTACATCATGTGTACCCATCAGAGTGCCCCCATGCATGAGGTTCCCTCATCAGAGTCCCCTCCTACATCATGTGTACCCATCAGAGTGCCCCCATACCTGAGGTTCCCTCATCAGAGTGCCCTCCTACATTATGTGTACCCATCAGAGTGCCCCCATACCTGAGGTTCTCTCATCAGAGTCCCCTCCTACATCATGTGTACCCATCAGAGTGCCCCCATACATGAGGTTCCCTCTTTAGAGTGCCCTCCTACATCATGTGTACCCATCAGAGTGCCCCCATACATGAGGTTCCCTCTTTAGAGTGCCCCTATCCCACACTCCGATTGAGTGCTTCCGTCAGTATATTCCGCTTCCTCCAATCTGACCATCAGAGAGATATTATCATAGCTGCATTGAATACAAGTCTAGCCGAAAATAGCTTGTAGAATCTTGAACTCCTTTATTGGACAGAATACAGACTTTTTATACACTTTTAACACAAGGGGTTAGATAATGAGGTGGGGCTGCTCACGGATACTCCCCCCTCCCCTATAGCAACAACAAGACAATTACATAATTAACATGTTAATTAACACAGCACTTAAGGCAGTCTAGGTGATCAGACAGTCCGTCTCCGGAGGTCAATGTGATCAGCTCTTTCAATGACCATCTATTGTTCAGAATTGACAACCAAGAAGTCTTTGGGCAAATCCAGGAAAACCTTCTCATAATAGCAGAGTTGATGACATCAGCATCCTTTATGAGCCCCAACATTATGAATCAGTCACTATTTGTAATATGGCAAATTACAGGGTCCCCAGGCCTACAGCTCACAAAGAGCACCATTCCCGCAAATGCCAGGGCCCATGATCGGTGGGCAAGAGGCTGGCATTCAGTCCCTTCCAACAGCCTCTGTCCTAGCTAGATCTGTCACACCCTTTATATCAGGTGTCCCCATCAGAGTGCCCCCATAGGTGAGGTTTTCCCATCAGAGTGCCCCCATAGATCAGGTGTCCCCATCTGATTGACCTCATCAGAGAGCAGGTGTCCCCATCAATGAACAGGTGTCCTCATCACAGTCCCTTAATCAGGTGTCCCCAGCAAAGTGCCCCCATAGAGCAGGTGTCCCCATCAGAATGCCCCCATAGATCAGGTGTCCCCAGCAAAGTGCCCCCCATTGATCAGGTGTCACGCTACAGAATGCCCCCATAGAGCAAGTGTCCCCATCAGAGTGCCCCCATAGATCAGGTGTCCCCATCAGTGTGCTCCCATAGATCAGGTGTCCCCATCAGTGTGCCCCCATAGATAAGGTGTCCCCATCAGTGTGCCCCCATAGATCAGGTGTCCCCATCAGAATGCCCCCAATGACCAGGTATCCCCATTAAAATGCCCCCATAGATCAGGTGTCCCCATCAAAGTGCCCCCATAGATCAGGTGTACCCATCAGAGTGCTCCTATTAATCAGGTGTCACCCTACAGAATGCCCTCATAGAGCAGGTGTCCCCATTAAAATGCCCCCATAGATCAGGTGTCTCCATCAAAGTGCCCCCATCGATCAGGTGTCCCCATCAGAGTGCTCCCATTAATCAGGTGTCACCCTACAGAATGCCCTCATAGAGCAGGTGTCCCCATCAGAATGCCCCCAATGATCAGGTGTCCCCATTAAAATGCCCCCATAGATCAGGTGTCCCCATAGATCAGGTGTCCCCATAAAAGTGCCCCCATAGATCAGGTGTCCCCATAGATCAGGTGTCCCCCATCAAAGTGCCCCCATAGATCAGGTGTCCCCATCAAAGTGCCCCCATAGATCAGGTGTCCCCATCGAAGTGCCCCCATAGATCAGGTGTCCCCATCAAAGTGCCCCCATAGATCAGGTGTCCCCATCAAAGTGCCCCCATAGATCAGGTGTCCCCATCAAAGTGCCCTTATTAATCAGGTGTCACCCTACAGAATGCCCCCACACAGCAGGTGTCCCCATTAGAGTGCCCCCACACAGCAGGTGTCCCCATCAGAGTGCCCCCACACAGCAGGTGTCCTTATCAGAGTGCCCCCACACAGCAGGTGTCCCCATCAGAGTGCCCCCACACAGAAGGTGTCCCCATCAGAGTGCCCCCACACAGCAGGTGTCCCCATCAGAGTGCCCCCACACAGCAGGTGTCCTTATCAGAGTGCCCATCCTTAAATTTCAGTTGTGAACCATCACAGGGCACCTGTAGATTGGTAGAGTCCATCTAAGTCATGGCTAGGTCCCTGTAGACAGGCAGACAGGGGGCGGGGGCTTGAAGAATAAGCGTGCTGCAAGGAGATGGAAACTGGGCGGAGAAACTTGCTGAAGAGGGCGCACAAGTGACGTAATTGGTTGCTATGACCCCGGTGATCCTAGCAACCTATGACGTTAGTGCAACAGGGATCTAGTGCCGCAGACTCTCAGGCTGACAGTTCTGATGGGAGTGTCACTTGGTCCGGGTCCGGACTATGGTCCCCCATTTAATGAAGGCTGCTCTATAGCCTTCCCCTTCATTCTTCTCCTGGTTTCTTGATATATTATGTAGGGAGGTGAGGGGTGGAGGAGCTGGGCCAGCACAGACAGTATTTAGACATCCTAAGAAGAGGCGGGGAATATAATATGCCAGGAGGGAGTTGTACCGGGGTTTGGCTTCCTGCTTTACCTGACATGAGAAATCAGCAGATTGTTCACTCATTGCTACTGTGGGCATTTCCACTGGAGGGCATTTGAAAGATGGCAGAACACTGCCTGGGATAGTGCAGGCTCTAGAAGTACCTCCTCAATAGAAGTGTCACCTAGAGCAACGATAACCAGTTTTTTATTTTATTTTATCTCTTCCAGTCCATTCTCTGAGTCCTTCCGACATTAAAGTCATCTCTACCCTCCGAAGCTTGAATATTGTAAGTATCTGGGAGGGGCTTATTTTGAAAGGTCGATGGCTTATTTATTATTCCATGCACAGGGTTCTTTATCTGTAAGGGGGGGGGGGGGGTCCTCGGGGGACCAATAAGGGGACACCAGAGGGAGATATTTGCCATAACGTTTATCAAAAATACTAGTCCTACCGAACTGACTGATTTCTGATTTCGGCCAATTTTCGGCCCGTGTGTACCCAGCATTGGTACAGCAATCTGTATGTTTATTTCCGTTCAGCCCGCTGGGTGTGTACCCAGATTTAGGGTCATGGCAAACGAGACCAAATGCTGACTTCCTTCGCTGCGTTACTCTTCGCGCAATAGCTTGTCCCCAGGTTTTCCAGCTCCCAGAGGACCCCCGGAACGCACAATCATCACTTGGTCATCAAGCTCAGGTATCCAAATCCCACAAATGGGGACAGAGACGGCAACAAAAGCACATTTTTAGTACAGCGGGGAAAGGTTGGAGCCATGGCCCGGTTTCCATTAATGCGTGTGTGCGCTGTCCTGTCCCAGTGACCCCTGTAGCCTTCATTTCATGACCGAGATGCATGGGGTCACCTACTACTAGATCTATAATGACCGGGGAATACATGGGACCATCTACTACTAGATCTACCGAGACTGGGATACATGGGACCACCTACTATGATATTTACCATGACCTGGATACATGGGACCACCTACTACTAGATCTACCATGACCTGAATACATGGGACCACCTACTACTAGATCTACCATGACCTGAATACATGGGACCACCTACTACTAGATCTACCATGACTGTGATACATGGGACCACCTACTACTCGATCTACCGAGACCGGGATACATGGGACCACCTACTACTCGATCTACCGAGACCGGGATACATGGGACCACCTACTACCAGATCTAACATAACTGGGATACATGGGACAACCTACTACTAGATCTACCATGACTGGGATACATGGGACCACCTACTACCAGATCTACCATGGCTGTGATACATGGGACCACCTACTATTAGATCTACCATGACTGGGATACATGGGACAACCTACTATTAGATCTACCATGACTGGGATACATGGGACCACCTACTACCAGATCTACCATGACCGGGATACATGGGACCACCTACTACCAGATCTAACATAACTGGGATACATGGGACAACCTACTACTAGATCTACCATGACTGGGATACATGGGACCACCTACTACCAGATCTACCATGGCTGTGATACATGGGACCACCTACTATTAGATCTACCATGACTGGGATACATGGGACAACCTACTATTAGATCTACCATGACTGGGATACATGGGACCACCGACAACCAGATCTACCATTACCGAGATACATGGGACCACCTACTACTAGATCTACCATGACTGTGATACATGGGACCACCTACTACTAGATCTACCATGACCTGGATACATGGGACCATCTACTACTAGATCTACCATGACCTGGATACATGGGACCATCTACTACTAGATCTACTGAGACCTGGATACATGGGACCACCTACTACTAGATCTACCATGACCGGGATACATGGGACCACCTACTACTAGATCTACCATGACCAGGATACATGGGACCACCTACTACTAGATCTACCATGACCAGGATACATGGGACCACCTACTACTTGATCTACCGAGACCAGGATACATGGGACCACCTATTACTAGGTCTACTGAGACCTGGATACATGGGACCACCGACAACCAGATCTACCATTACCGAGATACATGGGGCCATCTACTACTAGATATGCTGAGATCTGGATACATGGGACCACCTACTACTAGATCTACCATGACTGAGATACATGGGACCACCAACTACTAGATCTACCATGACTGAGATACATGGGACCACCAACTACTATATCTACCATGACCGGGATACATGGGATCGCCGACAACCAGATCTACCATTACCGAGATACATGGAACCACCTACTACTAGATATGCCGAGACCTGGATACATGGGACCACCTACTACTAGATCTACTGAGACCTGGATACATGGGACCACCTACTACTAGATCTACTGAGACCGGGATACATGGGACCACCTACTACTAGATCTACCATGACCTGAATGCATGACTAGCCCTTCCTTACTCAATTCAAAGTTTAAAAATAAGGGGAATAAGCACATTCCTTTCCAGTGAATTTAAAGGTTTACCCCCCCCCCCCCCCCCATATTCTTTGAAGATGAAAGCAGACAGTATGGCTCCCTCCATTGAGTATGACATCTTCTGTGTGACATATTGCTCTTTTATTGACAATCTTGTATCCTTGTGTTCCACAGAAGTCGGATGACAGCCCCAACAAGAGCAAGTTTGCAAGGTAAGCTGGGAATTCTTTATTGGGGAGTCCTATGGGGCGGGAGATTGACAAGTGATCATATCATATGATTGGTGTCAGATTTGGAGTAATTGTGAGGAGCGATAGGAATGAATCTGTTCCTTATCGGTGCTTTCTCTGTTATTATCACCAGGCTGGAACAGACCCTCCTACGAGCCAGTCAGCTCACCGAGTCATGTGAGTAGATTTCTGCTGTGTTACATTGTATCTCATGCACAGGCCGGTAGAGTTCAACCCCCCCCCCCCCCCCATGCCCCCGCTATGTCTCCCTCCCTGCCGGTTGCAGAACTCGTGCTATGGTGCCAGACCTCTGCAGAGGTGTAACTAGAACCATCAGGGCCCTGGTGCAAAAAAACATGAAGGGCCCCCCTGACCCCCGGCCGGGGCCCTTACCTCCCAGCCTGGTGGCAGAATGCCAGGGCCCATCGCAAGTGCGACCTTTGCGACCCCGAGAGTTCCACCACTGGTGTCAGAAGTTTATTATTTTTGTTATTTTAGTTTATTAACTTTTTTACCATTCTATGTTATCTTTATTTTATTTTTTTACAATATCGCCTTTTATTATTTTTTACAATTTTTCAGGAGCTCCATTGGGGGGCTTTGGTGAGATATCGGAGGTCCAAACAGACCGCTGATGTTCCACCTTTGAGACAGAGGAAGGAGATTGAGCACACAGCCCTCCCTCTCTGCAGCCTCAGCTGCATAGAATAAATGGAGCAGGAAGAGCTCTGTACAGCGGCTTCCTGTTCATTCACAAACTGGAGCATAGGAAACACCGTTTTCAGTTATAAATGGGCAGACTCTGTAATTGGTACGGATCACTGACTCTATTCATTCAGGTAAGGAAGAGGCAGGTAAATTACACATTTACCAGCCCCTTCCCAGCTCTCCATCCTGACAGCATCCCCCGCAGCACCGGCAGGAAAGGGGAAGGAAGAACCCAGCAGGGCTGTGGGGGAGAAAGGGTCGGTGGGTGGTGGAAGAGAGCACAGGGGAGCCAGGAAAAATGATAGGGGCTGGGGGGAGCATTAATAAGCTGTATATAAGGAACCGATACCCTCCCTCCTACAGCTGTTGAATGGGAGGCAGTGGCGTACTAAGTGGGGGCGCCCCGGGTGCCACACACTGGGGGGTGTCAGGCCAGCGCCCTCCCCCTCCGACTGAAGAAGAGACAGCGCCGCGTGTCAGGCAGCGGCACCGCTTGCCTGAGGCAGTGGCATTGCGGGGGGGGGTGCGAGTGGCAGTGACCCAGGACGCAACCCAGGACCCGGCGCAACTATCCCCTTCGCTCTGTGGACGGTTCTGATCAGTCTCGGCAGCGCCACGGCTGTCATAGCCGAGTAAAGCCGCCTCCCCCTCCTCCTGCATGCACAGCACTTTGACTGTATAGACATAAAGGAGGAGGGGGAGGCGGCTTCACTCTGCTCGGCTGTGACAGCCGCGGCGCTGCCGAGACTGTTTAGAACCGTTGTTGTGTTATGTAAAGGGGTCCTTAGGTGCAAGGTCCTGTGTAATATAAAAGGGTCCAGAGGTGCAGGGTGCTGTATAATGTAAAGGGGTCCAGAGGTGCAGGGTGATGCGTAATATAAAGGGGTCCAGAGGGGCAGTTGTGGAGAGGGGGTACACGCAATGGCGTCCCTAGGGGGGGGCCAGAGGGGGCCCTGACCCCCCCAAAATTATGCTGTGCCCCACCATGTGCCCCCCCAAAAAAAAAATCAAAAAAAATATTTTTTTTTTTTTTTTTTTACAAAAAGGCAATGTCTTTTTGTTTGCATTCGTAGCGGATGTGCCACATCTTACTCAGGCCGCTGCTGGAGTAACACAGTCTCTATTGAGAGGGGGAGTATTCTTCTAGCCTGGACGCGTGGGTAAGTGTGTGCACTGCAGTACACTGTAATCACTGAACTGCATTATCTCCATCTCTTCTCTCCCCAATCTGTCCCTCCCCTCTCCTGTTCTTTCAAGACCTTCACAACTTACTTTCACTTTCAGTTAGGCAGGTAATAGACTAAGCAAATTTCTTTCCTGCATCCACAGAGTGCAGGAAAGAAACTTGCATGATTCCCCCATCAACACAGACAGTGGTGACAAGGGGAATATCCTTCCTGCCCAGCAATTGTATTCTCCCAACAAACAGTGATTATCACTAGTGGCTATAGCAACCACTAGTGATAATCATAAGAGTATCTGTCAGGCTGGTTGTTCCCAATTTGATCGATCAACTTGGTACATTCAGCCTGCTCATTAATGGTTCAAACCTCAGCCAGTTCCTGATGAACCAGCTGAGATTTAAACTGCCTATGGCAGGTCTTAGCACTTAGGCAGCCCCACTTTTTTAATTTAACTAGTAGGTTGCATTAAAAAAAAAAAAGAAATGATCCAATTCTCCCATCTACACATTATAGGTGGATGGGGGAATCCTTGCAGCGTGGACCAGTGAACTACCAGGGTTGCTGTCCTGTCCTGGCTATTCACAGCGCTGGTCTCTGTCTCCATGGCAGCGGCGGCACGTTGGAACCCAGTGCTGGTTACTTTATGGGGCTAATGTACAGGAGAGCCAGCACAATTTGTTGTTAGAGATGGGCAGGGCATGTTCAAAATCCAACATGCCCGAGCCCGCCAGGAAGCCCACACTGCACGGCGCTAAGCACAAGCAGTGAGACATTTCCCGGTCCGCAGCTGCACAGATCAGGAATGTATCACTGCCTGTGATTAGCTGTGTGCAGTGTCGGCTTCCTGGTGGGATCGGGCATGTAGGATTTCAAACACACCCGAGCCCATCTATAATGGTTGTAGACAGTTGACCTCCCTGCAGGTTGCTTAGCAGCAGTGCAGCCTTCTCTGACATGCTGATCGTGATGCAATCCAGGTGATGCTCCTAGTTAAATCCTAGTGTTAAATATCATAGTGATTTTATTGATCAAAGCCCACACCTTACAGGCATAGAGCCCACACCTTACAGACATGGAGCCCACACCTTACAGACATGGAGCCCACACCTTACAGGCATAGAGCCCACACCTTACAGGCATAGAGCCCACATGGCTGCTGAACATACGGTGGATGTGGTTGTACTCTTGATGCTAATAAATACTGTGTTTATTATATCTGACTGGGAGCATCACCTGGATCACATCCCAATCAGCATGTCAACAGAGAAGGTTATACAACATTACTGCTGCTAGGTGACCAGCTGGGGGCTCGGCTCTCTACAACCAATAGTGCCAGCCTTCCCCTGCATGCACCCATAATGTCACCAGCCCTAGGTCCTAATAGACTGCTGCCGCTGCCAAGGACACAGATGCCAGACCAGCACTGTCAATAGCAGGGACAGGACAGCAAGAGGAGGCTGGGGAACACCACAGTGGCAGAACACCAAGGCCCGGAGGCAAGACAACCTTTGCAAACCTGATAGTTCTCCCACTGCTTTGGACCCTTATATTTTCTTGGTATGCTGGTGACATATATCTCTTGTTTTCTGCCACCCTGGGGATCGTAGTAAAATTGCATTTTATAGTTGCCCCCCTAATTTTGTCCCTGTCCCCCCCTGTGCCCCCCCTAAATATGAAAGCTGGAGACGCCACTGGGTACACGGTAGTGACAAAAAGATATTGAAGGATGCAGAGGTATGCAGGGGGCACAGTGGGGTGTTTTTACATTTTAAGGTGGGGTGGGGGGTGCCATATATAGGATCCGCCCAGGTGCCAAATGCTCTAGGTACGACCCTGGCCGGAGCGAGAGGAGGAGAAGCGGGCATTTAGCAGCTGTAGGAGGGAGGGGATTGGTTCCTCTATATGCTTCCGCCCCTCCTATCCAGGTGTACAGGGGGCCACATAGGCCCCCTTGGAGCGTGTGGCCGGGTTGCAATTGAGACCCCTGCAGGTACTCCCATGTGAGATCTCCTAAGACATGTTGATTTTGGTGAAATCTCATTTGCCAGGATCTGCTTCTTCCTTTTTATCGACCACAAAATGACTCAATGTAGAAGTAAATACACCCAGGCCCATGGGCGTCCGCAGAACTTTTCAGGGGGGGAGCATCATTTTAGGGTCTCCCATGCACCCCCCTTTTTCGACAATGTCATTATCACATTATGATGGCCAGAGACGTAGTACAGTCCCTAGGATAAGTAATGGGTAATGGCCAACAGGCCCTCTTACCAGACCCAGCAAAACTACAGTAGTGATCCCTCCGGTTGGACGATCACTCACTCTGGGTTCCTGGGGGGCAACTCTGGTCAGTAGTGTAGCATGTCTGTACCCTAGTAGTGGCTCAGTCTTTCTCTCTCTGGTGGTGCTGGGCAGCGTGGCTCTTCTCTGGTGGCGCTGGGCAGCGTGGCTCTCTCTCTCTCTGGTGGCGCTGGGCAGCGTGGCTCTCTCTCTCTGGTGGCACTGGGCAGCGTGGCTCTCTCTCTCTGGTGGCACTGGGCAGCGTGGCTCTCTCTCTCTGGTGGCACTGGGCAGCGTGGCTCTCTCTCTGGTGGCACTGGGCAGCGTGGCTCTCTCTCTTTGGCTTCCACCCAGCACACTCCTCATTCTTTGTCCTGTAGCGCTCTCTCCCTCAGCTTTTTTCCAGGCTGAAGTCTCTCAATCTCTCTCTTGATCGAGGCTGTAGCCTCCTCCCTGTGGAAAATGGGGCCGCCAATCTTTGAGACTACATGTCCCATGATGCTCTCCTCTCCTAGTCTCCTTTCATTGGCCCTCAGTTATGGCCAATAGGGAAGGAACGGAGCGGGCAGGAAGCTGGGCGGGGAACCTGGTAAAAGCCACCATCTCTTCTCCCTGACAGGAGAAAGGGAGGGGGGGCGATTGGGGGAAACCTCTGACAGCCCGCAGCTCGCCTTTCTCCTGTCACAGCGCCACTGAGTTCTCTGCTGGACTGAGCAAGGAAAAGAGCCCAAAGTTACACTACACTGATGGGGGGGGGCGCTTGAAAGCACCTCTATGGCATCACCCCACTGGTGGGTGGCACCCAGGTGCCGGCTGCCCGCACCCTGATACCAACGCAACTAGGCTGAATTTAAGATCTGATCCCTGATTCCAGGGAGGGGGGGGGGGCACTTGACCCCCCCTTGCCCCTACCTGCGGACGCCCATGCCCGGGCCCTTAACAATGTAAGAGGATTTGGTCACTGGTTGCATTTATTGTATTACAATGTTTATTGTGTTCCTCTTTGGCAGACGTTGGACAAAAATTGTATTACTCTGTCTCCAACATATCGCCGGTGTCACAGAAGTGAGTATTCGGACAGGCAACGTATGTTTAGAACATTGCTCTGCCAGATCTTGTAAACCTTCGAAAAACGTCTTTGTATTTGCATTACAGTAACCTGGTGGATGAGGCCAAGAACTTGGTGCAAACTCTCAAGCAAGATTTGGTAAGTGTGATGGATGGTGCAATTTTTTATTAAGCTATCTTGTTAATTTGCCATGAAAAAGTAAAAAATTGTTGGATGTTTGATACTGTATGGCTAAGGCAGGCCATAGATGAAGCCATTTTCTTTCCTGCAACCATAGGTTTCCCTATCGGTGCAGTCAGTTTTGATGGGGGGAGTCTATTGTGTTCTCCCGACAGGGTGGGCATGGGGAACCGACCCTGCTGGGAGAACACAGTGATTATTGCTAGCGGCTAGACAGAAAAAGGAACCTAGTGCTCAAGGCACGGGGTAACCCCTCAGTCCTCAAGAGTCCATTCACACGGGGGCAACACGACTTCCAGCGCGACTTTGGGAGGCAACCTGGACACGACTTGAGTATGAATCACAGCGCGACGTGGGGCGACTTTAACACGACTTTAAGTCGCCCCAGGCCAGGCGACTTTGGCCGAGGCCAATCACAGAATAATCAGCTCTCGAGGGGGGACTCCACGCCAATTTTTAAATATAAAAAACGGCATGGGTTCCCCTATAAGAGCATACCAGGCCCTTAGGTCTGGTATGGATTTCAAGGGGAACCCCCTACGCCGAAAAAAACGGTGTGGGGGACCCCCCAAAATCCATACCAGACCCTTATCCGAGCACGCAGCCCGGCCGGTCAGGAAAGGAGGTGGGGACAAGCGAGCCCCCCCTCCTGAACCGTACCAGGCCGCATGCCCTCAACATGGGGGGGTGGGTGCTTTGGGGAAGGGGGCATGCTGGGACTGTGACATCATAAGGGGCGGGGTCCACATGTGGCATCACCCGGTGACCACGCCCCATGCCTATATAAGTCATCGCGCACCTCGCACACGGCATTACAGCGGGAGAGAGCCTCGTGTCAACATCGGAAGAAGAGAGAAGAGGGAAGAAGGACGGAGAAGACCGGGCCAACGCTAGTAAAAGAGCTGGAAGAAGATAGCGGAGGAGCCCGGCAGAAGAACCGGAGCAGCGGGAGAAGAACCAGAGACCGGGAGAAGAGGCCTCAGCTAAATCCCTCCTCCATATAAAATTCAGATCTTATTCAGATCTAAGCACAAATCCCCCCCTCCCTACCATATTACCTTTCTCTAGCACAAGCCCCCCAAATCACCCCTCCTAGCACAAATCCTCTTCACTTATCCCCCCCTTCCAACACAAATCCCCCCAAATCACCGCTCCTCGTACACCTACCTAAATTTCCCCTCCTAGAACAAATCCTCTTCACTCATCCCCCCCTTCCAACACAAATCCCCCCTCCTAGCACAAATCCTCTTCACTCACCCCCCCCCTTCCAACACAAATCCCCCCAAATCACTGCTCCTCGCACACCTACCTAAATTTCCCCTCCTAGAACAAATCCTCTTCACTCATCCCCCCCTTCCAACACAAATCCCCCCTCCTAGCACAAATCCTCTTCACTCATCCCCCCTTCCAACACAAACCCCCCCCCAAATCACGCTCCTTGCACACCTACCTAAATTTCCCCTCCTAGAACAATTCTCACCCCCTACCACCCTCCCCCAAATTCCCCCTTCCAACACAAATTCCCTCTCCCCAAATCTGTTCGTGGTGCCCCCCCCCCCCCACCCCCACATGATACCACAGTGCGCAGGGCAGCCGGCCCCTCCTGCCCACCCCTTGTCCTGGCCCTGGGGTTTGCTGATAGTCATAACAGATCATGCATAATGTACGTTGTCACCGCGTCTTGTAACCTCCATCGGACGGATTTGAGAGCGTGACAACGCAGGAGCACAACTGGGAGACGGGGACAGAGCGTTGTCACCTTATAACAGCTATTACCTCTTGTATCAATTGACCCTTTTCTTTTTAGATTGTAAGCTCTAATGAGCCGGGCCATCTGATTCCTCTTGTATCAAATTGTAATGTAATTGTAATGTCTGCCTTTATTTTGTTAAGCGCTGCGCAAACTGTTGGCGCTATATAAATCCTGTATAATAATAATAATAATAATAATAACAGGGAGTGCCGGAACAAGGACTATCATTGTAGGATTACCAGGGAGTATTTATATAAAAGCTGCAGATTTAAAAAATAATGAAAACTCTCTTGAAATTAAAGCGGTTGTATACCCGTTTTTAGTGCAAGACAAAGTCATAATGAGCTAGTATGACTAGCATACTAGCTCATTATGCATCACTTACCTTAGATCGGGGCCCCCGACGCCGTCCTCTTCTCCCACTCCGGCCGCATCCATCTCTCCACAGATACCCTTCCGGGTATCGCCGCTCCGGCCAATCACAGCGCAGCTGCGGAGCCGCATGCGCGCGGGACACCTCAACTGTGGTGAGCCGCAGTTGTGAATGGGGATTAACCCTGTAAATGCACCGTTGCGCGCCGTAGACAACGTTGTAAAACGCTCTTTGCAAATATCTCCTAAACCGTGCAGGTTTAGGAGATATTTCTTGTATCGTCAGGTAAGCCTTAATCTAGGCTTACCTGTAGGTGCAAGTTGAATTTTAGGGTATACAACCACTTTAAAAAAATCAGAGAATTCAGTAATTGAGTTTACATCTAATTTACAACGTTCCATAGTTCCTAAAAGGCAAAACGTTTGATTGTGATTGGTACATTAGGCTGAAGCTCCACTGGGAGCTAAAAAGTGATCTGCACGGCTCGATCTTCTGTAAAGCTCTGTGGAGAAAGGACTAGAAGTATAAGTAGAAAATACAGAAAGTAACGATCTCTCCTGCTCCTAGGTCGTGTCTTTTGCGGACGATTGGAAGATGATCCTGATCTTTGTAACGGCAGAAGATCCGTGTAACTTCTGTGTTCAGGTAAAGAAACACCAGAAGAGTCTTATAATGTCCGCTACCCTGAGAGATAATACAGTATAAGTTGGTGGAGCACAAGTGAGATGTAACTCTAGAGTAGACATGTGCACCGACAAAAAATGTGTTCGTTTTCGTTTTCATTTCATTCGTTTTTTTGCTTTTTTCGTAAATTTCGTAATTCATAAATCCGAAAATTTAGGATTTTCAAATTTCCAAATTTCTGAATTTAGGATTTCCGAATTTTTGGATTTTCGGAATTCGAAAGTTCAGAAATTCGAAAATCTGAAAAAAAAAAAAGAAAATCAGTAAAATTCGAAAAAATAATAACTAACTATTAATCGCTTCCCGACCGCCCACTGCATATATACGTCAGCAGAATGGCACGCGTCGGGAGCTCCGTGACCCCGGCCGAGGGACCAGCGGACCCGATCGCCGCTGGTGTCCCGCGATCGGGTTACGGAGCTGAAGAACGGGGAGAGCTCTGTGTAAACAAACCTCTCCCCGCGCTTCCTACTCTGCCTGTCATTGATTGGTTGTTCCCGGTCATCGGGAAAGCCGATCAATGACGTCAGACGTCAGCCCCGCCCCCTAATGTAAAAAACACACAACACGTAACAGCCCATAACCCCTCCCCTCCCCCTAGTGGTTAACTCTTTCACTACAACTGTCATTTATACAGGAATCAATGCATTTAACCACTTCAGCCCCGGACCAATTGGCAGCCAAAGGACCAGGCCCCTTTTTGCAATTCGGCACTGCGTCGCTTTAACTAACAATTGCGCGGTCATGCGCCGTGGCTCCAAAACAAAATTGGCGTGCTTTTTTTCCACAAATAGAGCTTTCTTTTGGTGGTATTTGATCGCCCCTGCGGTTTTTATTTTTTGCGCTATAAACAAAAATATAGCGACAATTTTGAAAAAAATGCAATATTTTTTACTTTTTGCTATAATATATATCCCCAAAAAATATATAAAAAACATTTTTTTTCCTCAGTTTAGGCCGATACGTATTCTTCTACATATTTTTGGTAAAAAAAATCGCAATTAGCGATTATTGATTAGTTTGCGCAAAAGTTATAGCGTTTACAAAATAGGGGATAGTTTTATAGCATTTTTATAAATATTTTTTTTTTTTTTAGTAATGGCGGCGATCAGCGATTTTTATTGTGACTGCGACATTTTGGCGGACACATTGGACATTTTTGACACATTTTTGGGACATTTGTCATTTATACAGCAATCACTGCTATTTAAATAGCACTGATTCCTATGTAAATGACAGTTGTAGTTAGGGGGTTAACCACTAGGGGGCGGGGAGGAGTCAGTGTGACGTGTTGTGTGTTTTTTTTTACAGTAGGGGGCGTGGCTGTACGTCTGACGTCATTGATCGGCGTTCCCGATGACAGGGAACCGCCGATCACTGACAGTCAGTGTAGGAAGCGCGGGGAGAGGTTTGTTTACATAGACCTCTCCCCATTCTTCCGCTCCGTAACCCGATCGCGGGACACCAGCGGCGATCGGGTCCGCTGGTCCCGCGGCCGGGGTCACGGAGCTCCCGACCGGGTCGCGAGCGCGCCGCTAGCGGCGCGCGCGCGACCCACAGGCAGGCACATGCACGATCACGTACAGGTACGTGATTCTGCCTGCCCGTGCCATTCTGCTGACGTATATATGCAGTGGCCGGTCGGGAAGCGGTTAAATAGCACTGATTGCTGTATAAATGACAATGGTCCCAAAAATGTGTCAAAAATGTCCGATGTGTCCGCCATAATGTCGCAGTCACAATAAAAAATCGCTGATCGCCGCCATTACTAGTAAAAAAAAAAATATTAATAAAAATGCTATAAAACTATCCCCTATTTTGTAAACGATATAACTTTTGCGCAAACCTATCAATAATCGCTAATTTTTTTTTTATATATTTTTTGGGGATATTTATTATAGCAAAAAGCAAAAAATATTGCATTTTTTTTCAAAATTGTCGCTCTATTTTTGTTTATAGCGCAAACAATAAAAACCGCAGGGGCGATCAAATACCACCAAAAGAAAGCTCTATTTGTGAGGAAAAAAAGGACGCCAATTTTGTTTTGGAGCCACGCCGCACGACCGCGCAATTGTCAGTTAAAGCGACGCAGTGCCGAATCGCAAAAAGGGGCCTGGTCCTTTGGCTGCAAATTGGTCCGGGGCTGAAGTGGTTAAATTATAGGTATTGGAATTTCCTTTCAAATTTGGCTGTTAGTGAATGTAACAAATGCGAATTTATCTGAAGTTAAGAATTATCCGAAATAACGAATGCCGCATATAAACAAATGGAATGGAACAAATTAATAATAAATAATAATAATAAAAAGGTTTTATTATTATTATTTATTATTATTAGATCGTTACGTTCCATTTGTTTAGATGCGGCATTCGTTATTTCAGATAATTCGTAACTTCGGATAAATTTGTATTTGTTACATTCACTAACAGCCAAATTTGAAAGGAAATTCCAATACCTATAATTTAATATTTATTATTAGTTAGTTATTATTTCAGATTTTCAAATTTTCAGTTTTTCATTCTTTTGAATTTTCAGACTTTCATTCTTAGCCCCCCATACACACAGTCGGACATTCCAACCACAAAATCCGTCCGATTTTTTTCGACGGATTTTGTCCAAAACTGGTGTATGTTGCATACACCAGTTTTGGACAAAATCCGTCGAAAAAAATCCGGTGTGTTGCACCAGTTTCGGACAAAATCCGTTGAAAAAAATCCGTCTGACACGGTCTGACAAAGTTGTCAGAAAATCTGATCGTTCGGAACGTGGTGACGTTCGTTCGTTACGACGGGACTACGTTCAGGCCAGTAGCCAATAGCTTTGGTCTTGTAATTTGATCTGAGCATGCGTGGCACTTTGTCCAATCGGAATTCTCCACAAACGATTGGACAAAGTCCGATCGGATTTTGTTGTCGAAAAATTTGAGATCCTGCTCTCAAATTTTTTCCGTCAGAATTTCCGACGGAAAAAGTCCCACAGAGCCCACATACGATCGGATTTTCCAACAATATAATCCGATCGGACCTTTTTCCGTCGGATTTTCCAACCGTGTGTACGGGGCATAATTCTTGGTTTTTCAAACTTCCAAATTTTCAAATTTTCAAATTTCCTAATTATGAATTTTGGAAGATTCAAATTTAGGAAATTCTAAAAAAAATTAAAATTTTGGAAAAAATTTAAAATTTTGGAAAAAATTTAAAATTTCGGAAAAAATTTAAAATTTCGGAAATTGGAGAATTTCGGAGCTTTGAAAAGTCGAATTCGGAAGTTCGGAATTTCGGAATTTCTGATTTCCGAAATTTTCCAATTTCCGAAATGTTCCAATTTCCGAAATTTTCCAATTTTTCAAAATTCCGAAATGTCGGAATTAACAAATTTGTCAAAATTCGTTAAAAAACTAATTCGGAAACTAAACGAATTGCACATGTCTAGTCTACAGTACTTTTCATGACCACCAGGAAGCATCTGGTTCCCAACTACCATAAAGAACATGGCTTGCTGTAGGATACGATCATAAATGTCAAGGCACTCAGGTCTTGTTGTAGGATAAGTACTGTATACATATCATAGGAGTGCGCAGCCTATTGCATTACGGTGTGCACCCTTAAGCTCAAACACACATGCATGTGTATGTGTACATATATGACCCCCCTGCCGGCACATTGATCTCCCTGCCGGCACATTGATCTCCCTGCCGGCACATTGATCTCCCTGCCGGCACAGTGAAAGAGAAGAGCATAAACACTTCTCTTATGGCAGAGCTGGTAAGAGGGAGATCTTTCCCATGTTCCTGCTGCTACGCAGAGTGATAACACTAATGCACACGGGGTGTTTAGGGTGTTCCTGGGCACACCCGGCATACCCTGTGTGCACCCCAATGATATATATATATATATATATATATATATTTGTGGATTTGCTCATACCAGAAAAACATTTGTCACTAGACATGTGCACAATAGAAAAATTTGTTTAGTTTCGTTTTGTTTCTGTTCGTTTCCGTTGATTCGTAACGATTCGTATTTTCGTAAGTCGTCGGTGTTCGTATTCGCAACGATTTGTATTTTCGTTAGAGTTATTTTTTCGTTGATTCGTTTTTCCGTTAGTTTAATTTTCGTTTATTCGAAATTCGGACGCATTCGTATTTTCGTACATTTAGTTACATTGGTACTTTCGTAAGATTGATTTATTCGTACTTTCGTAACATTGTTTTCGTAGATTGGTAATCGGAGCATAATTCATAATGTTATGTAATGTGTATGCTATTATTACATTGTAAGAGACACGGAAAATTACGAATCGAAAAAAAAAAGTTACGAATGTACGAATTTTTTTCGTTCAATCCATTCGAAGCACGTTAAGCAGCGCCATTGTAAGAGACACGGAAAATTACGAATCGAAAAAAAAAAAAAAAGTTACGAATGTACGAATTTTTTTGTTCATTTTGATATTCGTTCCTGTTTTCGTTTTTCGGATTTTCTTTCGTAGTTTCTAATTTGGTTATTTCGCATTTTCGTTGTTTTTCATATTCGTCCGATTTGATAATTCGTTATTCGTTAAAATTTTTAGCGAATCATTCGTTCATTCGTACGATAACGAATGAACGAATATAACAAATTTGAACGAAAAACGAATTAAAACGAAACGAATTGCACATGTCTATTTGTCACTTGAAGCGCAGCTTCAGGCTAAATATGAGTTCTTTAATGTAGAGGGCAGCTTTGGCTTCAATCCAAAGTTGACCCCGTAGTTCCTCTTCTTCACCACAAGATGTCCTCCAGCTCCTCAGGAATGAGTGCAGGGTGTCATATCCTCACCCCCTGAGCATGGCACCCTTCTGCAGGTACAGTGTATGGAGAGATCATCCATGATGTCATGACGTCTTCCCTACTCTCTGCATCATCCAGGACTATCCACCATGGGCGTCCGCAGAACATTTTTCAGGGGGGGGGGGCATCATTTTAAGGTCACCCATGCTCTGACCCTTTTCGACAATGTCATTATCACAGTCAGAGACTGCAGACGTAGTACAGGAGATGGTCAGAGAGTGCAGACATGGCCCAAGAGACTATAGGAGACTGTGGGCATGGCACAATAGATTCGAAGAGACTGCATCGATGTGGGGGCTAACAGAGAGAGAGAGAGGTGTGACAGAAAGAGACAGAGGGGGTGACAGAGAGAGACAGAGGGGGGTGACAGAGAGAAAGGGGGTGACAGAGCTAGAGGAGGGTGACAGAAAGAGACAGAGGGGGGTGACAGCGAGAGACAGAGGAGTGTGACAGCGAGAGACAGAGGGGGGTGACAGCGAGAGACAGAGGGGTGACAGAGAGAGACAGAGGGTGGTGACAGAGAGAGAGAGGAGTGTGACAGCGAGAGACAGAGGGGGGTGACAGAGAGAGAGAGAGGAGTGTGACAGCGAGAGACAGAGGGGGGTGACAGAGAGAGAGAGGAGTGTGACAGCGAGAGACAGAGGGGGGTGACAGAGAGAAAGGGGGTGACAGAGCTAGAGGGGGGTGACAGAAAGAGACAGAGGGGGGTGACAGAGAGAAAGGGGGTGGCAGAGAGAGAGAGAGGGTGTGACAGAGAGAGGGGGTGACAGAAAGAGACAGAGGGGGTGACAGAGAGAGACAGAGGGTGGTGACAGAGAGAAAGGGGGTGACAGATTGAGGGGGGGGTGACAGAAAGAGACAGAGGGGGGTGACAGAGAGAAAGGGGGTGACAGATTGAGGGGGGGGTGACAGAAAGAGACAGAGGGGGGTGACAGAGAGAAAGGGGGTGACAGATAGAGGGGGGTGACAGAAAGAGACAGAGGGGGTGACAGAAAGAGACAGAGGGGGTGACAGAGAGAGACAGAGGGGGTGTGACAGAGAGAGAGAGGAGTGTGACAGCGAGAGACAGAGGGGGGTGACAGAGAGAAAGGGGGCAACAGAGAGGGGTGATGGGGGGTCAGAGAGAGGGACCCCCTAGCCCTGTCTGCAGTCCCTCAGGTGTCCCTATGTCCCAGTGCTGTGTGTAATGCTCAGTACGGTACCTGGATAAAGACAGAGTGGGGAACTTCTGATCTGATCCCTAAATCCAGGAGGGGCACTTGCCCCCCCCCCTGCCCCTACCTGCGGACGCCCATGCTATCCACCATCGGGAGAGGACCAAGGAGCAAGGAGGACTCGGTGGGGTTGATTTACTAAAACTGGAGAGTGTAAAATCGCAGCTCTGCATGGGAGCCAATCAGCTTCTAAATTCAGCTTGTTCAATTAAGCTTTTCCAAAAAAAAAAAAAAAAAAGCTGGAGGCTGATTGGTTACTACGCAGATCTCCATCCGCATTTTGCACTCTTCAGTTTTTGGAAATCAACCTCAACGAGTCACGTGACCAACCAGAGAAAAAAAACTGAATAAAAAGGCGAAGCATAGTGCTGGGGGGGCTCCCGGGGAGGGAGAGCACTAGGGCCCATGTCAGGGATTCAATAAGAAGAAGAAATAAAGAAATAAATATATACCGGTGATTTTCATGCTGAAGCAGAACAGATGGGAGGTTCTCCCCCCCCCCCCCCCCCCCCCCCCCCCCCCGGGAATAACCTGCATTGTGTCAATGAGCCAAAAAACATCGACCATCGTGTTAGAAAGAAAATTAGCTACACATGAATGTAACATCATCTACATCATGCAGAACACGAGGTGATCATTCCGAGACTAGAAGTCGGGCAGACGGTGGACATATGGAAATCCTTCATTTACAGAGCCTTGAAAAAGTATTCATACCCCTTGAAATTCCCCACATTTTCTCAACATAAATGTGTTTTATTGGGATTTTATGTGATGGACCAACACAAAGTGTCACATAATTTGTATGGCGCCCCCTTTACTCTGATACCCCTAACTAAAATCTAGGGGAACCAATTGCCTTCAGAAGTCCCCTAATTAGTAAATAGAGTCCACCTGTGCGTCATTTAATCTCATTGGTATCATTGGTACCAGTGGGAGGAATAGTGCCCCATCATTGGTACCAGTGGGAGGAATAGTGCCCCATCATTGGTGTCAGTGGGAGGAATAGTGCCCCATCATTGGTGTCAGTGGGAGGAATAGTGCCCCATCATCAGTGGTGTCAGTGGGAGGAATAGTGCCCCATCATTGGTGTCAGTGGGAGGAATAGTGTCCCATCATTGGTGTCAGTGGGAGGAATAGTGCCCCATCATTGGTGTCAGTGGGAGGAATAGTGCCCCATCATTGGTGTCAGTGGGAGGAATAGTGCCCCATCATTGGTGTCAGTGGGAGGAATAGTGTCCCATCATTGGTGTCAGTGGGAGGAATAGTGTCCCATCATTGGTGTCAGTGGGAGGAATAGTGTCCCATCATTGGTGTCAGTGGGAGGAATAGTGTCTATCATTGGTGTCAGTGGGAGGAATAGTGCCCCATCATTGGTGTCAGTGGGAGGAATAGTGTCCCATCATTGGTGTCAGTGGGAGGAATAGTGTCTCATCATTGGTGTCAGTGGGAGGAATAGTGCCCCATCATTGGTGTCAGTGGGAGGAATAGTGTCCCATCATTGGTGTCAGTGGGGGGAATAGTGCCCCATCATTGGTATCAGTGGGAGGAATAGTGCCCCATCATTGGTGTCAGTGGGAGGAATAGTGTCCCATCATTGGTGTCAGTGGGGGAATAGTGCCCCATCATTGGTATCAGTGGGAGGAATAGTGTCCCATCATTGGTGTCAGTGGGGGGAATAGTGTCCCATCATTGGTGTCAGTGGGGGGAATAGTGCCCCATCATTGGTACCAGTGGGAGGAATAGTGCCCCATCATTGGTGCCAGTGGGAGGAATAGTGTCCCCATCATTGGTGCCAGTGGGAGGATAGTGCCCCATCATTGGTACCAGTGGGAGGAATAGTGCCCCATCATTGGTGCCAGTGGGAGGAATAGTGTCCCATCATTGGTGTCAGTGGGGGGAATAGTGCCCCATCATTGGTGTCAGTGGGAGGAATAGTGCCCCATCATCATTGGTGTCAGTGGGGGGAATAGTGCCCCATCATTGGTATTAATCCCTTTAAGATTTTTTCTGTCTGGTTATATTCAATGTGTTTTTATTACATTCGCTATCATAAAGAAATAAATGGAAAATGAAGATACTTTGGCTCGGCGGGATCGGTGGGATCGGCGGGATCGGTGGGTCGGGTGATTCAGCGCGGAGCGTCCTGCCAGCACTTCGGGTTCCCATTAAAGCGGCAATTGTCGGGAGATAAGATAAGGCGTCCCGGTGACAGAGATCAGCAGATAGCGATCGATCTATTGATATGTCGGCGTCCCGAGGACAGGCTGATACCATCTCGGTGTAATCACCGGCCGGCATCTATTATCTCGGTGATAAAAGATGTGGAAATAATGAGAATGGAATTACAGATTCCCACTGAAGGATCGTCGATCGTTTCCTTGTTTACTGAAAAGTTACTTTATTCCCATCAGAGAGACTCCGAAATGTTATAATAGACCCAACATCAGATCTCCATCCTATGAGAAGTGCAGTGTGCTCTCATTGTGTAACATTTCCAGGTATTTATATATTGATATAACGGGGGTGGGGCTTTAACAACCCTCATTTAATTCAGCCCCGGACCATTTGGCTGGCCAATGACCAGAGCACTTCGGCGCTGCGTCGCTTTAACTGACAATTGCGCGGTCGTGCGACGTGGCTCCCAAACAAAACTGGCGTCCTTTTTCCCCCACAAATAGAGATTTCTATTGGTGGTATTTGATCATCTCTGCGGTTTTTATTTTTTGCGCTATAAACAAAAAAAAGAGCGACAATTAAAAAAAAAAAAAAAAAAGGCATTATTTTTTTACTTTTTGCTATAATAAATATCCTCAAAAAATATATAAAAAAAGCGTCTTTTTCCTCAGTTTAGGCCGATACGTATTCTTCTACATATTTTTAGTAAAAAAATAAAAAAATCGCAATAAGCGATTATTGATCGGTTTGCGCAAAAGTTATAGCGTTTACAAGATAGGGGATAGTTTTATAGCATTTTTATTAATAATTTTTATTTTACTAGTAATGGCGGCAATCAGCGTTTTTTATCAGGACTGCGACATTATGGCGGACACATCGGACAATTTATGACACAGTTTTGGGACCATCGTCATTTATATAGAAATCAGTGCAATTAAAAATGCATTGATTACTGTAAAAATGTTACTGACAGTGTGTCCTGGGGGCGTGTTTCTAATGATGGGATCTCCCCTTCAGTGATAGAACTAATCCTTTAGGCCCCTTTCACACCGGGGCGTTTTTCAGGCGGTACAGCACTAAAAATAGCGCCTGTACAGCGCCTGAAAAAATCCGGCCCCCTTCAGGCTTTCACACTGGAGCGGTGCGCTAGCAGGACGATCAAAAAAGTCCTTCTAGCAACATCTTTGTAGCGGTAAAGGAGCCGTGTGTTCACCGCTCCATCCCATTGATTTGAATGTGACACCGCGGTAATACCGCGGCAATACCACCGCAAAGCGCCGCTACGGCGGCGCTCTGCGGGGGGTCTTTAACCCTTTTTCGGCCGCTCGCGTGGGGTAAAACCGCGCCGCGGGGGGTAAAACCGCACCGCGAGCGGCCGAATACCGCGGCTAAAACGACGGTAAAGCAGCGTTAAATATAGCGCTGCTTTACCGTCACCGCGGCTCCCGCCCCAGTGTGGAAAGGGGCCTTAGACCCCTTTCACACTAGGGCGTTTTTCAGGCGTTTTTCAGGCGCTTTAGCGCATGTAAAACGCCTGAAAGAAGCCTCATCTGCAATTCCAATGTGAAAGCCTGAGTGCTTTCACAATGAGACCCCTTTCACACTATGGCGTTTTTCAGGTGCTTTAGGCCCCTTTCACACCGGGGCGGGGAGCCGCGGTGACGGTAAAGCAGCGCTATATTTAGCGCTGCTTTACCGTCGTTTTAACCGCGGTATTCGGCCGCTCGCGGTGCGGTTTTACCCCCCGCGAGCGGCCGAAAAAAGGGTTAAACACCCCCGCAGAGCGGCGCTTTGCGGCGGTATTGCCGCGGTTTTACTGCGGTTTCCCATTCAAATCAATGGGAAGGAGCGGTATAGGAGCGGTGAACACACCTCTAAAGATGCTGCTAGCAGGACTTTTTTTACCGTCCTGCTAGCGCACCGCTCCAGTGTGAGAGCCCTCCGGCTTTCACACTGGAGTTAAAGTGGCCGGATTTTTTCAGGCGGTGAACAGGCGCTATTTTTAGCGCTGTACCGCCTGAAAAAACGCCCCGGTGTGAAAGGGGCCTTAGCGTTAAAAAAAGCGCATGTAAAATGCCTGAAAGAAGCCGCAACTGCAATCCCAATGTAAAAAAGCCCGAGCGCGTTCACACTGAGGCGCTGCGCTGACGGGGCGTCAAAAAAAGTCCTGCAAGCAGCTTCTTTGCATCGCTTTTGGAGCGGTGAATACGCGGCTCCTAAAGCGCCCCTTCCCATTGAAATCCATGGGAAGCGCCTGCAAAACACCTAAAAAGCGCATGCAAAGCGCTTTTGGCAGAAGCGCTTTGTGGGCACTTCTAACCCTTCATTTGGCCACTAGCGGGGGTTAAAAGCGCCCCACTAGCGCTCGAAAAACACTGGTAAAGCACCGCTAGTTTAAGCGGCGCTTTACGAGCGTTTTTTGGGCGCTGGCAGTGTGAAAGCGCTCTTAAAGCACTTGGAATTGCAGATGAGGCTTCTTTCAAGCGCTTTACATGCGCTTTTTTTAACGCTAAAGCGCCCCAGTGTAAAAGGGGTCTTAATATATGATCTTTGGCTCCTGCTGAACAGTCATGGCGCGTACACACGGTCGGAATTTCCGATGGAAACAGTCCAATGGGAGATTTTCATCGGATTTTCCGACCGTGTGTGCGCCCATCGGTCTTTTTCTGTCGGAATTTCCGACGGACTTTGGATTGAGAACCTGTTCTCAATTTTTCCGACGGAAAACCTTTCTATCGGATTTTCCGATCGTGTGTATGCAATTCCGACACGCAAAATTCAGACGCATGCTCGGAAACAATTCGACGCATGCTCGGAAACATTAAACTTCCCTGTTATAGTGCTGTCGAACGTGTTTTATGCCGCTGTGTTACTGACCGTCGGAATTTGGTGTGATCGTGTGTAGGCAACACAGCTTGAGCAGAATTCCGTCGGAAAAAACTGACGAAGAATTCCGATCGTGTGTACGCGGCATTAGGCAAAAGTCCACTCTGCAAAAGTAAACCAGAACAACCAATCAGAATCTCTCTTTCCTCCTCTAACATGAATAAAATACAATCCTTTTTCTCATTGAGTTCTTTGAACTTCTGCACTGAAAAAGCCGGATGGAGAATTTGCATTGAGGGGCTTTACAAGAAACGCGTTGGGCGTGGCGCTTATCAATCCTGGCGGCAAACATTCTGATTTTCCAGTTCAAGTTTTAATCAAAGAAAGTTCCTCTTGGCAGCTGTCCCGGCGCTTTGCTCGGATAATATTCCATAATCATCGTGATTATTGTTACTCAACACGACTTCTGCCGATCCCCGACCTGAACTAAACGCTTTTCTTGTGTCCAATGTATTCTAATGCAACGTAACAAATGTTTAGTGTGTTATTATTATTATTTTCAAAAGATCTGAACAAATGAATGGGGGGAGGGGCAACTACATGGCAAATGAGGTTCAATGTATAAAAATGTAAAATAATGCATTCGGGTGGCGAAAATCTGAATACAATCTATAGACTGGGGGGAGAACCTCTGGGGGGGGATGGAGAAGGACCTGGGGGTCCTAGTAGATGATGGGCTCAGCAATGCCAAGCTGCTGCCAACAAAGCAAACAGAATATTGGCATTAAAAAGGGGATCAACTCCAGAGATAAAAGGATAATTCTCCCGCTCTACAAGACTCTGGTCCGGCCGCACCTGGAGTATGCTGTCCAGTTCTGGGCACCAGTCCTCAGGAAGGATGTACTGGAAATGGAGGAGTACAAAGAAGGGCAACAAAGCTGATAAAGGGTCTGGAGGATATTAGTGATGAGGAAAGGTTGTGAGCTCTGAACTTATTCTCTCTGGAGAAGAGACGCCGAGAGGGGATATGATTTCATTATATAAATACCGGACTGGTGACCCCCAATATATAAATACCGGACTGGTGACCCCACAATATATAAATACCGGACTGGTGACCCTCACAATATATAAATACCGGACTGGTGACCCCACAATATATAAATACCGGACTGGTGACCCCACAATATATAAATACCGGACTGGTGACCCCACAATATATAAATACCGGACTGGTGACCCCACAATATATAAATACCGGACTGGTGACCCCACAATATATAAATACCGGACTGGTGACCCCACAGTATATAAATACCGGACTGGTGACCCCACAATATATAAATACCGGACTGGTGACCCCACAGTATATAAATACCGGACTGGTGACCCCACAATATATAAATACCGGACTGGTGACCCCACAATATATAAATACCGGACTGGTGACCCCACAATATATAAATACCGGACTGGTGACCCCACAATATATAAATACCGGACTGGTGACCCCACAATATATAAATACCGGACTGGTGACCCCACAATATATAAATACCGGACTGGTGACCCCACAATATATAAATACCGGACTGGTGACCCCACAATATATAAATACCGGACTGGTGACCCCACAATATATAAATACCGGACTGGTGACCCCACAATATATAAATACCGGACTGGTGACCCCACAATATATAAATACCGGACTGGGGACCCCACAATATATAAATACCGGACTGGTGACCCCCCAATATATAAATACCGGACTGGTGACCCCACAATATATAAATACCGGACTGGTGACCCCACAATATAGAAATACCGGACTGGTGACCCCACAATATATAAATACCGGACTGGTGACCCCACAATATAGAAATACCGGACTGGTGACCCCACAATATACAAATACCGGACTGGTGACCCCACAATGTATAAATACCAGACTGGTGACCCCACAATGTATAAATACCGGACTGGTGACCCCACAATATATAAATACCGGACTGGTGGCCCCACAATATATAAATACCGGACTGGTGAACCCCCAATATATAAATACCGGACTGGTGACCCCACAATATAGAAATACCGGACTGGTGACCCCACAATATACAAATACCGGACTAGTGACCCCACAATATATAAATACCAGACTGGTGACCCCACAATGTATAAATACCTGTCTGGTGACCCCACAATATAGAAATACTGGACTGGTGACCCACAATATACAAATACCGGACTGGTGACCCCACAATATACAAATACCGGACTGGTGACCCCACAATGTATAAATACTGGACTGGTGACCCCACAATATACAAATACCGGACTGGTGACCCCACAATATACAAATACCGGACTGGTGACCCCACAATATACAAATACCGGACTGGTGACCCCACAATGTATAAATACCGGACTGGTGACCCCACAATGTATAAATACCGGACTGGTGACCCCACAATATATAAATACCAGACTGGTGGCCCCACAATATATAAATACCGGACTGGTGAACCCCCAATATATAAATACCAGACTGGTGACCCCACAATATAGAAATACCGGACTGGTGACCCCACAATATACAAATACCGGACTAGTGACCCCACAATATATAAATACCAGACTGGTGACCC
Source organism: Lithobates sylvaticus (assembly GCA_028564925.1). NCBI lineage: Eukaryota > Metazoa > Chordata > Amphibia > Anura > Ranidae > Lithobates > Lithobates sylvaticus. Next base: position 2,680,503 of record CM053028.1, on the reverse strand, counting down.
CACAATGTATAAATACCGGTCTGGTGACCCCACAATATAGAAATACTGGACTGGTGACCCCACAATATACAAATACTGGACTGGTGACCCCACAATATAGAAATACCGGACTGGTGACCCCACAATATACAAATACTGGACTGGTGACCCCACAATATACAAATACCGGACTGGTGACCCCACAATATATAAATACCGGACTGGTGACCCCACAATATACAAATACCGGACTGGTGACCCCACAATATACAAATACCGGACTGGTGACCCCACAATATATAAATACTGGACTGGTGACCCCACAATAGGGAGGAAAGTTTTTTGCGGAAGGGAGTTTAACAAGACTCGTTGCCACTCATTAAAATTAGAAGAAAAGAGGTTTAACCTTAAACTACGTAGAGGGTTCTTTACTGTAAGAGCGGTGAGGATGTGGAATTCCCTTCCACAGGCGGTGGTCTCAGCCGGGAGCATCGATAGTTTCAAGAAACTATTAGATAATCACCTGAACGACCGCAACATACAGAGATATACAATGTAATACTGACATATAATCACACACAGAGGTTGGACTTGATGGACCCTCACCTACTATGTAACTTTGATCCATAAGCCGCACACCATGAAGTAGACCCATGTGCCTGAAGTGGGATGAATGGCAGCCTCAGCCCGGACTGATGGTGTGGCCGGGCTGGAGTCCGGGCTGAGGCTGCCATTCATCTCACTTCATGCACATGGGTCTACTTCACGATGTGCGGCTTATGGATCATTTCCTTTGAAATAATAATAAAAACCTAAATATGATTTTTACTTTACTACTTTTTGAATATTTTTTGTATTTTGTATCATTTTTTTTTTCATTTACTTTAATCAATCGTGTTTTTTTTTTTTTTTAATTATTACTTTTTCTCTGGGTGAGATCGGCATTCCAGATCTCCAGGATAGGCCAGCTTGGTTATTAATATATAATAATAATAATAATAATAATAATAATAAAGACTCGCACATACAGTATGTTACTTTTAACCAGCTTGAATATATTTAATAAAAATATTTTTTTTATTAATAAAATAAATAAAAAAGAGGGTCCAGTTGGCCTTTAATTAGCCGGGTTATTGTTTTATAATAAGCACATGTATTATGTGTCTACAGTCATTTTTTTATTTTCTTGTTTTGAACAGGAAGACCACACAGAACACAAAATCAGGGAACTGAGCCAGGCCCTGGACTACCTGCAGCAAGAGGTAAGTGAGAGTCACACATTAACCTCTTTGTGCCCGCGCTGCAGCCTATCAGTGCCCATCAGTGCCCATCAGTGCCCATCAGTGGTTCCTCATCAATGCCCATCAGTGCCGCCTCATCAGTGCCCATGAGTGTCGCCTCATCAGTGCACATCAGTGCCGCCTCATCAGTGCCCATCAGTGCCCCCTTATCAGTGCCCATGAGTGCCGCCTCATCAGTGCCCATCAGTGCCACCTCATCAGTGCCCATCAGTGCCCCCTTATCAGTGCCCATGAGTGCCGCCTCATCAGTGCACATCAGTGCCGCCTCATCAGTGCCCATCAGTGCCCCCTTATCAGTGCCCATGAGTGCCGCCTCATCAGTGCCCATCAGTGCCGCCTCATCAGTGCCCATCAGTGCCGCTTCATCAGTGCCCATCAGTGCCCCCTTATCAGTGCCCATGAGTGCCGCCTCATCAGTGCCCATCAGTGCCCCTTATCAGTGCCCATCAGTGCCGCCTCATCAGTGCCCATCAGTGCCGCCTCATCAGTGCCCATCAGTGCCCCCTTATCAGTGCCCATGAGTGCCGCCTCATCAGTGCCCATGAGTGCCGCCTCATCAGTGCCCATCAGTGCCGCCTCATCAGTGCCCATCAGTGAAGGAGACAAATTACCTATTTGCAAAATTTTATAACGAACTATGAAAACTTATTTTTTTTTAATTTTCTGGCTTTTTTTATTTGTTTAGCAAAAATAAAAACCCCAGCGGCGATCAAATACCACCAAAAGAAACCTCTATTTGTGTTAAAAAAAAATAAAATAAAGATCTCATATGAGTACAGTGTCACATGGCCGCGCAATTGTCATTCAAAGTGTGACAGCGCTGAAAGCTGAGAATTGGCCTGGGCAGGAAAGGGGTAAAAGTGCCCGGTACTGAAGGGGTTAAGAGTCCAGGTGTATATGAGGGGCACATACCGATCCAAAACTGAAAATAAAGGCTGAAGGCCAGGCAAGCAACATTTCCAGCGGTGCGTCCAATGAAAATAATTCAATGCGTTTTATATAAAGCGATCATAAATATCGGGATCTGTCCTGACATGAGCTGCCTGTAATCCACTGCACTGCCAGTAGAGGGAGCGGCCACAATCTCAACCAATCAGAGCAGCACTGATAGAGGGAGGGGCAGCAACTGAAAACCAATCAGAGCTTCACTGCTTTGCACAGTACAGTCATAGAAGTGCATGACTATGATCAAAGAAGGCCGGCCTGATTGGCTGCAGGTTTAGGGTCTGTGGTGTCTCCTTATGGACCGAGTTGGTTGAACATGATGGACATCTAGATTTTTTTTAGCCGAGTCCACTATGTTACAGGGGGTCCCCGACTTACGAACGCCCGACCTACGAACATCCCCTACTTACGAACGGGGCGCTGTGGGGACCCTCCGCCATTTTCCGCCGTGTTCCACCGCGTTCCGGCCGCTCTGCGCATGCGCGGCCATTCGGAGCCTCGGAAAATGCCGTAAATGTCCGTAATTTGCCGCGCATGTGCAGAACGGCATTAGACGGAACATCAGAAATGTCCGGAAATGGCCGTATTTGTCGGTCTGCGCATGCGCGGCCGCCTTACGAACTTTTCCGACTTAAGTACAGGCGGGCAGTCCCTAACGAGTTCGTAACTCGGGGACCCCCTGTATTTGGTTCTTACAATTCTTTCCAGAAATAAAACATAAAAAATCATTAGACATGTGCAATTCGTTTATTTTTTTTTCGTTTTTTTCGTTTTTTTTCGTTATTTTCGTTCGTTCGTTTTCATACGAATGAACGAATCGTTCGAATCCAATTAACAAATCGTTCGAATCGAACGAATCCGATTAACGAATCGTTTGAATCGAACAAATCCGATTAACGAATCGTTCGAATCGAACAAATCCGAAAAACAACGGAAATCTGAAAAAAACAAATTAGAGACAACAAATGTACGAATGAAGAAAATCCGAAAAACGAAAACAGGAACAACGAAAATGAACGAAAAAATTCGTACATTCGTAACTTTTTTTTTTTTTTGTTGAATTGGTAATTTTCCGTGTCCCTTACAATGGCGCTGCTTAACGTGCTTCAAATAGATTGAACGAAAAAAATTCGTCCATTCGTAACTTTTTTTTTTTTTTTTTTTCGATTCGTAATTTTCCGTGTCTCTTACAATGGCGCTGCTTAACGTGCTTCTTTTTTTTGATTCGTAACTTTTTTTTTTCGATTCGTAACTTTTTTTTCCCGATTCGTAACTTTTTTTTTCGATTCGTAACTTTTTTTTTTCGATTCGTAACTTTTTTTTTTCGATTCGTAACTTTTTTTTCCGATTCGTAACTTTTTTTCCGATTCGTAACTTTTTTTTTTTTTCGATTCGTAACTTTTTTTTTCGATTCGTAACTTTTTTTTTCCCGATTCGTAACTTTTTTTTTTCGTATTCGTAACTTTTTTTTCGATTCGTAACTTTTTTTTTCGATTCGTAACTTTTTTCGATTCGTAACTTTTTTTTCGATTCGTAACTTTTTTTCGATTCGTAACTTTTTTTTCGATTCGTAACTTTTTTTCCGATTCGTAACTTTTTTTTTTTCGATTCGTAACTTTTTTTTCGATTCGTAACTTTTTTTTTCGATTCGTAACTTTTTTTTTCGATTCGTAATTTTCCGTGTCTCTTAAAATGTAATAATAGCATACACATTACATAAAATTATGAATTATGCTCCGATTACGAATCTATGAATGTTACGAATGTACGAATGCGTCCGAATATCGAATAAACGATTCCGTGTCCCTTACAATGGCGCTGCTTAACGTGCTTCTTTTTTTTGATTCGTAACTTTTTTTTTTCGATTCGTAACTTTTTTTTCCCGATTCGTAACTTTTTTTTTTCGATTCGTAACTTTTTTTTCCGATTCGTAACTTTTTTTTCCCGATTCGTAACTTTTTTTTCCGATTCGTAACTTTTTTTTTTCCGATTCGTAACTTTTTTTTTTTCGATTCGTAACTTTTTTTTTCGATTCGTAACTTTTTTTTTCCCGATTCGTAACTTTTTTTTTTCGATTCGTAACTTTTTTTTTTCGATTCGTAACTTTTTTTTTCGATTCGTAACTTTTTTCGATTCGTAACTTTTTTTTTCGATTCGTAACTTTTTTTCGATTCGTAACTTTTTTTTTTCGATTCGTAACTTTTTTTTCCGATTCGTAACTTTTTTTTTTTCGATTCGTAACTTTTTTTTCGATTCGTAACTTTTTTCGATTCGTAACTTTTTTTTTCGATTCGTAATTTTCCGTGTCTCTTAAAATGTAATAATAGCATACACATTACATAAAATTATGAATTATGCTCCGATTACGAATCTATGAATGTTACGAATGTACGAATGCGTCCGAATATCGAATAAACGAAAAATAAACTAACAAAAAAACGAATCAACGAAAAAATAACTCTTACGAATGTACGAATCTTTACGAATACGAACACCGACGACTTACGAATGTACGAATCGTTACGAATCAACGGAAACAAAAAAAACGAAACGAAAATAAAAAATTATTTTCGGAAACGAAAAAAACGAAACGAAAATAAACAAATTATTTTCGGAAACCAAAAAAAACGAAACGAAAATAAACAAATTTTTTTTTTGTGCACATGTCTAAAAATCATAAAAAATTATTGCCTTTTTTTTTTTTTAACAGATGCCAAAGACTTTGGTGAGTTTGGTGGACCTAACCTCGCTCAGCGGGCTCTTCCTGTCCAACCCCGGCAACTCTGATATCAGGTGAGTGGGGTCTGTAGTAATACGCCCAAACCATCGTGACTGATGTGCTTTCATATGCTCTGCCATTTCAGTATACACGATAAGATACAAGCTTAAATCCCCAACTATAAAAGAAGGCTTAGAACAGGGTTTCTCAACCAGGGTCCCATGGACCCCTAGACGTTATGCCGCGTACACACGTACGGACTTTTTGCCGGCGGACCTAAGTCCTGCGAACAATCCGCTGGCAACTCTGATATCAGGTGAGTGGGCAAAAAGTCCGGCGGTTCACGCGATGACGTACGCCCGTACGCCCAAACCATCGTGACTGATGTGCTTTCATATGCTCTGCCATTTCAGTATACAAGATAAGATACAAGCTTAAATCCCCAACTATAAAAGAAGGCTTAGAACAGGGTTTCTCAACCAGGGTCCCATGGAACCCCGGGGTTCCTTCAGAGGTTGCTCGGGGTTCTTTGAGCAATGAGCAATTTCTGCCTCTTCGATAAGTTCCCACTGACACCATTGATCTTTTTAGCCATATGTAAGGGGGTAACTCCTCCCACTGACCACAAGGGTAGTGTGACGATCACACTAATTTATCACGAGTTGTAGACTTAGTCATTTTTATCAGGGGTTCCCTGAGACCGAAAAGTTAATTTAAGGGTTCGTCTGTGTTGAGAAGGCCTGGCTTAGAAAGATGCTTGCACAAGCTCTGTACTCTATATATATATATATCATCATGGATTGTCCTTCTCTGTTCTGTAGGCCATGGGACAGGATTCATGACTTATGACTCGTAACCAGGTGGCCTGTTGACCCGTGTTAACTCATAATAATGTATCTTAAAGGGTCATTGATTTGTATAACCATATATTTTATATCAATACATCCAGGGGTCAAGTCCTGGGGAAAAAGTGTGGGAACTCCCACCCAAGATCCCCTCCCCCACCAAAAAAAAAATAAAAATGATACGCTCCTATTCACGAACGCTTCAAAAGTAATATTTTTCATCCAATTATCGTATTGTGTGGATGAAGCTGAACTGTTAGTACATACAAAAAAAAAACAATCAATAAACATAAATCGGGTAATTCTCTGAATAATCAGCAGTCATACAATTGTGCTTCCATGTAATGTGATCATCATGTTCTGATCTTTATTGGGGAATGTTATTTTGTATATAGAGTGTTTATGTGGTGAGTTTACACTTTTCATTGAACAGACTTTGGATAACACAGGGTTAAATGGAAAGGTGATAAATGAAGTGCACATTATCTGGACAGAATGTTGGGGGGATAGTGATGTGTTCCTGCTTAGGAGATGTATGTTAGCTTGGGGGGGGGGGGGGGGCTGCAAACTCTGCAGAGGCTCCAACACACACTCGCTGCTATTCCAACCCTTCACATATTTCCACATAAACTTCCCTCCTGGCATTAAACTTTGCCAGGTATTGTCCTCAGCTTATCACCCCAAACTGATGTTCCTCCCTCAGCTCACCTCTCTCCCTGCATGTCCTGTGAGCAGAATAGCTGCGCTCCTCCACTGGGTTCTCTTATCATATGGCACTGAAGATAGAGGAGGGGGGGATTCAGCGGGACACACAGAGCAAGTATGCAGGAGACTGGGGGGGGGGGGGGGTGTGGAGACAGAAAATCAGGAGGGGCCGGCGGGGAGGAGCGCATCACGAGAGGTCTGACTAAATACAATCTCTTAGCAGCAGGGACCTGATCTACCTGTCAGCTAGGTGTGATTGACAGGTAGATCGAAGGGGAAGCTGTCATGGGGCCCCCTACTGGCAATACCTGAATGGTCAGGTGTGCGTCACTTACTATTGCGAGCTGTGTCGACAGCTGCTGGTGTAGCACCTCCCACACAGCTCGCATTCTTCTAAGTCTTGCAGGACGCGGCTGCTAATGGGAACTGAGTTCCTGTTGTGGAAAAAGTACAGGAGCTCCGTTCCCATGCGTTCCCCGCAGGACTTGAGCCCTGAATACATAATTTACTAACCACTTCCCTTTCCCCTCTTTCTATTGGTATGTTGAACCATATATAAGCCGTAACACACCTAATAAAGGCAGACATGTTAAGAATGCACAACCTCCTCCTTATTTCTTGGTGTCTCCAGATATCCGAGGGCCCTGTTGCTGTACCTAAATAGACGGGTGGTCGTCCGGAATACCTACTATTTTCTTTCAGTACCAATATACACAACATTATTTAGTCAAAAAAAAAAAGAGAATCAAAATTAAAAATTAAAAATAACAAATAATCAAACTTAATTAAAAAGCAAAAAGACTAAATTCTTACAAAGGATTAATAACACAATATTACTGCACAATTTTATCAATTGGAAATTGGGAGGCAACAAATACTGTCTACCCAACACCGAGTCTACTGCTGTGTAGAATGCCTACAAGTCATATCAAAAAGAGGAGCCATGATGGAAAGGCTTTCCAACACACACAGCAGTATTTAATCCAAAAAAAAAAAAGAATCAAAATGAAAAAAGGTGTTTATTCTGAGATTTTTTAATATGAAACATGAAATTACAGATAGTAATAAGAGAGTATGTAACAAAAGTATGAGAATACCCAAGTAAGGTAACCAATGGTAAAGCACAAGGCTATGCAGAGCCCCGGATAAGGTCATCGTGTTATACAAATACCATTGCATAGGGAAGAAAAGAACACAAAGATAAAATAAAAACCAACACACAACACCCGCAAATAATCAAACTTAATTTAAACAAATACAAAATTCATACGAAGGATTAGTAACACAATGTTACAGCACAATTGTAGCAATTCTTTTGGGGTGATTATCCCTAATTAACTCACATGATAGTTAACCCCTGTGATACTGAAAGACCTCCGTTCTGTACACTGTACTCGGCATCACCCATCGTGTTCCATTATGCTTGTATGTGTTCTTCAACCCTCCGTCTCCAAATATTTGGATTCTGATCATTACCATGGGAACCGGCAACCGTCCTCTGAAACCGTCCTCTAAAACCGTCCTCTGAAACTGTCCTCTGAAACCGCGAAACCGTCCTCTGAATAGTCTGAAACTGTCCTCTGAATAGTCTGAAACTGTCCTCTGAATAGTCTGAAACCGTCCTCTGAATAGTCTGAAACTGTCCTCTGAAACCGTCCTCTGAAACCGTCCTCTGAATAGTCTGAAACCGTCCTCTAAATAGTCTGAAACCGTCCTCTAAATAGTCTGAAACCGTCCTCTGAAACCGTCCTCTGAATAGTCTGAAACCGTCCTCTGAATAGTCTGACACCGTCCTCTGAAACCGTCCTCTGAATAGTCTGAAACCGTCCTCTGAAACCGTCCTCTGAATAGTCTGAAACCGTCCTCTGAATAGTCTGAAACCGTCCTCTGAAACTGTCCTCTGAATAGTCTGAAACCGTCCTCTGAATAGTCTGAAACCGTCCTCTGAATAGTCTGAAACCGTCCTCTGAAACCGTCCTCTGAATAGTCTGAAACCGTCCTCTAAATAGTCTGAAACCGTCCTCTGAATAGTCTGAAACCGTCCTCTGAATAGTCTGAAACCGTCCTCTGAAACCGTCCTCTAAATAGTCTGAAACCGTCCTCTAAATAGTCTGAAACCGTCCTCTGAAACCGTCCTCTGAATAGTCTGACACCGTCCTCTGAATAGTCTGACACCGTCCTCTGAAACCGTCCTCTGAATAGTCTGAAACCGTCCTCTGAAACCGTCCTCTGAATAGTCTGAAACCGTCCTCTGAATAGTCTGAAACCGTCCTCTGAAACTGTCCTCTGAATAGTCTGAAACCGTCCTCTGAAACTGTCCTCTGAATAGTCTGAAACCGTCCTCTGAATAGTCTGAAACCGTCCTCTGAATAGTCTGAAACCGTCCTCTGAAACCGTCCTCTGAATAGTCTGAAACCGTCCTCTAAATAGTCTGAAACCGTCCTCTAAATAGTCTGAAACCGTCCTCTGAAACCGTCCTCTGAATAGTCTGACACCGTCCTCTGAATAGTCTGACACCGTCCTCTGAAACCGTCCTCTGAATAGTCTGAAACCGTCCTCTGAATAGTCTGAAACCGTCCTCTGAATAGTCTGAAACCGTCCTCTGAAACCGTCCTCTGAATAGTCTGAAACCGTCCTCTGAATAGTCTGAAACCGTCCTCTGAAACTGTCCTCTGAATAGTCTGAAACCGTCCTCTGAAACTGTCCTCTGAATAGTCTGAAACCGTCCTCTGAATAGTCTGAAACCGTCCTCTGAATAGTCTGAAACTGTCCTCTGAAACCGTCCTCTGAAACCGTCCTCTGAAACCGTCCTCTGAATAGTCTGAAACTGTCCTCTGAAACCGTCCTCTGAAACCGTCCTCTGAAACTGTCCTCTGAAACCGTCCTCTGAAACTGTCCTCTGAAACCGTCCTCTGAATAGTCTGAAACCGTCCTCTGAATAGTCTGAAACCATCCTTTCAGACTATTTTGATATCATAAGTGCAAGATTTTTTTTTAAATGGCGTGGGGGTCCCCCAGGCACGATATACTCTGAACAGCAGTATATATACTATACGACCTGCCCTATATACTCTGCCGAAAATTGGGCCTTAGGTGTTGGTGGTACCAGAACACTGTAAGCCCTCACAGTTACTCTTGGTGGGGCGCTGGAACGGGCCCTGCTGTGAAATATAATATAAAGATTTGGAATTACACGCCCTGTTAAACAGGGGCAGAAAAATTGAGCCTTGGGTGGTGGTGCCACAACACTGTAAGCCCTCACAGATACTGTTGTTGGGCACAGGAACGGGCCCTGACAGTTTCTTGTCCTCCTGTGGCACCCCCTCTCTCTAGGCTCACGTTACTCCCTTCCTCAACCTTGGAACCAACATCGGAGCCTTCTAATCGCTGTGCATCCTCCAGCAGCATGTACCCGACACTGTGGTGGAATAGTTTGGTGGACTTCTCCATGAATGATGGTGGAGATAGGGAAGGAGTGACTGTGGACAAGGAGCCGGTGGAATAGGCCGCTTTGGCAGCTGCATTGGAAGGCAAACTACTCTGAGCCTGAGTGACAGAGGATGAGGAGGATGAGGAGGATGAGGAAGATGAGGAAGATGAGGATGAGGAGGAGGAGGACGGCTTTGTAATCCACTCCACCAACTCTTCTGCATGTTGTGGCTCAATAACACGGCCAGCAGCAGAGAAGTAGGACAAGCTTTCCCCACGGCCACCTGCAGAGGATGCAGCATGTCCACGACCAGCACTGTTGACTGTAGACACAGAGGCTGCTTGTCCTCTTTTAGTGGCCTGTGAGCGTCTGTCTCTCCTTGGTGGCCTTCTGGACATGATGTATATTTTGTTTACAACACCACACTACACTGTATTATATACTGTGTACACCGCACTACACTGTATTATATACTGTGTACACCGCACTACACTGTATTATATACTGTGTACACCGCACTACACTGTATTATATACTGTGTACACCGCACTACACTGTATTATATACTGTGTACACCGCACTACACTCTATTATATACTGTGTACACCGCACTACACTGTATTATATACTGTGTACACCGCACTACACTGTATTATATACTGTGTACACCGCACTACACTGTATTATATACTGTGTACATCGCACTACACTGTATTATATACTGTGTACACCGCACTGCACTGTATTATATACTGTATATATACTGTGTACACCGCACTACGCACTGTATTATATACTGTGTACACCGCACTACACTGTATTATATACTGTGTACACCGCACTACGCTGTATTATATACTGTATACACCGCACTACACTGTATTATATACTGTGTACACCGCACTACACTGTATTGTATACTGTGTACACCGCACTACACTGTATTATATACTGTGTACACCGCACTGCACTGTATTGTATACTGTGTACACCGCACTACACTGTATTATATACTGTGTACACCGCACTACACTGTATTATATACTGTGTACACCGCACTACACTGTATTATATACTGTATACACCGCACTACGCTGTATTATATACTGTGTACACCGCACTACGCTGTATTATATACTGTGTACACCGCACTGCACTGTATTATATACTGTGTACACCGCACTACCCTGTATTATATACTGTGTACACCGCACTACTCTGTATTATATACTGTGTACACCGCACTACTCTGTATTATATACTGTGTACACCGCACTACGCTGTATTATATACTGTGTACACCGCACTACACTGTATTATATACTGTGTACACCGCACTACATTGTATTATATACTGTGTACACCGCACTACTCTGTATTATATACTGTGTACACCACACTACACTGTATTATATACTGTGTACACCGCACTACTCTGTATTATATACTGTGTACACCACACTACATTGTATTATATACTGTGTACACCACACTACACTGTATTATATACTGTGTACACCGCACTACGCTGTATTATATACTGTGTACACCGCACTACACTGTATTATATACTGTGTACATCGCACTACACTGTATTATATACTGTGTACACCGCACTACATTGTATTATATACTGTGTACACCGCACTACACTGTATTATATACTGTGTACACCGCACTACACTGTATTTTATACTGTGTACACCGCACTACTCTGTATTATATACTGTGTACACCACACTACACTGTATTATATACTGTGTACACCGCACTACACTGTATTATATACTGTGTACACCGCACGACACTGTATTATATACTGTGTACACCGCACTACACTGTATTATATACTGTGTACACCGCACTACACTGTATTATATACTGTGTACACCGCACTACACTGTATTATATACTGTGTACACCGCACTACACTGTATTATATACTGTGTACACCGCACTACACTGTATTATATACTGTGTACACCACACTGCACTGTATTATATACTGTATACACCGCACTGCGCTGGTTGAGAGGAAACTCTCCGTTGTGTTGGTTGCTGTGCATTATGTGGGCTGATAATGGACGTTCGGATAATCTAGATGTATGTTGTGCCGTAATGAATTTATGGTCCTCGGTTGTTATTGATTATTCTGGGTGAAGATTATTGAGACTCTCCATATTTCTAAACACCAATAAATGATTACATATAATCGATGAGGATGAAGTGACCGGGGGGGGGGAGGGGCACTCTGTCATTTCATTGGTTGATTTATTGTGTAATCTGTAGAGTGGAGCTATTAGTGTTTTCAGACGTCAGCAGATCAGTTACAGAAGAGCAAATATTCATTTGTTATTATTAGATATATATGTAATGGAGGTCAGCCTGATATAAAGGGTGTTATCAGTGTATGTTAGAAACCGCGTTCTATGTATAGATCATAATATATATATATATATATATGTATACGGGGCGGCCATATTTACACATTACATAATCAACATCTGCTTCCTTCTTTGCAGCCCAGTGTTTGGGGCACTTTTCCCCCCACTGACACCAAAAAAAGGGGCATAATTCCTTCCACTGACACCAATGATGGGGCACTTTTCCTCCCACTGACACCAAAAAAGGGGCATAATTCCTCCCACTGACACCAATGATGGGGCACTATTCCTCCCACTGACACCAATGATGGGGCACTTTTCCTCCCACTGACACCAAAAAAGGGGCATAATTCCTCCCACTGACACCAATGATGGGGCACTTTTCCTCCCACTGACACCAAAAAAGGGGCATAATTCCTCCCACTGACACCAATGATGGGGACACTATTCCTCCCACTGACACCAATGATGGGGCACTTTTCCTCCCACTGACACCAAAAAAGGGGCATAATTCCTCCCACTGACACTAATGATGGGGCACTATTCCTCCCACTGACACCAATGATGGGGCACTATTCCTCCCACTGACACCAATGATGGGGACACTATTCCTCCCACTGACACCAATGATGGGGGACACTATTCCTCCCACTGACACCAATGATGGGGCACTATTCCTCCCACTGACACCAATGATGGGGCACTATTCCTCCCACTGATACCAATGATGGGACACTATTCCTCCCACTGACACCAATGATGGGGACACTATTCCTCCCACTGATACCAATGATGGGACACTATTCCTCCCACTGACACCAATGATGGGGCACTATTCCTCCCACTGATACCAATGATGGGACACTATTCCTCCCACTGACACCAATGATGGGGACACTATTCCTCCCACTGATACCAATGATGGGACACTATTCCTTCCACTGACACCAATGATGGGACACTATTCCTCCCACTGACACCAATGATGGGGACACTATTCCTTCCACTGACACCAATGATGGGACACTATTCCTCCCACTGACACCAATGATGGGACACTATTCCTCCCACTGACACAATGATGGGGCACTATTCCTCCCACTGACACCAATGATGGGGCACTATTCCTCCCCACTGACACCAATGATGGGGACACTATTCCTTCCACTGACACCAATGATGGGACACTATTCCCCCACTGACACCAATGATGGGACACTATTCCTCCCACTGACACCAATGATGGGGCACTATTCCTCCCACTGACACCAATGATGGGACACTATTCCTCCCACTGACACCAATGATGGGACACTATTCCTCCCACTGACACCAATGATGGGGCACTATTCCTCCCACTTATACCAATGATGGGGCACTATTCCCCCCACTGATACCAATGATGGGGCACTATTCCCCCCACTGATACCAATGATTGGGCACTTTTCCCCCCACTGACACCAAAAAAGGGGCATAATTCCTTCCACTGACACCAATGATGGGGCACTATTCCCCCCACTGACACCAATGACGGGACACAATTCCTTCCACTGACACCAATGATGGGGCACTATTCCTCTCACTGACACCAATGATGGGGCACTATTCGTCCCAATGACACCGTTGATGTAGCACTATTACCCCGACTGATATTGATGGGACACTATTCCTCTCAATGACACCAATGATGCCTCACAATTCCTTTCATTGACATCAAAGAAAGGGGCATAATTCCTTCTACTGACACCCACGATAAGACACTGTTCCTAGTGACACCAACAATGGGGCACAATTTCTTCCATTGACACCAACAATAGGACACTATGCCTCCCACTGACATCAACTATGGGATGCCATTCCTCTCAATTATGACACCAAGGACAGGGCGCTATTCCTCCTACAAACACCGGATATCAGGACATTTTCCTATCCCATTGGCCACAGTCTGACCCCCTTAAAGTCCAAAGGACAGAAAACTGGCCTTTCATTTAGAAAGTTTGGAGACCCCCTGATCTAGTTCAAGAGCTAAAAAGAGGCATGTTGATAGAAGGAGAAAGCAGAGTGCTGGAGAGATGAGCTCATCGCTGTGCTGCTTCTCCTTTCACTGTCCTGTCACAGACTGGGGGCAGTTCCAGGATGACCTGGAAAATATGCGAATCAACAAACATTAAATCAGATCTTCACCCCCCAGATCACCTGAAGCTCTGCGCACGGCCTCCCCCCTTTTTATTTGCATTTTAGTCCTGACCCCACCCACCAGCTGCCATTCTCACCTCGGCAACAATGGCGTGTCCCTGCTGCCTCAGCCTCCTGGGATTCAAGGTTACATATCCCAGGAGTCTGCGGGAGTAACAGATAACCAGTGGGTGGGCAGAGCTTTGGTTGTCATCAGAGGTCAGGGATTCCAGGTCACATATCCCAGAAGTCTGCGGGAGTAACAGCTAACTAGTGGGTGGGGGGAGCTGTGGTTGTCATCGGAGGTCAGGGATTCCAGGTCACATATCCCAGGAGTCTGCGGAAGTAACAGCTAACCAGTGGGTGGGCAGAGCTTTGGTTGTCTTTGGAGGTCAGGGATTCCAGGTCACATATCCCAGGAGTCTGCAGGAGTATCAGCTAACCAGTGGGTGGGGGGAGCTGTGGTTGTCATTGGAGGTCAGGGATTCCAGGTCACATATCCCAGGATTCTGCGGGAGTATCAGCTAACCAGTGTGTCGGGGGAGCTGTGGTTGTCATCGGAGGTCAGGGATTCCAGGTCACATATCCCAGGAGTCTACAGGAGTAACAGCTAACCAGTGGGTGGGCACAGCTGTGGTTGTCATCAGAGGTCATGGATTCCAGGTCACATATCCCAGGAGTCTGCAGGAGTAACAGCTAACCAGTGGGTGGGGGAGGGGGGAGGTCAGGGATTCCAGGTCACATATCATTGGAGGTCAGGGATTCCAGGTCACATCTCCCAGGAGTCTGCGGGAGTAACAGCTAACCAGTGGGTGGGGGGAGCTGTGGTCCTCATTGGAGGTCAGGGATTCCAGGTCACATATCCCAGGAGTCTGCGGGAGTAACATCTAACCAGTGGGTGGGGGGAGCTGTGGTCCTCATTGGAGGTCAGGGATTCCAGGTCACATATCCCAGGAGTCTGCAGGAGTAACAGCTAACCAGTGGGAGGGGGGAGTTGTGGTCCTCATTGGAGGTCAGGGATTCCAGGTCCCATATCCCAGGAGTCTGCAGGAGTAACAGCTAACCAGTGGGTGGGGGGAGCTGTGGTCCTCATTGGAGGTCAGGGATTCCAGGTCACATATCCCAGGAGTCTGCAGGAGTATCAGCTAACCAGTGGGTGGGGGGAGCTGTGGTTGTCATCGAAGGTCAGGGATTCCAGGTCACATATCCCAGGAGTCTGCGGGAGTATCAGCTAACCAGTGGGTGGGGGGAGCTGTGGTTGTCATCGGAGGTCAGGGATTCCAGGTCACATATCCCAGGAGTCTGCAGGAGTATCAGCTAACGAGTGGGTGGGGGGAGCTGTGGTTGTCATAGGAGGTCAGGGATTCCAGGTCACATATCCCAGGAGTCTGCGGGAGTATCAGCTAACCAGTGGGTGGGGGGAGCTGTGGTTGTCATAGGAGGTCAGGGATTTGGTCACATATCCCAGGATTCTGCGGGAGTAACAGCTAACCAGTGTGTCGGGGGAGCTGTGGTTGTCATCGTAGGTCAGGGATTCCAGGTCACATATCCCGGGAGTCTACAGGAAAAACAGCTAACCAGTGGGTGGGCACAGCTTTGGTTGTCATCGGAGGTCAGGGATTCCAGGTCACATATCCCAGGAGTCTGCGGGAGTAACAGCTAACCAGTGCGAGGGGAGCTGTGGTTGTCATCGGAGGTCAGGGATTCCAGGTCACATATCCCAGGAGTCTGCAGGAGTAACAGCTAACCAGTGGGTGAGGGGAGCTGTGGTTGTCATCGGAGGTCAGGGATTCCAGGTCACATATCCCGGGAGTCTGCAGGAGTAACAGCTAACCAGTGGGTGGGCAGAGCTTTGGTTGTCATCGGAGGTCAGGGATTCCAGGTCACATATCCCAGGAGTCTGCAGGAGTAACAGCTAACCAGTGGGTGGGGGAGCTGTGGTTGTCATCGGAGGTCAGGGATTCAAGGTCACATATCCCAGGAGTCTGCAGGAGTAACAGCTAACCAGTGGGTGAGGGGAGCTGTGGTTGTCATCGGAGGTCAGGGATTCCAGGTCACATATCCCAGGAGTCTGCAGGAGTAACAGCTAACCAGTGGGTGAGGGGAGCTGTGGTTGTCATCGGAGGTCAGGGATTCCAGGTCACATATCCCAGGAGTCTGCGGGAGTAACAGCTAACCAGTGGGTGGGCAGAGCTTTGGTTGTCTTTGGAGGTCAGGGATTCCAGGTCACATATCCCAGGAGTCTGCAGGAGTAACAGCTAACCAGTGGGTGGGGGAGCTGTGGTTGTCATCGGAGGTCAGGGATTCCAGGTCACATATCCCAGGAGTCTGCAGGAGTAACAGCTAACCAGTGGGTGGGGGGAGCTGTGGTTGTCATCGAAGGTCAGGGATTCCAGGTCACATATCCCAGGAGTCTGCGGGAGTAACAGCTAACCAGTGGGTGGGCAGAGCTTTGGTTGTCTTTGGAGGTCAGGGATTCCAGGTCACATATCCCGGGAGTCTACAGGAGTAACAGCTAACCAGTGGGTGAGGGGAGCTGTGGTCCTCATTGGAGGTCAGGGATTCCATGTCACATATCCCAGGAGTCTGTGGGAGTAACAGCTAACCAGTGGGTGGGGGGAGCTGTGGTTGTCATCGGAGGTCAGGGATTCCAGGTCACATATCCCAGGATTCTGCGGGAGTAACAGCTAACCAGTGGGTGAGGGGAGCTGTGGTTGTCATCGGAGGTCAGGGATTCGGTCACATATCCCAGGAGTCTGCGGGAGTAACACCTAACCAGTGGGTGGGGGGAGCTGTGGTCCTCATCGGAGGTCAGGGATTCGGTCACATATCCCAGGAGTCTGCGGGAGTAACAGCTAACCAGTGGGTGGGCAGAGCTTTGTTTGTCATCGGAGGTCAGGGATTCCAGGTCACATATCCTGGGAGTCTGCGGGAGTAACACCTAACCAGTGGGTGGGGGGAGCTGTGGTCCTCATCGGAGGACAGCTGGCTGAACCTGGAAGAGGTAGCCAGCGTTCGATAATTGGGGAGGACCAACATTTGCGGCACAGGACCCGGGCTGCTTCGCCTGAATGGACCGCAGCAGGACAACTTTGGATCCACTGGACCGGTGAGGATCTGAGTCCAGGACAACACTGCATGACAGGGGTGGGGGGGGATAAAAAAAAAAAAAGTCAGAGGAGCGACTGAAGTTCCTCTTTAAATGAGATGAATGGTTGTATTGTAGGGTCAGATCTGATAGGTGGCGCTAACCTCGTGTGTTTATTTCCTGGCAGGGAAACCTGTGAGTGTTTCAGGAAGCCGTCTGACTATTATAAAGCCATGCTCCGCTTCTCCTTCCAGGTGAGCCAATCACATGACCACATGCAACCAGTATATTATATTATATATGTATATTACACAGGAACCAGGCCGCTATTGTCTGCACTGTGCGCTATTTGCTTTTCTTGTGGTTGAAAATGGGGTTTTCATATCTGCCCGGACCCAATACCTGTAACCAAGGTGTCACCAAGAGGCTCAGGGTCAAGTACAGCGAATCAAGAGGCAGTAAGACAGGCGCAGTAGGACAGGCGCAGTAGGACAGGCGCAGTAGGTCTGGCGCAGTAGGTCTGGCGCAGTAGGACAGGCGCAGTAGGACAGGTGCAGTAAGGACAGGCGTAGTAGGACAGGCGCAGTAGGACAGGCGCAGTAGGACAGGTGCAGTAGGACAGGTGCAGTAGGACAGGCGCAGTAAGGACAGGCGCAGTAAGGACAGGCGTAGTAGGACAGTCGCAGTAGGACAGGCGCAGTAGGACAGGTGCAGTAAGTACAGGCGTAGTAGGACAGGCGCAGTAGGACAGGTGCAGTAAGGACAGGCGTAGTAGGACAGGCGCAGTAGGACAGGTGCAGTAGGACAGGTGCAGTAGGACAGGCGCAGTAAGGACAGGCGCAGTAGGTCTGGCGCAGTAGGACTGGCCCAGTAGGACAGGCGCAGTAGGACTGGTGCAGTAAGGACAGGCGTAGTAGGACAGGCGCAGTAGGACAGCTGCAGTAGGACAGGCGCAGTAAGGACAGGCGCAGTAGGACAGGTGCAGTAAGGACAGGCGTAGTAGGACAGGCGCAGTAGGACAGGTGCAGTAGGACAGGTGCAGTAGGACAGGCGCAGTAAGGACATTATATTATATATGTATATTACACAGGAACCAGGCCGGTATTGTCTGCACTGTGCGGTATTTGCTTTTCTTGTGGTTGAAAATGGGGTTTTCATATCTGCCCGGACCCAATACCTGTAACCAAGGTGACACCGACAGCTCAGGGTCAAGTACAGCGAATCAAGAGGCAGTAGGACAGGCGCAGTAGGACAGGCGCAGTAGGACAGGCGCAGTAGGTCTGGCGCAGTAGGTCTGGCGCAGTAGGACTGGCGCAGTAGGACAGGCGCAGTAGGACAGGTGCAGTAAGGACAGGCGTAGTAGGACAGGCGCAGTAGGACAGGTGCAGTAGGACAGGCGCAGTAAGGACAGGCGTAGTAGGACAGGCGCAGTAGGACAGGTGCAGTAGGACAGGTGCAGTAGGACAGGCGCAGTAAGGACAGGCGCAGTAAGGACAGGCGTAGTAGGACAGTCGCAGTAGGACAGGCGCAGTAGGACAGGTGCAGTAAGGACAGGCGTAGTAGGACAGGCGCAGTAGGACAGGTGCAGTAAGGACAGGCGTAGTAGGACAGGCGCAGTAGGACAGGTGCAGTAGGACAGGTGCAGTAGGACAGGCGCAGTAAGGACAGGCGCAGTAGGTCTGGCGCAGTAGGACTGGCGCAGTAGGACAGGCGCAGTAGGACAGGTGCAGTAAGGACAGGCGTAGTAGGACAGGCGCAGTAGGACAGGTGCAGTAGGACAGGCGCAGTAAGGACAGGCGTAGTAGGACAGGCGCAGTAAGGACAGGCGTAGTAGGACAGGCGCAGTAGGACAGGTGCAGTAGGACAGGTGCAGTAGGACAGGCGCAGTAAGGACAGGCGCAGTAAGGACAGGCGTAGTAGGACAGTCGCAGTAGGACAGGCGCAGTAGGACAGGTGCAGTAAGGACAGGCGTAGTAGGACAGGCGCAGTAGGACAGGTGCAGTAAGGACAGGCGTAGTAGGACAGGCGCAGTAGGACAGGTGCAGTAGGACAGGTGCAGTAGGACAGGCGCAGTAAGGACAGGCGCAGTAGGTCTGGCGCAGTAGGACTGGCGCAGTAGGACAGGCGCAGTAGGACAGGTGCAGTAAGGACAGGCGTAGTAGGACAGGCGCAGTAGGACAGGTGCAGTAGGACAGGCGCAGTAAGAACAGGCGCAGTAGGACAGGTGCAGTAAGGACAGGCGTAGTAGGACAGGCGCATTAGGAAATGCGTGTGCAGTAGGACAGGCACAATAGGACAGGCGCAGTAGGACAGGCGCGTGCAGTAGGACAGGCGCAGTAGGACAGGCGCAGTAGGACAGGTGCAGTAGGACAGGCGCAGTAGGACAGGCGCAGTAGGACAGGCTGTCAACCAGAGGCGTAACTATAACCTTCAGGGCCCTGGTGCAAAAAAATTTAATAAAGGATTGAGAACACAGCCCTCCATCTCTGCACCCTCAGCTGCACACAATGAATGGGCAGGAAGAGCTCTGTACAGAGGCTTCCTGTTCATTCACAAACTGAAGCCTAGGAAACACAGTTATGAATGAACACAAAGGAGAAATATAATTATAGAGCTAGTCTGTTGGAAAGACTCATTTAAGGAGCCACATCCCTTTTTGTAAATAAGACATCGGAAATGCGAATTGGGACTTTTCAAGCGCATACAAAGACAATAATTTAGAAAAATCGAAAATGCATTTTGGTTAAAAATGTGTAGGTGAAAATATAAGAATTCCACATTAGATCAGTAACAAATACCAACAAAAGTGTAATTGTATCTCTACATGTTTCGCCTATTTACGGCTTCTTCAGGAGATTCTGTTACAATAGACACTGTGTATGTAGACTGATCACTAAAATAGAAAATATATATATCAGAGAAAACAATTTAGAAAAAAACATTGTCTGTTTTTTCTAAATAGTTTTCTCTGATATATATATTTTTCTATTTTAGTGATCAGTCTACATACACAGTGTCTATTGTAACAGAGTCACCTGAAGAAGCCGTAAAAAGGCGAAACATGCAATTACACTTTTGTTGGTATTTGTTACTGATCTATTGTGGAGATTCTTATATTTTCACCTATGAATTTTTTAATCAAAATACATTTTCTATTTTTCTAAATGATTGTCTTTGTATGCGCTTGAAAAGTCCCAATTCTCCTTTCCGATGTCTTATTTATGAATGAACACAGTTTACTATGCTTCGGTTATGAATGGACAGAGTCAGTGATCGGTACGGATCACTGACTCTATTCATTAAGACAAGGAAGGGGCCGGTGAATGACACATTTACCGGCCCCTTCCCCGCTCTCCATCCTAAAAAAAAGCATCCCCTGCAGCAGCCAGCAAGAGAGGGGAGGGGGGAACCCAGCAGCACTGTGGGGGGGATGGGGGGGCAGGAGAGAGCACAGGAGCCCAATCACAGCCGGAGGTGGATAGGAGGGGCAGCTGGGTGGCATGTAGAGCCAGAGACGGCTCTAGGCTTTGTGAGGCCTTAGGCGAAACTTACACATGAGGCCCCCACTCACGCCCGTAATAGGAAAAAAAAATACAAGCACACAGAAAAGAGGGTGAGGATAAAGAGGGGGGGGGGGAGAGAATATCAGTGATAGCACAGGCAAATTAGGAGGCTGCGAGGCCCCTGTGAGTGTGAGGCCTTAGGCGGCAGCCTAATTTGCCTAATTAGAGAGCCTCCTCTGTGTAGAGCAATAGATCCCTTCTGTTTTCACCTGGTGATCTGACCAGTAACGCACCTGTATTAGAGCGCCCCCCCCCCCCCCCCCCTCTGGATGAAGGAGCACAGGAGGCACCTTTGGACTGCAGCATTGTCAGTCTGGAGGGGGGAGGGGAGTGTTAGATGGACTAGCAGATTTAGATACACTAACAAATCAAATCCAAACTCCAGTTCACTCGTTATAATCAGTGGCAGCCAACAGTTTTGTTCCTTGTGGGATGAAAGTTTTACGTGAACAAAAAGAAAATCATTGTGCACCCCTGTCAGCGGCAAATGGTTTATCTCATCCCTGTAACCGCAAGAGAACTTGTTCTTTTGAAAAACAGCAGACTTGCTGGCAGGATCACCAGATGAAAATTAAGGGGGAAAAAAAGCCTAAAGAAGGAAACTAATGCAGCCATCACATTTAAGAATTGGTAAGCTGCAATGGAATACATTTTTGATTTTGAGTGTAATACCGCTTTAAATAAAAGATTCCGAAACCTCAACGACATTACAGAAATATGAACCATTTCCCACATTGTATCGGTTCCACGACGCCGAGATTGTATTGTGTGTGGAACGTTGTAGCAGTGGCGCTCCGTCAGTCTCTGTGCGTCACCCTCTCACCGATGCCGAGGTCTTCACACTCTGACCTGAGGTGATAATCCGCCAACATTGTATCTGAGCTCCATCTCAGCAGATAACGATTATCAGGCGATCGGTCTGAGGCGAGTCCCGGGAACGGCGCACATCATTATTATTGGATTTATCTGGAAATCTCAAATCAAAGTTCAGTGTCATCTTCTGGTGGACCTTGTGTGGTCACTAAGTAACTAGAAGATACAATGGAAGTGATTTATTTCCAGTTGTCACGTCGGGTTCAAGTTTGTTGAATGTGAAGGACGTTTTCATAAACTCACCTCAACCGTCTCTGCTTTATAATAGAAATCGGAGGAGCCGGGATTCTCATTAGGAACATTTCCATAAGAACCAATTCCCATCATATCCGACACCCGAACTATGGGGTCCAAAACAATCAAGGAAAAGTCCCGGCATTCCGGACTCATGAAGGATTCAGAACAATGACACCCTGACACTGGGGGGTCCCAGAACAATGACACCCTGACACCGGGGGGTCCCAGAACAATGACACACTGACACCGGGGGGTCCCACAACAATGACACCCTGACACTTGCGGGTCCCAGAACAATGACACCCTGACACTTGGGGGTCCCAGAAACAATGACACCCTGACACTTGCGGGTCCCAGAACAATGACACACTGACACGGGGGGTCCCAGAACAATGACACACTGACACCGGGGGGTCCCAGAACAATGACACACTGACACCGGGGGGTCCCAGAACAATGACACACTGACACCGGGGGGTCCCAGAACAATGACAACTGACACTTGGGGGTCCAGAACAATGACACCCTGACACTTGGGGGTCCAGAACAATGACACCCTGACACTTGGGGGTCCCAAATGTCAGGGTGTCATTGTTCTTGGTTTCCCAAGTGTCAGTGTGTCATTGTTCTGGACTCCCAAGTGTCATGGTGTCATTGTTCTGGACCCCCAAGTGTCAGGGTGTCATTGTTCTGGACCCCCAAGTGTCAGTGTGTCATTGTTCTGGACCCCAAGTGTCAGTGTGTCATTGTTCTGGACCCCCAAGTGTCAGGGTTTCATTGTTCTGGACCCCCAAGTGTCAGTGTGTCATTGTTCTGAACCCCCAAGTGTCAGTGTGTCATTGTTCTGGGACCCCCAAGTGTCAGTGTGTCATTGTTCTGGGCCCCCAAGTGTCAGGGTGTCATTGTTCTGGACCCCCAAGTGTCAGGGTGTCATTGTTCTGGACCCCCAAGTATCAGGGTGTCATTGTCCTGGGACCCCCAAGTGTCAGTGTGTCATTGTTCTGGGACCCCTAAGTGTCAGGGTGTCATTGTTCTGGACCCCCAAGTATCAGGGTGTCATTGTCCTGGGACCCCCAAGTGTCAGGGTGTCATTGTTCTGGGACCCCCAAGTGTCAGTGTGTCATTGTTCTGGACCCCCAAGTGTCAGGGTGTCATTGTTCTGGACCCCCAAGTGTCAGTGTGTCATTGTTCTGGGACCCCCAAGAGTCAGTGTGTCATTGTTCTGGACCCCCAAGTGTCAGGTGTCATTGTTCTGGACCCCCAAGTGTCAGGGTGTCATTGTTCTGGACCCCCAAGTGTCAGTGTGTCATTGTTCTGGACCCCCAAGTGTCAGGGTGTCATTGTTCTGGACCCCCAAGTGTCAGGGTGTCATTGTTCTGGACCCCCAAGTATCAGGGTGTCATTGTCCTGGGACCCCCAAGTGTCAGGGTGTCATTGTTCTGGGACCCCCAAGTGTCAGTGTGTCATTGTTCTGGACCCCCAAGTGTCAGGGTGTCATTGTTCTGGACCCCCAAGTGTCAGGGTGTCATTGTTCTGGGACCCCCAAGTGTCAGGGTGTCATTGTTCTGGACCCCCAAGTGTCAGGGTGTCATTGTTCTGGACCCCCCAAGTGTCAGGGTGTCATTGTTCTGGACCCCAAGTGTCAGGGTGTCATTGTTCTGGACCCCCCAAGTGTCAGGGTGTCATTGTTATGGGACCCCCAAGTGTCAGGGTGTCATTGTTTCTGGACCCCAAGTGTCAGGTGTCATTGTTCTGGACCCCCAAGTGTCAGGTGTCATTGTTCTGGACCCCCAAGTGTCAGTGTGTCATTGTTCTGGACCCCCAAGTGTCAGGGTGTCATTGTTCTGGACCCCCAAGTGTCAGTGTGTCATTGTTCTGGACCCCCAAGTGTCAGGGTGTCATTGTTCTGGACCCCCCAGTGTCAGGGTGTCATTGTTCTGGGACCCCCAAGTGTCAGGGTGTCATTGTTCTGGACCCCCAAGTGTCAGGGTGTCATTGTTCTGGACCCCCAAGTGTCAGGGTGTCATTGTTCTGGACCCCCAAGTGTCAGGGTGTCATTGTTCTGGACCCCCAAGTGTCAGGGTGTCATTGTTCTGGGACCCCCAAGTGTCAGTGTGTCATTGTTCTGGACCCCAAAGTGTCATTGTTCTGGACCCCCAAGTGTCAGTGTGTCATTGTTCTGGACCCCCAAGTGTCAGTGTGTCATTGTTCTGGACCCCCCCAAGTGTCAGTGTGTCATTGTTCTGGACCCCCAAGTGTCAGTGTGTCATTGTTCTGGACCCCCAAGTGTCAGGGTGTCATTGTTCTGGACCCCCAAGTGTCAGGTGTCATTGTTCTGGACCCCCAAGTGTCAGGTGTCATTGTTCTGGACCCCCAAGTGTCAGGGTGTCATTGTTCTGGACCCCCAAGTGTCAGGGTGTCATTGTTCTGGACCCCCAAGTGTCAGGGTGTCATTGTTCTGGACCCCCAAGTGTCAGGGTGTCATTGTTCTGGACCCCCAAGTGTCAGGGTGTCATTGTTCTGGACCCCCAAGTGTCAGGGTGTCATTGTTCTGGACCCCCAAGTGTCAGGTGTCATTGTTCTGGACCCCCAAGTGTCAGTGTGTCATTGTTCTGGACCCCCAAGTGTCAGGGTGTCATTGTTCTGGACCCCCAAGTGTCAGGTGTCATTGTTCTGGACCCCCAAGTGTCAGGGTGTCATTGTTCTGGACCCCCAAGTGTCAGGGTGTCATTGTTCTGGGACCCCCAAGTGTCAGGGTGTCATTGTTCTGGACCCCCAAGTGTCAGGGTGTCATTGTTCTGGGACCCCCAAGTGTCAGGGTGTCATTGTTCTGGACCCCCAAGTGTCAGGGTGTCATTGTTCTGGACCCCCAAGTGTCAGGGTGTCATTGTTCTGGGACCCCCAAGTGTCAGGTGTCATTGTTCTGGACCCCCAAGTGTCAGGGTGTGTCATTGTTCTGGGACCCCCAAGTGTCAGTGTGTCATTGTTCTGGACCCCCAAGTGTCAGGGTGTCATTGTTCTGGACCCCCAAGTGTCAGGTGTCATTGTTCTGGACCCCCAAGTGTCAGTGTGTCATTGTTCTGGACCCCCAAGTGTCAGGGTGTCATTGTTCTGGGACCCCCAAGTGTCAGTGTGTCATTGTTCTGGACCCCAAGTGTCAGGTGTCATTGTTCTGGACCCCCAAGTGTCAGGGTGTCATTGTTCTGGACCCCCAAGTGTCAGGGTGTCATTGTTCTGGGACCCCCAAGTGTCAGGGTGTCATTGTTCTGGACCCCCAAGTGTCAGGGTGTCATTGTTCATGGACCCCCAAGTGTCAGTGTGTCATTGTTCTGGACCCCCAAGTGTCAGTGTGTCATTGTTCTGGGACCCCAAGTGTCAGGGTGTCATTGTTCTGGGTCCCCCAAGTGTCAGGGTGTCATTGTTCTGGGTCCCCCAAGTGTCAGGGTGTCATTGTTCTGGATCCCAAGTGTCAGTGTGTCATTGTTCTGGGACCCCCAAGTGTCAGGGTGTCATTGTTCTGGACCCCCAAGTGTCAGGGTGTCATTGTTCTGGACCCCCAAGTGTCAGTGTGTCATTGTTCTGGACCCCCAAGTGTCAGTGTGTCATTGTTCTGGACCCCCAAGTGTCAGGGTGTCATTGTTCTGGGTCCCCCAAGTGTCAGGGTGTCATTGTTCTGGGACCCCCAAGTGTCAGTGTGTCATTGTTCTGGGACCCCCAAGTGTCAGGTTCTCATTGTTCTGGACCCCCAAGTGTCATTGTGTCATTGTTCTGGGACCCCCAAGTGTCAGGGTGTCATTGTTCTGGGACCCCCAAGTGTCAGGGGTGTCATTGTTCTGGGGACCCCCAAGTGTCAGGGTGTCATTGTTCTGGATCCCAAGTGTCAGTGTGTCATTGTTCTGGACCCCTAAGTGTCAGGGTGTCATTGTTCTGGGTCCCCCAAGTGTCAGGGTGTCATTGTTCTGGACCCCCAAGTGTCAGGGTGTCATTGTTCTGGGACCCCCAAGTGTCAGGGTGTCATTGTTCTGGGTCCCCCAAGTGTCAGTGTGTCATTGTTCTGGACCCCTAAGTGTCAGGGTGTCATTGTTCTGGGTCCCCCAAGTGTCAGGGTGTCATTGTTCTGGGACCCCCAAGTGTCAGGGTGTCATTGTTCTGGGTCCCCCAAGTGTCAGGGTGTCATTGTTCTGGGTCCCCCAAGTGTCAGGGTGTCATTGTTCTGGGTCCCCCAAGTGTCAGTGTGTCATTGTTCTGGGACCCCCAAGTGTCAGGGTGTCATTGTTCTGGACCCCCAAGTGTCAGGGTGTCATTGTTCTGGACCCCATTGTGCCGGGTCAGGGATATGAAGGGAATTGGTTCTTATGGAAATGTAATATATATCAGAATATATAAATGAATATATTTGGACAATGCGGATCTCCTGACCTGAACCCGCCTGTTTTCTCTTCTCAGTCTGCACTGGAGAGGATAATAAGCTCCAAAAGGTACGAGACTAGAGAAGACTTCACGGTGGTCCTCCATCCCGTCCTTCGCATGGTGAGTATCACGCAGACCTACCTTTGTTTCTGCCGGGGCTCCACCTCCTCATTATCTGCTCCAGAGCTGCAAATCGCACCTTCCATGTAATGATTGACCTCCCATCGTATGACTGCCGCCATTATAGACGGGTTATCGGGAGGTTCTAGAGGGTGAAGCAGCGATAAAATTCATCAGCTATTATTACATTCTATGGAGGATTTTGTTCTTAAAGGGGAACGTTGTGAATTCTCAGGAAAGGGAACAATAATACATTCATTTGACATACACCGATCCGCCATAACTTTATGCCCACCAACCTAATATTGAATAGGTCCCACTTTTGCCGCCAAAACACCGGTGACCCATTGTGGCATGGACTCCACTAGACCTCTGAAGGTACGTTGTGGTATCTGGCACCAAACCGTCACTAGCAGATCCTTTAGGTCCTGTAAGTTGTGAGGTGGGGCCTCCATGGTTGTGAGGTGAGGCCTCCATGGTTGTGAGGTGGGTCCTCCATGGTTGTGAGGTGAGGCCTCCATGGTTGTGAGGTGGGGCCTCCATGGTTGTGAGGTGGGGCCTCCATGGTTGTGAGGTGGGGCCTCCATGATTGTGAGGTGAGGCCTCCATGGTTGTGAGGTGGGTTCTCCATGGTTGTGAGGTGGGTTCTCCATGGTTGTGAGGTGGGTCCTCCATGGTTGTGAGGTGGGTTCTCCATGGTTGTGAGGTGGGGCCTCCATGGTTGTGAGGTGGGGCCTCCATGGTTGTGAGGTGGGGCCTCCATGGTTGTGAGGTGAGGCCTCCATGGTTGTGAGGTGGGTCCTCCATGGTTGTGAGGTGGGGTCTCTATGGTTGTGAGGTGGGTCCTCCATGGTTGTGAGGTGGGTCCTCCATGGTTGTGAGGTGAGGCCTCCATGGTTGTGAGGTGGGTCCTCCATGATTGTGAGGTGGGTCCTCCATGGTTGTGAGGTGGGTCCTCCATGGTTGTGAGGTGGGTCCTCCATGGTTGTGAGGTGGGTTCTCCATGGTTGTGAGGTGGGTCCTCCATGGTTGTGAGGTGGGTCCTCCATGGGTGTGAGGTGGGGCCTCCATGGTTGTGAGGTGGGGTCTCCATGGTTGTGAGGTGGGGCCTCCATGGCTGTGAGGTGGGGCCTCCATGGTTGTGAGGCTGGTTCTCCATGGTTGTGAGGTGGGGCCTCCATGGTTGTGAGGTGGGGCCTCCATGGTTGTGAGGTGGGGTCTCCATGGTTGTGAGGTGGGGTCTCCATGGCTGTGAGTTGGGGCCTCCATGGTTGTGAGGTGGGTTCTCCATGGTTGTGAGGTGGGGCCTCCATGGTTGTGAGGTGGGGCCTCCATGGTTGTGAGGTGGGTCCTCAATGGTTGTGAGGTGGGGCCTCCATGGTTGTGAGGTGAGGCCTCCATGGTTGTGAGGTGGGGCCTCCATGGTTGTGAGGTGGGGCCTCCATGGTTGTGAGGTGGGGCCTCCATGGTTGTGAGGTGGGGCCTCCATGGTTGTGAGGTGGGGCCTCCATGGTTGTGAGGTGGGGTCTCCATGGCTGTGAGTTGGGGCCTCCATGGTTGTGAGGTGGGTTCTCCATGGCTGTGAGTTGGGGCCTCCATGGTTGTGAGGTGGGGTCTCCATGGCTGTGAGTTGGGGCCTCCATGGTTGTGAGGTGGGTTCTCCATGGTTGTGAGGTGGGGCCTCCATGGTTGTGAGGTGGGTCCTCAATGGTTGTGAGGTGGGGCCTCCATGGTTGTGAGGTGAGGCCTCCATGGTTGTGAGGTGGGGCCTCCATGGTTGTGAGGTGGGGCCTCCATGGTTGTGAGGTGGGGCCTCCATGGTTGTGAGGTGGGGCCTCCATGGTTGTGAGGTGGGGCCTCCATGGTTGTGAGGTGGGGCCTCCATGGTTTTCATACCACAGATTCTTGATTGTGATCTGGAGAATTTGGAAGCCGAGTGAACACCATAAAAATTTTTTTGTGTTCCTCAAACCATTCTTGAACCATTTATGCAGTGGGGCAGGTAGGTGCCCCCCCCCCCCCCAAACCTCCTACTGGAAGACTAACATGGCAGCCGGAGGAAATAATACAAATGCTGCTACTCAACGGTCAATTGTTAGATCATTTTTCAGAGGGGGCCTAAGTGCAGATAAAAAAAGTGGGGATCATGTGACCAGACTCTAGAGAGGAGGGAGCGCTGACAATAGCTGGGACATGGGAGCCTACGGGGGACATCACCGCTCCAGACATTACCAGCCATTGTGGAGCACTCCCCTGTGTCAGTCAGTGGTGGCTGCATGGGAGAAGAGGGAGCACTGGCAAAGGCTGGGACATGGGAGACTATTGGTGGTCACAGTGCCAGACATTACGAGCTATTGCTGAGCGCTTTCTCTTCTCTCCTGCAGCCATCGCTGGCTGACACAGGGGGTCACATGACCGGGCAGGAGAGAGGAGTGAGCGCCGATAATGGCTGCTGGGACATGGGAGCCTATGGGTGACATCACCGCTCCAGCGTTACCAGCCATTGTTCAGTGCTCCCTTGTGTCAGTCAGTGGAAGCTGCAGGGGAGAAGAGGGGTGCCTACAATAGCTGGGACATGGAAGCCTATGGGTGAAATCACTATTCCAGACATTACCAGCTATTGTTCAGCGTTCTCTCTTCTCCCCTGCAGCCATTGCTGGCTGTCACAGTGGATCACATGGCCGGACCAGAGAGAGGAGGAAGTGCTGACAATGGCTGGGACATGGAAGCCTGTGGGTGATGTCATTGCTCCAGGCTTTACCAGCCATTGCTGAGCACTTCCTCTTCTCCCCTGCAGCCATTGCTGGCTGACACAGGGGATCGTGTGACCAGACAGGGGAGAAGAGTGAGCACCGACAATGGCTGCAGGGATATGGGAGCCTATGGGTGACATCACCGATCCAGGCATTACCAGCCATTGTTGAGTGCTGCCTTGCGTCAGTCAGTGACAGCTGCAGGGGAGAGGAGGGAGCGCTGACAATAGCTGGGACATGGAAGCCTGTGGGTGATGTCATTGCTCTAGGCTTTACCAGCCATTACTGGGTGTTTCCTCTTCTCCCCTGCAGCCATTGCTGGCTGACACAGGGGATCACGTGACTGGACCAGAGAGAAGAGCAAGCACAATGGCTGGGACATGGGAGCCTATGGGTGACATCACTGTTCCAGCCATTACCAGCCATTGTTGAGCGCTCTCTCTTCTCCCCCGCAGCAGTCGCTGACTGTCACATGGGATCACGTGACCCGACCAGAGAGAGGAGGGAGTGCTGACAATAGCTGGGACATGGAAGCCTATGGGTGATGCCATTGCTCCAGGCTTTACCAGCCATTACTAAGCACTTCATCTTCTCCCCTGCAGCCATTGCTGGCTGACACAGGGGATCACATGACCCGACCAGAGAGAAGAGCGAGCACAATGGCTGGGACATGGGAGCCTATGGGTAACATCACCGTTCCAGCCATTACCAGCCATTGTTAAGTGCTTCTCTGTGTCAGTTATTGGCAGCTGCAGGGGAGAAGGGGGAGTGCCGACAATAGCTGGGATATAGTAGCCTATGAGTGACGTCATCACTCCAGGCATTATCAGTGCTCTCTCTTCCCCCCTGCAGCTGCCGCTGGCTGACACAGGGGGTGACATGACTGGAAATAGGTAAGTGTATGGATTTTTCTTACACAGCTGAGTCAGCATAGATGATAGGAGGGGGGAGGGGACGTTTTTACGACTAGTTAGGTTTAGACCGGAATTCTACTTTAAGACTAATAAATTGACCATTTATCAATGAATTGAAAATATTGTCCGTATTTTCTGCATATCATAAAAGACGTCTCTTCATTTCTAAGGTGGATTCTGAGAAAAGAAACATTGACAACTATGGAGAGGTGTATGAAGTTCAGTGCTCCGAACAGGTGAGTTCCAGGAAATCACTAAAATATCATTGTGCACAATAATAATCCCAATCATGTGTCCAATGTGTGTATTTCCTATGAGGATCATCAGCACCATCTACTGGCCACATTGTGGTAATTCCCTAATTGTGGTATTTGAGGAAAATACCAAATCCTGGCCACTAGATGGAGCTGACAGTCATAGGAAATACACAATACAAGAAAGATTTGCAATGACGGTGAATGCTGAAATATTCGTACGGCAAATTATTATTTTTTTTTGCATGCGTTCTTTCAGTTTGTATTATTTTCAGGATTGATGAATAAGAGACACATTTTTATTTATTCATTTATTTTTTTCTTTATTTAAATTTTTTTGTTTAATTTTGGATTCAGATATTAAAATAAATGAGGACAGGCAGGTAAAGGACATGATATAAAATGAAGACATCGTCTTTGTCAGCCTAGTATAAGGTACTGATAAAGTTTGATGACTATGGGGGGGTAATGATGTCACGCTTGGCTCCACCTACAGGCGACGCCCTTCCTGAACACGCACAAGAACAGTCCCTACGCGTTGCTTAAGGACATGATGGGAGTGGAGAAGAGCGGACCGCAGGTAAGATGGAAGAGACCCTGTCACCATGTCACCATTCATTCCAGCAAAAACCGAAAAAGATTCTATGCGCCCTAGACCGGTGCTGGGTGCCGCCATCTTGGATGTGCCCTAGACCGGTGGATGCGCCCTAGACCGGTGCTGGGTGCCGCCATCTTGGATGTGCCCTAGACCGGTGCTGGGTGCCGCCATCTTGGATGTGCCCTAGACCGGTGGATGTGCCCTAGACCGGTGCTGGGTGCCGCCATCTTGGATGTGCCCTAGACTGGTGCTGGGTGCCGCCATCTTGGATGTGCCCTAGACCGGTGCTGGGTGCCGCCATCTTGGATGTGCCCTAGACCGGTGCTGGGTGCCGCCATCTTGGATGTGCCCTAGACCGGTGCTGGGTGCCGCCATCTTGGATGCGCCCTAGACCGGTGCTGGGTGCCGCCATCTTGGATGCGCCCTAGACCGGTGCTGGGTGCCGCCATCTTGGATGTGCGGACACAGATCTGTGCCTTTCCTGACCCGTTACAGTATTCCTCTTCACTCCTCCCCCAGCAGCTTCATTAAAAGTTATATAGGGAGGGGAGGGGCAGAGGAGCTTGGCCAGCACAGACAATTTTGTGCTTAAAGGGGGGATTGGGGTGTTGTGCTATGAGAGGGGATTCAGGGTATTTTTTCAAAAAGGGGGATTTGTGCTTGGATAGGGAATTGGGATTTGTGCGAGAAGGTGGGGGGTTTTGCGAGGAAAGGAGATTGGGGGGGATTTGTACAAGGAGGGGGGATTTGTGTTAGGAGAGGGGATTGGGGGATTTGTGCTAGGAGAGGGGATTTGTGTTAAGAGAGGGGCTGAGGAGGGGGGATTTGTGCGAGGAGGGGGGCGTTTTGCAAGGAAAGGAGATTGGGGGGGATTTGTGCGAGGAGGGGGGATTTGTACTAGGAGAGGGGATTGGGGTTTTGTACAAGGAGGGGGGACTTTTGCTAGGAGAGGGGATTGAGGGGATTTGTACAAGGAGGGGGATTCGTTTTAGGAGAGGGTGGGGGGGATTTGTGCAAGGAGGGGGGATTTGTCCAAGGAGGGGGATTTTTGCCAGGAAAGGGGACTGGGGGATTTGTGCTTGGAGAGGAGATTCGGGGGATTTGTACGAGGAGGGGGGATTTGTGCTAGGAGAGGGGATTGGGGGGATTTGTACGAGGAGGGGGGATTAGATTTAGGAGAGGGGATTGTGGGGATTTGTACGAGGAGGGGGGATTTGTGCTAGGAGAGGGGATTGGGGGGATTTGTACGAGGAGGGGGGATTCGATTTAGGAGAGGGAATTGGGGGATTTGTATGAGGAGGGGGGATTTGTGCTTGGGGAGGGGATTAGGGGGATTTGTGCGAGGAGGGGGGATTAGTTTTAGGAGAGGGTGGGGAGGATTTGTACAAGGAGGGGGGATTAGTTTTAGGAGAGGGTGGGGGGATTTGTACGAGGAGGGGGGATTTATGCTAGGATTAGCGGCAGGACAACAAGGTGACCCCCCCCCCCATCCCCCAGGGGGAGGTGACACCATGTTTTACCGCACCAGGTGACACCAATCCTAGTGATGCCGCTGGGACTAGAAATGTGAGCTCAGCCTATGAAATGTCCTTTGGGTGACGGTCCTCTTGTGGAACATGCTGACCTCTGACCTCTGACCTCTGCCGTGATAAAAAAGCAGCTTGTTGGTAAAAGGTCTCACCGGCAAGTTGTCTCTAGAAACTGCTGCTTCTTATTGTGTATTTTGGGGGGAACTTATCTAAAGTAACTTCTTCTGCTTTCAGGAGAGGAAAGTCGGTTCCAACTTCACCTGCGCGGACCTGAGCCCATCGGACGCGGTGCCGACGTCCGGTACGTAGATCTCACCGGGGGAGGATTTTGATTTGTTGGTCACAGAGATATAATTAATCAACTTTTATTTCTATTTAGTTCACTATCTGAAGGCGGCCGACTTCAAGGTCATCGGCGCCCTGGGAGACTCGCTCACTGTAAGTACCGCCCACTGCGAATAGTTAACTTCATATACATTGTAGCAAGGGTCAGAATTCATTCATCATTTGGGATTACAGGGAGGGTTAGTGTTGGGATTACAGGGAGGGTTAGTGTTGGGATTACAGGGGGGGTCAGTGTTGGGGTTACAGGGAGGGTTAGTGTCGGGATTACAGGGAGGGTTAGTGTTGATGTTACAGGGAGGGTTAGTGTTGGGATTACAGGGAGGGTTAGTGTTGGGATTACAGGGAGGGTTAGTGTTGGGATTACAGGGAGGGTTAGTGTTGGGATTACAGGGAGGGTTAGTGTTGGGATTACAGGGAGGGTTAGTGTTGGGATTACAGGGAGGGTTAGTGTTGAGGTTACAGGGAGGGTTAGTGTTGGGATTACAGGGAGGGTTAGTGTTGGGATTACAGGGAGGGTTAGTGTTGGGATTACAGGGAGGGTTAGTGTTGGGATTACAGGGAGGGTTAGTGTTGGGATTACAGGGAGGGTTAGTGTTGATATTACAGGGAGGGTTAGTGTTGGGATTACAGGGAGGGTTAGTGTTGGGATTACAGGGAGGGTTAGTGTTGGGGTTACAGGGAGGGTTAGTGTTAGGCTTACAGGGAGGGTTAGTGTTGGGGTTACAGGGAGGGTTAGTGTTGGGGTTACAGGGAGGTTAGTGTTGGGATTACAGGGAGGGTTAGTGTTGGGATTACAGGGAGGGTTAGTGTTGGGGATACAGGGAGGGTTAGTGTTGGGATTACAGGGAGGGTTAGTGTTGGGATTACAGGGAGGGTTAGTGTTGGGGTTACAGGGAGGGTTAGTGTTGGGGTTACAGGGAGGGTTAGTGTTGGGGTTACAGGGAGGGTTAGTGTTGGGATTACAGGGAGGGTTAGTGTTGGGGTTACAGGGAGGGTTAGTGTTGGGATTACAGGGAGGGTTAGTGTTGGGGTTACAGGGAGGGTTAGTGTTGGGGTTACAGGGAGGGTTAGTGTTGGGGTTACAGGGAGGGTTAGTGTTGGGGATACAGGGAGGGTTAGGGTTGGGTTAGTGTTGGGTTACAGGGAGGGTTAGTGTTGGGATTACAGGGAGGGTTAGTGTTGATATTGTTCGTTTTCATTTCATTTGTATTTTTGTTTTGTTTTTTCGTTTTTCAGGTCATTCGTTATGATCGCAATTCGTAAATTTGTAAAAAAAAAATAGTAAATTCTGAAATTTTTTATAAAATTCGTAAATTTGAAATTCGAAAATCCGAAAACTTGAAAATTGCTAAATCTGAAAAAATAACTAATAAAAATGTAACTGTTACTAACTATTAAATTATAGGTATTGGAATTTCCTTTCAAATTTGGCTGTCAGGGAACGTAACGAATACAAATTTATCTAAAGTTACGAATTATCCAAAATAAAGAATGCCGCATCTAAATGAATGGAAGGTAACTACTTAATAATAATAAATAACAATAATAAAAAACCTTTTATTATTATTATTCTTATTATTTTTATTATTAATAATAATAATTATAATAATAATTATTATTAACTATTTCCTTTCCATTTGTTTGGACACGGCATTCGTTATTTCGGATAATTCGTAACTTCGGATAAATTTGTATTCGTTACGTTCACTAACAGCCAAATTTGAAAGGAAATTCCAATACCTATAATTTAATAGTTAGTAATAAATAAGTTATTATTAGTTAGTTATTATTTCAGGTTTTCCAATTTCGAATTTTTGAATTTACGATTTTTCGAATATTTGAATTTACAAATATTCAGAAAAGTTTGTTAAATGGGTTTTCGTTATAGTAAATATTTCCGAATTAATGAATTTGTCCAAATTCGTTAAAAAAACAAAATTTCAGCCAAATTTAGGAGATCTCGGCAAAATTCTTCCCTTTTTGGCAAAATGTTTTGGAGTCAAATGGCAAGAAGTTTTTGATGATTTTAAAGGGTGCAATAAGGAAAAAACGGCCCCAGAGGATACTGGGAACTCGGTAGCTAAATTGTAACATTTTTTTAAAATACAGAAACAAATAAACAGTAAATAAAACGAAAATAAAAATTGTAAAGCAACAATACAGAAATATATAGTTCTGCCCAGGGCAGGGACAAGGTCACCTGGAGCCCAGGGAGAACATGCCCCAAATTGTGCCCCCCCCCCCCCCCCCCCTCAAGATGTATAATTATGTGTGAGCAAAAGTCCCCCTC
This sequence comes from Lithobates sylvaticus, assembly GCA_028564925.1. Taxonomy (NCBI): domain Eukaryota; kingdom Metazoa; phylum Chordata; class Amphibia; order Anura; family Ranidae; genus Lithobates; species Lithobates sylvaticus. The sequence continues at coordinate 2,645,046 of CM053028.1, read as the reverse complement.
CCACCAAAAAAAATTAAATTGAGCACTAATCTGCCTGTCTGTCCTCTAAGCATAAATCCCCCATTCCTCACAGTACAAATCCACCCTCCTGACACCCCCCCTCCTGGCTTAACCCCCCCCCCCAGCTCATCTTACCCTATATTCCCCCAGCCCAAACCCCCCCTAAAAAAAAGTTCCCCCTCCTGGCACAAATCCTCTACCCTTCAAATTTCCCCTCCAAGCACAAATCCTCTCCCCCCAATCCAAGTCCCCCCTTCTAGCACAAATACCCCCCCCCCCCCCCAATCAACCCTACTAGCACAAATACCTCCCTCCAAAAAGAAAAATAATTTGAACTTAGTACAAATCCGATTCCTCTTCACCCATCTCCCCCCTCCCAACACAAATCCCGCCCCCCCCCCAAAATTACTACTCCTAGCACACCTACCCAGATTCCCCTAGAACAATTCTTACCCCCTGCTACCCCACTCAAATTGCCCCTCTCAACACAAATTTCCTCCGCCCCCCCAATCTCCTTGGGGTGCCCCCACCACCTCACATTATACCACAGTGCACAGGGCAGCCGCCCCCTCCTGCCCACCCCTTGTCTCTGGTTATGCCTTTCTGATTGTTTTTGGTTGTGATTGAAACTTTTCAATAAACCTGATTTAAAAAAAAAAAAAAAAAACAGAAAAAACAACAAAATGCACAATAAAAATAGTAAATAAGCACAAATGCAAAGAACATACAATGCACACAAACAGGTGATCTTTTTTTAAATTAAATTTCAAGCTAATTTTGGCTCAGCAACTCTATGAGCAAAATTGGGAGATTCAACTTTGGCAAAAGATTTTCTGCCACTAGATGTCCTCAGTCTGGTGTCGGGCATCATTCAACTGACTTCCTCAGAGCCCAGGTCATCCTGGCCCCACCCCCAGCCTGTCTCTGGACAGTGAAAGGAAAGGCTGAAAGTGGAAATGCTTCTATCAGCAGCACATGCGCTGATTGCTTCTTGTGCTGCTTCTTCCTCTCACACTCCAGCCCTGCTGTACGGAAACTGCACATGTCTGATGCCAGATCACATTCAGGAACTTACACGGCTGATATAAAATAAAAACATGGAATGTTATATTAAGGATAACAGAATGTCATTTTATTGTGTGTTTTATTTCCGCCTGGAGTTCAGCTTTCAGTCTAACGCGGATTCTCTTTGGTCTTCCAGGCAGGGAATGGCGCCGGAGCGTTTGTCATGGACATTATAGACGTGATATCAGAATACCGGGGGATGTCCTGGAGGTCGGTGTGAATTTTGGGGCAGATTCTGTGATATTCGTTTTCTAGTAATACGAAGTTTACTGAATTTTCAGGCCTCATTCACACTTTGTGTAGCGAATGTTTGTGTGGGCGATTTTCACACGAGGGCAGCCCCTCCCCCTTCAATGGAAGGAAGGTCCGGCTTCTTTTTTTGGCAACAAACGTTCCTCGATTTTTAAAGGTGCGTTTTGCTGCAGATTGATTCTGTTGTGCGACAACCGTGGAAAAATCGCACCGTGTTTGGGGTGCCATGTGAGATGAAACGTGTCATATTGCAGTGATTGCCACACGGTGACAATTCGCCGACAAGCATGAATGGGGCCTGACAACTATCTATACAACTATCTATACAACTATCTATACAACTATCTATACAACTATCTATACAACTATCTATACAACTATCTATACATGGAACAACATGGAAGGAACCGGAATTGTAGACTTATCTAAAGACACATTTTAATGGTTTTGGTCAGATTTACTTTATTTGGTTTATAAACAAATCATTTATATTGTTTATTTATCCCGATAAATATGATATAATATAATACTGGTATATTTAGGAAACAAACATTGATCACAGGATGCATCATAACACTTAGGATTTACTAAAACTGGAGAGTACAAAATCAGGTACATGGTAGGTGGTACAGGGTGGGGAGTACAGGTAGGTGGTACAGGGTGGGTAGTACTGGTGGTACAGGGTGGGGAGTACAGGTAGGTGGTACAGGGTGGGGGTACAGGGTGGGTAGTACAGGTAGTACAGGGTGGGGAGTACAGTTAGGTGGTACAGGGTGGGTGTTACAGGTAGTACAGGGTAGGGAGTACCAGTAGGTGGTACAGGGTAGGGGGTACAGGGTAGGTAGTACAGGGTGGGTAGTACAGGGTGGGTGGTACAGGGTAGGGGGTACAGGGTGGGGAGTACAGGGTGGGGAGTACCAGTAGGTGGTACAGGGTGGGGAGTACAGGGTGGGTTGTACAGGGTGGGGAGTACCAGTAGGTGGTACAGGGTGGGGAGTACAGGGTGGGTTGTACAGGGTGGGGGGTACAGGGTAGGTAGTACAGGGTTGGGGGTACAGGGTAGGGTGTACAGGATAGGTGGTACAGGGTGGGGGTACAGGGTAGGTGGTACAGGGTGGGGCGTACAGGGTAGGGGGTACAGGGTGGGGGTACAGGGTAGGTAGTACAGGGTAGGGGGTACAGGGTAGGTAGTACAGAGTAGGGGTACAGGGTAGGGGATACAGGGTAGGGGGTATAGGGTAGGGGTACAGGGTAGGAAGTACAGGGTAGGGGGTACAGAGTAGGGGGTACAGGGTAGGGGGTACAGGGTAGGGGTACAGGGTAGGAAGTACAGGGTAGGTGGTACAGGGTGGGGGGTACAGGGTAGGGGTACAGGGTAGGGGGTACAGGGTAGGGGTACAGGGTAGGAAGTACAGGGTAGGTAGTACAGGGTGGGGGGTACAGGGTAGGGGGTACAGGGTAGGGGGTACAGGGTAGGGGTACAGGGTAGGGGTACAGGGTAGGAAGTACAGGGTAGGTGGTACAGGGTGGGGGGTACAGGGTAGGGGTACAGGGTAGGGGGTACAGGGTAGGGGTACAGGGTAGGAAGTACAGGGTAGGTAGTACAGGGTGGGGGGTACAGGGTAGGGGTACAGGGTAGGGGTACAGGGTAGGGGTACAGGGTAGGAAGTACAGGGTAGGTAGTACAGGGTGGGGGTACAGGGTAGGTAGTACAGGGTAGGGGTACAGGGTAGGTAGTACAGGGTAGGGGTACAGGGTAGGTAGTAAAGGGTAGGTAGTACAGGGTGGGGGTACAGGGTAGGTAGTACAGGGTAGGGGTACAGGGTAGGTAGTACAGGGTGGGGGGTACAGGGTAGGTGTACAGGGTAGGAAGTACAGGGTAGGTAGTACAGGGTGGGGGGTACAGGGTAGGTAGTACAGGGTAGGGGTACAGGGTACAGGGTAGGGGTACAGGGTAGGTAGTACAGGGTAGGTAGTACAGGGTGGGGGGTACAGGGTAGGTAGTACAGGGTAGGGGTACAGGGTGGGGGGTACAGGGTAGGTAGTACAGGGTAGGTAGTACAGGGTAGGTAGTACAGGGTAGGTAGTACAGGGTGGGGGGTACAGGGTAGGTAGTACAGGGTGGGGGGTACAGGGTAGGTAGTACAGGGTAGGTAGTACAGGGTGGGGGTACAGGGTAGGTAGTACAGGGTAGGGGTACAGGGTGGGGGTACAGGGTAGGTAGTACAGGGTAGGGGTACAGGGTGGGGGGTACAGGGTAGGTAGTACAGGGTAGGTAGTACAGGGTAGGTAGTACAGGGTAGGGGTACAGGGTAGGTAGTACAGGGTAGGTAGTACAGGGTAGGTAGTACAGGGTAGGTAGTACAGGGTAGGGGTACAGGGTAGGGGGTACAGGGTAGGTAGTACAGGGTAGGTAGTACAGGGTAGGGGTACAGGGTAGGGGTACTGGGTAGGGGTACAGGGTAGGTAGTACAGGGTAGGGGTACAGGGTAGGGGTACTGGGTAGGGGTACAGGGTAGGTAGTACAGGGTAGGGGTACAGGGTAGGGGTACAGGGTAGGGGTACAGGGTAGGGGTACAGGGTGGATACATCCAACATACACAATGTGGATACACCGACTTTGGAGGATTTTCTGCACACAATGCCGGATTTTGCTAGAAGAGCCAACAGAAGATCCGGCGTAAAATACACCCCTAATGTATAGACATGTCTGGATACATGGAATTCCTATTTCATTCCAATGGATGATTACACACCACATAGATAGATAGATAGATAGATAGAGAGGCAGATAGAAGGATATTAATGTATCTCTTTAATTCTCGCTCCTCTTCCTCTCTGTAGTATCGGTGGAGATGAAGACCTCAGTAACGTCACCACATTGGCGAGTATGTTCCATAAGAAAGTTTTTTTTACTAAGCGTTTTTATTGAGATAAAAAGGTTTCCAGCACAGAATGATTTCAGATATAAACCGTCTTATCATGAAAGCAGTTCCAGAAATGTATCATATTAACCCCTCACCATCCGCTCTATGCCCGAATGGCGGCCTCAGCGCCGATCTCAATTCCCAGGAGGCCGTCATATGACGTCCTCCCCTGTGCACGCCTGTAGGGCGCGCTGTGATCACCGAGTCACTGAGACTCGGGTGATCAGCGATGGGCGGGTCCCGGCACCTTACCATGTGATCAGCTGTCAGCCAATGACAGCTAATCACATGATAAAAACAAAAGCTCGGTGATCGTTTTTTTTTTTTCCTCCTCACGCTGACAGCGGAGGAGAAAAAAAAAGCCGATCACCTGCTTATCTTAAAGGGACATCGGTCCCACCTTGCAATGCCCATAAGTGCCACCTGTCAATGCCCACCAGTGCCACCTATCAATGCCCACCAGTGCTGCCAATCAGTGCCACCTAAAAGTGCTGCCTATCAGTGTAACCCATCAGTGCCCATCACTGCCACCTATCGGTGCCTATCACTGCCACCCATCAGTGCCCAGCACTGCCACCTATCGGTGCCTATCACTGCCACCCATCAGTGCCCAGCACTGCCACATATCGGTGCCCATCACTGCCACCCATCAGTGCCCATCACTGCCACCTATCGGTGCCTATCACTGCCACCCATCAGTGCCCATCACTGCCACCTATCGGTGCCTATCACTGCCACCCATCAGTGCCCAGCACTGCCACCTATCGGTGCCCGTCACTGCTGCCTCATCAGCGTACATCAATGATGGACAAAAATTACCCATTTTATATTTTTATAACAAAATTTTACAAAAATATATATTTTTTTTTTAAATTCGATCTTTTTAAATTTTTTTAACAAAAAATAAAAATCGCAGAGGTGATCAAATACCACCAATAGGAAGCTCTATTTGGGGGGAAAATTTTCATTTCATTTGGGTACAGCGTTGTATGACGGCGCAATTGTCATTCAAAGTGCGATAGCGCCGAAAGCTGAAAATTGGTCTGGAAAGGAGGGGGGGTTTAAGTGCCCAGTAAGCAAGTGGTTAATGACAGGTCCACTTTACAGTCTGTGTCCACCCAAAACTGATATTTGGGTATCAACTGGCTTCTAAAATCCTGGAGAGGCCCGTCTCCCATCCCCCGTCACAAAGTATCCGTCCTCCTACATCATTGTCCATAGGAGTAAAGCCAGCTGATTAAGGCAGCCAATGACTGATCTTCCAGCCTGTGATTGGACAGTGAGAGGAGAAGCGGCAGACTGATGAGCTCATCACTTCACTCTCTCCTCCTGTCAGCATGCTTCTTGCAACTGACTGGCTCAATGAGCCTCGCAACCTCTCCCCAATGACGGATATGTGAGGAAAGAAATGTCAGAATCTAGTGCTCTCCGAATATATTACATTTATTTCCCAGTGTTAGCTGGACAAACAACATCTGTTTCTCACAGATAAGATGGCCGCCATGTGACGTCAGCATGCAGGCTCCGCCCCTATACGCGTTACGTCAAGGCGTAGACTTCTTCAGTAGGGGTGGGGCTAAGACGTCACCTCGTAATTTAAATATGCTCACATACACCTGTACACCTGCTTTTTTTTTTTTTTAACGTCTATTTTTTAAAACGATAAACAATTAAAACTTTATTTTTTTTTTTGCTTTGTTAGTTAATATTTTTACACAAATATAGTAACATATATTTACACATTTCAGATTGAAAAAGTGCAAAAAAGCTGACAAAAAATAAAAAAGCAGCCGGCAATGTTTATTAACAACATTGCTCAGGTGCTGAAACGCTAAAATAAAAAGAAACATTGTTTCTTTTTGTATCTTTCTGTTTCTTTATCTGCAGATCAAAGGGATGAACAAATGTTCCTCTGTTCAACCCCTTATTAACCCTTCATTTACTTTAATCAGCTTTAATTAACTCTTTATTCTCCTCCATTTAATTATTATTTTCCTGCTTTTTTTTTTTTTTGTTCACGTCTATTTTATAAAACGATAAACAATTAAAACTTATTTTATTTTTTTTTGCTTTGTTACTTAATATTTTTTACACATATATAGTAACATATATTTACACATTTCAGATTGAAAAAGTGCAAAAAAGCTGACAAAAAATAAAAAAGCAACCAGCAATGTTTATTAACAACATTGCTCAGGCGCTGAAACACTAAAATAAAAAATAAAAAAGTTTCTTTTTGTATCTTTTTGTTTCTTCATCTGCAGATCAAAGGGATGAACCCCTCTGTTTAACCCCTTATTAACCCTTCATTTACTCTCATCAGCCTTAATTAACTCCTTATTTTCCTCCTTTTCTTTTCCTTTCTTCTTTCTCTTTCTTCTTTTCTTTCTTTCTCTTCTCTTTTTTTTTCTCTCTTCTTTTTCTCTGTCTTTCTTCTTTTCTTTCTCTTCTTTCTCCTCTCTTCTTTTTCTTTTTTTTTTTTCCTTTTTCTTCTTTTCTTTCTCTGTTTTTTCTTCTCTCTTTCATTTTCTTCTCATCTTTTTCTTTTTCTTAATTTTCTCCTTTTTTTCTTTTCTTCTTTCATTTAATTATTATTTTCCTGCTTTTTTTTTTGTTCACGTCTATTTTATAAACGATAAACAATGAAAACTTTTTTTTGCTTTGTTAGTTAATATTTTTACACATTTCAGATTGAAAAAGCGCAAAAAATAAATAAAAAAATCTATTTATTTCATTTGTAAAATTTTTTTCAATGCTTTGTACCATTGCTGACAGCTAAAGTGTTAAAGAAGTCCGGTGATTGGAGCTGACAAAAATAAAAGCAGCCAGAAATGTTTATTAACAACATTGCTCAGGCACTGAAACACTAAAATAAAAAGAAACATTATTTCTTTTTGTATCTTTCTGTTTCTTCATCTGCAGATCAAAGGGATGAACAAATGTTCCTCTGTTTAACCCCTTATTAACCCTTCATTTACTCTAATCAGCTTTAATTAACTCCCTATTCTCCTCCATTTAATTATTATTTTCCTGCTTTTTTTTTTTTTTTGTTCACGTCTATTTTATAAAACGATAAACAATTAAAACTTTATTTTTTTTTTGCTTTGTAAGTTAATATTTTTACACAAATATAGTAACATATATTTAAACATTTCAGATTGAAAAAGTGCAAAAAAGCTGACAAAAAATAAAAAAGCATATAGTATAAAACGATAAACAATTAAAACTTTATTTTTTTTGCTTTGCTACTTAATATTTTTTACACATATATATTAACATATATTTACACATTTCAGATTGAAAAAGCTGTCAAAAAACAAAAAAAAAGCAGCCGGCAATGTTTATTAACAACATTGCTCAGGCGCTGAAACGCTAAAATAAAAAGAAACATTTGTTTCTTTTTGTATCTTTCTGTTTCTTTATCTGCAGATCATAGTAACCTTTTTATATAAATCTGTTAACCAAAACCTCTGATTGTTGGAGATGATCAGACTCTACGTTCCCCTAATGAACTGTCCCATAGGGATTACTATAAAGTGAAATTAGGCCTTAAAGCTGCAGTAAAACGATCGCCCGTCTTTGGATTATTTTGATGGTATAATAATATTGCTGTGTACCTACCTAACTCTACCTACCGCTTTCCTCTGCAGACATTCTCCGGATGTTTAATCCCGATATAAAAGGATACTCCACAGGGAACGGCTTTCATGTTCTGCCACGATCCCAACTAAACCGAGCCGTCCCAGGAGCCAAAGCAGAGTAAGACCTTTTCCAAATGATAATATGCCCCACCCCCCTCCAGTCATTGGACGACCTCACCTCACCTCGTACTTCCTTCAAAGGGCCCATCCTGAGACAAGACGTTATGGGTGGGGTCCTTCTTATGTTACATTTCTTATACATTGTATACATTCATAGATCCAACCCATGTAGCAACCATCGCAGGGAAACAATAATATGTGCAATTCGTTGCGTTCCGAATTAGTTCACCCATAAAATTCGACAAATTAGTGAATTTGCAAATATTCAAAATTACCGAAAACCCGTTTAACGAATTTTTCTGAAAATTTGGAAAAAAAAGGAAAATCCAAAATTCAAAAAAAACCCGAAAATTTGAAATTCGAAAATTCAAAACCACAGCAGGTAAATGATAATAGACACGTGCAATTCATCGCGTTCCGAGTTTGTTTTCCCATGAAATTCGACAAATTTGTTAATATGGAAATATTCGGATTACCGGAAACCTGTTTAACAAATTTTCCCGAAAACGAAAATCCGAAAGAACGAAAATCAAAAAATCTGAAAATTTGAAAGAACGAAAATCTGTAATTTGAAAATTCAAAACCACAGCAGGTAAACAATAACAGACACGTGCAATTCATCGCGTTCCGAATTTGTTTACCCATGAAATTCGACAAATTAGGGAATTTGCAAATATTCAAAATGACTGAAAACCCGTTTAACAAATTTTTCCGAAAATTCGAAAAAAAGGAAAATCCTAAATTTTTAAAAAATCCGAAAATTTGAAAGAACGAAAATCTGAAATTCGAAAATTCGAAACCACAGCAGGTAAATAATAATAGACACGTGCAATTCATCGCGTTCCGAGTTTGTTTTCCCATGAAATTCGACAAATTTGTTAATATGGAAATATTCGGATTACCGGAAACCTGTTTAACAAATTTTCCCGAAAACGAAAATCCGAAAGAACGAAAATCAAAAATTCATAAATATCCGAAAATTTGAAAGAACGAAAATCTGAAATTCAAAACCATAGCAGGTAAACAATAATAGACACGTGCAACTCATCACGTTTCAAATTAGTTTTTCCATGAAATTCAACAAATTTGTTCATTTGGAAATATTCAAAATTACTGAAAACCTGTTTAACAAATCTTTCCAAAAATTTGAAAAAAAAGGAAAATCCAAAACTCTAAAAAATCCAAAAATTTGAAAGAACGAAAATCTGAAATTCAAAACCATAGCAGGTAAACAATAATAGACACGTGCAATTTGTTGCGTTCCGAATTTGTTTTTCCATGAAATCCGACAAATTCGTTAATTTGGAAATATTTGGAGTACCGAAAACTCGCTTAACAAATTATTCCTAAAATTCGAAAGAACGAAAATACAAAATTCGAAAAAATCTGAAAAATTGAAAGAACGAAAATCTGAAATTTGAAAATTCAAAACCATCGCAGGTAAACAATAATAGACACGTGCAATTCGTCGCGTTCCGAATTCGTTTTTCCATGAAATTCTACAAATTCGTTCATTTGCAAATATTCAAAATGACTGAAAACCCGTTTAACTAATTTTTCCGAAAATTTGAAAAAAAGGAAAATCCAAAATTCCAAAAAATCCGAAAATTTGAAAGAACGAAAATCTGAAATTCTAAACCATCGCAGGTAAACAATAATATGTGCAATTCGTTGCGTTCCAAATTTGTTTTCCCATGAAATTCAACAGATTAGTTAATATGGAAATATTCGGATTACCGGAAACCTGTTTAACAAATTTTCCCGAAAACGAAAATCCGAAAGAACGAAAATCAAAAATTCATAAATATACGAAAATTTTTAAGAACGAAAATCTGAAATTCGAAAACCTGAAAATTTGAAAATCAAAAATCTGAAAATAAGAAGGAAAATCCGTAAATTAAAAAACCCGAAAAAATGGGAAAATCCGAAATAATAATTAAGTAACTAACTAATAATAACTAACTATTAAATTATAGGTATTGGAATTTCTTTTAAATTTGGCTGTTAGAGAACGTAACGAATACAAATTTATCCAAAGTTCCGAATTACCCGAAATAACGAATGCCGCATCTAAACGAATGGAACGTAACAAATTAATTCAAATAAATAACAATAATAATAACATTTTATTATTATTATTATTATTTCGTTCCGTTCCATTTGTTTAGATGCGGCATTCGTTATTTCGGATAATTCGTAACTTTGGATAAATTTGTATTTGTTACGTTCACTAACAGCCAAATTTGAAAAGAAATTCCAATACCTATAATTTAATAGTTAGTTAGTTATTATTAGTTAGTTGTTCTTTCGAATTTTCGGATTTTCTTTCTTATTTTCGGATTGTTTAATTTTTGAAATTACAAATTTATGAATTTTCGAATTTACGAATTGCGATCATAACGAATGACCCAAAAAAACAAACAAAAAAAAATCGAATGAAACTAAAACTAAAACAAACAATTTTTTTTCGGCAGTGCACATGTCTATTTACCCCCATATGAAGGCCACCTTTCTCCTCAAAACCAACAACATTCAAAAAATTCCGAAAATTTGAAAGAACGAAAATCTGAAATTCGAAAAACCTGAAAATTTGAAAATCAAAAATCTGAAAATAAGGAGGAAAATCCGTAAATTAAAAAACCCGAAAAAATTTGAAAATCCGAAATAATAATTAAGTAACTAACTAATAATAACTAACTATTAAATTATAGGTATTGGGATTTCCTTTTTAATTTGGCTGTTAGTCAACGTAACAAATACGAATTAATCCGAAGTAAGGAATAAATAATAATAAATAATAGTAATTATAATAATAATAAAAACTTTTTATTGTTATTATTATTTATTATTATTAATTAGTTATACGTTTAGATGCAGCATTCGTTATTTTGGGTAATTCGGAACTTCGGATAAATTTGTATTTGTTACGTTCTCTAACAGACAAATTGGAAAGGAAAATTTCAATACCTACAATTTAATAGTTAGTTAGTTATTATTAGTTAGTTGTTCTTTCGAATTTTCGGATTTTCTTTCTTATTTTCTTATTTTTAAAATTTTGAAATTACATATTTATGAATTTTCGAATTTGCGATCATAACGAATGACCCAAGAAAACAAACAAAAAAAAAATCGAATGAAACGAAAACTAAAACAAACAATTTTTTCGGCAGTGCACATGTCTATTTACCCCCATATGAAGGCCACCTTTCTCCTCAAAACCAACAACATTCAAAAAAAAATCCGAAAATTTGAAAAAACGAAAATCTGAAATTCGAAAAACCTGAAAATTTGAAAATCAAAAATCTGAAAATAAGAAGGAAAATCCGTAAATTAAAAAACCCGAAAAAATTTGAAAATCCGAAATAATAATGAAGTAACTAACTAATAATAACGGACTATTAAGTTATAGGTATTGGGATTTCCTTTTAAATTTGGCTGTCAGTGAACGTAACAAATTTATCCAAAGTTACGAATTATCCGAAGTAACGAATGGAATGTAACAAATTAATAATAATAAATGTAATTATAATAATAATTATAAATTATATTTATATATTATAAATTAGTAATTATAAATATGTAATTATAATAATAATAAAAACTTTTTATTGTTGTTATTATTTATTATTATTAATTAGTTATACGTTTAGATGCGCCATTCGTTATATCGGGAAATTCGTAACTTCGGATAAATTCGTATTCGTTATATCGGGAAATTCGTATTCGTTACGTTCTCTAACAGACAAATTTGGAAGGAAATCCCAATACCTAGAATTTAATAGTTATTTATTGTTTCTGATTTTCAAATTTTCTGATTTTCCAAATTTTCAAATTTTCGAATATCGGATTTTTACGAATTCTTGAAATAACGAACACGGCATCTAAATGAATGGAACGTAATGAATTAAAAATTTTCTAAAGTTACGAACTTATTCTAAATAAACAATGTCTTTACACACACATGACCTCTAATGACCCCCCAGTCTCAGTCCGGAGGGTTCAATATTGAGTTGGCCCCGCCCTTTGCAGCTATAACAGCTTCACCTCTTCTGGGAAGGCCGTCCACAAGGTTTAGGAGGGTGTCTATGGGAATGTTTGACCATTCTTTCCAGAAGAGCATTTGTGATGTTGGATGAGAAGGCCTGGCTCTGCTCTAATTCATCACAAAGGTGTTCTATTGGGTTGAGGTCAGGACTCTGTGCGGGCCAGTCAAGTTCCTACACCCCAAACTCGCTCATCCATGTATTTATGGACCTTGCTGGATTATGGTGTGGGGGGAGGGGGGATTATGGTGTGTGGGGGGGGAGGGGGATTATGGTGGGGGGTTGTTTTTCAGGGGTTGGGTTTGGCCCTTTAGTTCCAGTGAAGGGAACTCTTAAGGCGTCAGCATACCAAGACGTTTTGGACAATTTCATGCTCCCAACTTTGTGGGAACAGTTTTGGGGACGGCCCCTTCCTGTTCCAACATGACTGCCCACCAGTGCACAAAGCAAGGTCCATAAGGACATGGATGAGCGAGTTTGGGGGGGGGGAGAAACTTGACTGGCCTGCACAGAGTCCTGACCTCAACTCCATAGAACACCTTTGGGATGAATTAGAGTGGAGACTGCGAGCCAGGCCTTCTCGTCCAACATCACAAATGCTCTTCTGGAAGAATGGGTCAAACATTCCCATAGACACCCTCCTAAACCTTGTGGACGGCCTTCCCAGAAGAGGTGAAGCTGTTATAGCTGAAAAGGGCCAACTCAATATTGAACCCTCCGGACTAAGACTGGGGGGTCATTAAAGGTCATGTGTGTGTAAAGGCAGGTGTCCCAATACTTTTGGTAATATGGTGTGTATATATAACAAATATACTACAAGCTGTCAAATGTAAACTGTATTTTTTTTATTGCAACATTGTGGCCACATGTCAGCATTTATACAGTAAAAGCCTTAAATGTCCTCCCTGAGCCTGTGTGGGTTTCCTCCCACACTCCAGAGAAATGCTCGGATGTTGATTGGCTCCCGTCTAAATTGGCCCCCAGTATGTATGAATGTGGGATTAGGGACTTTAGATTGTAAGCTCCTTGGGGCGGGGACTGATGTGTGTAAAGGCAGGTGTCCCAATGTACAGTATGAATGTAAAGCGCTGAGTAAATTGTCGGCTCTTTATAAATACCTGAAATAACGAAATGTTTAAAAATAAACAATGTGAAGGGAAATGATTTCGATAGAGAAGTCCTGTAGTTATTGTTGAGTTATCTGATCCGTCTGGTCCGGGCTCCGCCCGGGCTTCAATGTCCTTGTATATATGGTGGTTCTGACCCGTTCCTGTTCCTTGCAGTGATATGCTGGAGCAGTCCGAGTACTTGGTGACGGCCATGAAGAGGATGAATTTTTCCGGGGTGAGTAAAGTGTGAAAGGAAAAAACACATAGAAAAGATTCCATCACAGTCCATATACAGCCAGGTGAATGAAGAAGAGAAGACCTTGATAGGTCCCACTGACACCAAAGATGGGGCACTATTCCTCCCACTGACACCAATGATGGGGCACTATTCCTCCCACTGACCAATGATGGGGCACTATTCCTCCCACTGACACCAATGATGGGGCACTATTCCTCCCACTGACACCAATGATGGGGCACTATTCCTCCCACTGATATCAATGATGGGACACTATTCCTCCCACTGACACCAATGATGGGACACTATTCCTCCCACTGACACCAATGATGGGACACTATTCCTCCCACTGACACCAATGATGGGGCACTATTCCTCCCACTGACACCAATGATGGGACACTATTCCTCCCACTGACACCAATGATAGACACTATTCCTCCCACTGACACCAATGATGGGGCACTATTCCTCCCACTGACACCAATGATGGGGCACTACTCCCACTGACACCAATGATGGGGCACTATTCCTCCCACTGATATCAATGATGGGACACTATTCCTCCCACTGACATCAATGATGGGACACTATTCCTCCCACTGACACCAATGGGACACTATTCCTCCCACTGACACCAATGATGGGACACTATTCCTCCCACTGACACCAATGATGGGGCACTATTCCTCCCACTGACACCAATGATGGGACACTATTCCTCCCACTGACACCAATGATGGGACACTATTCCTCCCACTGACACCAATGATGGGGGACACTATTCCTCCCACTGACACCAATGATGGGGCACTATTCCCCCCACTGACACCAATGATGGGGCACGCAAATAATTCCGAAAATTTGGAATTCGTTAGAAAATGTATAAATGAATGTGAACCGATTCCAGTGCCGGCCCCTTTTGGGCGGGTTCAGTGCAATTTGAGGCATGCAAAATAAATGGGCTCAAATCGCACTGCAGAGGATCCCATATGATTTGAACAGGGATGTGGTGGGATTTCTGTTCGATTCTCATGCGGTTATCCACACCTTGTGCTTCTATTTCATTGTTTGCAGTCATTTTTTATGTATTTATTTATTTGTTTATTTATTTATATTGATTAGAAAATTAATTATGCTGAAGACTGGAAACTGCTGACTATCTTCATTGGAGGAAATGATCTGTGTGGAATCTGCAAGGACCCAGTAAGTGACAATTATACCTAAATGACTACATCTAAAGCCAGGGACATGTTGACCTCATGGGACTTCATACTGGGGACATGGTGACCTCATGGGCCTTCCTGTCAGGGACATGTTGACCTCATGGGACTTCATACTGGGGACATGGTGACCTCATGGGCCTTCCTGTCAGGGACATGGTGACCTCATGGGACTTCATACTGGGGACATGGTGACCTCATGGGCCTTCCTGTCAGGGACATGTTGACCTCATGGGACTTCATACTGGGGACATGGTGACCTCATGGGCCTTCCTGTCAGGGACATGGTGACCTCATGGGACTTCATACTGGGGACATGGTGACCTCATGGGCCTTCCTGTCAGGGACATGGTGACCTCATGGGCCTTCCTGTCAGGGACATGGTGACCTCATGGGCCTTCCTACCAGGGACATGGTGACCTCATGGGCCTTCCTGCCAGGGACATGGTGACCTCATGGGCCTTCCTGCCAGGGACATGGTGACCTCATGGGCCTTCCTTTCAGGGACATGGTGACCTCATGGGCCTTAATACCAGGGACATGGGGACCTCATGGCCCTTCCTGACAGGGACATGGTGATCTCATGGGCCTTCCTACCAGGGACATGGTGACCTCATGGGCCTTCCTGCCAGGGACATGGTGACCTCATGGGCCTTAATACCAGGGACATGGGGACCTTCCTTCCAGGGACATGGTGACCTCATGGGCCTTCCTTCCAGGGACATGGTGACCTCATGGCCCTTCCTGCCAGGGACATGGTGACCACACGGACCATCCCGCCAGGGACATAGTAACTCTATTGGTCACCCTGCCTGGGCCATGGCAACTATACTGGTCACCTTGCCCCGGAAAGGGTGACTACTTTGTCCATACTGCCAGGAACATGGCAACTACCTGGGCCACCCCACTGTGGTGATACTTAAATTATTATAAACAATACCTGGGGCATGGTGCTGACTGTAAGAACCAGCCCTTCAGGTTCAAGCAGACTATGAGTGCCACCCTGCCATGGGCATGATGAGTACATGGACCGCCTTGCCAGAGATAAGGCAACTGTGTAGACCACCTTGACAGGGATATGGTGCTTGGATGGGTCGCTCTGCTGGTGAGGTGGTGACTGTGTGAGCCATCCGGCCAGAGAAATGGTGACTACATCAGCTTGCTATAACGACAGTGTGGACCATCCTGCTGAGGACATGGCCACTGTGTGGGCCACCATGGCAAGGACATGGTGACTATGTGGGCCACCTGCTGGAGGCATGCCGGCTATGTGAACAATAACAAAAAACTGACAGTGCTGCCACCCTGTAGTCCAATTTCACATGAGGTTAAATGCCTTGTCGATGCCACACTATTGAACCTTTTCGAGCTGCCGGCTCCCTTGACTGTTATGGCAGCTATGGACTACATGTACCATCTCGCCAGAGATTTAGAGGCTATGTGGGCACCTGCCAGAGATTTGGTGACTACATGGACCATCTTGTTAGACATATGGTGACTATATAGACCACCTTGCCAGAGATTTGGTGACTATGTGAACCACCTGCCAGTGATATGGTGACTATGTGAACCACCTGCCAGTGATATGGTGACTATGTGGACCACCTTGCCAGAGATTTGGTGGCTTTACGGTCTGCCTGCCAAAGATTTGGTGTCTACATGGACCATTTTACCAGAAATATGGTGACTATGTGGATCAACTTGCCAGAGATATGGTGACTATATGGACCACCTGCCAGAGATATGCTGACTATGTGGACCATCTTACCAGAGATTTGGTGACTATGTGGGCTACCTGCTAGGGATATGCTATGTGGACCGCAATGCCAGAGATATGGTGACTTTGTGGACCACCTTGCCAGAGATATGGTGGCTATGTGTACCACCTGCCAGAGATATGGTGACTATGTGGATCACCTGCCAGAGATATGCTGACTATGTGGACCATCTTGCCAGAGATTTGGTGACTATGTGGACCGCCTTGCCAGATATATGGTAACTATGTGTACCACCTGCCAGAGATATGGTGACTATGTGGATCACCTGCCAGAGATATGCTGACTATGTGGACCATCTTGCCAGAGATTTGGTGACTATGTGGTCTACCTGCTAGGGATATGCTATGTGGACCACAATGCCAGAGATATGGTGACTATGTGGTCTACCTGCTAGGGGTATGCTATGGTGACTATGGTGACTATATGGACCACCTTACCAGAGATATGGTGACTATGTGGACCACCTGCCAGAGATATGGTGACTATGTGGACCACCTGCCAGAGATATGGTGACTATGTGGACCACCTGCCAGAGATATGGTGACTATGTGGACCAGCTTGCCAGAGATTTGGCGGCTATGTGTACCACCTTGCCAGAGACATGCTGACTATGTGGACCATCTTGCCAGAGATTTGGTGACTATGTGGGCTACCTGCTAGGGATATGCTATGTGGACCGCAATGCCAGAGATATGGTGACTATGTGGACCACCTTGCCAGAGATATGGTGGCTATGTGGACCACCTTGCCAGAGATATGGTGGCTATGTGGACCGCCTTGTAAGAGATTTGGTGGCTATGTGGACCGCCTTGTCAGAGATTTGGTGACTATGTGGACCACCTTGTCAGAGATTTGGTGGCTATGTGGACCGCCTTGTCAGAGATTTGGTGACTATGTGGACCACCTTGTCAGAGATTTGGTGGCTATGTGGACCGCCTTGCCAGAGATATGGTGGCTATGTGGACCACCTGCCAGAGATATGGTGACTATGTGGACCACCTGCCAGAGATATGGTGGCTATGTGGACCACCTGCCAGAGATATGGTGACTATGTGGACCACCTTGTCAGAGATATGGTGACTATGTGGACCACCTTGTCAGAGATATGGTGGCTATATGGACCGCCTTGCCAGAGATATGGTGGCCATGTGGACCACCTTGCCAGAGATATGGTGGCTATGTGGACCACCTGCCAGAGATATGGTGGCTATGTGGACCGCCTTGCCAGAGATTTGGTGACTAAGTTGGCCAACCTGCCAGGAGCATGATGATCATAGGGGCTACTTGTACAGAGACTCGGCATCCACAACAATGCTCTATTTCAATTGGTGGGTTTATATGACAATTATATTACATTTTTGCTCTGCAGATCTGAGCTGGTTTATGATCTTTGGTTGCACAACAAAGACATTTTGGTCCGTAATTTTTACAAATGATATGAGATAAATTGGGTAATGAATGAATCGTTGAGTATCGATAGGCTTCGTTTTCTTGGAGATTACACCCAGCCGGTTACCGGCAAGTTCACTAATGTCCTTGTGATGACAATGCACAGAATGCTCCCGCGGCACAAAGCAAAAATAGAGATGGGGGGGGGTGGGGGGGTTGACACAGTCCCACACCAATCTGAGGTCAGCAGACGGTGCAATCATCACTGGGATTGAATAAATTCCCAGTTACTCTTTACACACATGAGCCTGCTGAGAGGCTGAGCCTGCTGACAGTTAGGAATCTGGGTGGATCCTGACATTATTGTCGGGATCCCTGCAGAGCCTGGACCGCCTCTGCTTTGTCAGCCGACAGTCGGCTTTCGGCTTCTGTCGACGACTGAATCTGGGTCACAGGAGTGTAGAATGAAGTGCAATCCTGTGAACCGTAGGAGAAGAACAGCCAAAAGAGCTTTGGCCATATTTCTCCTTTAACTAATTTTTAGTATTGAAAGCAAACCACCCCATCCCCCCCCATGTCTCCATGCTTTCTTGTGTTGAACCCCCCCCCCCCCCCCACTAGGATGTCTAGCCCTGGCCATCTTGAGTAAGGGCAGATGATTCATGTAACAGTTACTTCCTGCCCTGTTCTATCAAAATAGCCAATTCATCGAGATCTCCAATCACGTCACTTCCGGGTCACTGTAAACCGTCAGTAATTGGAGATTTTGATGAATTGCTGTTTTGACACAATACCGGCAACCGTATACACTCCGCTACATGAAGATTAAGCATTTTTTACAGAAAAGAGGGCGACCCGTCAGAATGTGTAACGGAAATGACGTTCCGTCGCCGCCATCTTGCTACACCCGGCACTCCTCCATAGTAAGGATACACAGAAGGGGGAAAGCGGACATCTTGTTACACCCTGCGGAGTTTTGCTTTTTTTGCTTATTTTTAACAGTAAAGTGAGTTTATATAGTGAAATACAGGACTTAGAACTCCGTCTGGTTAGATGTTGAATTTTAAAAGCAGCGAACTTCTGTCAGATTAGCAAACCTATGAGATGAGAAGGCTCGCCGCTGCTTTTAAAATTCAACATCTAACCAGTCAGACGGAGTTCTAACTCCTCTATTTCGCTATATAAACTCACTTTACTGTTAAAAATAAGTGTAAAATGCAAAACTCTGGTGGGTGTAACAAGATGTCCGCTTCCCCCCTTCTCAGTGTATCCTTACTATGGAGGAGTGCGGGGTGTAGCAAGATGGTGGCGACGGAACGTCACTTCCGTTACACATTCTGACGGGTCGCTGAATCTGGTGAGACCAGGGCAAGGAGAAAAAAGTTGTCGCGGGCCTCGGTGGCGGCCATTTTGTTGGTTTGTATCGGAGCGGACTAATAATGTAGCGGAGTGTATACGGTTGCCGGGGTTGTGTCAAAACAGCAATTCATCGAAATCTCCAATTACTGATGGTTTACAGAGTAACCGGAAGTGATGTAATTGGAGGTCTCGAGTGTCTTGATGAGAAAGCCCCTCCTTCCATGAAGACATCTGAGATGTATGACATCATTTTGGCCTAGGCCAGAAACCAGGAAGTAACTGAAGAAATGTTCTAAGTGTTAAACAAGTAAATATAATTTGCCTTCCTGTCTATTTAATAAAGCTAGCAGCAGCATTAAAAAAAAAAAGAAAATTTAATTAATTTTTACAAAAAATAAAAAAACTAGCAGGATTAAAAATAGTTTGTTGACTGAGAGAGTTTAGTTTCTGTGGATGAATGGTAAATGTTCATCCTTCTCTTTATATTTTTTTTATTTTTATTTTTTTAAAGTTGATACATTAAATTTGTTTCATTGGTTTCTGGCAGATCTATCATTCTCCTGAACAATTTGTATACAGAATCAAACAGGCCCTGGACTACCTGAAGAAAGAGGTACTGATCACCTGTCTATATATCATATATTGATCTTCTTCGTAGAGTGATGTCAGCAATGTTTAGGACCAATAGAAAATGTTTCCTTATTATCATTTCCTGTTTTTCTTTGTGTCTATCTTTTTTTTCTATTAAAGTTTATCTTTACAAGTTTGTAATTAGAGTAAATTCCTGACATGTCACAATATACCGCAAACAATGTCATTTTTCAAGAAAGTTCCACCTTTTATCATTAAACTGTCATTGAATTCCAACCAGTAAATTATCAATCTGCAACATTGTTTATAAATTGAATTTCCCTTTCACTTCCTTCAACCCGCCTTTTACCAATAGGAAGTGTCTAGTTTTTTCAATTGTTTCCACCTCATTTAGAAAGGACGGTTAGTGTCATTGTACCCAGTCAGACTTTGTAAGAAATGACTTTACTTTCAAAAGTGATTTGTAGTCTGAGTTGTCACAGCTGCTATCTAAAGATTTCTAGATTACTGTGAGAGGAGAGAGGGAGCAGCGAAGAGCTCACAGCAGCCTCTACACACGGGTATTGTTATATGGGACACTACGCATGGCTTATCTTTAGGCCTCATACACACGGACGTTTTAACAGGGGCTTTTTTGAGCTTTTTTTGCTGCTTAACTACTTCCCACCCGGCCACTGTACATATAGGGCCGGGTGGGAGCCGTCTACTTCTGATCGGACGTTCCGGATTGTCCTTCAGAAGTAGAGGGATCGCGCGCACGCGTGCCCGCGCACGCGTGCCCGCGCAGCGGCGCGATCCCGATGCGGCCGTGTCACCCGGACACGGCGCATCTCGGATCGGCAGGAGGGCTCGGTGATTGGCCCTCCTGATCACATGACAGCCGTGTCGAATCACAGCCGTCATGTGATGTAAACAAACAGCCGGTTGCTAGGCAATCGGCTCTCCTCACACGGAAGTCGTCGTGAGGAGAGGAGAGCGGATCGCTGCAGCCGGCTGGTGATCAGTGAGTATTAGCTGTTTTTTTTACAGCTTTTTACTCACTGATTACCAGTGTAGTGTCCCCACAGTGTAAACACACATGTCCCCACACATGTCCCCAAAACACACATGTCCCCAAATAATAAAAACACATGTCCCTCACATATGCCCCAGCAAAATAACATGTGCCAATGATTATCTGCACACATATGTCCGTGATCACCTGCACACATCTGTACATGATCATTTGCGTACATATGTCCGTGATCACGCTAACCAATTATTATACACTTAACGGAATTTTTTTTACTAAAAACATGTAGCAGAATACATTTTGGCTTAAATTGATGACAAAATTTGATTTTATTGGATTTCGTTTAAAAAAGAAAGGAGAAAATATTGTTTTTTTTTTCTAAATTTTTGCTATTTTTCCGCTTATATCGCAAAAAATAAAAAACGGAGTCGCAAATAAATACCACCAAACTAAAGCTCTATTTGTGTGAACAAAATGATAAAAATTTCATTTGGGTAGTGTGTTGTATGACCGCGCAATTGTCATTCAAAGTGCGTCCGAAAGCTGAAAATTGGTCTGGGCAGGAGGGGGGGGGGTTTAAGTGCCCAGTAAGCAAGTGGTTAAGAAGGCAACTCCATGTTATTCAATGGGCTCATACACACCATGGCGTTTTTGAGCTGTAACAGACATGGTCGTTTTTAAGCTCCAAAAAAAAACGGGGGTTAACGCTATACCGACGTTTTTTTTAGCGTCAGCGTTTTAAGCCTGTAAAAATGTTTATGTGGGTAATTTGAGAGTGGAAAATAGCAGAGGGATGTTTTTTTTTTAACGCTTAAAAACGACGTTAAACGCGCATTGACGCCAAATCAGAACGCTAATAAAATCGCGTTTTTAACGCTGCTTTTTTTCAGGTGTTGTTACTAGCTTTACAGCCCGTTTTTTAAAACGTCCGTGTGTATGAGGCCTTAAAGTACAGTTGTGCTCATAAGTTTACATACCCTGGCAGAATTTATGATTTCTTGGCCTTTTTCAGAGAATGTGAATGATAACACAAAAACTTTTCTCTCTCTCATGGTTGGTGTTTGGCTGAAGCCATTTATTATCAATCAACTGTGTTTACTCTTTTTATATCATAATCACAACAGAAACTACCCAAATGACCCTGATCAAAAGTTTACATACCCCAGTTCATAATACCGTGTATTGCCCCCTTTACCATCAATGACAGCTTGAAGTCTTTTGTGGTATTTGTGGATGAGGCTCTTTATCTTCTCAGATGGTTCCTCTTGGTAAAAAGTCCTCCAGTTCCTGTAAATTGTTGGGCCGTCTTCCATGAACGGCACGTCTGAGATCTCCCCAGAGGGGCTCAATGATATTGAGGTCAGGAGACTGAGATGGCCCCTCCAGAACCTTCACTTTATTCTGCTGTAGCCAATGACAGGTGGACTTGGCCTTGTGTTTTGGATCATTGTCATGTTGGAATGTCCAAGTCCGTCCCATGCGCAGCTTCCTGGCTGATGAATGAAATGTTCCTCCAGTATTTTCTGATAACATTCTGCATTCATCTTGCCATCGATTTTGACCAAATTTCCTGTGCCTTTGTATCTCACACATCCCCAAAACATAAGCGATACACCTCCGTGTTTCACAGTAGGGATGGTGGACCTTTCATCATAGGCCTTGTTGACTCCTCTCCAAATGTAGCGTTTATGGTTGTGGCCAAAAAACTCAATTTTGGTCTCATCACTGCAAATGACTTTGTGGCAGAAGGTTTGAGGATTGTCTCTGTGCTGTTTGGCGTATTGTAAGCGGGATATGTTGTAGCATTTGCGTAGTAATGACTTTCTTCTGGAGACACGACCATGCAGCCCATCTTTCTTCTGGAGACACGACCATGCAGCCCATCTTTCTTCTGGAGACACGACCATGCAGCTCATCTTTCTTCTGGCGACTCGACCATGCAGCCCATCTTTCTTCTGGAGACACGACCATGCAGCCCATCTTTCTTCTGGAGACACGACCATGCAGCCCATCTTTCTTCTGGAGACACGATCATGCAGCCCATCTTTCTTCTGGAGACACGACCATGCAGCCCGTCTTTCTTCTGGAGACACGACCATGCAGCCCGTCTTTCTTCTGGAGACACGACCATGCAGCCCGTCTTTCTTCTGGAGACTCGACCATGCAGCCCATCTTTCTTCTGGAGACTCGACCATGCAGCCCGTCTTTCTTCTGGAGACCCGACCATGCAGCCCGTCTTTCTTCTGGAGACCCGACCATGCAGCCCGTCTTTCTTCTGGAGACACGACCATGCAGCCCGTCTTTCTTCTGGAGACACGACCATGCAGCCCATCTTTCTTCTGGAGACACGACCATGCAGCCCGTCTTTCTTCTGGAGACACGACCATGCAGCCCGTCTTTCTTCTGGAGACACGACCATACAGCCCGTCTTTCTTCTGGAGACACGACCATGCAGCCCATCTTTCTTCTGGAGACCCGACCCAACAGCCCATCTTTCTTCTGGAGATCCGACCATGCAGCCCGTCTTTCTTCTGGAGACACGACCATGCAGCCCGTCTTTCTTCTGGAGACACCACCATGCAGCCCATCTTTCTTCTGGAGACTCGACCATGCAGCCTGTGACGGACCTCGTACCCAAGATGTCCGCCGTAAATGCTTCCTCTGTCCGGTACCACACAATCCAAGCCTAACCTAATTAGCATCTTTCTTCTGGAGACACTTATATACAGTTGACAGATGACTCAAGCCTAACCTAATTAGCATGAGCTAATTCTCTCAAAGAACATATCTGCCGCAGGGGAGAGGCCTGGACTGGCACTTCTCCCTGGAGTCTTTTCAGGCGCTGGAGAGAAGACAGGGTGACTGGGGCTCACTCCATCCTGCTGTTGGGGAGCTGGGCCGACCGCCCAGCATCCCTGGCTTATACTGGTGGAGACTGCATTCCCATCCACCTTTACAGGGAATCTGTCCTGTTTTAGTTTCGGGCAGAGGCCAGCAGCGCATTGTTCTGTTGCCAGCAGTTCAGGTGGGTGTAGGAGCTTCCCTACATCATCTCCTCCAGCTAACTGTTGGGGAGAGAGGCCGACTGCCCCAGCTCCCTGGAACTCCGCAGCTGTTGCTGGACAGAGGTGGGTAGCACTCTGCCCTGCCATTGGGAAGGGGAGCCGGCTGCTTCCTTTCCCAGCCCAGCGCTTCAGCTGGGGAAGTTCCATGTAACTCCCCAGATACTGCTGTTGTTGCTGGGCAGAGGTTAGCAGCGCTCTGCCCTGTTGCCAGCACTTCAGGTTTGGGGACATCAATCTCCAGAGTTTCCACTGCCGATTCTCTGGCACTCTGCCCTGTTGCCAGCACTTCTTCTGGGGACTCCACAAGCTGTATGTAGGCGATCTCCAGCTCCCAATTCCTGAGCAGCCAGGAACTCCAAATCTTCCTTTCCCATTCCCACATCTGGCTGCTGGGATGACATGCCTGTCTGTTCTCGTCCAAACGCATTTCTGCCCGGATCAGCCTCCACCCTGGCCGACTGTTGAGGAGGGACAACAAACACCTCCTCTCCCTTCTTCTGGAGACTCGACCATGCACCTTCTCACCCTGAGCCTCCAAAACTGACACAGGTGTGGGACACAAGGACCATGCAGCCCATCTTTCTTCTGGAGACACATATACAGTTGACAGATGACTCAAGCCTAACTTTCTTCTGGAGACACGACCATGCGGCCCATCTTTCTTCTGGAGACACGACCATGCGGCCCATCTTTCTTCTGGAGACCCGACCATGCGGCCCATCTTTCTTCTGGAGACACGACCATGCAGCCCATCTTTCTTCTGGAGACACGACCATGCAGCCCTCTTTCTTCTGGAGACACGACCATGCAGCCCATCTTTCTTCTGGAGACACGACCATGCAGCCCATCTTTCTTCTGGAGCCTCCACCATGCAGCCCATCTTTCTTCTGGAGACTCCACCATGCAGCCCATCTTTCTTCTGGAGCCTCCACCATGCAGCCCATCTTTCTTCAAGTGCCTCCTTATTGTGCATCTTGAAACAGCCACCCTACATGTTTTCAGAGAGTCCTGTATTTCACCTGAAGTTATTTGTGGGGTTTTCTTTGCATCCTGAACAATTTTCCTGGCAGTTGTGGCTGAAATTTTAGTTGGTCTACCTGACCGTGGTTTGGTTTCAGCAGAACCCCTCATTTCCCACTTCTTGATTAGAGTTTGAACACTGCTGATTGGCATTCTTAATTCCTTGGATATCTTTCTATATCCCTTTCCTGTTTTATACAATTCAACTTCCTTTTCCTGCAGATCCTTTGACAATTCTTTTGCTTTCCCCATGACTCAGAATCCAGAAACGTCAGTGCAGCACTGGATGAAAGATGCAAGGGTCTGTCAGGAGTCCAGAAACTCATTGATCTTTTATACACACACTAAATACAAGCATATCACAGGTGAGAATGGTTACGTTTAATAGCCATTCAAACCCCTTTGTGTGAACTTATCAGGCCAAAATCACTGGGGTATGAAAACTTTTGATTGCGGTTATTTGGGTCGTTTCTGTTTTCATTATGATATAAAAAGAGTAAACACAGCTGATTGATAATAAATGGCTTCAGCTAAATGAGTGAAATAAATGTTTTTGTGTTATCATAAATTCTGCACGGGTATGTAAACTTATGAGCACAACAGTATATTATAGGAAGACCGGATGCAGACAATCACCAGCTGTGATGGGATTCCTGTTCTCTCAATGCATCCGTTTAATTGTCTACTTTTCTGTCTTCAGGTTCCCAGAATGTTTGTGAATTTGGTGACTATTCTGGATATTATACCATTAAAGGAAATGTACTACGATGATAGAACTCGCTGTCCACGGAGAATGATGAGGTGAGGACACCAACATTGCTACTCGCATGCTTTATACTGTATTCTGCGCTCCCAGTGCCTGTGTGTGACGTCCACAGGATATCAGAGAGTCATTTAAAGTGGAGTTCTACTCATGATTTGATCTTTAGCTCAATCTGTACATTCCTGCAACTTCAACCTCCGGGGGGATCTAGGATGGAGAAGGACCTGGGGGTCCTAGTAGATGACAGGCTCAGCAATATTAGTCATTAAAAAGGGGATCATCTCCAGAGATAAAACGATAAGTCTCCCGCTCTACAAGACTCTGGTCCGGCCGCACCTGGAGTATGCTGTCCAGTTCTGGGCACCAGTCCTCAGGAAGGATGTACTGGAAATGGAGCGACTACAAAGAAGGGCAACAAAGCTAATAAAGGGTCTGGAGGATATTAGTGATGAGGAAAGGTTGTGAGCTCTGAACTTATTCTCTCTGGAGAAGAGACGCTTGAGAGGGGATATGATTTCATTATATAAATACCGGACTGGTGACTTAAAAAAAAATATATATATATATATATGTGGGAGGAACTCCGCTTTAACAAATGAATGTTCATCTTAAAATTGCCGCTACAAAATTGCCCCTCTGACATGGCCCTAGTAGGAGTCCATAACAATGACACACTGACACTTGGGGATCCCAGAACACTGACACCCTGACACTGGGGGGTCCCAGAACAATGACGCACTGACACTGGGGGGTCCCAGAACAATGACACACTGACACTTGGTGGTCCCAGAACACTGACACACTGACACTTGGGGGTCCAGAACAATGACACCCTGACACTTGGGGGTCCAGAACAATGACACCCTGACACTGGGGGATCCCAGAACACTGACACCCTGACACTGGGGGGTCCCAGAACAATGACACACTGACACTTGGGGGTCCAGAACAATGACACACTGACACTTGGGGGTCCCAGAACAATGACACACTGACACTTGGGGGTCCAGAACAATGACACACTGACACTTGGGGGTCCAGAACAATGACACACTGACACTTGGGGGTCCCAGAACAATGACGCACTGACACTGGGGGGTCCCAGAACACTGACACCCTGACACTTGGGGGTCCAGAACAATGACACCCTGACACTTGGGGGTCCAGAACAATGACACCCTGACACTGGGGGATCCCAGAACACTGACACCCTGACACTGGGGGGTCCCAGAACAATGACACACTGACACTTGGGGGTCCAGAACAATGACACACTGACACTTGGGGGTCCCAGAACAATGACACACTGACACTTGGGGGTCCAGAACAATGACACACTGACACTTGGGGGTCCAGAACAATGACACACTGACACTTGGGGGTCCCAGAACAATGACACACTGACACTTGGGGGGTCCCAGAACAATGACACCCTGACACTTGGGGGTCCCAGAACAATGACACACTGACACTTGGGGGTCCAGAACAATGACACCCTGACACTGGGGGGTCCCAGAACAATGACACCCTGACACTGGGGGATCCCAGAACACTGACACCCTGACACTGGGGGGTCCCAGAACAATGACACCCTGACACTTGGGGGTCCCATAACAATGACACCCTGACACTTGGGGGTCCCAGAACAATGACACCCTGACACTTGGGGGTCCAGAACAATGACACCCCCACCCCCCATCCCATGGGGTGATGAGCCCTTCCTCTTATCTATAACGCATATCACCCTTTTCTCTGCGTTGTAATCTCTTTCTGTATATAGCTCTCCTCTGTTACATCACACTGACCTCGTACAGATCAATCAGTTCTATAGGATCAAAGAGTAAGACTGAAGTAGAAGGAGTGTGATAGGGAGAAGTGACGAGATGACATCTCATGTTTATGATGTTCTATCAATATGTGAGCAGATTGCTGCCGTTATCGTCCAGTTCAATGTCACCCTGTGACAGCCTTGACCTGATCCAGAGATACCGAAGTCTGGAGACAATTACCAACTCATTCTGATCAGTCATTGTTATGTATAAAAACGCCTCATTGGCTGCCAGGTACACCAAACCTCAGGGGTCTCCAAACTGCGGCCTGCGGGCCAGTAATGCCAACCCCCCCCCCCCCCCCCCCTTATTGGTTGCCCAATAGCAGGTCTGGATTTTAAGGCCTTTCAAAGGAAGTCTGTTGACTCAATTAAAGAAAGATAAAATGTTATGAGGAACGATATTTCTATGAATGTTCAAAGCAAAATCTACTGGTGTATGGCGATCTTTGGAAAGGTATGGAGGGTGAAGTAATATTGTGTCTCTTGGCAGTGCGCTGTGCGGATGTGTGGTAGACTACCCAGAAGGCTCAACAGAAATTGAGGTTCTTAGATCTTTCAACAAGCAGTACCAGGTAAGCATGTGATAAATCATAGATGAAACGGAAAATCCAACGTGTTTTCCAGGGGGTATGCATTGTGATATTTAGAGGGGACTTTCATGTTTTTGGTGTTGGCTGTTCTGTATTCTTCTACACTATTGGACCTTTCTGCTGCCTGACACAATTGACCACCCCCCTTAAAATATTCCACCCACTTGGCCACCACTAATCTGCTCCTTCCTGGTTCTCTTCCTACCTACCTAATCATTCCTTCAGTGTCACCTACAACTCTATCTCTCCTCTATCTGTAGGGATCCCAAGGCTCCGTCCTCTGACCCCTTCTATTCTCTTTCTGCACTTCCTCCCTGGGCCATTTGATAACCTTGCATGCTCTTCAATACCAGCTCCATGCTGGCGACACCCAAGTCTAATTCTCACCTCACACCTTCTGTCTTCTCATGCATAATATATTAACTGACATCTCAATATGGATGTCACATCACTTCCTCAACCTAATTTTTTTTAAAACTGAGCTTATGATAATTCTTCCCCTTCCCAGACTTCTCTATTGAGATCAATGACAGAACTAGCAGTCCCTCCCCTCATACCAGGGTGCTAGACATCATCATAGACTTCTACTTTCAGCCACACATCCAATCATCACTGTTGAAATCTTGGCACCTTCACCTACTACATACCATTTCCAAATGATGCTCCTTCTTAACCAACAACACCACCGAGCTACCAATCCACTGCCTTCTTATCCCAGTTACTGCAACTCCCTCCTTGTTGGCCAGCCTCTACATAGACTATCCTCCCTTCAGTCCATCATGAATTTTGCTTTCTCATCTACCTTACCAACCGTTCAGTGTCCTCCACCCCTCTCTGCCGATCCCTCCACTGGCTTCCATTCAGTGTCCTCCCCTCTCTCTGCCAATCCCTCCATTGGATTACATCCAGTGTCCTCCACAACCCACTCTGCCAATGCCTTCACTGGACTCCATTCAGTGTCCTCCACCCCTCTCTGCCGATCCCTCCACTGGCTTCCATTCAGTGTCCTCCACCCCTCTCTGCCGATCCCTCCACTGGCTTCCATTCAGTGTCCTCCACCCCTCTCTGCCAATCCCTCCACTGGCTTCCATTCAGTGTCCTCCACCCCTCTCTGCCAATCCCTCCACTGGCTTCCATTCAGTGTCCTTTGCCAATCCCTTCACTGGTCTCCATTCAGTGACCTCCACTCCTCTCTGCCAATCCCTCCAGTGGTCTCCATTCAGTGTCCTCCACCCTTCTCTGCCAATCCCTCCACTGGCCTCCATTCAGTGTCCTCCACCCCCTCTGCCAATCTATACACTGCCCTCTATTTAGTGTCCTCCATTCCTCTCTGCCAACCCCTCCACTGGTCTCCATTCAGTGTCCACCACCCCTCTCTACCAATCCCTCCACTGGCTTCCATTCAGTGTCCTCTGCCAATCCCTTCACTGGTCTCCATTCAGTGACCTCAACTCCTCTCTGCCAATCCCTCCAGTGGTCTCCATTCAGTGTCCTCCATCCCTCTCTGCCAATCCCTCCAGTGGTCTCCATTCAGTGTCCTTTACCCTTCTCTGCCAATCCCTCCACTGGCCTCCATTCAGTGTCCCCCACCCCCCTCTGCCAATCTATCCACTTCCCTCTATTCAGTGTCCTTCACTCCTCTCTGCCAGTCCCTTTATTGGCTTCTGCTTGCCCAATGCATAAAATTACTAAAAACTAACAACATACAAAGCCAACCGCAACTCTGCCCCGAGCTACATCACCAAACTTGTCTCAAAGTATCACCGAAATCATCCTCTCTCTGTTCCTCCTGAGATCTCCTCTTCTCTGGCCCCTCATCTCCTCCTCCCATGCTCACCATGACTTCTCCAGAGCCTGCTCCATCCTCTGGAACTCCCTAATCTGTCTGGTTATCTCCTACACACCATAATGCTGAGAGATATGTGGACTGGTGTCAGCACAGTAGGGGACTGTGCACTCCCTTGCTATACCTGGATACTTGCTACTTCTCTCCCAATGTTGAAACTGGGTGTAAACCTAATTCAGCACAATGGAACGCATGTCAGCCAATGAAAGAAAGCACATTCCTGCTATTTAACAAGATTCACCTAAATATTCCCACAAAGATTCATTCCAATGAAAAGAATAGCTGATATAGTACTACCCAAATTGTTCCTGGCAATATAAAAAAAAACAAGTTTCGCACAATAAATGTCATAACACATAGGACAAATCCCGAAAGAAAATACTTGGCGAATCTCATCAGCTCTTACTTGGGCGAATCTAGATATTTTTTCATGGGGTGAATTTCTATAGAGAATAATTAAAAAATACAGCCCTTTATACGACAGTCTTGTTTCTATACCTTTGTACTGATATTGAAGGGCACATTTTGGATACAAGTCTGTAAAGTCACACACTTAGCAATTATCTAATGCCAGTATGGGGGGCGCCAGCAAGTTTCCGCGCAGTGCGCACCGGTTGAGGTTTTGGGGTGTCTCTATTTTCCTCCTTTGCTCCATATACTTTTTTCCAACGCTAAAGGAGAAATGAAGGTTAAATGTTACAATGTCCTTTCAGGAAAAAACTCGCCAGTTGGTGGAGACCGGATTGTACGACACCACAGATGATTTCACCGTCGTCATTCAGCCGTTTTTGGAACATCTCGAGATTCCTCGAACTCCGGTAACACTGACATAAGAGAAGGCGTAAAGCCTCGAAATGTTTGTCACAGACACTTTACTATCTGTGTTCCTTATTGTATCCAATATGACAGATCTCTCATCTCTATAACACGACTTATATATTTTATAGCGGATGATTTAGTTTTATTGTTTAAAACAAGGGGTCTTCTAATTATGTACCAGGGGCTACATCCGGCCCACCACAATATTTCACCCGGCCCACAGCAATAATGATGTATTGGGGGCTTCTGGTGTAAAATAAAGAATCTGATAGAAGGGGAGCTCTGATATGATGGAGGCTTCTGATGTGAAGGAGGACCTCTGATATGATGGAGGCTTCTGATGTGATGGGAGGACCTCTGATGTGATGGGGGGACCTCTGATGTGATGAGAGGACCTCTGATGTGAAGGGAGGACCTCTGATGTGATGGGGGGACCTCTGATGTGAAGGGAGGACCTCTGATGTGAAGGGAGGACCTCTGATGTGAAGGGAGGACCTCTGATGTGAAGGGAGGACCTCTGATGTGAAGGGTAGACATGTGCGATTAGTTTCGTATGAATCAAAAATTCGTACGAATTTCCGTAAATTCGTACGAATCCGAAATACGAATTTTTATGCATATGAATTCTGTACGAAATACGTTTACGAATTTCGGATCCAAATTAACAGAAACGTTTAAAAACCCAGGAAGTCAGCACAACACAGGGATGGGGGGAACCCCTCATAATGGGCACAGCGGGTGTACAGACCCGGGAACTCAGCACAGGGATGGTGGGAACCCCTCATAATGGGCACAGCGGGTGTACAGACCCGGGAACTCAGCACAGGGATGGTGGGAACCCCTCATAATGGGCACAGCGGGTGTACAGACCCGGGAACTCAGCACAGGGATGGTGGGAACCCCTCATAATGGGCACAGTGGGTGGACAGACCCGGGAACTCAGCACAGGGATGGTGGGAACCCCTCATAATGGGCACAGCGGGTGTACAGACCCGGGAACTCAGCACAGGGATGGTGGGAACCCCTCATAATGGGCACAGCAGGTGTACAGACCCGGGAACTCAGCACAGGGATGGTGGGAACCCCTCATAATGGGCACAGCGGGTGTACAGACCTGGGAACTCAGCACAGGGATGGTGAGAACCCCTCATAATGGGCACAGCGGGTGTACAGACCCGGGAACTCAGCACAGGGATGGTGGGAACCCCTCATAATGGGCACAGCGGGTGGACAGACCCGGGAACTCAGCACAGGGATGGTGGGAACCCCTCATAATGGGCACAGCGGGCGTACAGACCCGGGAACTCAGCACAGGGATGGTGAGAACCCCTCATAATGGGCACAGCGGGCGTACAGACCCGGGAACTCAGCACAGGGATGGTGAGAACCCCTCATAATGGGCACAGCGGGTGTACAGACCCGGGAACTCGGCACAGGGATGGTGGGAACCCCTCATAATGGGCACAGCGGGTGTACAGACCCGGGAACTCAGCACAGGGATGGTGGGAACCCCTCATAATGGGCACAGCGGGTGTACAGACCTGGGAACTCAGCACAGGGATGGTGGGAACCCCTCATAATGGGCACAGCGGGTGTACAGACCCGGGAACTCAGCACAGGGATGGTGGGAACCCCTCATAATGGGCACAGCGGGTGGACAGACCCGGGAACTCAGCACAGGGATGGTGGGTAACCCCTCATAATGGGCACAGCGGGTGTACAGACCCGGGAACTCAGCACAGGGATGGTGGGAACCCCTCATAATGGGCACAGCAGGTGTACAGACCTGGGAACTCAGCACAGGGATGGTGGGAACCCCTCATAATGGGCACAGCGGGTGTACAGACCTGGGAACTCAGCACAGGGATGGTGAGAACCCCTCATAATGGGCACAGCGGGTGTACAGACCCGGGAACTCAGCACAGGGATGGTGGGAACCCCTCATAATGGGCACAGCGGGTGGACAGACCCGGGAACTCAGCACAGGGATGGTGGGAACCCCTCATAATGGGCACAGCGGGAGTACAGACCCGGGAACTCAGCACAGGGATGGTGAGAACCCCTCATAATGGGCACAGCGGGCGTACAGACCCGGGAACTCAGCACAGGGATGGTGAGAACCCCTCATAATGGGCACAGCGGGTGTACAGACCCGGGAACTCAGCACAGGGATGGTGGAAACCTCTCATAATGGGCACAGCGGGTGTACAGACCCGGGAACTCAGCACAGGGATGGTGAGAACCCCTCATAATGGGCACAGCGGGTGTACAGACCTGGGAACTCAGCACAGAGATGGTGGGAACCCCTCATAATGGGCACAGCGGGTGTACAGACCCAGGAACTCAGCACAGGGATGGTGGGGACCCCTCATAATGGGCACAGCGGGTGTACAGACCCGGGAACTCAGCACAGGGATGGTGGGGACCCCTCATAATGGGCACAGCGGGTGTACAGACCCAGGAACTCAGCACAGGGATGGTGGGAACCCCTCATAAAGATAAATTCATCATAACGAACTTTCGTTATTTTAACGACAAGTTTACGAATCTAACGAAAATTTGTATTTTGTACGAATCCGAATTAAATTTCGTACACGAAAATACACGCAGTGCTCTGCGCCACAAGCCCACCCTTTTTTAAAGCCTATTAGAGCCTCTGGCTCTAATCACGTGCTTAAAAAAAAAACAAAAAAAACATTGGAATCCATGTGTAGATTAGAGGGCCGGACGCAAGGATAAAGGGGGCGGCGCCCCTGCACCCTGCATTACGGGCCACCACTGATGCACCCCTTTAGAACCCCAAACCCTCAGTTGGACCAGAGGAAGACCTAATAAAGTCCGATTTACTTATTTAGGGGGGGCAGCGCACCTGCGCCCCGTGTGGACCCTACCCTACCCATAGATCATTCTGGCCCGCAACCGGTTACCAAATCACTTAAGTGGCCCTCACTCTTCAAAAGTTTGAGCACCCCTGGGCTAGACTAAAGAATTGTCTCTTAGGCCCCTTTCACACCGGGGCGTTTTTCAGGCGGTACAGCGCTAAAAATAGCGCCTGTTCACCGCATGAAAAAATCCGGCCCCTTTAACTCCAGTGTGAAAGCCGGTGGGCTCTCACACTGGAGCGGTGCGCTAGCAGGACGGCAAAAAAAGTCCTGCTAGCAGCATCTTTGGAGCGGTATAGGAGCCGTGTGTTCACCGCTCCTATACCGCTCCTTCCCATTGATTAGAATGGGACAGCGCGGTGAAACAGCGGGCAATACCGCCGCAAAGCGCCGCTAGGGCGGCGCTCTGCGGGGGGTCTTTAACCCTTTTTCGGACGCTCGCGGGGGGTAAAACCGCACCGTGAGCGACCGAAAACCGCGGTTAAAATGACGGTAAAGCAGCGCTAAATATAGCGCTGCTTTACCGTCACCGCGGCTCCCCGCCCCAGTGTGAAGGGGGCCTTAGACGGAATGTGAATGTGACATGAAAACATATAAAAATTACTCTCAGGTAAGATAGATAATAATAACATAAAATTACGAAATAAGATAATAATTACTAAAAAAATACACCAAAGTCCCACTGATCACCTTCAGCAGGTCACGGCGGGATGATATGGGTGGAAAATGAGAGTCGTATATCTGCATAATGGAGCTTAATAGCCATTTTATAACTTGCTGTAAAAGTAACTGTTATCTATTGTTGTACATATTATGATTAGCGAAGGACGGAGATAAATCGGAGGGCGATACAAAGTACACAAATGTATAGAATAGATATTCCTGGGAATGGAGAGATCACTGCAGATCTGTGGAAGTGGAAGGAAATCTCTGTATGTGTTGTTATTATAAATAGAGGCGGAGGGATCTCTGGCAGCGACCAATCGGCCAACGAAGTCCATTTGTGAAGCTAGGTCTCTTTTAAAGGAGCGTCTACTTTGAAAACAGTTAAAAGTTATTTTTTTATAATAATAATGCAAACAAAGTTGCAAACTTTTTAAAATCACTGTAGATGGACTCACCATTTAGTAACAGCATTTCCCTTTATTGAGGTGACAGTTGTGTTATAATTCTTTCATAGAGTTTTGGGGTAGTTCACAAACATCACCTGAGTCTGGGTTCACACCTCTGCGGCTGTACTTGATGCGTTTTTCAGGCACGTCTTTCAGCGCATCGTGCGTTTTTAAACCAGCGTTTTTTATGCATTTTGCGTCTTTTTCTCTTTAACCACCTGAGACCCAGGCCAATTCTGACATTTCTCTCCTACATGTAAAATTCCAAATTTTTTTGCTAGAAAATTACATAGAACCCCCAAACATTATATATGTTTTTTTAGCAAAGACCCTAAAGAATACAATGGCGGTCGTTGCAACTTTTTATCTCGCACGGTATTTGCGCAGCAATTTTTCGAACACGTTTTTTTCAGAAAAAAAAACAGTTTCCTGCTTTAAAAAAAGACAAAACAGTAAAGTTAGCCCAATTTTTTTGCATAATGTGAAAGATGAAGATACGCCGAGTAAAAAGATACCCAACATGTCACGCTTCAAAATTGCATGCGCTTGTGGAATGGCGCCAAACTTTGGTATTTAAAAATCCCCATAGTCGACGCTTTAACATTTTTTACTGGTTACATATTTTGAGTTACAGAGGAGGTCTAGGGCTACAATTATTGCTCTCGCTCTAACGTTCGCGGCGATACCTCACATGTGTGGTTTGAACACCGTTTTCATATGTGGGCGGGACTTACGTATGCGTTCGTTTCTGCGTACGAGCTCGCGGGGACAGGGGCGCTTTAAATTTTTTTTTTTTTCTTTTTATTGTTCATTTTACTTTATTTTTTTAGTTCAACAACTTTAAAACAAAAAAAAAAAAATATTTGATTACTTTTATTCCTATTACAAGGAATGTAAACATCCCTTGTAATAGGAATATGACACGATCGGACCTATTTACAGTGAGATATGGGGGTCAATAAGACCCCACATCTCACCTCTAGGCTGGGAAGCATAAAATCAAAAAAAAAAAAAAAAAAACAATCACCGCTTCCCAGCGGAGGCGGCGCCGTTTTTTGAATGCAGAGGCCGGGCGTGACGTCATAACATCGCGCCCGGCCTCCGAACGATCATAGAGACTCCGGCGACCATCTGGTCCGCCGGAAATCTCTATGATCATCATCCGGTGCCGGCGGATCCCGAGTCCGACTCAGCGATGGAAGCGGTGAGTCGGTAAAAGCACCGGAGGGCGGCGGGAGGGGGGGGGCGTCCCCTCCCGCCGCCCGTAAGAACGATCAAGCGGCGGAACAGCCGCTATGATCGTTCTTATGGTGCAGGGAATCGCCGGCTGAAACCGGCAATATCTGAATGATGTCTGTAGCTACACCCGTCATTCAGATATACCCCTGAGACCAAAAAGACGTCATATGACGTATACTGGGTCTCAGGTGGTTAACCACTTCAGCCCCGGAGGATTTTACCCCCTTCCTTACCAGAGCACTTTTTGTGATTTGGCACTGCGTCGCTTTAACAGACAATTGCGCGGTGGTGCCCAAACAAAATTGAAGTCCTTTTTTTCCCACAAATAGAGCTTTGTTTTGGTGGTATTTGATCACCTCTGCGGTTTTTATTTTTTGCGCCATAAACAAAAGAAGAGCGACAATTTTGAGAAAAAACACAATATTTTTTTACTTTTTGCTATAATACATATTTCGTTTAAAAAAAATAATAATAATTTTTACTCAGTTTAAGCCGATATGTATTCTTCTACATATTTTTGGTAAAAAAAAATCGCAATAAGCATTGATTGATTGAAAAGCTTATAATGTCTACAAAATAGGGGATAGTTTTATTGCATTTTTTTTTTACTAGTAATGGCGGCGATCTGCAATTTTTTTTTCGTGACTGCGACATTGCGGCGGACACTTCGGACACTTTTGACACATTTTTGGGACCATTCACATTTACACAGCGATCGTTGCTATAAAATTGCACTGGGGTGTGGATGGCCACACCCCCTGCCTATATAAGAGGCGCCAGACAGCAGGGAACATAACAACGGAGAAAGACCGCTTCGCCAAGACCAATTATTTTATTTTTTTTATGTGACACTTTGTGTTGGTCCATCACATAAAATCCCAATAAAATACATTTATGTTTTTGGTTGTAACAAAATGTGGAGAATTTCAAGGGGTGTGAATACTTTTTTCAAGGCGCTGTATATCCTTTTGTTCATATTGATGAGAATAATTAAATTGAAGTTTCTGCACCCGAGTTCCGAATTCAATTTGAGGAAGTACAGCTTGGTTATTGTAGAATTCAGCATCAGAAGAGTTGCCTGTGGTGGTGCTGGTTCTGTGATCCTGGTTCTAAAGATGCTGGTTCTGATGATCCTGGTTCTGGTGATTCTGGTTCTGATGATGCTGGTTCTGATGATGCTGGTTCTGATGATCCTGGTTCTGGTGATTCTGGTTCTGATGATGCTGGTTCTGATGATCCTGGTTCTGATGATCCTGGTTCTGATGATGCTGGTTCTGGTGATGCTGGTTCTGGTGATGCCGGTTCTGGTGATGCCGGTTCTAGAGATCCTGGTTCTAGAGATCCTGGTTCTAGAGATCCTGGTTCTGGTGATCCTGGTTCTGGTGATGCTGGTTCTGGTGATGCTGGTTCTGGTGATTCCGGTTCTGGTGATCCTGGTTCTGGTGATGCTGGTTCTGGTGATGCCGGTTCTGGTGATGCCGGTTCTGGTGATGCCAGTTCTGATGATGCTGGTTCTGGTGATGCTGGTTCTGGTGATGCCGGTTCTGGTGATGCTGGTTCTGGTGATGCCGGTTCTGGTGATGCTGGTTCTGTGATGCTGGTTCTGATGATGCTGGTTCTGGTGATCCTGGTTCTGGTGATCCTGGTTCTGGTGATGCCGGTTCTGGTGATGCTGGTTCTGGTGATGCCGGTTCTGGTGATGCTGGTTCTGGTGATGCTGGTTCTGGTGATGCCGGTTCTGGTGATGCCGGTTCTAGAGATCCTGGTTCTAGAGATCCTGGTTCTAGAGATCCTGGTTCTGGTGATCCTGGTTCTGGTGATGCTGGTTCTGGTGATGCTGGTTCTGGTGATTCCGGTTCTGGTGATCCTGGTTCTGGTGATGCTGGTTCTGGTGATGCCGGTTCTGGTGATGCCGGTTCTGATGATGCTGGTTCTGGTGATGCTGGTTCTGGTGATGCTGGTTCTGGTGATCCTGGTTCTGATGATCCTGGTTCTGGTGATGCTGGTTCTGGTGATCCTGGTTCTGATGATGCCGGTTCTGGTGATGCCGGTTCTGGTGATGCCGGTTCTGATGATGCCGGTTCTGATGATGCCGGTTCTGATTATGCCGGTTCTGGTGATCCTGGTTCTGATGATGCTGGTTATGGTGATGCCGGTTCTGGTGATGCCGGTTCTGGTGATGCCGGTTCTGGTGATGATGCTGGTTCTGATGATGCTGGTTCTGATGATGATGCTGGTTCTGGTGATGCTGGTTCTGGGGATGCTGGTTCTGGTGATGCTGGTTCTGATGATGCTGGTTCTGGTGATCCTGGTTCTGATGATGCTGGTTCTGGTGATCCTGGTTCTGATGATCCTGGTTCTGATGATGCTGGTTCTGTACAATATAGGGGGCGTCCTCCTTAGTCTCTCCATCGTGTATTGCTGACTGCTCAATCACGGGTTGTAGTTGCACTAAATCATTGCTATGGGCTCCTCCCATCCAATCAGATTGTGTCTCCAGTCTCATTGGCTTAAAGTTGGACATTTGATGCTCATTCCGTATTGAATAGAATATATCTTATTGATTGTCACATTCTATATTTCTAGTACTGTGGAATATTCACTGACAGATTTTCTGCTGCTGTGTTTTATACAGGAGGGATATCCTGACCGAACATTCATGGCGCCGGACTGCTTCCATTTTGGCGCAAAAGCTCACGCACAGAGCGCCCTCGGCTTATGGATTAACATGGTTAGATCATTTAACATTCTATCAAGTTCTGGGAAAGAGATGTAACATCGTTTATAAACATTTATCAGGCAGGAGATAGATACATGATAACATTGTTTATAAACATTGTTCAAACAGGAGATAGAGAGATACAAAGTAACATTGTTTATAAACATTTATCAGACCGGAGATAGAAAAATACAAAGAAACATTGTTTATAAACCTTGTTCAGATGGGAGATAGAGAGATACAAAGTAACATTGTTTATAAATAATGATCAGAAAAGAGATAGAGAGATACAAAGTAACAGTGTTTATAAACATTGATCAGATGGGTGATGGAGAGATACAAAGTAACATTGTTTATAAACATTGATCAGATGGGTGATGGAAAGATACAAAGTAACATTGTTTATAAACATTGATCAGACGGGAGATAGAGAGATACAAAGTAACATTGTTTATAAACATTGATCAGACGGGAGATAGAGAGATACAAAGTAACATTGTTTATAAACATTGATCAGAGAGGAGATAGAGAGATACAAAGTAACATTGTTTATAAACATTGACTAGACCGGAGATAGAGAGATACAAAGTAACATTGTTTATAAACATTGATCAGACGGGAGATGGAGAGATACAAAGTAACATTGTTTATAAACATTGATCAGACGGGAGATAGAGAGATACAAAGTAACATTGTTTATAAACATTGATCAGACCGGAGATAGAGAGATACAAAGTAACATTGTTTATAAACATTGATCAGATGGGAGATAGAGAGATACAAAGTAACATTGTTTATAAACATTGATCAGATAGGAGATAGAGAGATACAAAGTAACATTGTTTATAAACATTGATTAGATGGGAGATAGAGAGATACAAAGTAACATTGTTTATAAACATTGATCAGATAGGAGATAGAGAGATACAAAGTAACATTGTTTATAAACATTGATCAGATGGGTGATAGAGAGATACAAAGTAACATTGTTTATAAACATTGATCAGACAGGAGATAGAGAGATACAAAGTAACATTGTTTATAAACATTGTTCAGACAGGACAGTACGGAAAACATTAATAGATCAGCTGTTGAGTCTAAGCTCATCTACTCTGTCACTACAAGCCATGAATGTTTGCTGTGAATGGTCTTCTTGTACTAATATATTTCTTTTCGTCTTCCAGTTTGAGCCAGTCGGCCAGAAGAGCGACAAGCTGGGAATTGATGAAAGCGTTGGTGTAGTCTGCCCCCCACAGGTAGGAAACAGAATTGCTGACATTTGTAAAAGAAACAAATATGCTGTACAATATATCATTATTATTATTATTATATTATCATTATTATTATAGAGGATTTATATGACACCAACATTTTATGCCGAGCTTTACAATATAAAAGGGAGAAAATACAATAATATACAAGAGGATAAGGAGGACCTGCTCAGAAGAGCTTACAATCTAATATATAATGATTGTATATACAATATATAGAAGCTATGAGTGAGAATAAAGGAGCCGACTGAGAGAGAGAGAATTGGGGCTAATGAGGCCATTCCAGATGTTGTTATGTAATTGGATCATGGGCACACAGCCTGGCAGGCTGGGAAAGGGGGGGACGAGCAAGCGCCCCCCCCCCCCCCCTCCTGAACCTTACAAAGCCACATGCCCTCAACATGGGGCGTGCTTTGGGGCGGGGGGGCAGAGCCCCTTGACTCCATGTTGATGGCTACAAGGGCCTCTTCCTGACAACCCTGGGCAGGGGTTATGTGGGTCTGGAAGAGGGTTTATGGGTGGAGTCGTGATGTCAGTAGACTCCCCGCCCACCTCTACACTTCCCTTATCAACATGCATTTTCTCCTGTGTATTTCTTACACTGAACTTCTGCTATGATCACTAACATCCAGTCAATGCTTTCTACCTTTGTCGGGATTGGGAGTCTTCATTTCATAATTAGAGACCCGTTAAAGCCCAACTCTAACCCAAACCAGGATTGAAGCTTCGGATAGATTTGGGAAGGGTTGGACATTAGACAATCGACAAACGAACATAGATGTTCATTTACGTTTCATTCGTTTTTTTCTTTTTTTTTTGTTTTGCGGATCAATTCGTTATGATCGAAATTCGTTATTTTGAATAAATTCGTAAATTCGAAAAATACAGAATTTTGGAAAAATTTGAAAATTTAGATTTGGATTTTGAAATTCTAATGCGGCGTACACACGGTCGGAATTTCCGATGGAAACAGTCCGATGGGAGCTTTTCATCGGATTTTCCGACCGTGTGTATGGTCAACGGTCTTTTTCTGTCATAATTTCCGACGGACTTTGGATTGAGAACCTGTTCTCAATTTTTCCGACGGAAAACCTTTCTATCGGATTTTCCGATCGTGTGTATGCAATTCCGACACGCAAAATTCCGACGCATGCTCGGAAGCATTAAACTTCCCTCTTATAGTGCTGTCGAACGTGTTTTATGCCGCTGTGTTATTGACCGTCGGAATTTGGTGTGATCGCGTGTAGGCAACACAGCTTGAGCGGAATTCCGTGGGAATTCCGTTGGAAAAACCGTCAGAGTTTTTTCTGACAAGAATTCCGATCGTGTGTACGCGGCATAAGATTCAGGAATTTGAAAATCCAAAAATTTGAAAATCCAAAAATAAAAACGAAAATCTGAAAATGTGAAAATTCGAAAAATCATAAATAATAACTAACTAACTAAAAAAAAAAAAAATAATTATTTTTTTTTTTTTTTCTTGGTTTGTTTTGGGTGTTGAATAGCTGTATCTGGAAAGAATGTATCTAAAGCGTGTATTTGGAATGTTTATCATGTATATATGTGTACAAAGAAAATAAATAAAAAGATTACTGAATTTAAAAAAAATAATAACTAACTATTAAATTAGAAGTATTGGAATTTCCTTTCAAATTTGGCTGTTAGTGAACGAAACTAATTTATGCGAAGTTCCGAATTATCACAAATAACGA
Organism: Lithobates sylvaticus; assembly: GCA_028564925.1. Lineage (NCBI taxonomy): Eukaryota > Metazoa > Chordata > Amphibia > Anura > Ranidae > Lithobates > Lithobates sylvaticus. The sequence continues at coordinate 2,603,431 of CM053028.1, read as the reverse complement.
ATGTTGCATCTAAACGAATGGAATGTAACAAATTAATATTAATAAATAATAATAATAAAACATTTTATTATTATTATTAATAATTTGTTACATTCTATTCGTTTAGATGCAACATTCGTTATTTGTGATAATTGGTAACTTCGGATAAATTCGTATTCGTTACGTTCACTAACAGCCAAATTTTTTTTTTTATTCTTTATTTATACCAATTTTTTTCACATACAAAAACAGATACATTTAAAAGAAACAAAAAGTCAACAGTTCATTTTTTACCAAGTCAATGAACTTTTTCTCGTTTACTTTTCTGTTAAGACTTTTATATTTATTACCCCCCCCCTCCCCCCCCAATCCTTCCCCCTCCCTTCCCCAGGGCATGTTCCAATCCTTAATTTTCCTTCGTTTCTCTTCTTCCTTCTTTTCCCTCTTCTTTTATTGGGTCATAATTTCTGCGTATTTCCAAGTTTTTTTAAACGCTATCCAGCTATCCCACTTATCTTTGTAAACTTTCCCTTCGTCTTCTTTCCACTCCGGGACTAGTCTATCCGATTTGTAACTATTGTTTACTCCTATTATCCACTCTTGCAATTTAGGGCTTTCCGTTTCCCGCCAATTTTTGGGTATAAGACTTTTAGCTACATTTATCATGATGGAGACAACCGACTCTCTGTATTGCTTACTTGAATTCTCGACTCCATGAAACAAGCATATCCAGGGGTCTTGTGGTATTTCTTTATTTGTAATATCCTTTATCAATTCAAGGAACTAACAGCCAAATTTGAAAGGAAATTCCAATACCTATAATTTAATAGTTAGTAATAGTTATTATTTCAGATTTCCAATTTTGTTTATTTTTTTAATTTTCGGATTTGCGTTCTTATTTTTGGATTTTCATTCTTTTTGAATTTTGGGATTTTCATTCTTATTTGCGATTTTTTTCGAATTTTTGGGATTTTCGAATTTTTGAATTTCCTAATTTCCGAATTCAGATTTTCAAATTTCGGATTTTCAAATTTTTTTTTTTTCTTAAAATTTTCGGATTTGCGTTATTATTTTTGGATTTTCGTTCTTTCGAATTTTTGGATTTTCATTCTTATTTTCGTTTTTTTTTTTTTAGAATTTTTAGGATTTTCTAATTTTTGAATTTCCTAATTTCCGAATTCAGATTTTCAAATTTCAGATTTTCAATTGACAATTTGGTGTGCAAACCCAGTGGACCCAACACTACAACATATCCAAATTTGGGGTTCCTAGAACTAAGTGGCCCCGAGATACGGGGGCCCCAAAGTCGGTTCGGACAAATGTCATTCTCTGCTGCAGAAAAGTGCTTGACATTTTCCGACCCGAATTTGGGGCCCCCGTATCTCTGGGGGCCACTTGGAGCTAGGAACCTCAAATTTAGTGTGCAAACCCAGTGGAACCAACACTACAACATATTCCTAGCACCAAGTGGCCCCGAGATACGGGGCCCCAAATTTGGTCAACTGTGTCCATCTGCAGCAATGTCATTTCGGGACCCTTTGGGTCCAGAAACCCCAAATTTTGGGGCATCTAGGAACCCTTATCTACAGAGTTTGAAGTTTGGGGGACCTATGGCTGCAAATGGGCACAGTGAGGCTGCAAATGGGCATTGTTGACCCTCTTTTCCACTTACAGTAGCTGCGCATTTCTCACCCTAGGCTTATACTCGAGTCAATAAGTTTTCCCATTTTTTTGTGGTAAAATTAGGTGCCTCGGCTTATATTCGGGTCGGCTTATACTCGAGTATATATACGGTATTTCATGAATGTCATTTCATTGTACGATGCGGCCAGTCCCCCTCCCCCCATGATTACTGGTTCATACATCGTGTCTCCTCCTCTAGGGTGACCCCTATGTGAAGACCGCAAAGAACAGCAACTATGTCTATCCGACCGTTACTACCGATCCGGTGAGTACTCCAGTAATGATTATTTTTTTTTATCGGCCAATGGGAAGCACTTTCACGTCCCCTGTAAGAGAAGAATGCAGAATTATCATTCCACTTTTCTAAACACGTTTTTAGGAATAAATGTTTTTTTTTTAATATATTTAGAAGTATAAAATGTATTGAAAAGTGTCTTTGCTTCCAGGGGCATCACAACAAATGATGTGCAGATTTGGATACTGTACAAAACAAACACAAGAGGGCGCCTTCATCTTGGTGTAGCAAGTTATTAAAAAGGATAAAAAGACAATAAAAATGCACTCACTAGCTAAAAGTGGATAAAGGCTTGTCATGGTCACAATGATGATGACAGGAAGTGGAGGGGTGTGACTACATCGTGTAGCCACACCCCTTCACTTCCTGTCATCTTCACCCAGCCGAGAGAGGTGCTGTTTGGTGTAGCAAGTTATTAAAAAGAATAAAAAGACAATAAAAATGCACTCACTAGCTAAAAGTGGATAAAGGCTTGTCATGGTCATGATGATGATGATGACAGGAAGTGGAGGGGTGTGACTACATCGTGTAGCCACACCCCTTTACTTCCTGTCATTTTCACCCAGCCGAGAGAGGTGCTGTTTGGAGCCGCAGCCATCTTGCATCGTTCAGGAAGGTGCTGTTGTTTATGTTCCAGCCTGAAGCCTGACAGCTGCACTTCCATCAAGAACTCTACTTCAGCCCGCCACGTGCCCGCTGAGCTCTGCAGCCTCACGTGGCACCTACGGAGGTCTATATGGGTTTATGAAAAGCCTTGATCCACTTTTAACTAGTGAGTGCATTTTTATTCTTTTTTAATAAATCACTACACCTAGATGGAGGCGCCCCCGTGTGCTTGTTTTATTACAGTATCTCACAAAAGTAAGTACACCCCTCAGTCACATTTTTGTAAATCTTTTCTTCTCTCTTTTCATGTGACAACACTGAAGAAATGACACTTGTCTACAATGTAAAGTAGTGAGTGTACAGCTTGTATAACAGTGTAAATTTGCCGTCCCCTCAAAATAACTCAACACAATAAAGTCTAAACCGCTGGCAACAAAAGTCAGTACACCCCTAAGTGAAAATCTCTAAATTGGGCCCAATTAGCCATTTTCCCTCCCGGTGTCATGTGACTCGTTAGTGTTACAAGGTCTCAGGTGTGAATGGGGAGCAGGTGTGTTAAATTTGGTGTTATCGCTCTCACTCTCTCATACTGGTCACTGGAAGTACAACATGTCACCTCATGGCAAAGAACTCTCTGAGAATCTGAAGATAAGAATTGTTGCTCTACATAAAGATGGCCGAGGCTATAAGAAGATTGCCGAGACCCTGAAACTGATCTGCAGCACGGTGGCCAAGACCATCCAGCGGTATAACAGGACAGGTTCCACTCAGAACAGGCCTCGCCATGGTCCACCAAAGAAGTTGAGGTCACGTGCTCAGCGTCATATCCGGAGGTTGTCTTTGGGAAATAGACATATGAGTGCTGCCAGCATTGCTGCAGAGGTTGTAGGGGTGGGGGGTCAGCCTGTCAGTGCTCAGACCATACGCCGCACACTGCATCAAATTGGTCTACATGGCTGTCGCCCCAGAAGGAAGCCTCTTCTAAAGATGATCCACAAGAAAGTCCACAAACAGTTTGCTGAAGACAAGCAGACTAAGGACATGGATTACTGGAACCACGTCCTGTGGTCTGATGAGACCAAGATAAAGGTATTTGGTGTCAGATGGTGTCAGGCGTGTGTGGGGGCAACCAGGAGAGGAGGACAAAGACAAGTGTGTCTTGTCTATAGGGATGAGCCGAACACCCCCGGGTTCGGTTCGCACCAGAACCTTCGAACCGACCGAAAGTTCGCGCGAATTTTCGAACCCTATACGTTATAATGGACGCGAACGTTCGAAATCAAAAGTGCTAATTACAACGGCCAATATGCATGTTAATGTCATAAAACAGGTTTGGGGACCCGGGTCCTGCCCCAGGGGACATATATCAATGCAAAAAGAACTTTTAAAAACTAACGTTTTTTCGGGAGCAGTCATTTTAATGATGCATAAAGTGAAAAAAAAAAAGTGAAATTTTCCTTTAAATATGGTACCTGGGGGGTGTCTAAAGTATGCCTGTGAAGTGGCATGTGTTTCCCGTGTTTAGAACTGTCCTTGCACAAAATGACATTTGTAAAGGAAAAAAAGAAGCCATTTAAAACCACTTGCGGCTTTAGGTTTGTTCTTAAGTAGAATCTGAACAGGTACATTATGAAGTGTAGCTCCATCCCAAAAAAATCTATTTTTATGCTTTTTGGAGAACATAGGGAGGGGTTATCACCCCTGTAACATTTGCTGTCTTTGCACATCTGTTCAGAACATGTCACCTCACTTTCCGTCCCAATGACAAATGTTTTTGGAAAAGTGGGGTTTTAATTGAAACAAGGATTGGTGATAAAGCATCAGTAGAGAGGAGATACCTTTTTCCCAAATTAAATCTAACATGATAGAATTTCCCTTCCTAGGGGTAGATTTCCTCTCACTTCCTGTTTTCTATTTCCGTTTGCAAGTAGGATTCGTTTGTAAGTTGGATGTTTGAAAGTAGGGCCTGCCGTATATACTCTGCAGAAATTTGCCCTATTAGATGTTGGTGTAGCCACAAGACTGGTGGGCACAGGAATGGGCCCTGCTGTGAGTTATTAGATCAAGATTTGTAATTGCATGCACCTGTTGAACAGGGCAGAAAAATTGGGCCTTTGGTGGTGGTGGTGGTGGACGGTGTTGCCACAAGACTGTAAGCCCTCACAGTGACTCTTGGTGGGCGCAGGAATGGGCCCTGCTGTGAGTTATTAGATCAAGATTTGTAATTGCAAGCACCTGATGAACAGGGCAGAAAAATTGGGCCTTTGGCGGTGGTGGTGGACGGTGTTGCCACAAGACTGTAGGCCCTCATAGTTACTCTTGGTGGGCGCAGGAATGGGCCCTGCTGTGAGTTATTAGATCAAGATTTGTAATTGCAAGCACCTGATGAACAGGGCAGAAAAATTGGGCCTTTGGCGGTGGTGGTGGACGGTGTTGCCACAAGACTGTAGGCCCTCATAGTTACTCTTGGTGGGCGCAGGAATGGGCCCTGCTGTGAGTTATTAGATCAAGATTTGTAATTGCAAGCACCTGATGAACAGGGCAGAAAAATTGGGCCTTTGGCGGTGGTGGTGGACGGTGTTGCCACAAGACTGTAGGCCCTCATAGTTACTCTTGGTGGGCGCAGGAATGGGCCCTGCTGTGAGTTATTAGATCAAGATTTGTAATTGCAAGCACCTGATGAACAGGGCAGAAAAATTGGGCCTTTGGCGGTGGTGGTGGACGGTGTTGCCACAAGACTGTAGGCCCTCATAGTTACTCTTGGTGGGCGCAGGAATGGGCCCTGCTGTGAACTATTAGATCAAGATTTGTAATTACCCGCCCCTGTTAAACAGGGGCTGAAAAATTGTGCCTTAGGCACTGGTGCTGGTGCCACAACACTGCAACCCCTCACAGAGACTGTACTTGGAGCACAGCAGTCACACGTGTTGCGAAGCATTTTTTAAAAAATTGTAAGTACACGCCCCTGTTAAACAGGGGCTGAAAAAATTGTGCCTTAGGCACTGGTGTGGTGGCATGGATCATTGAGGAGGAGGAAGAGGATAGTCAGTGAACATAAGAGGACAGTCACTCAGCATCAGCATAGGCAGTCTTGAAGGGATGTGACATTAAAAATTATTCGGTTATATCCGCCTCAGGTGCCTGGTAGCTGGTGGTGATCCAAGACTGATTCATTTTGATGAATGTCAGTCGATCAACCGAGGCGGTGGACAGGCGCACCCTATGATCAGTCACAAATCCTCCAGCAGCACTGAATGTGCGTTCGGAAAGAACGCTGGAGGCAGGACAGGCCAGTAGCTCAATTGCATACTGTGCAAGCTCTGGCCAGTGATCCATCCTCAGGACCCAGTAAGCCAGAGGATTTTTGGTGGGAAAGGTGTCCAAGTCTGACCTTGCCCCAAGGTATTCCTGCACCATGTATATCAGACGCTGGCGATGGTTGCTGGAACCGATCATACCTTGGGGCTGCGGACTAAAAAATTGTCTGAACGCATCGGTCAGACGTCCACCTTCCCCACCGCTCCTTCTGCCACTGACCGAAGCCTCAGCAACTCGTCGCCCAGGACCAGGAGTTTGTAGCCTCCCAGTTTCTGGGAACGCGTTGCATAGACCTTTCTGCAAGGCCTCCCTGAGATGTCTCATCCTCTGCGACGGCAAGATAAGGTCCGCAACCTTACCCTTGTACCGTGGATCAAGGAGAGTGGCCAGCCAGTAATGGTCCCTCTCCTTGATCCGAAGAACACGAGGATCCTTCCGCAGGCTTTGCAGGATCAGGGAGGCCATGCAGCGTAGGTTAGCTGAGGCATTCGGTCCGGAGTCTTCTGGGTCACTGAGGATGACATGATCGCCAGCCACCTCCTCCCAGCCACGTACAAGTCCACTGGTTTGTTGGGACTGTACATCATCCCTAAAAGACTGCTGCTGCTGATGCTGAGTGCCAGGCTCCACCTCCATGCTCACACAATCCTCCTCCTCCTCCTCCTCCTCCTCATCCTCTTCCTGTGTGATGGGTGGGACAGAAGGAACACTGTCCGGATAAAGGGGGCCTTGAGAGGCAAGGAAGTCCTCCTCTTCCTGCCTCTGTTCTGCCTCAAGTGCCCTGTCCATTATCCCATGCAGCGTATGCTCCAACAGGTGGACAAGAGGGACAGTGTCACTGATGCATGCACTGTCACTGCTCACCATCCTCGTGGCCTCCTCAAATGGTGAGAGGACAGTGCATGCATCCCTGATCATGCTCCACTGACGTGGGGAAAAAAAACCAAGCTCCCCTGACCCTGTCCTGGTGCCGTAGTCGCAAAGGTACTCATTGATGGCCCTCTGCTGCGTGTGCAGTCGCTGCAGCATGGCCAACGTTGAGTTCCACCTGGTGGGCATGTCACATATTAGGCGGTTCTTGGGCAGGTTCAGCTCCTTTTGCAGCTCAGTCAGCCGAGCACTGGCATTATAAGATCGGCGGAAATGCACACAGACTTTCCTGGCCTGCCTCAGGACATCCTGTAAGCCTGGGAACCTGCCCAAGAACCGCTGCACCACCAGGTTGAGGACGTGAGCCATGCAGGGCACATGGGTGAGCTGCCCCTGTCGCAGGGCGGAGAGGAGGTTGGTGCCATTGTCAGAAACGACCATTCCTGGCTTAAGCTGACGTGGCGTCAACCACCTCTCGGCCTGCCCCTGCAGAGCTGCCAGAACCTCTGGCCCAGTGTGGCTCCTGTCCCCCAAACACACCAGCGCAAGCACGGCATGGCATCTTTTTGCCTGCGTACTTGCGTAGCCCCTTGTACGCCTACGGAGCACCGCTGGTTCCAAGGACAGAGCACTGGAGGAAGAAGAAGAGGAGGGGGTGGAGGAGAGAGGTGTGTCACAACCAGTAGCAGTAGTAGCGTTTTGGAGGCGTGGTGGCGGAACAACCTCCAACACTACTGCACCTTGTCCTGCATCCCTCCCAGCTGCCAATAGAGTGACCCAATGGGCCGTGAAAGAAAGGTACCGTCCCTGTCCATGCCTGCTGGACCATGAGTCAGCGGTAATATGCACCTTACCGCTGACCGCCCTGTCCAGCGAGGCATGGACATTGCCCTCCACATGCCGGTAGAGAGACGGAATCGCCTTCCGCAAGAAAGTGGCGTTTGGGAACCTGCCACTGAGGAACCGCACATTGAACAAACTCACGGAAGGGGGCCGAGTCTACCAACTGAAAAGGCAGCAGTTGAAGTGCTAGCAATTTAGCCAGGCTAGCATTCAACCGCTGGGCATGTGGATGGCTGGGAGTGTACTTCTTTCTACGGTCCAGCAGCTGGGGCAGGGAAATTTGCCTGCTGCAATCGGACGTCGGTGTACTGCAAGTACTTGGTTGTGACACACCTAATTCTACACCTTCAGTCCTCTCAGAGCAGCTTTCAGAGAGGACTGAAGGTGTAGTGGGGATGGAGATCCCAGCTGAGGAGGAGCAAGGAGAGGTCCGCTTAGTTCTTTGGTGTGGGTCTTTTATGTGTGCCTGCCAACGAGCTGCATGGCAGGTCGCCATATGTCTGGTCATGCTTGTCGTGCCCAAGCGGCTGATGTTTTGGCCACGCGAGATACGCTTGAGACAAATATTGCAAATAGCAGTGGTGCGATCTGCTGCACTCGTCTCAAAAAAGGCCCACACCAAAGAACTTTTCTGATAACGTGCAGAGGCAGCGCCCTGCACAGGCGGAGCTCTGCGGTGTTGTACAGTTGCTGTGCTGGCCTCTACCTGGCCTCCAGGGGGCATCCTGCCTCGTTGGACATGTGACGCCGCATCCTCCTCCTCCTCGTCCTCCTCCTCATCCTCTCTCCCTTCAGGCACCCACGTGGAGTCAGTGACCTCATCATCCCCTCCCTCTTCACCACTAGAGCAAACCTGGCAGTAAGCTGCAGCTGGTGGAACAGTACTGCCAGATTCCTCAAGCTGGGTATCGTCATCCGAGCCTTCGAATCGTTGGGCATCCTCCTGGAGCATGTACCCAACACTGTGCTCAAAGAGTTCGGGGGACTCCTCAGGAGGACATGGTGGGTCTAGGGAAGGGGTGGCTGATGATGCTCTGTCAGTACCCTGAGCCTGGGTGAGAGAGGATGAGGAGGATGAGGAGGGCTTGGTCATCCATTCTACCAAGCCTTCAGCATGATGCGGCTCCACATGTCCAGCTGCCGAAAACAAAGACGCGCGTGTCCCATGGCCACGTGCTGATGACGATGCACGACCACGTCCACGTCCACGGCCACGTCCACTAGAAACAGAGCCTGCCTGCCCTGTGTTCTTGGCTCTGCACGCTCTGCCTCCCCTTGGCGGTCTTCCAGCCATTGTAGTCGGTAGTCCTGTGGGTGCTGCTGAGAAGAATATATAGGAGCTCTGTGTGATGCCACTAACACACTAGAAGTCCTGTGGGTGCTTCTGCAAAGAAAATAGAGGAGCTCTGTGTGATGCCACTAACACACTAGAAGTCCTGTGGGTGCTGCTGAGAAGAATATATAGGAGCTCTGTGTGATGCCACTAACACACTAGAAGTCCTGTGGGTGCTTCTGCAAAGAAAATAGAGGAGCTCTGTGTGATGCCACTAACACACTAGAAGTCCTGTGGTGCTGCTGAGAAGAATATATAGGAGCTCTGTGTGATGCCACTAACACACTAGAAGTCCTATGGGTGCTTCTGCTAAGAAAATAGAGGAGCTCTGTGTGATGCCACTAACACACTAGAAGTCCTGTGGGTGCTGCTGAGAAGAAAATATAGGAGCTCTGTGTGATGCCACTAACACACTACAAGTCCTATGGGTGCTTCTGCAAAGAAAATAGAGGAGCTCTGTGTGATGCCACTAACACACTAGAAGTCCTGTGGGTGCTTCTGCAAAGAAAATAGAGGAGCTCTGTGTGATGCCACTAACACACTAGAAGTCCTGTGGGTGCTGCTGAGAAGAATATATAGGAGCTCTGTGTGATGCCACTAACACACTAGAAGTCCTATGGGTGCTTCTGCAAAGAAAATAGAGGAGCTCTGTGTGATGCCACTAACACACTAGAAGTCCTGTGGGTGCTGCTGAGAAGAATATATAGGAGCTCTGTGTGATGCCACTAACACACTAGAAGTCCTGTGGGTGCTTCTGCAAAGAAAATAGAGGAGCTCTGTGTGATGCCACTAACACACTAGAAGTCCTATAGGTGCTTCTGGGAACAAAATATAGCTCTGTGTGTGTGATGGGACTAACACACTACAAGTCCTATAGGTGCTTCTGGTAACAAAATATAGGAGCTCTGCCTGCCTGCCACGAACACACTACAAGTCCTATAGGTGCTTCTGGGAACAAAATATAGGAGCTCTGCCTGCCTGCCACGAACACACTACAAGTCCTATAGGTGCTTCTGGGAACAAAATATAGGAGCTCTGCCTGCCTGCCACGAACACACTACAAGTCCTATAGGTGCTTCTGGGAAGAAAATATAGGAGCTCTGCCTGCCTGCCACGAACACACTACAAGCCCCTCTTTCTCAATCAATCTTTGTAACTGAATCTATCTAACTCAATCTCTGTAAGTGAATCTCTCTACCTAACTAAATCCAGCAGAGTGTCACAGATCTATCCTGCTCAATCTGCGCCGGAACAGCATGTGACCGGCGCAGACGGCGTGGCGGCCTTTTATAGGGGGGGGGCGTGTACTACAGCCCCTGAGCTGTAATTGGCTACAGGCGTCCTGCCTGTAGCCAATTATGGCTCTTCGAGTTTCCGGGGCTGTGATTGGCCAAGCATGCGGGGTCACAGTGCATGCTTGGCCAATCATCAGCCAGCAATGCACTGCGCCGGCCGCGCCGGCCGCAATGCATTGCGGGGCCGCTCGCATCACACGAACGTGATGCGAGCGGCCAAAATAGTTCTGGGCTCGCCGAGCGAGCGAACGCCCGGTGCTCGATGCGAACGTGGGTTCGCATCGAGCACCGGGCCCATCCCTACTTGTCTACAGTCAGGCATGGTGGTGGGAGTGTCATGGTGTCATGGTGGTGGGAGTGTCATGGTGGTGGGAGTGTCATGGTGGGGGGATGGTCATGGTGGGGGGATGGTCATGGTCTGGGGCTGCATGAGTGCTGCCGGCACTTTGGGGCTACAGATCATTGAGGGGACCATGAATGCCAACATGTACTGTGACATACTGAAGCAGAGCATGATCCCCTCCCTTCAGAGACTGGGCCGCAGGGCAGTATTCCAACATGATAACCACCCCAAACACACCTCCAAGACCACCACTGCCTTGCTAAAGAAGCTGAGGGTAAAGGTGATGGACTGGCCAAGCATGTCTCCAGACCTAAACCCTATTGATCATCTGTGGGACATCCTCAAGCGGAAGGGGGAGGAGCGCAAGGTCTCCAACATCCACCAGCTCCGTGATTTCATCATGGAGGAGGGGAAGAGGACTCCAGTGACAACCTGTGAAGCTCTGGTGACCTCCATGCCCAAGAGGGTGAAGGCAGTGCTGGAAAATAATGGCGGCCACACAAAATATGGACACTTTGGGCCCAATTTGGACATTTTCACTTAGGGGTGTCCTGACTTTTGTTGCCAGCGGTTTAGACATTAATGGCTGTGTGTTGAGTTATTTTGAGGGGACGGCAAATTTACACTGTTATACAAGCTGTACACTCACTACTTTACATTGTAGACAAGTGTCATTTCTCCTGAGCTGCCCTTTCTGAGTCAGAGCTAGAGCTTTTGAATTGGCAGGGAGCCTGAGCTTTGCAGAGCTATCAGTCTGACTCAGCAGAGGACGCAGTGCACCTCTGCAGAGAGACCGCTGCTTAGACACCGAGGCAAAGGTTCCTTCTCTGCAGCATGCTGGCAGGGAACAGGCTTTTCTTCTTTTCTTCACAAGCTGTGGCTGCTTTGTAAACGAAATGATCTTTTTAGACTCTGCACACCTTCTGTGATGATGGACATGAAATGTATTAAGTGGATGTAAATGATCATTTCGGTTGATGTGTTTTGCTTTCTTGTTTCTAGGTGTACGGCAGCCAGGTGCAGTGTACAGACCGATCGAAATCCCCACAAGTCCCAACCTCTGGTAATACTTCCTTGTCACAACTACTACAGAAACTATACAGGGAGCTTTCACCCGGAGCTTCGCCACTCATTCCTGTAACAGATATAATGTATCCATCATCCATCATCTATCAGGGGGTCAAAGGTCACAGAGAATCAAGGGTCAGAGGTCCCAGAGAGTCAGGGCTCAGAGATCCCAGAGAGTCAGGGCTCAGAGATCCCAGAGAGTCAGGGCTCAGAGGTCCCAGAGAGTCAGGGGTCAGAGGTCCCAGAGAGTCAGGGGTCAGAGGTCCCAGAGAGTCAGGGGTCAGAGGTCCCAGAGAGTCAGGGGTCAGAGGTCCCAGAAAGTCAGGGGTCAGAGGGTCAGGGGTCCCAGAGAGTCAGGGGTCAGAGGTCCCAGAGAGTCAGGGGTCAGAGGTCCCAGAGAGTCAGGGGTCAGAGTCAGGGGTCCCAGAGAGTCAGGGGTCAGAGGTCCCAGAGAGTCAGGGGTCAGAGGTCCCAGAGAGTCAGGGGTCAGAGGTCCCAGAGAGTCAGGGGTCAGAGGTCCCAGAAAGTCAGGGGTCAGAGGGTCAGGGGTCCCAGAGAGTCAGGGGTCAGAGGTCCCAGAGAGTCAGGGGTCAGAGGTCCCAGAGAGTCAGGGGTCAGAGTCAGGGGTCCCAGAGAGTCAGGGGTCAGAGGTCCCAGAGAGTCAGGGGTCAGAGGTCCCAGAGAGTCAGGGGTCAGAGGTCCCAGAGAGTCAGGGGTCAGAGGTCCCAGAGAGTCAGGGGTCAGAGGTCCCAAAGAGTCAGGGGTCAGAGGTCCCAAAGAGTCAGGGGTCAGAGGTCCCAGAGAGTCAGGGGTCAGAGGTCACAGAGAGTCAGGGGTCAGAGGTCACAGAGGGTCAGGGGTCCCAGAGAGTCAGGGGTCAGGGGTCCCAGAGAGTCAGGGGTCAGAGGTCCCAGAGAGTCAGTGGTCAGAGGTCCCAGAGAGTCAGGGGTCCCAGAGAGTCAGGGGTCAGAGGTCCCAGAGAGTCAGTGGTCAGTGGTCACAGAAGGTCAGAGGTCACAGTTGTGGTCTTTTCTCACACACCGTCTCATCTCCTCAGATGACATACAGAGGGCAACATTTATCTGTAATCCCCTGAAAACCCACCTGAACCTTCCGTTTAAATCAGTGAAATACATTCCCGTTGCATCAAAACCTAAGTTGTACAAAGTCTTAGGCTCCAGGCACACTGGAGCTCATAAACGGAAGTTTTTTGGAGTTTGGGTGTTTTTTTTAAAAGCCCATAAACTCCCCTCTATATAATCCTATGTGTCCATGCACACATGGGCTGCTCAGATGTGATAGGGGGGGGGGGGGGGGGGAAATGCTCAGCATAGAAACTCACTGAGAACTGAGCATGTGCAGAGCTGCCACCACCGCTCTGCAAAATCCCTATCTGCATTGGGGACATGGACAGGAGGGGGCGATAGAGAGCAGCAGGTATTTTGCAGAATACAGAAAAGGAATGTCGTAGTGATGAGTGAGTATGAACACCATGGAGTACAACATTTTATTCATCGTTTTTTATGATGAGGGTTTAGTGACACCAGGGGTCTCCAAACTACGGCCCTCCAGTTGTTCAGGAACTACAATTCCCATCATGCCCAGTCATGTCTGTAAATGTCAGAGTTTTACAATGCCTCATGGGACGTGTAGTTCCACAACAGCTGGAGGGCCGTAGTTTGGAGATCCCAACTGACAGACTAAATAACCCCTCTGCCCGCTGTCATTGTCCTGTGATTCCGAGATTATATCCTCTATGAGAGTAATAAACTCTACTAACATTTCATTTCAGTCCATGCACTGCGGCCGGCGGACATCACTGTAGTTGCAGCACTTGGCGATTCGCTGACGGTAAGAATTAATAATCATTTGAAATGGGCCAAAAAAACTGCTCTATAAAAAACGTATTTTATCCCTGAATTGATCCTGCCAAAAATACAAGGGGCTGATCATTTCCTGTACTAACAGTTCTCATTGTTCTCTCTGAGGACTACAAAACACCCCTCCCCCCCTGTTATGGAAAAGAGGAGAGTAAAAGGTGTTCTGTAGTCCCGCCCCTTGGGTGTCGATGCTCCTCTTCTACTGATGCAGTTCTGTGAGTAAGCGTTGCCCCCCCCCCCCCCCCCCATTGGGGCTGGATTTCTCAATGTAGGTTTTTTGTTTTTTTTTTATAGTGCAGGGAAAGTTTAACCACTTGACCACTGGGCAGTTAAACCCCCTTCCTAACCAGACCAATTTTCAGCTTTCGGTGCTCTCACACTTTGAATGACAATTACTCCGTCATACAACACTGTACAGTACCCAAATGAATTTTGTGTCCTTTTTTTCACACAAATAGAGCTTTCTTTTGGTGGTATTTGATCACCGCTGGGTTTTTTAATTTTTGCAATATAAATCAAAATATACTGAAAATTCTGTAAAAAAAAATAAAAAATTCTTTGTTTCTATTAAAAATTATTGCAGAGTATTGGCAGAATATTGGCGAATATTGGCGAGTATTAGCAAGTATTGGCAGAGTATCGGCAAGTATTGGCAGAGTATTACAGTGTTGCACAGTATTGGTAGAGTGTTGCACAATGGTTGCAGAGTATTGCACAGTGGTGGCAGAGCGTTGCACAGTGGTGGCAGAGCGTTGCACAGTGGTGGCAGAGCGTTGCACAGTGGTGGCAGAGCGTTGCACAGTGGTGGCAGAGCATTGCATAGTGGTGGCAGAGCATTGCAAAGTGGTGGCAGAGCATTGCACAGTGGTTGCAGAGAATTGCACAGTGGTGGCAGAGCATTGCACAGTGGTGGCAGAGCATTGCACAGTGGTGGCAGAGTATTGCACAGTGGTGGCAGAGCATTGCAAAGTGGTGGCAGAGCATTGCACAGTGGTTGCAGAGAATTGCACAGTGGTGGCAGAGCATTGCACAGTGGTGGCAGAGCATTGCACAGTGGTGGCAGAGCATTGCACAGTGGTGGCAGAGCATTGCACAGTGGTTGCAGAGAATTGCACAGTGGTGGCAGAGCATTGCACAGTGGTGGCAGAGCATTGCACAGTGGTGGCAGAGCATTGCACAGTGGTGGCAGAGTATTGCACAGTGGTGGCAGTGTATTGACCAGCGCTGTGGGCACTACACATCCAGCCCACAACGCTGGTACCGTCTCTCCCCCTCTCCGCTTCTCCCCTCTCTGTACCGATCGGTACAGGGAGGGGAGGGAGGAACCGGCGTCATGACGTGACGCCGGTTTGTGTACATGTGATCGCTCCGTCATTTGACAGAGCGATCACGTGGTAAACGGCCGCTATCAGCGGCTGTTTACCGTGATCCGTGATGCCACGGGTGTTCCTTAGTGCGCGCCCCAGGGGGCGCCCGGGAGCAAGTTTCTAGGAGGACGTCCACTTAGAACAAGCCGACCGCGCTGTGGCCGTCTTTCGACTATAGCGCGGTCGGCATGTGGTTAAAACCCCTTTCAGGTTATTTTGTTTTCTGCCTGCGTCCGTTACCTTACGTCACTTCGCATTTTGTCAGAAAGTGACCGGAGCCGATGCGAGTGCCCAGCGGGCGCGATGACCGCCGGGCTCCCGCAATCGCTCGTGACAGAGCAAGAACCAGGATGTGTGTGTGTAAACACACAGATCCCGGTTCTTTCAGGGGAGTAGAGACAGATCGTGTGTTCATACTATATATGAGCACCGATCTCTCTCTCTCCTCCTAGTCAGTCCCATCCCCCCCTACAGTTAGAACACAGTGAGGGAACACAGTTAACCCCTTGATCGCCCTCCTAGTGTTAACCCCTTCCCTGCCAGTGACAGCTATACAGTAATCAGTGCATTTTTATAGCACTGATCGTTGTATAATTGTCAATGGTCCCAAAAATGTGTCAAAAGTGTCTGATATGTCTGCCGCAATATCGCAGTCCCGATAAAAATATCAGATCGCCGCCATTACTAGTAAAAAAAATAATAAAAAATAAAAATGCCATTAAATCTATCCCCTATTTTGTAGATGCTATAACTTTTACTAAACATATGTAGATGAATACATATCGACCTAAACTGAGGAAAACATTCGTTTTTTTTGATAAAAAATGTGGGATATTTATTATAGAAAAAAGTAAAAGATATTTTGGGGTTATTTACAAAAGGCAAATCCACTTTGCACTATAAGTGCAAACTACAAGTGCAGAGTGCACTGAAAGTGCACTTGGAAGTGCAGTCGCTGTAAATCTAAGGGGTAGATTTGAAATGAGGGGAAGCTCTGCTGATTTTTATTATCCAATCATGAGCAAGCTAAAATTCAGTTTTTTTATTTTCCTTGCACATCCCCCTCGGATTTACAGCGACTGCACTTTCAAGTGCACTTTGCACTTGTAGATTGCACTTGTAGTGCAAAGTGGATTTGCCTTTAGTAAATAACCCCCTTTGTGTTTTTTTTTTTTCAAAATTGTCGCTCTTCTTTTGTTTATAGCGCAAAAAATGAAAACCGCAGAGGCGGTCAAATACCACCAAAAGAAATCTCTATTTGTGGGGAAAAAAGGACGTCAATTTTGTTTCGGTACAGAGTGTGTTACCAAGAAAACCAAATTGTTGCAATTTACAGCACAAATTTGGATACCAAAAAAACTTTTTACATACAATATAAATAAAAACATAATACAATATAAATCTTCTACTATTAAAATAATATTTAAAAAAATATTCAAAAAGGGGGAAGGAAGTTTTTGCAGCTGAGCTGACAGAGGAGAACACCGCAGGTGGCTACTTTGTTAAGGCTATTTTCACACTGGGGCGCTGGCTGCGCTGGCGGTAAAGTGGCGCTATATTTACCGCTTTACCATTTTTTTAGCTGCGCTATTCGGCCGCTAGCGGGGCGGTTTTACCCCCCACGAGCGGCCGAAAAAGGGTTAATACCGCCCGCAAACCGCCGCTGCAGCTGCGTTTTTTTGCGGGCGGGTTCGGGGGGCTGCCCCATTGTTTTCAATGGGAAGGCGCGCTATAGGAGCGGTAAATATACCGCTCCTACAGCGCACCAAAGGTGCGGCTTGCAGGACATTTTTCAGCGTCCTGCAAGCGCACCGCTGTTTCGGGTCGGTTTGCAGACGCTATTTTTAGCGCAATAGCGCCTGTAAACCGCCCCAGTGTGAAAGGGGCCTTACAAGCGTGTTAGATCCGTATAACTTGGGATCCACCCTGTCTGGTAAGAGGCCATTTAAATCTTTCTTTCTCTGAAGTAAGAATATGCAGCGCTGAATATCACGGAGATCCATGCTTGGCACTGAATACACATAGACTGGATTTATTCACCAGATGTGGACTTTTATCACTGGGTTGTTTAACCATTTATGATCACTGTGTTTATTTATTTTTTGTTTCAATATGGTGGACATGGCTGTGCAACTTCAGCAATTTCTGAAAAACACAACCGTGAACAAAAGCTTCTCCCCTCCATTTATAGTGTTGAACTACAGATCATCCATTACTGTGTGTTCCACAACCTTCCATTATTGTTTAATATCCCATTCCAGGCTGGGAACGGCATTGCCTCCGACCCCGGAGACGTTCTGGATGTGCTCAGTCAGTACCGCGGATTATCCTGGAGGTAAGCAGAACACAATCCAGACATTACACGGGATATACTCTGTATATGTATGACCTGTATATACTATAGGTCAGCCTTGAAGTTTCTTCAGGGGGTAACTTGGCAAAATGCCTAAAAATGTATGACATTTGTTTATACAAGGCAGCAGGCGGATCACGCCGGCCCTTTAGTTCAGTGGCGTCTCCAGCTTTCATATTTAGGGGGGGCACATGGGGGGACAGGGACAAAAGTAGGGGGGCAACTATAAAATGCAATTTTACTACGATCCCCAGGGTGGCAGAAAACAAGAGATATATGTCACCAGCATACCAAGAAAATATAAGGGTCCAAAGCAGTGGGAGAACTATCAGGGTTGCAAAGTTTGTCTTGCCACCGGGCCTTGGTGTTCTGCCACTGTGGTGTTCCCCAGCCTCCTCTTGCCTAAGTGCCAAGACCAGCCATAGGCAGTTTAAATCTCAGCTGGTTCAGCAGGAACTGGCTGAGGTTTGAACCATTAATGAGCAGGCTGAATGTACCAAGTTGATCGATCAAATTGGGAACAACCAGCCTGCCAGATACTCTTATGATTATCACTAGTGGTTGCTATAGCCACTAGTGATAATCACTGTTTGTTGGGAGAATACAATTGCTGGGCAGGAAGGATATTCCCCTGTCACCACTGTCTGTGTTGATGGGGGAATCATGCAAGTTTCTTTCCTGCACTCTGTGGATGCAGGAAAGAAATTTGCACAGTCTATTACCTGCCTAACTGAAAGTGAAAGTAAGTTGTGAAGGTCTTGAAAGAACAGGAGAGGGGGAGGGACAGATGGGGGAGAGAAGGGATGGAGATAATGCAGTTCAGTGATTACAGTGTACTGCAGTGCACACACTTACCCACGGGTCCAGGCTAGAAGGATACTCCCCCTCTCAATAGAGACTCTGTCACTCCAGCTGCGGCCTGAGTAAGATGTGGCACATCCGCTACAAATGCAAACAAATACATTGCCTTTTTGTGGGGAGGGGACACATGGTGGGGCACAGCATAATTTTTTTTTTGGGGGGGTAAGGGCCCCATCTGCCCCCCCCCTAGGGACGCCATTGCTTTAGTTACACAAATTCACAGGTTTTCATTATGCACCATTACAACTAGACCCTGGCATCCTACCAACCAATCACGTCATCAGTTGATAAGGAGGATGTCTGTTGCCTCCACAGCCTCCTTGTTTTACCCTCCTCTGCCCCTCTCCCTCAGCACTGGGGTGACATTAGCTGACTGATGGAGAAAAACCAAGGGGGAAGAGAAACATTGGAATACTAGTCAGTATGAGTGTGCAAAAGTGCATTTTCTTTGGAAGACTAAATCACCTCTAATGTTGGGTGTCCTATGTGTGTGGATGTTTGTTGCGTTATGTAAAGCTATTAGAAGTCTTCTACATTTTAGAATGGGGTGCCTCGAGAATGTCCATAATTTCTCCAGCTTAAGGACCGCCCCGCGTACATATACTGTGGCAGGGGCAAAAAAAAAATTATAAGCGTTAAAAAGATTGGAGTTGGCTTAACAGTACTAATAAAGATATTCATGATTGTGCATATTTCAGCATTGGAGGAGACGGTACGCTGGATCACGTCACAACACTTCCAAGTAAGTATTAAAAAAAAATTTTGTGTTCGATTAATCAAATTTTTTTTTAAATCGATTAACCCCTTCAGCCCCGGACCAATTGGCAGCCAAAGGACCAGGCCCCCTTTTTGCGATTCGGCACTGCGTAGATTTTACTGACAATTGCGCGGTCGTGCGACGTGGCTCCCAAACAAAATTGGCGTCCTTTTTTTCCCCACAAATAGAGCTTTCTTTTGGTGGTATTTGATCGCCCCTGCGGTTTTTATTTTTTGCGCTATAAACAAAAATAGAACATTTTTTTTCCTCAGTTTAGGCCGATACGTATTCTTCTACATATTTTTGGTAAAAAAAAATCGCAATTAGCGATTATTAATTGGTTTGCGCAAAAGTTATAGCGTTTACAAAATAGGGGATAGTTTTATAGCATTTTTATTAATTTTTTTTTTTTTACTAGTAATGGCGGCAATCAGCGATTTTTATTGTGACTGCGACATTATGGCGGACACATCGGACATTTTTGACACATTTTTGGGACCATTGTCATTTATACAGCAATCAGTGCTATTTAAATGCATTGATTCCTGTATAAATGACAGTTGTAGTGAAAGAGTTAACCACTAGGGGGAGGGGAGGGGTTATGGGCTCTGACGTGTGTGTGTGTGTTTTTTACATTAGGGGGCGGGGCTGACGTCTGACGTCACTGATCGGCTTTCCCGATGACCGGGAACAGCCAATCAATGACAGGCAGAGTAGGAAGTGCGGGGAGAGGTTTGTTTACACAGACCTCTCCCCGTTCTTCAGCTCCGTGACACGATCGCGGGACACCAGCGGCAATCGGGTCCGCTGGTCCCGTGGCCGGGGTCACGGAGCTCCCGACCGGGTCGCGAGCGCGCCGCTGGCGGCTCGCGCGCCACCCACGGGCAGGCAACTTAAAGGGGACGTACAGGTACGTGCTTTTGCCTGCCCGTGCCATTCTGCTGACGTATATATGCAGTGGGCGGTCGGGAAGCGGTTAATCAATTGATTAATTATAACGCAGATACAGATCCAACTACTTTTAGCTGATCTCCTTGCATTGCAACTCTGCATTAGTCAGTGGTAAATGTGGTATACACTATATACAATCACCCGACACTAGTTAGTTTCCACAATCCATGACTTGACTTCACAGTTCACACAAATATGTTCTAAATTCAAACTGTAGCACTGACGTAAGTCATTATTTTCCCCACAGTAGCGTGACAATCCCTCCCCCTCCGGTCTAACTAATCACTCTCACCTTATGGCATGGACCCCTGTGCCAACAGGTGGTCATACAAGCGGGTATCAAAAGGGTTAACACGGACCATAAACTTCTCTGACGTCTCCTTATATCTCAGCAAGGACGCAGGTCATGGGTAGAAAGAAAAGATCTAAGTGCTCACCGCCTAACTATAAGATTTCATTTTTGTGTTCAAACACAAACTACTCACATAAAGATGATAAAAACACAGCATGTAAAGCCGACAATCATGTTAGTTCCGTAGGGCAGCAGCGGGTGACGTCATGCGTAGCTCCTCCCCCGTACGCGGTCCGTTCAATCAGAACTTCAATGTCACCAGACTCCTCCCCCCCCTTCCCTTCTTTAGCAGGCGGAGGCACTTGGGGAAGGGGGGAGGAGTCCGGTGAAGTTGATGTCCGTGATGTCACCGGATCTCCGACGGAACTCCCTGAAGACCCGAGAGCCGGCGGAGAGGTGAGTACCGATCAAAAGAATTTTGATCGATCAAAAAAATGTATCGATTAATCGAGGAATTAATCTTTAATTTCCACAGCCCTAAAAAAAAAACACATAATATTGTTTCAGTACTTGCCCTTATTTTTCTTTCTGGTTCTTTCTAATAATGGCATGTGGATAGACACCCGGGCGTAGATAAAAACCAGGACACCTTCGTAAAGGCAAACCCCACCCAGCATTCCTATGTCAGTGTTCCTGGTTGTCGGCAGGCTGGATCAAAAGTTCTGCAATTTCCGACACCCCACCTCAAAGCCTTTCCAAAGCCGAATGACAGAATTACTTTCCAACCACAGATCCTCAGGAACACCTTCATGTTGGGCTTGTTGGAGGAGACAGTGACACAAACAGCTCTGTGGAAATTCTAATAATAAATTCAGAAAGAGTTATGGTCACAGTGCTGTGCAATTCAAGCTGAGCATATGATGGAACTACTGATGGCCAAAAGGTTCCTCAACACTTGTCCATATATGAGTTTGTTGGAGATCCCATTCCAAAAACAAGGCCATTCATCTGAAGTCCCCCCCCCCATGGCCATTTCTATAAAGTTGCCCCCTCCCCCTACAGCAAATTGGTCCCCCTTTGTGGCAATAACACCTATTCTTCTGAGAAGACTTTTGTCACGTAACCTGGTCGGAGGCCAAAGTGCCGAGAGGGCTTCCCTTATGGCACCCCTGAAGACGATGACAGGGAGTGCTATGCCCAGAGAAGCAGGGGTTGCCTGCTGCGACAGGCTGAGTGAGGAGATGTCTGCTGGGTGGCGGCTGGACGAGCAGGGTGCGCTGCTGGGCAGGAGTCCCTCAGATGTTCCAGACAAGACTTGGCAGAAGGGAGAGCCAGAAGCAGGGTCAGGAGCCAGGCCAGTAGTCATACACAAAATATCAGCCAGGGATAAAGCAGCAAGCAGGGTCAGGAATAAGCCAGGGTTATACACGGGTAATCGGGCAGCAGCGGAGTCCAAAGAGCAAGCCAAAGGTCATGCACGGATCAGCAGGCAGAAGCGGAGTTAATGGAGCAGGCCGAGGGTCAAAGCCAAGCCAATGACAGCTGATCATGTGACAAAAAAAGCCGGTCACCGGCGGCAGTGAGAGGGACATTAGTCCCTCTCACTGCAATATGCCCAGCAATGTGCCCAATCCATGGTGCCCACCTTTGCCTAATTAAAGTGCCGCCTACCAGTGCCCACAGTGCCATCCATCAGTGCCATCTATCAGTGCCCATCAGTGTCATCCATCAGTGCCCATCGGTGCCACCCATCCGTGCCACCCATTGGTGCCACCCATCCGTGCCCATCAGTGCCATCTTTGCTGTCCCCATCAGTACCGACTTATCTGTCCCCACCAGTGCAGCCTATCAGTGCCCACCTTTGCCGCCTCATCAGCGCATATCAATGAAGCAGAAAAATTACCTGTTTGCAAAATTTTATAACAAACTATTAAACATGATTTTATTTTTATTTTTAATTTTCCATCTTTTTTTGTTTGTTTAGCAAAAAATAAAAACCCGGCTGTGATTAAATACCACCAAAAGAAATCTCTATTTGTGGGGAAAAATGATAATAATTTAATTTGGGTACAGTGTTGTATGACCGCGCAATTGTCATTCAAAGTGCGTCAGCGCCGAAAGCTGAAAATTGGTCTGGTCAGGAGGGGGGATTAATTGCAAAGTAATCCGGTGGTTAAACGTATATGTACAGCGCACTTCTGTCCGAGCCTCCCCGATAATGGCGGGGACGGTCCGCCATCCCGGGAAACTCCATTACAGAATGTTCTTATTTTTACAGATATTCTTCTTGAGTTCAATCCATTTGTCACGGGATACTCTACAGATACCGGCAAGAACACGGACCCCCTTTCTTTCCTCAATGAAGCGGTTCCTGGGGCCAAATCCTTGTAAGACTTTATTTTAAAAAATCTGATGTAAAGGAAAAGTTCATTCTTCTCAGCTCAGTGCCCATGAAAGAGAAGAGTTTTATGTGAATTGTCTTATGCCGCGTACACACCAGCGGAATTTCCTTGGATGGTTTTTCTGACGGAATTCCGCTCAAGCTCGGCTTGCACACACACGGTCACACAAAAGTTCTCGGAACTTTCGACCGTCAAGAACGCGGTGACGTACAACACTACGACGAGCCGAGAAAATGAAGTTCAATGCTTCCGAGCATGCGGCAAATTGTTTCCGAGCGTGCGTAGGAATTTCGCGCGTCGGAATTGCTACAGACGATCGGAACTTCAGATAGTAACTTTTTCCGTCTGAAAAATAGAGAACCTGCTCTCAATCTTTTGCTGGTGGAAATTCCGCCAGCAAAAGTCCGATGGAGCCTACACACGGTCGGAATTTACGACCAAAAGCTCTCATCGGACTTTTGCTGGTGGAATTTCTGCTCTTTTCCTGTGGAAGTAAATTGGACTTTATGAAGCCTTCCTCTGGACCAACTGAGGGTTTGGGGTTCTGGGGATGCAGGATGAGAAATATCTGGTAGGACCTCAAATAAAATACAATGTGCAAACACAGTGTCCTTCCAAATTGCAGCGCTGCCATAAAACAATAATAACAAAAACCAACAATATTAAAATATTGAATTAATATAAAACACTCAGTGTCCACTTCGTGACAAGATGAGAAAATTGTTCAAGCGCCCATTATAAATTCACATATTCCAGATATATGCGTTTCCAAATCTTCAAAATCCACTCAAAGTGCTTCACCACTCCCAACGGACAGGAACTCCCCCCCAAAAAAGGCATCCAGAAAATATTCACAGCGCTTCACTTTTCCCACATTTTTTTATGTTACAGCCTTATTCCAAAATGGATTAAATTCATTATTTTCCTCCAAATTCTACAAACATCCCCCATAATGACAACGTGAGAGAAGTTTGTTTAAAATCTTTGCAAATTTATTAAAAATAAAAAATGAAAAATAAATCCCACGTACATAAGTATCACAGGCTCCTCCCATGTACATAAGTATCACAGATTCCTCCCATGTGCATAAATATCACAGGCTCCTCCCATGTACATAAGTATCACATGCTCCTCCCATGTACATAAGTATCACAGGCTCCTCCCATGTACATAAGTATCACAGATTCCTCCCATGTACATAAGTATCACAGATTCCTCCCATGTACATAAGTATCACAGACTCCTCCCCTGTCCATAAGTATCACAGGCTCCTCCCATGTACATAAGTATCACAGGCTCCTCCCATGTACATAAGTATCACAGGCTCCTCCCATGTACATAAGTATCACAGGCTCCTCCCATGTACATAAGTATCACAGGCTCCTCCCATGTACATAAGTATCACAGGCTCCTCCCATGTACATAAGTATCACAGGCTCCTCCCATGTACATAAGTATCACAGGCTCCTCCCATGTACATAAGTATCACAGGCTCCTCCCATGTACATAAGTATCACAGGCTCCTCCCATGTACATAAGTATCACAGACTCCTCCCATGTACATAAGTATCACAGACTCCTCCCATGTACATAAGTATCACAGGCTCCTGTCATGTACATAAGTATCACAGGCTCCTCTCATGTACATAAGTATCACAGGCTCCTCCCATGTACATAAGTTTCACAGAGTCCTCCCATGTAAATAAGTATCACAGGCTCCTCCCATGTACATAAGTATCACAGGCTCCTCCCATGTACATAAGTATCACAGAGTCCTCCCATGTAAATAAGTATCACAGGCTCCTCCCATGTACATAAGTATCACAGGCTCCTCCCATGTACATAAGTATCACAGGCTCCTCCCATGTACATAAGTATCACAGGCTCCTCCCATGTACATAAGTATCACAGGCTCCTCCCATGTACATAAGTATCACAGGCTCCTCCCATGTACATAAGTATCACAGGCTCCTCCCATGTACATAGGTATCACAGGCTCCTCCCATGTACATAGGTATCACAGGCTCCTCCCATGTACATAGGTATCACAGGCTCCTCCCATGTACATAGGTATCACGGGCTCCTCCCATGTACATAGGTATCACAGGCTCCTCCCATGTACATAAGTATCACAGGCTCCTCCCATGTACATAAGTATCACAGCCTTTGCTCAATACTTTGGTGAAGCTCCTTTGGCACCAATTACAGCCTCCAGTCTTGTTGGGTATGATGCTACAAGCTCGGCACTCCTATTTTTGGGCAGTTTCTCCCATTCTTTGTAGGACCTCTCGGGCTCCATCAGGTTGGATGGGGAGCGTCGGTGCTCGGCCATTTTCAGATCTCTCCAGAGATGTTCAATTGGGTTCAAGTCTGGGCTCTGGCTGGGCCACTCAGAGTTGTCCTGTAGCCACTCCTTTATTATCTTGGTTGTGTGCTTAGGGTCGTTGTCCTGTTGGAAGATGAACCTTCCCCCCATTCTGAGGTCCAGAGCGCTTTGGAGCAGGTTTTCATCAAGGACGTCTCTGTACATTGCTGCGTTCATCTTTCCCTCGATCCCGACCAACCTCCCAGTTCCTGTCGCTGAAAAACATCCCCACAGCATGATGCAGCCACCACCATGCTTCACAGTAGGGATGGTATTGGCCAGGTGATGAGCGGTGCCTGGTTTCCTCCAGACATGACGCTTGTCATTCAGGCCAAAGAGTTCCATCTTTGTTTCATCAGACCAGAGAATTTTGTTTCTCGTGGTCTGAGAGTCCTTCAGGTGCCTTTTGGCAAACTCCTGCTGGGGAGATCACATGGCCAGACCGGAGAGCCCCGAGAATAGGTAAGTGTAGACATCTTTCTTATACAGGATAGTTAAAATAGGAGTGAGAAGGGGTATGGG
Source organism: Lithobates sylvaticus (assembly GCA_028564925.1). Lineage (NCBI taxonomy): Eukaryota > Metazoa > Chordata > Amphibia > Anura > Ranidae > Lithobates > Lithobates sylvaticus. Next base: position 2,578,048 of record CM053028.1, on the reverse strand, counting down.
AGCAGATTTAGGATAGGTTTAGCCCAGACTGTAAGGACAATGGACATTCTTCGGAGGACAGTGAGGTCACAGTTTGGATGGAGAAGACAACCAGGTTCACAAGATGTATGAGATGGGCCTTCTATGTTCAACTGGGACAACCATCATTGAACATCGAAGGCCTTCAGCATCGTCCATCCCCATATAATTCCATTCTAACATCTCAACTCCAGTTTTAGTAACAATTTACACCTTTGGCCATGTAAATGGAAGAGCTACGCGGGCTTCCCGACACTAGACATGTGCACATCAAAAAAATTTGTTTATTTTCGTATCGTTTTTTTCCTTTCCGTTGATTCGTAACGATTCGTACATTCGTAAGTCGTCGGTGTTCGTATTCGTAGCGATTCGTAAGAGTTCTTTTTTCGTTGATTCGTTTTTTCGTTAGTTTAATTTTCGTTTATTCGAAATTCGGACGCATTCGTATTTATTCGTACATTCGTAGATTCGTAATCGGAGCATAATTCATAATTTTATGTAATGTGTATGCTATTATTACATTTTAATAATTTACGAATCGAAAAAAAAAAAGTTACGAATCGAAAAAAAAAGTTACGAATGTACGAATTTTTTCGTTCAATCCATTCGAAAATGGATTGCTTCGAATGGATTGAACGAAAAAATTCGTACATTCACAACTTTTTTTTTTTTTCGATTTTTCGTAATTTTCCGTGTCCCTTACAATGGTAAGGGACACGGAAAATTACGAATCGAAAAAAAAAAAAAAAAAAAAAAAAGTTGTGAATGTACGAATTTTTTCGTTCAATCCATTCGAAGCACGTTAAGCAGCGCCATTGTAAGAGACACGGAAAATTACGAATCGAAAAAAAAAAAGTTGCGAATGTACGAATTTTTTCGTTCAATCCATTTGAAGCACGTTAAGCAGCGCCATTGTAAGTGACACAGAAAATTACGAATCGAAAAAAAAAAAAAAAAGTTACGAATGTACGAATTTTTTCGTTCAATCCATTCGAAGCACGTTAAGCAGCGCCATTGTAAGGGACATGGAAAATTACGAATCGAAAAAAAAAAAAAAGTTACGAATGTACGAATTTTTTCGTTCAATCCATTCGAAGCACGTTAAGCAGCGCCATTGTAAGAGACACAGAAAATTACGAATCGAAAAAAAAAAAAAAAAATTACGAATGTACGAATTTTTTCATTCAATCCATTCGAAGCACGTTAAGCAGCGCCATTGTAAGGGACACGGAAAAATTACGAATCGAAAAAAAAAAAAAGTTGCGAATGTACGAATTTTTTCATTCAATCCATTCGAAGCACGTTAAGCAGCGCCATTGTAAGGGACATGGAAAATTACGAATCGAAAAAAAAAGTTACGAATGTACGAATTTTTTCGTTCAATCCATTCGAAGCACGTTAAGCAGCGCCATTGTAAGGGACACGGAAAATTACGAATCGAAAAAAAAAAAAAAGTTGCGAATGTACGAATTTTTTCGTTCAATCCATTCGAAGCACGTTAAGCAGCGCCATTGTAAGGGACATGGAAAATTATGAATCAAAAAAAAAAAAAAGTTACGAATGTACAAATTTTTTCGTTCAATCCATTCGAAGCACGTTAAGCAGCGCCATTGTAAGGGACATGGAAAATTATGAATCGAAAAAAAAAAAAAAGTTACGAATGTACGAATTTTTTCGTTCAATCCATTCGAAGCACGTTAAGCAGCGCCATTGTAAGAGACACAGAAAATTACGAATCGAAAAAAAAAAAAAAAGTTACGAATGTACGAATTTTTTCATTCAATCCATTCGAAGCACGTTAAGCAGCGCCATTGTAAGAGACACGGAAAATTACCAATTCAAAAAAAAAAAAAAGTTACGAATGTACGAATTTTTTCGTTCATTTTCCTTGTTCCTTTTTTCGTTTTTCGGATTTTCTTTGTTCGGACATTCGTTCTTTCTAATTAGTTTTTTTTGGATTTTCGTTGTTTTTCGGATTCGTTCGATTCAAATGATTTGTTAATCGGATTCGTACGATTCGTACGATTCGTTATTCGGATTCGTTTGATTCGAATGATTCGTTCATTCGTACAAAAACGAAAGAAAGAAAATAACGAAAAAAATGAAAAACAAAAAAAACAAAACGAATTGCACATGTCTACCTGACACCAACAATGGTGTGGTGCACCGAGGACAGGGCGGCACCACAACCTTTCACACCTCCTGTTCTGTTCTCGGACGATCAGCGTCTGCACATTGCATGGTGAAGGCTGCAGGGAGAGGTTATGTACTGTAGGGGGTCTTATCACTACTTTGCAATGCTTCCGATGGCGGGATACTAGCGATGGCTTTAGTTTTAGGCGGGGTTCTTCCTTCAGAATGGAACGCAAAAATGTATTTTTCTTCACTGCAAAGATGAATGTAGTAGAATGTTTAATGTTCCTATTTATCTCACTGCCCTTTTATTGTATTTCCCAGTGATATGCCCACACAGGCCAGAGCTCTGATAGACCAGATGAAAAGTGACAAGGTAACCCATCGACCGCTCTAGGTCATTTTTATTTTATATTTTTAAGAGTGTATCTAAACTTTCGAATAGCTGTGGGCAGGGGCGTCCGCAGAACTATTTTCAGGGGGGGGGAATCATTTTAGGGTCACCCATGCACCGCCCCTTTTTGACAATGTCATTATCACATTATTATGGTCAGAGTCTGCAGACGTAGTACAGTCCCTAGGATAAGTAATGGATAATGGCCAACAGGCCCTCTTACCAGACCCAGCGAAACTACAGCAGTGACCCCTCCGGCTGGACGATCGTTCCCTCTGGGTTCCCCGGGGGTGACTCTGGTCAGTAGTGTAGCATGTCTGTACCCTGGTAGTGACTCAGTCTTTCTCTCTCTGGTGGCGCTGGGCAGCGTGGCTCTCTCTGGTGGCGCTGGGCAGCGTGGCTCTCTCTGGTGACGCTGGGCAGCGTGGCTCTCTCTGGTGGCGCTGGGCAGCGTGGCTCTCTCTGGTGGCGCTGGGCAGCGTGGCTCTCTCTGGTGGCGCTGGGCAGCGTGGCTCTCTTTGGCTTTTGCCCAGCACACTCCTCGTTCTGTAGCACTCTCTCCCTCAGCTCTTTTCCAGGCTGCAGTCTCCCAATCTCTCTCTTTTTTTTTTAACAAATGGTTCCCAATCTCTCTCTTGATCGAACTGTAGCCTCCTCCCTGTGGAAAATGGGGCCGCCAATCTTTGGGACTACATGTTCCATGATCAGGGGAGGGCTGGCAGCCTTAGGCCAGGGGGGGGAAGTCCAGTCAAGTGGCCCATTGAATTACCAAATCAGCTCACCATCCATGCCCAGCTGGTTTTTCAATGCAGCCTCACCAGTGCCCCTCAATGCAGCCTGATCAGTGCCTATCAATGCCGACTCATCAGTGCCATCTCATCAGTGCCCATCAATGCAACCTCACCAGTGTCCATAAATGCAGTCTCACCAGTGCCCATCCAATGCAGCCTGATCACTGGGGCAGGGTAAATGGGGTGTATGGGGGATGGGGTGTGGGGGTCAGCTGGGGGTGTCAGGGTCTCTTACTTGGCAGCTCAGGTCGCACGCCACGGCCAGCGCAAGCCAGCACCCAGCCCCACAGCCTGAGCCAGTCACGGGCACCCTGGTCTCTGAGGGTGGTAGTTTCCTCTGCGCTGCTTGGGAGCTTGAGTGTGGACTACAACTCCCGGAATGCAACAGTGGCCGACCAGTGGTGGGCGCCAGCCATTTTCAACATAAGTTGGGGCGGCCTGGGGGGCAATCGCCACTCTGCCCCCCAGCCCAGCCCTCCCCTGCCCATGATGCTCTCCTCTCCTAGTCGCCTTTGATTGGCCCTCAGTTATGGCCAATAGGGAAGGAACGGGGTGGGCAGGAAGCTGGGCAGGGAACTTGTGAGAGCCGCCCTCTCTTCTCCCTGACAGGAGAAAGGGGGGAGGCGAGCGGGGGAAACCTCTGACAGCCCGCAGCTCGCCTTTCTCCTGTCATGGCGCCACTGAGTTCTCTGCTGGACTGAGCAGGGAAAAGGCAGCACCTGGATGTTGTCACCCCACTGGTGGGTGGCACCTGGCACCCCGCACCCCAAAAGCGATGCAACTGTGCTAAATTTAAGATCTGATCCCTGATTCCAGGGGGGGGGGGGGCACTTGACCCCCCTTGCCCCTACCTGCGGACGCCCATGGCGTAGGGAAGGGTCAACAGCCATCAGTTTGTTTTTAAGCTGTTGGAGTCCCTTTGGGGAGACGTCTTCTTACTCGAAAGGATGAATGAATGACATTTTTTGTCTTTTGTTTGTAGAGAATTCGCTTTGCTACAGACTGGAAGATCATCACGGTGTTTATTGGTGCCAATGACCTCTGTGCCGCTTGTACAGACAGTGTAAGTCTGTATATATATTATATATCGGAGTGTAACCTCTTATTCCAGCTGCTTGTGACATCATTCTTTACATTTAGCTACATTGTACACAGCCATCATGCTTACAATGTAATTAAAATCTGCAAAGACAAATATTTTTAGCAGGTGATCTTTCTTTTCAGAAGATACTTTGGGATCTATTTATTTAAAAAAAAAACATTTGCTGTGCAATTGTCACAGCATTCCCACAGCCGCCTGGCACGTTCCCCGTAATGTGTGTAATATGTTAATTTCCTATGATTATCAGCTCCATCTAGTAGCCATAATGATGTCTTTTGCTGAAAATGCCTCAATCTGGAGAATACTGCATTATGACCACTAGATGGAGCTGCTGATCATAAGAAATAAATATTTTAGACACACTACAGGAAATAATTTGCAATGGCCAGATGCGTAATAGGAACCCTCAGGGCCTTGGTGCCAGAAACCATGAAGGCTAAGTGAACGTTCTCCCAGAACTGCTGCCAGTACCATGTGATCGCTGTGATCAATCACAGAACACATGACAATTGTAAACAATGAATATACAGTGAAAAAAGCCGCGCTGAAGTGATGATATGAACCAAATCACAAAAAAAAAAGACTGAAATAATAATTGAAGGGAGATGATAATGAAACCATCTAAATAATAATTCGTGAGGGAATGATTCAAAATGTTTAAGAAAATCTGTATAAACGGATAATCATACAATGGAATCCAATACAAAAATTGATCAAACAATATTAGTGAAATAAAAATTATTAGAATAATATTAGTGCAAACAAATTGCTCAAATAGTGAAGTCCAATTCAAATTGGAAATGATGGTGACATAAGAAAATCCTTTAGTGACATAAAACTTTCAGGAACGTGAATATGGAAAATCCACCCTTGTGATCTTAATCCACCACCGTTCTAATATTGCGCTTACCGGAGGGCAAGCTTTGGTAAGCCTGTAACTCAAAGGGCATCAAGGAGAAATCAAAGCCACTAGGTGTCGCCACTGGGACTCATGCTTGACTGATGGTAACAGCCGAAATCCTGGGTAGGGCAAATCCCCCTTGTAGGATATAAATGGGATCGAACTCCTCCAAAGATGTCAAGCCAGGGGATCAAACACTCTCATCATGTGAATAAAAAATGAGGGATGCTCCCATAGTGTGAAACCATATAAAATTTAATAGCATCAAATAAAAGTTCTACTTACATCAAATGTAAAGAATGCTCGCAGATACATATAAGAGAAAACGCCGGCCGGCTAGCAGAACACCCGCTCACAGTGCGGAACGTGATGACGTCAGTGCGTCAGCCTCCCTACGTCCGTTTCGACAAATCGTCGTCATCTGGGGAACGGGTGGATAATGTTCCCGTTCCCCAGATGACGACGATTTGTCGAAACGGACGTAGGGAGGCTGACGCACTGACGTCATCACGTTCCGCACTGTGAGCGGGTGTTCTGCTAGCCGGCCGGCGTTTTCTCTTATATGTATCTGCGAGCATTCTTTACATTTGATGTAAGTAGAACTTTTATTTGATGCTATTAAATTTTATATGGTTTCACACTATGGGAGCATCCCTCATTTTTTATTCACATGATGAGAGTGTTTGATCCCCTGGCTTGACATCTTTGGAGGAGTTCGATCCCATTTATATCCTACAAGGGGGATTTGCCCTACCCAGGATTTCGGCTGTTACCATCAGTCAAGCATGAGTCCCAGTGGCGACACCTAGTGGCTTTGATTTCTCCTTGATGCCCTTTGAGTTACAGGCTTACCAAAGCTTGCCCTCCGGTAAGCGCAATATTAGAACGGTGGTGGATTAAGATCACAAGGGTGGATTTTCCATATTCACGTTCCTGAAAGTTTTATGTCACTAAAGGATTTTCTTATGTCACCATCATTTCCAATTTGAATTGGACTTCACTATTTGAGCAATTTGTTTGCACTAATATTATTCTAATAATTTTTATTTCACTAATATTGTTTGATCAATTTTTGTATTGGATTCCATTGTATGATTATCCGTTTATACAGATTTTCTTAAACATTTTGAATCATTCCCTCACGAATTATTATTTAGATGGTTTCATTATCATCTCCCTTCAATTATTATTTCAGTCTTTTTTTTGTGATTTGGTTCATATCATCACTTCAGCGCGGCTTTTTTCACTGTATATTCTTGGTTTATGTGTTTATCTCACATCTATTAGCTGCTGCTATTTATTATTTTATTTTCTGATACACGCACATGTATGTAATTTCCTTATAGGGCTATCTATATGGTACTCACCATGTGTTACATTTAGTGATTAGCGCGGTGTTAGCTTTTAATTTTTCTAATTGTAAACAATGGATGGCTTCCTTTCATGCCATTCATTTTATACAACTGTGATTGGTCACAGTGATCACATGGTACAGACAGGGCGAATCACAGCTAATCACAACAAAAGACACGTAATGAATCAGTTTCATTCAGTAAAAATGGTTGCTTATACCAATCAAATTCACTGGTATAAGCAATCATAATGTGTAAAAAACACACTCAGCCCGACACTAATCCCAACACTCGGGCCGACACTCTGCCCGACACTCGGGCCGACACTCTGCCCAACTCTCGGGCCGACACTCTGCCCGACACTAATCCCGACACTAATCCCGACACTCAGCTCGACACTCTGCCCGACGCTCTGCCCGACACTCTGTCTGACACTTATGCCGACACTCAGCTCGACACTCTGCCCGACACTTTGCCCGACACTCTGCCCGACACTAATCCCGACACTCTGCCCGACACTCTGCCCGACACTCTGCCCGACTCTCGGGCCGACACTCTGCCCGACTCTCGGGCCGACACTCTGCCCGACACTAATCCCGACACTCAGCTCGACACTCTGCCCGACGCTCTGCCCGACACTGTGCCTGACACTAATCCCGACACTCAGCTGAACACTCTGCCCGACGCTCTGCCCGACGCTCTGCCCGACGCTCGGCCTGCCACTAATCCCGACACTCAGCTCGACACTCTGCCCGACACTAATCCCGACACTCAGCTCGACGATCTGCCCGACACTCTGCCCGACACTAATCCCGACACTCAGCTCGACGATCTGCCCGACACTCTGCCTGACACTAATCCTGAAACTCAGCACGACGCTCTGCCCGATGCTCTGCCCGACACTCTGCACGACACTAATCCCGACACTCAGCTCGACACTCTGCCCGACACTCAGCCCGACACTCTGCCCGACGCTCTGCCCGACGCTCTGCCCGACGCTCGGCCCGACGCTCTGCCCGACGCTCGGCCCGATGCTCAGCTCGATTCTCCACGCCGGGTGCCAGGAGATCCCCTACTGACACTCTGCCCTACACTCGACCCAACACTCGGCCCGACACTCGACCCGACACTAAATACAAATCACATTTACTTTTTTTTACTTTTTTTTAGAATTACTTCTCAGCTACGAATTACATCAGTCGCATCAGAGAGGCCTTGGACCTGCTGCATGAGGAGGTTGGTTCAACATTTCTGAAACTTTATTCATAGAGGGGGTGGAGAAATGGCTCACAAATACTCTGCAGCGGTAAATTCAGCTGATCTGTTCAATAATCCATTAACCCTTTGGTTACGTGTGTTTGCTAGTTCTCTAGAATTGATACATTGTATCTCTTGTTACAAAGAAGTATGTGTTTCCTGGGCTCCTCAGCTCCATCTAGAGGTGATATTGAGATATATTACTACTGCCTATAATAAAGGACATTTGTTCAGAAGAGAAAATAGCCCAAAGATCACTTGTTTTTGCCCAATTTGCACAGAACAAACATACATGGCGATTCACAGGATGAAATTGTGTCTGATTGTGTTTATAGAGATCCATCAAGAAATAATTTTATGACTGTAAACAAAATGAACGCCCAAAATGAAAGACCATGTGCTCTATCTATTGTGAATGAGACCTATTCACTCTCTCTCTCCCCCTCCCCGCACTTTCATTTTCTTCTCTCTCCTCAACCCTCTCCTCTCCCCCCCCTCTCTCTCTTTTCCTCTATCTCCTCCCCCCTTCCTCTGTCTCTCCCCCCTTCTCTCCTCTCTTCCCCTCCCCCTCTTTCATTCTCTCTCTCTCTCTCCTCCACCCTTCCTCTCTCTCTCCCCCCTCCTCTTTCTCTCCCTCCCCGCACTTTTATTTTCTTCCCCCCTCCTCTCCCTCCCTCCCTCTCTCTCTCCCTCCCCCTCTTGCCTTCTCCCTCTCTCTCTCCATCCCCCTCTCACCTCCCCTCTCTCCCCTCCCCCCCCCTCTCTCTCTCTCCCCCCCCCCTCTCTCTCTCTCCCTCTCCCTCCCCCTCTCGCCTTCCCCCTCTCTCTCCCTCCCCCTCTCTCTCCTCCCCCTCTCTCTCTCCACTCCCTCTCTCTCTCTCTCTTTTCTCCCCCTCTCTCTCATTCTCTCTCTCTTCCTCTATCTCCTCCCCCCCCCTTCCTCTGTCTCTCTCTCTCTCCCCCTCTCCATCTATCTCCTCCCCGCCTTCCCTTTGTATCCTCTCTTCTCCCTTCCCCTCTCTCCCTCTCCCCCCTCTCTCTCTCTCCCTCTCCCCCCTCTCTCTCTCCCTCTCCCTCTCGCCTTCCCCCTCTCTCTCTCTCCTCCCCCTCTCTCTCCCACTCCCTCTCTCTCTCTCTTTCTCCCCCTCTCTCTCTCTCTCTCTCTCTCCCTCTATCTCCTCCCCGCCTTCCCTTTGTATCCTCTCTTCTCCCTTCCCCCTCTCTCTCTCTCTGTCTATTCCTCTATCCCCCCTCCTCTCTCTATCTCTTTTCATCTATCTACCTCCTCCGTTCCTCTGCCCCCCCCCCCCCCCATTCTGTCTCCTCTCTCCCAATCCCCTCTCTTTCATTTTCTTCTCTCTCCCACTCTCTCCTCCACGCGCCTTCTCTCTCTCTCCTCCCCCACACTCTCTTTCTCTCTGGCCTCTTTTTCCTCCCCTAATTTCTCTCTCTTCTCCCCCTCCTCTCACTCTCCCCACCTCTATTCCCTCTCTATCCTCTCTTCTCCTCTCCCCCCTCTCTCCTCCCCCTCATCTCTGTCTCCTCTCCTCTCTCTCTTGTCCCCCCGCCTTTTTTCGTCTCCTCTCCTTCTCTCACTTTCACTCTTCCAGGTCCCCCGGGCATTTGTCAATCTGGTGGAGGTTATGGACATCTTCCCGCTGAGAGATGGTGTGCTGGACAATCGTGTGGAATGTCCCACTTTCCTTGCAAAGTAAGCCGTATTCTAGCACGCTGCACATACTCATCTAGATTTGCCGCTCCTTTTGGCCACGAGGAAGTTGCAAATGAGAACTTTCACAGAGCAGAACACTAACATGTAATAAGTTACAAAAAAGAAATCTTGACCGCTGATAATAAAATGCCATTTTCACATGTTTTAGTGCCAGTCACATGGCCAGTTTCTTAGTGAGATTGCTAGGCACCCAAAATTGGAGTAAAAAGTCCAAGGGACTGAGGAAGTCTGGAGGTCTCAGAGGAGTAAGAGAGCCTGGGGTGCCAGGAGATCCCCTACTGAGAGGCCAGGGAGTACGGAGGAGCCCGGGTGCCAGGAGATCCCCTACTGAGAGGCCAGGGAGTATGGAGGAGCCCGGGTGCCAGGAGATCCCCTACTGAGAGGCCAGGGAGTATGGAGGAGCCCGGGTGCCAGGAGATCCCCTACTAAGAGGCCAGGGAGTATGGAGGCGCCCGGGTGCCAGGAGATTCCCTACTGAGAGGCCAGGGAGCATGGAGGAGCCCGGGTGCCAGGAGATCCCCTACTGAGAGGCCAGGGAGCATTGGGGCGCCCGGGTGCCAGAGGATCCCCTACTGAGAGGCCAGGGAGTATGGAGGCGCCCGGGTGCCAGGAGATTCCCTACTGAGAGGGCAGGGAGTATGGAGGAGACCGGTTGCCAGGAGATCCCCTACTGAGAGGCCAGGGAGTATGGAGGAGCCCGGGTGCCAGGAGATCCCCTACTAAGAGGCCAGGGAGTATGGAGGCGCCCGGGTGCCAGGAGATCCCCTACTGAGAGGCCAGGGAGCATGGAGGCGCCCGGTTGCCAGAGGATCCCCTACTGAGAGGCCAGGGAGTATGGAGGCGCCCGGGTGCCAGCAGATTCCCTACTGAGAGGGCAGGGAGTATGGAGGAGACCGGTTGCCAGGAGATCCCCTACTGAGAGGCCAGGGAGCATGGAGGCACCCGGGTGCCAGAGGATCCCCTACTGAGAGGCCAGGGAGCATGGAGGAGCCCGGGTGCCAGGAGATTCCCTACTGAGAGGGCAGGGAGTATAGAGGAGACTGGTTGCCAGGAGATCCCCTACTGAGAGGCCAGGGAGCATGGAGGCACCCGGGTGCCAGAGGATCCACTACTGAGAGGCCAGGGAGCATGGAGGCGCCCAGGTGCCAGAGGATCCCCTACTAAGAGGCCAGGGAGTATGGAGGAGCCCGGTTGCCAGGAGATCCCCTACCGAGAGGCCAGGGAGCATGGAGGAGCCCGGGTGCCAGGAGATCCCCTACTGAGAAGCCAGAGAGCATGGAGGCGCTCAGGTGCCAGGAGATCCCCTACTGAGAGGCCAGGGAACATGGAGGAGCCCAGGTGCCAGGAGATCCTAAGAGGCCAGGGAGCATGGAGGCGCCCGGGTGGCAGAGAGCAAGGAAAGCTGGGGGTGTGGTCTGAGGGGCCAATAGATTGTTATTGTTGGATGTATAGGCATTCAAACTATCACTGTATATATGTTATAGTGTAATTTCACCTGTACAGGCTGCTGTGCCCATGTGTTCTGAGCTACCCTATGGATTCCTATGAGACGCAGATGGTAAAGGACACCAACCTTGTTTATCAGGTGCAGTACTGCGTTATATTCTTTACTCCGATATTACACAGAACAGCAAAATTAACTGCAACTGGCTTATTGGTGGCATTTCTCATAATTTTTACATTATGAGCTCAACCCTCAACCCTACTGAGCACCTTCATAAGCCAGATCTTCTCATCCACCATCAGAACCCGAACTCACAAATACGTACAAATTCACACAGACTCAGTAAAATCTTGTAGAAAGCCTTTCCAGAAGAGTGGAGGAATTCAAGAGCCCTGACCCCAGCCCTACTGAACACCTTTGGTAGGAACTGGAATGTCTGACTGCAAACCAGGTTTTTTTTTTTTTTGGTGCACCATGAAGGGCCTGACACGAAAGCCAGGTCTATTTTTTGATGGCCAACGTGGGAGTGAGGTCTTTTTGTTGGTGTCCAAATTGGGGCCTGGGGCACAAGCCAGCTCTTTTTTTTGGTGCCCAATGTGAGGCCTGACACACAAGCCAGCTCTTTTTTTGGTGCCAAACATAGGGCTTGACACACAAGTGAGGTCTTTTTGTTGATGCCTAACGTGAGGCCTGATACACAATCCAGATCTTTTTGTTGATTTCCAATGTGAGGCCTGACACACAATCCAGATCTTTCTGTTGGTGCCCAACGTGGGGCCTGACACACAAGTCAGGTCTTTTTTTGGTGCCAAACGTGGGGCTTGACACATAAGCGAGGTCTTTTTGTTGATGCCCAACGTAAAGGCCTGACACACAATCCAGATCTTTTTGTTGGTGCCCAACGTGAGGCCTGATACACAATCCAGAATTTTTGTTGGTGCCCAACGTGGGGCCTGACACACAAGCCAGGTCTTTTTTTGGTGCCAAACGTGGGGCTTGACACATAAGCGAGGTCTTTTTGTTGATGCCCAACGTAAAGGCCTGACACACAATCCAGATCTTTTTGTTGGTGCCCAACGTGAGGCCTGATACACAATCCAGAATTTTTGTTGGTGCCCAACGTGGGGCCTGACACACAAGCCAGGTCTTTTTTTGGTGCCAAACGTGGGGCTTGACACATAAGCAAGGTCTTTTTGTTGATGCCCAACGTAAAGGCCTGACACACAATCCAGATCTTTTTATTGGTGCCCAACGTGAGGCCTGATACACAATCCAGATCTTTTTGTTGGTGCCAAATGTGGGGCCTGAAACACAATCCAGATCTTTTTGTTGGTGCCCAACGTGAGGCCTGACACACAATCCAGATCTTTTTGTTGATGTCCAACGTGAGGCCTGACACACAATCCAGATCTTTCTGTTGGTGCCCAACGTGGGGCCTGACACACAAGCCAGGTCTTTTTTTGGTGCCAAACATAGGGCTTGACACACAAGTGAGGTCTTTTTGTTGATGCCCAACGTGAGGCCTGATACACAATCCAGATCTTTTTGTTGGTGCCAAACGTGGGGCCTGAAACACAATCCAGATCTTTTTGTTGGTGCCCAACGTGAGGCCTGACACACAATCCAGATCTTTTTGTTGGTGCCCAACGTGGGGCCTGACACACAAGTCAGGTCTTTTTTTGGTGCCAAACGTGGGGCTTGACACATAAGCGAGGTCTTTTTGTTGATGCCCAACGTAAAGGCCTGACACACAATCCAGATCTTTTTGTTGGTGCCCAACGTGAGGCCTGATACACAATCCAGAATTTTTGTTGGTGCCCAACGTGGGGCCTGACACACAAGCCAGGTCTTTTTTTGGTGCCAAACGTGGGGCTTGACACATAAGCGAGGTCTTTTTGTTGATGCCCAGCATAAAGGCCTGACACACAATCCAGATCTTTTTGTTGGTCGCCAACGTGAGGCCTGACACACAATCCAGATCTTTTTGTTGGTGCCCAACGTGAGGCCTGATACACAATCCAGAATTTTTGTTGGTGCCCAACGTGGGGCCTGACACACAAGCCAGGTCTTTTTTTGGTGCCAAACGTGGGGCTTGACACATAAGCGAGGTCTTTTTGTTGATGCCCAGCGTAAAGGCCTGACACACAATCCAGATCTTTTTGTTAGTGCCCAACGTGAGGCCTGATACACAATCCAGAATTTTTGTTGGTGCCCAACGTGGGGCCTGACACACAAGCCAGGTCTTTTTTTGGTGCCAAACGTGGGGCTTGACACATAAGCGAGGTCTTTTTGTTGATGCCCAACGTAAAGGCCTGACACACAATCCAGATCTTTTTATTGGTGCCCAACGTGAGGCCTGATACACAATCCAGATCTTTTTGTTGGTGCCAAATGTGGAGCCTGAAACACAATCCAGATCTTTTTGTTGGTGCCCAACGTGAGGCCTGACACACAATCCAGATCTTTTTGTTGATGTCCAACGTGAGGCCTGACACACAATCCAGATCTTTCTGTTGGTGCCCAACGTGGGGCCTGACACACAAGCCAGGTCTTTTTTTGGTGCCAAACATAGGGCTTGACACACAAGAGAGGTCTTTTTGTTGATGCCCAACGTGAGGCCTGATACACAATCCAGATCTTTTTGTTGGTGCCAAACGTGGGGCCTGAAACACAATCCAGATCTTTTTGTTGGTGCCCAACGTGGGGCCTGACACACAAGTCAGGTCTTTTTTTGGTGCCAAACGTGGGGCTTGACACATAAGCGAGGTCTTTTTGTTGATGCCCAACGTAAAGGCCTGACACACAATCCAGATCTTTTTGTTGGTCGCCAACGTGAGGCCTGACACACAATCCAGATCTTTTTGTTGGTGCCCAACGTGAGGCCTGATACACAATCCAGAATTTTTGTTGGTGCCCAACGTGGGGCCTGACACACAAGCCAGGTCTTTTTTTGGTGCCAAACGTGGGGCTTGACACATAAGCAAGGTCTTTTTGTTGATGCCCAACGTAAAGGCCTGACACACAATCCAGATCTTTTTATTGGTGCCCAACGTGAGGCCTGATACACAATCCAGATCTTTTTGTTGGTGCCAAACGTGGGGCCTGAAACACAATCCAGATCTTTTTGTTGGTGCCCAACGTGAGGCCTGACACACAATCCAGATCTTTTTGTTGATGTCCAACGTGAGGCCTGACACACAAGCCAGGTCTTTTTTTGGTGCCAAACATAGGGCTTGACACACAAGTGAGGTCTTTTTGTTGATGCCCAACGTGGGGCCTGAAACACAATCCAGATCTTTCTGTTGGTGCCCAACGTGGGGCCTGACACACAAGCCAGGTCTTTTTTTGGTGCCAAACATAGGGCTTGACACACAAGTGAGGTCTTTTTGTTGATGCCCAACGTGAGGCCTGATACACAATCCAGATCTTTTTGTTGGTGCCAAACGTGGGGCCTGAAACACAATCCAGATCTTTTTGTTGGTGCCCAACGTGAGGCCTGACACACAATCCAGATCTTTTTGTTGGTGCCCAACGTTGGGCCTGACACACAAGTCAGGTCTTTTTTTGGTGCCAAACGTGGGGCTTGACACATAAGCGAGGTCTTTTTGTTGATGCCCAACGTAAAGGCATGACACACAATCAAGATCTTTTTGTTGGTCGCCAACGTGAGGCCTGACACACAATCCAGATCTTTTTGTTGGTGCCCAACGTGGGGCCTGACACACAAGCCAGGTCTTTTTTTTGGTGCCAAACGTGGGGCTTGACACATAAGCGAGGTCTTTTTGTTGATGCCCAACGTAAAGGCCTGACACACAATCCAGATCTTTTTGTTGGTGCCCAACGTGAGGCCTGATACACAATCCAGAATTTTTGTTGGTGCCCAACGTGGGGCCTGACACACAAGCCAGGTCTTTTTTTGGTGCCAAACGTGGGGCTTGACACATAAGCGAGGTCTTTTTGTTGATGCCCAGCGTAAAGGCCTGACACACAATCCAGATCTTTTTGTTGGTCGCCAACGTGAGGCCTGACACACAATCCAGATCTTTTTGTTGGTGCCCAACGTGAGGCCTGATACACAATCCAGAATTTTTGTTGGTGCCCAACGTGGGGCCTGACACACAAGTCAGGTCTTTTTTTGGTGCCAAACGTGGGGCTTGACACATAAGCAAGGTCTTTTTGTTGATGCCCAACGTAAAGGCCTGACACACAATCCAGATCTTTTTGTTGGTCGCCAACGTGAGGCCTGACACACAATCCAGATCTTTTTGTTGGTGCCCAACGTGAGGCCTGATACACAATCCAGAATTTTTGTTGGTGCCCAACGTGAGGCCTGACTCTCAAGCTAGGTCTTTTTGTTGATGCCCAACGTAAAGGCCTGACACATAAGCGAGGTCTTTTTGTTGATGCCCAACGTAAAGGCCTGACACACAATCCAGATCTTTTTGTTGGTCGCCAACGTGAGGCCTGACACACAATCCAGATCTTTTTGTTGGTGCCCAACGTGAGGCCTGATACACAATCCAGAATTTTTGTTGGTGCCCAACGTGGGGCCTGACACACAAGCCAGGTCTTTTTTTGGTGCCAAACGTGGGGCTTGACACATAAGCGAGGTCTTTTTGTTGATGCCCAACGTAAAGGCCTGACACACAATCCAGATCTTTTTATTGGTGCCCAACGTGAGGCCTGAGACACAATCCAGATCTTTTTGTTGGTGCCAAACGTGGGGCCTGAAACACAATCCAGATCTTTTTGTTGGTGCCCAACGTGAGGCCTGACACACAATCCAGATCTTTTTGTTGATGTCCAACGTGAGGCCTGACACACACTCCAGATCTTTCTGTTGGTGCCCAACGTGGGGCCTGACACACAAGCCAGGTCTTTTTTTGGTGCCAAACATAGGGCTTGACACAC
The DNA here is from genome assembly GCA_028564925.1 of Lithobates sylvaticus. NCBI lineage: Eukaryota > Metazoa > Chordata > Amphibia > Anura > Ranidae > Lithobates > Lithobates sylvaticus. The sequence continues at coordinate 2,562,013 of CM053028.1, read as the reverse complement.
AAGTGAGGTCTTTTTGTTGATGCCCAACGTGAGGCCTGATACACAATCCAGATCTTTTTGTTGGTGCCAAACGTGAGGCCTGACACACAATCCAGATCTTTTTGTTGGTGCCCAACGTGAGGCCTGACACACAATTCAGATCTTTTTGTTGGTGCCCAACGTGAGGCCTGACACACAAGCCATGTCTTTTCTTTGGTGCCCAATGTGAGGCCTGACTCTCAAGCTAGGTCTTTTTTTGGTACCCAACTTGGGGCCCTGACCTCACAAATGTGTACAAATTCCCACAGACTCCCTCCAAAATCTTGTGGAAAGCCTTTTCCAGAAGAGTGGAGAAATTCAAGAGCCCTGACCTCAACCCTACTGAACATCCATAACTGACCTCCCCATAGGGTTGCCACCTTATCCCTTTAAACCCGAACACATATGAATTACACAGGTTCTGAGGCTAATTTAATGCAGATAAGGCAACAAGTGTGTTTTAATTACCACCTTAATCAGCCACAGAACCCGTGTAATTATTATGTGTTCGGGTTTAAAGGGATGAGGTGGCAACCCTACCTCCCCAATGCTCTTTTGGTTGAATGGGCACAAATCACAACATATTTGCTTCAAAAGTTTGTGGGAAGCCTTCCCAGAAGAGTGCAGCCAGCTCCATAAAGACATGATGTGACCAGTTAGGTGTGGAGGAACTCATCCTGCACAGAATCCTGACCTCAACCCTACTGAACACACCTTTGGGATGAATTGAAACATCAAATGCAAGTCAGTTTCTTTTTTTTTTTTTTTTATGGCATCCATTGTGGGACCTGACGTGCAAGCCAGGTCTTCTCATCCTCCAACATACCTGACCTCACAAATAGGACCAAATTCCCACAGACACCCTTCTAAAATCTTGTGGAAATCCTTCCCACAAGAATGGAGGAAGTGAAAGCCACAAAGGAGGGGCAACTCTATATAGATGGTCAGGTGTCCACACGCTTTTAGCCATACGGTGCAAAATACAAGGGCTGGTATGCAAATACTGAATTCTGCCCGCCCTCACCCTTCTTATGCCCAGAATTGGCACACATTGACTAGAAATAATAACAAGTTCTTATGTTTCTTTTCCTATAACAGTCCAGTCTGCAGCAACTGGTCGATTCTGGAAGATACGACACAAGAGAGAACTTCACGGTGGTTCTTCAGCCATTTTTCCGTACTACTAAGATTCCATATCAGACGGTAATTGTTTTAAAAAAAAAAATCAAACAAGAATCTGCTCCACGGCCAATTATATACCAGTGCTGATGGTGATCGGTGTGTCATTCTTCTCTATCTAGGATGGGACACCCGATGTCTCGTACCTCGCTCCAGACTGTTTCCACCTCAGTCAGAAGTCTCACTCCCAACTGGCCAGGATGCTCTGGAACAACATGGTAATGTATACATTCTGGGCTGTGGGAGCCAATGGCAGGGAGGGGCAAATGCACAAATGTTAAATGTTCTTTAGCCCAGACTAACCCCAGTGGCTTGTGAGCCACATGCTGTCCTTAAGTTATGTATGGCCTTATAAAGTCAGGTCCATAAATATTGGGACATCGACACAATTCTAATCTTTTTGGCTCTATACACCACAATGGATTTGATATGAAATGAACAAGAAATTAACTGCAGACTTTCAGATTTAATTTGAGGGTATTTACATCCAAATCAGGTGAACGGTGTAGGAATTATAACAGTTTGTATATGTGCCTCACACTTTTTAAGGGACCAAAAGTAATGGGACAATTGGCTGCTCGGCTGTTCCATGGCCAGGTGTTATTCCCTCATTATCCCATTTACAAGGAGCAGATACAAGGTCCAGTGTTAATTTCAAGTGTGCTATTTGCATTTGGAATCTGTTGCTGTCAACTCTCAATATGAGATCCAAAGAGCCGTCTCTATCAGTGAAGCCATCATTAGGCTGAAAAAAGAAAACAAACCCATCAGAGAGATAGCAAAAACATTAGGTGTGGCCAAATCAACTGTTTGGAACATCCTTAAAAAGAAAGAACGGTGAGCTCAGCAGGAGTGGAACACTCTCCAGGAGGTAGGTGTGTGTGTGTGTGGAACACTCTCCAGGAGGTAGGTGTATGTGTGGAACACTCTCCGGGAGGTCGGTGTATGTGTGGAACACTCTCCAGGAGGTAGGTGTGTGTGTGGAACACTCTCCAGGAGGTAGGTGTATGTGTGGAACACTCTCCGGGAGGTAGGTGTATGTGTGGAACACTCTCCAGGAGGTAGGTGTATGTGTGGAACACTCTCCAGGAGGTAGGTGTGTGTGTGGAACACTCTCCAGGAGGTAGGTGTATGTGTGGAACACTCTCCGGGAGGTAGGTGTATGTGTGGGACACTCTCCAGGAGGTAGGTGTATGTGTGGAACACTCTCCAGGAGGTAGGTGTATGTGTGGAACACTCTCCAGGAGGTAGGTGTATGTGTGGAACACTCTCCAGGAGGTAGGTGTATGTGTGGAACACTCTCCGGGAGGTAGGTGTATGTATGGAACACTCTCCAGGAGGTAGGTGTATGTGTGGAACACTCTCCAGGAGGTAGGTGTATGTGTGGAACACTCTCCGGGAGGTAGGTGTATGTGTGGAACACTCTCCAGGAGGTAGGTGTATGTGTGGAACACTCTCCAGGAGGTAGGTGTATGTGTGGAACACACCCCAGGAGGTAGGTGTGTGTGTGGAACACTCTCCGGGAGATCAGTGTATGTGTGGAACACTCTCCAGGAGGTAGGTGTATGTGTGGAACACTCTCCGGGAGGTCAGTGTATGTGTGGAACACTCTCCAGGAGGTAGGTGTATGTGTGGAACACTCTCAAGGAGGTCGGTGTATGTGTGGAACACTCTCCAGGAGGTAGGTGTATGTGTGGAACACTCTCCAGGAGGTAGGTGTATGTGTGGAACACTCTCCAGGAGGTAGGTGTATGTGTGGAAGACTCTCCAGGAGGTAGGTGTATGTGTGGACCACTCTCCAGGAGGTAGGTGTATGTGTGGAAGACTCTTCAGGAGGTAGGTGTATGTGTGGAACACTCTCCAGGAGGTAGGTGTATGTGTGGAACACTCTCCAGGAGGTAGGTGTATGTGTGGAAGACTCTTCAGGAGGTAGGTGTATGTGTGGAACACTCTCAAGGAGGTAGGTGTATGTGTGGAACACTCTCCAGGAGGTCGGTGTATGTGTGGAACACTCTCCAGGAGGTAGGTGTATGTGTGGAACACTCTCCAGGGAGGTAGGTGTATGTGTGGAACACCCTCCAGGAGGTAGGTGTATGTGTGGAACACTCTCCAGGAGGTAGGTGTATGTGTGGAACACTCTCCGGGAGGTAGGTGTGTGTGTGGAACACTCTCCAGGAGGTAGGTGTATGTGTGGAACACTCTCCGGGAGGTAGGTGTATGTGTGGAACACTCTCCAGGAGGTAGGTGTATGTGTGGAACACTCTCCAGGAGGTAGGTGTATGTGTGGAACACTCTCCAGGAGGTAGGTGTATGTGTGGAACACTCTCCGGGAGGTAGGTGTATGTGTGGAACACCCTCCAGGAGGTAGGTGTATGTGTGGAACACTCTCCGGGAGGTAGGTGTGTGTGTGTGTGGAACACTCTCCAGGAGGTCGGTGTATATGTGGAACACTCTCCAGGAGGTAGGTGTATGTGTGGAACACTCTCAAGGAGGTCGGTGTATGTGTGGAACACTCTCCAGGAGGTAGGTGTATGTGTGGAAGACTCTTCAGGAGGTAGGTGTATGTGTGGAACACTCTCCAGGAGGTAGGTGTATGTGTGGAACACTCTCCAGGAGGTAGGTGTATGTGTGGAACACTCTCCAGGAGGTAGGTGTATGTGTGGAACACTCTCCAGGAGGTAGGTGTTTGTGTGGAACACTCCCCAGGAGGTAGGTGTATGTGTGGAACACTCTCAAGGAGGTAGGTGTATGTGTGGAAGACTCTTCAGGAGGTAGGTGTATGTGTGGAACACTCTCCAGGAGGTAGGTGTATGTGTGGAACACTCTCCAGGAGGTAGGTGTATGTGTGGAACACTCTCCAGGAGGTAGGTGTATGTGTGGAGAGAAGACTTCACCAGAGTGAATACAGAGGGTTCACCACAAGATGTAAACCATTGGTGAGCCTCAAAAACAGGAAGGCCAGATTTTAGTTTGCCAAACAACATCTAAAAAAGCCTTCAGAGTTCTGGAAGAACATCCTATGGGGAGATGAGACCAACTTGTATCAGAGTGATGGGAAGAGAAGAGTCTGGAGAAGGAAAGGAACTGCTCATGATCCAAAGCCTCCCACCTCATCAGTGAAGCATGGTGGTGGTAGTGTCATGGCGTGGGCATGTATGGCTGCCAATGGAACTGGTTCTCTTGTATTTATTGATGATGTGATGAATTCTGAAGTGTTTCGGGGAATATTATTGGCTCATATTCAGCAAAATGCTTCAGAACTCATTGCGAACATACTGCAACCAAAGAGTTTTTAAAGGTAAAGAAGTGGAATGTTATGGAATGGCCAAGTCAATCACCTGACCTGAATATGATTTCACTTGTTATTCACATGCTGTTCGTTTCATTTTAAATCCATTGTGGTGTATAGAGCCAAAAAGATTAGAATGGTGTCGTCCCAATATTTATGGACCTGACTGTATGCCTCTCCCGGGTGACTAGACAATGTAGCATATGACCGAGCATGGAATGAAACATATCATGTGGTCACATGACCCCAGGTGACCAGGTCACCCCCATTGACACATTCCGTAAATACAAGCTGTGGGCTGGTTGGCTGGAAACAGGGGGAGATGGTGCGGTACACTAACCACCCCACCTGGGCTCCATCAGCCAGCCGGAACCTGTATATAGAGAATATGCCAAAAAGGATGACCCGGTCACCTGGTGTCATGTGACCACATGATAGGGTTCATGCGGTGAAGACTTCCACTAACCATCTAACCGGCTCAACTTCAGCCAGTCCAAACCTTTATATACAGAACATGTCAAAGGGATGACCCAGTGGTGTCATTGACCACCTCATATGGTTCATGTGGTGCAAACTTCCATTAAGTATCTTCACCTAGTCACCATCTGCAAATCCAACTGCTTCATTTTGCAAACCTAAATGTGTCCCATACCTGCATGGAGAGTTCTGTGTTGCTCATTCTAGTAAAGCAAACAGCAGAGGGCGCCAGCTAAGGGCAGTATATAGGAAAATACATTATTAAAAAAAATGGTTTCCTATATACTGCACTTAGTTGGCGCCATCTGCTGTTTCATTTTACATAGTTGCATAGTAGGTGAGGTTGAAAAAAGACACAAGCCCATCAAGTCCAACCTCTGTGTGATTATATGTCAGTATTACATTGTATATCCCTGTATGTTGTGGTCGTTCAGGTGATTATCTAATAGTTTCTTGAAACTATCGATGCCCCCCACTGAGACCACCGCCTGTGGAAGGGAATTCCACGTCCTTGCCGCTCTTACAGTAAAGAACCCTCTACGAAGTGATTCCTTCCTCACTGCCCACAGAGCCACCTACCTACCACTGGTGACCTATCCAGTCAGTCCTGCGCAGTCTTCAGCCCAAACCCCGACACCTGGTTGGGTATCCTTTACAAAGTGAAGCTTCACCGCCCTCACTAAGCTCCGGGGAAGATGAGTGCAGCTGCACTTGCAGGGTGCACAGTCTACTTACCTTTAGTAAATCGCCCTCATCGTGTCCCGGGACGGACATTCTCCCAACGATGATCAGCAGAAGATTCACGAAAAAACTCACAGAGAAGCCAGAAGAACCTCCCCATCCCCCATTATTAGCACAGGAGGGGTTTATAACATATTCTAATCCTTCTCCCATTCCATGGCTTTATTCCAGATCTCCTCATTCCCCATATTTGGGGTCTTTTCATATATTTTTATTTTTTTTTTGCATTATTCAGCTTGAACCCGTCGGGCAGAAAACGAACGCTCTGGACTTGGCAGCCAGCCTTTCACTGAAGTGCCCGACTGAGGTAAGAAAACCAAAAGCTGAACTCCAGGCATGGAAATCTGATCCTCCATAAATCCACTTTGTGTGCCCCATGATGTCACATTGCAAACCCAGATATTACCTTGTGAATGTAGCAGTGACCTCATCACTGGGCTGTACAGAGCCTGTGCAGAGAGCAGAGTTGTGGGAGGGGCCCAATAGGCTCCACCCACTACAGGAGGGGAGGAGACAAGACCAGCCCCTCTGCACAATGTTATACCACCAGAGCACGCACATGAAAAACCTCCAGAAACCTGCAAGGGGGCCCCAATGTCCAGGCTGCTTAGGGGTCTCCACAGAGTTTAATCCGCCATCCTATAATATAGTCTCTAAACTGCGGCCCGGGGGGTCAGATGTGGCCCTTTGCTTGCCTTTATCTGGCCCTTGGGGCGCTATTGACACCAACAATGGGACATAATTCTTGTTACTGACATCAACAATGGAGCACAATTTCTCCTACTGACACCAATAATGGGGCACTATTCCTTCCACTGACACCAATGATGGGGCACTATTCCTCCCACTGATACCAATGATGGGGCACTATTCCTCCCACTGACACCAATGATGGGGCACTATTCCTCCCACTGACACCAATGATGGGACACTATTCCTCCCACTGACACCAATGATGGGACACTATTCCTCCCACTGACACCAATGATGGGGCACTATTCCTCCCACTGACACCAATGATGGGACACTATTCCTCCACTGATACCAATGATGGGACACTATTCCTCCCACTGATACCAATGATGGGACACTATTCCTCCTACTGGTACCAATGATGGGGCACTATTCCTCCCACTGACACCAATGATGGGGCACTATTCCTCCCACTGACACCAATGATGGGACACTATTCCTCCTACTGGTACCAATGGTGGGGCACTATCCCTCCCAATGACACCAATGATGGGACACTATTCCTCCCACTGACACCAATGATGGGACACTATTCCTCCTACTGGTACCAATGGTGGGGCACTATCCCTCCCAATGACACCAATGATGGGACACTATTCCTCCCACTGACACCAATGATGGGACACTATTCCTCCTACTGGTACCAATGATGGGACACTATTCCTCCCACTGACACCAATGATGGGACACTATTCCTCCCACTGACACCAATGATGGGGCACTATTCCTCCCACTGACACCAATGATGGGGCACTATTCCTCCCACTGACACCAATGATGGGGCACTATTCATCCTACTGGTACCAATGATGGGGCACTATTCCTCCCACTGACACCAATGATGGGGCACTATTCCTCCCCCACTGATACCAATGATGGGGCACTATTCCTCCCACTGACACCAATGATGGGACACTATTCCCCCCACTGACACCAATGATGGGACACTATTCCTCCCACTAACACCAATGATGGGGCACTATTCCTCCCACTGACACCAATGATGGGGCACTATTCCTCCCACTGACACCAATGATGGGGCACTATTCCTCCCACTGACACCAATGATGGGGCACTATTCCTCCCACTGACACCAATGATGGGGCACTATTCCTCCCACTGACACCAATGATGGGGCACTATTCCTCCCACTGACACCAATGATGGGGCACTATTCCCTCCCACTGACACCAATGATGGGGCACTATTCCTCCCACTGACACAAATGATGGGGCACTATTCCTCCCACTGACACAAATGATGGGACACTATTCCTCCCACTGACACAATGATGGGACACTATTCCTCCCACTGACACCAATGATGGGGCACTATTCCTCCCACTGACACAATGATGGGGCACTATTCATCCCACTGACACCAATGATGGGACACTATTCCTCCCACTGATACAAATGATGGGACACTATTCCTCCTACTGACACCAATGATGGGACACTATTCCTCCCACTGATAAAAGTGATGGGGCACTATTCCTCCCACTGACACCAATGATGGGGCACTATTCCTCCTACTGACACCAATGATGGGGCACTATTCCTCCCACTGACACCAATGATGGGGCACTATTCCTCCCCCAAAGATGGAGCATTGTTTATCTCCACTGATGTCGGATATTTTCTTCTCCCACTGGCCACAGTCCGGCCCCCCTAAAGTCTCCAGAGGCTGCCCGGCCAAATATGAGAAAATCAGATCCGAATAGATCGATTCGGCTTGAACACCAAAAGGAACACAAGGGGCTCTAACCCTTCACCACTCTAAAGTAAAGTTTTATCGAATAAATCCGGAGCGCTCCTCCCCCACCCCGTATATCCCGACCCCCATAATATTGTTATGTGGTGAAGGCCGGCAATGAAGGTGAAACAAAGTAACTCTTTTCAATCTCCTTCATAAAAATGTATTTCTCTTCTATTCCAGGCTCAGCCATTCCTGAGGACCTATAAGAACAGCAACTACAATTACCCCCCCGTGACAACTCCAGCACCAATCACGGTACGGATCATACGGGGGGCGGGGGGGTCTTTCTTTTTGCATTGTTTCTATTCGGGTTGTGGGATGTCCTTAAAAAAAGACTGGGATCCATAGGGAGAGCATTTCCATTCAGATAGCTGGTGGTGCCCCGGAATCATTGGGGCTCTAACACTCGGCTCCCATTGCTCCCATTGCTCCCATTGCTCCCATTGCTCCCGATGCTCCCATTGCTCCCATTGCTCCCGATGCTCCCATTGCTCCCGATGCTCCCATTGCTGCTATTGAAGGTCAACCCACAGAACTTTCGTTCCCTGAGCGGCGCTGTTGATCGGAGCAGTGATCGGGGGAGGTGTCGGGCTGCTGGAGACTGGAGCCTCTGCTTTATGTGAGAGAGACGTGGCCTGACCCTCCTAGGTGCTGGCAGCACAGGGTACTTCAATGGTGGGCAATTCTGTCAGTGTGGCTTTTTGTAGACACCTCGGAAGGGGCACGTCAATGGAGACCCACCCTTAGTAAGATGAATGGCAGCTCAATCAAATCTCCATGATTAAGCTCTGAGCGGCGAAGCGAAACGCGTTGGAGGCGTGGCCTGATTGGGAGTCAGGGCTGAGACTGCCATTCATCTTGCCCAGAGTGGGTCTGTATTGATGTGCGGCTTCTGGGACAGTCAAGCTCCTCCCCTGGCGGGCACCTGCAGCGGTGGGCACAGGACTATCATCCCTTACAGCCCGAGTGGCACACATTCTCCCTTATTGTTTTTTTTTTAGTCTCCTCCATGCGACAGGATGACAACGACACAGCATAATTGGGGGGCAGGAACAGAAAGTTGTCACCCCAAAACAGGAAGTGCCTGAACAAGTCAATTGACTTTTACTAGACCACATCCCCCTCCTACCCGCTTGCTAAGGCTTAAATTACATTTCCCTGGGCCCCGTCGGGTCAACAGAGGGGCCCAGGAGATGGGAGCATAGAAGGGACTTTTTATTTTTGGGGCAGATAAAGTCAGTGCCGCTGTTTACTGCACCTTGGGGGGTGGATGGGGTATAGGCGGAGTTGGGGGGGACCCTGTCAAAAAGCCTGTACAGGGCACCAACCATGATTTCTAAAAGTGGCCCTGCCCTGGAGGGTCCCGTGAGGGGTGTACCCATGGGGAAGGTGACTACAGAGAACCAGTTCTGTGAGTACTAATGGAAGGAGAGGCTGTTAGACAGAGATATGGCTGCTTAAAGTGCTGCATATGCTTTCACATGTGACTACTGCGGACCGTCACCTAAATGTGATTGGCTGCGTATTGCCAAGTGACTCCAGAATGTATGTCGATGTGATGTGACTGTTATGCCATTCCCTGAATCCCATCAGTTCTGTGTGAAGCCATCAGTGGCCCCCCTAATCCAGGAGCCCGGCCCCTAATCTACATGCAGGGTGCCGGACGCATGGATTCCAATGGGGGTTTTTTTTTTTTTTTTGTAGAAGCACGTGATGAGAGACTAAGGCTTTAATTGAAATAATATTCACTATTGTCTTCCTGATTCTCCTCTTGGCCAATCACGTAGCCTGTCCTGAGACTCGTCACCGCATTGGTCGAGAGGAGAAGCGATCCTATTGGCCGTTGAGGAGGAGGAAGAGGGAGGAAACACAGGGGAAGCCGAGGAGGAGGAAGCGCTGCCCGTGACCTAGATGGAGTTAGTGCGGGGCTGGTGACTGACAGACAGGGGGGGGGGGCGTCCCCCCCAAACAATTATACCACCAGCCACCACTGGCAGCCATTCTACTCATGTGTGGACATTCCTTCCTTGGGCTATAAAGGCCAATGGCAGAGAATGTTGTGTGGAGGCCGCAAGCATGGAGAGGGCACAAGATGGCGGAGGGTTTAATCTCAGCAGAAGGGGCGGTGCTTTAGCAGGACAGGAGAGGGGTGGAGACTTGTGCTCTTGGCACCATTACTAGCCAATCGCAAAGCCCCTCTTACATGCAGATTTAAAAATATGGAAAACTATTTTTGAAAAGACAGCAACATGTTGAAGGTTCTATGAGATTTTAGATATGATATTGTATATGCCATTTACATCGACATAACTCGGACTGAGGACACTGTGCCCGGACCAAGACTGTCCCCAGTTTTGTCCCTGGCAGGAGCGGCGCCAGGCAGGGCCATTGATAAGCCCGTACAGCTGGTCCTGAGCTCAGCAGGGGGGACCCGGGCAGCCTCAAGGATGGTCGGCAGTGGGGGGAGTTACAAGCACCAGTCTCCCTGTGTGGCTTTCAATAAAGCATTTGACAGCTGATTTTCCTCCTCTCCCCTCCCCCCCGCGGCTTTAAACTGCTATATTAAATGCCACACAGGGAGACTGTTGCTTGTAACTGTCCCCACCACCACACCGATCACCCCCCCCCTGCCCATCAAAGGTCCCCACTGGGCCCTCCTCTGGCTCCCTGCCTTCTCCTATGGCTCCCGGTGCCCTCCTGTGGCACCCCGTGTCTTCCTCCGGCTCCCCATCTAATCCTACGGCCCTTCCCGAGTCCTGCCATGATCCCCCTTTGTGCCCCCCTTGCTCCCCGCCTCCTCCTGTGACTCGCCGTGTTATCTGCCGGCTCCCCATCTGCTCCGGCTCCCCGCCTCCTCCTGTGGCTCCCCGTCTCTTCCGCCGGCTCCCCACCTCCTCCAGCTCCCTGGGTCCTCCTCCGGCTCCCCGCCTCCTCCTGCGGCTCCCTGTGTCTTTGTCCGGCTCCCCGGGTCCCCCTCCGGCTCCCCGCCTCCTCCTGCGTCTCCCTGTGTCTTCGTCCGTCTCCCCACCTCCTCGCGCTCCCCGGGTCCTCCTCCAGCTCCCCGCTTCTTCCTGCAGCTCCCCGTGTCTTTGTCCGGCTCCCCACCTCCTCCTACGGCTCTCTGGGTCCTGCTCTGGTCCCCCTCTGTGCTCCCATGGTCCTCCTCCGGTCACCATCTGTGCTCCTCCTCCATGCTCCTCCGCCCCCCTCTCTGTCCTTCTCCGGTCCCCCTCTGTCCTGAATCTGTCAGGTTTGAGAGCGGAGGAAGGGGCCAGTAAATATGTCATTTACCGGCTCCTTCCTTTTCTGAATGCACAGAGTTAGTGATCACTGACTGTCCATTCATAACTGAGCATCATAATCTGCATTTATGATGCTTCAGTTTATGAATGGAGAGGAGCCTCTGTCTCTGTGCATTCATCTTCAGTGCAGCTGAGGCTGCTGAGAAAGGGACTGGAGAATCTGTGCCCTCAGTCCCTTTCCCTGTCTCAAAAGGGAGATGTTAGGAGTCTGTTTAGATCCCTGATATCTCACCAAAGCCCCCCAACAGGCCTGATAAAAAAAGGAAAGAATTGTAATAAATAAATATTTGAAAATTAAATTGTAAAAATAATACAAAATAAAACAAAAAAACACTGACACCGACCACACACAAAGCCCCCATCCCAGGAAAAAAAAAGATTGATAAAAAAATATAAGTTGTAAAAATAATAAATAAAATAAGCTGTAAATATAAAAATTAAAAAAAATATAAAAAAAAAACCCTACTGACACCGTCCACTTCTCTACTGACACCGTCCACTTCTCTACTGACAAATAAAATTTTTTATTGAAAAAACAATAAATAAATAAATACATTTGTAAAAATGTATAAATAAAAAAAATAATAAAAAACTGCTGACACCGTCCATCCAGAACAGTCAGCAGCCCCCACCCCCAAATTGAGCACTGTGAAAAAAATTATTAAAAATAAATAAAATTGTTAAAAAATGGAAAAAATACAATATGAAAATTACAAAAATTACTGACACCATTCACTGCTCTACTGACACCATCCGCTGCCCTCACAAAATGTTTGTAAAATTTTTATAAAAAATGAAATAATAAACAAAAAAAATTGACACTGTCTATTGCTTTACTGACACTATCCACTGCTCTACTGACACTATCCTGTACATACTACCCACCACCATATACTCCACGCTCTTCTCCTGTACATACTACCCACCACCATATACTCCACACTCTTCTCCTGTACATACTACCCACCACCATATACTCCGCACTCTTCTCCTGTACATACTACCCACCACCATATACTCCACACTCTTCTCCTGTACATACTACCCACCACCATATACTCCACACTCTTCTCCTGTACATACTACCCACCACCATATACTCCGCACTCTTCTCCTGTACATACTACCCACCACCATATACTCCACACTCTTCTCCTGTACATACTACCCACCACCATATACTCCACACTCTTCTCCTGTACATACTAACCACCACCATATACTCCACACTCTTCTCCTGTACATACTACCCACCACCATATACTCCACACTCTTCTCCTGTACATACTACCCACCACCATATACTCCACACTCTTCTCCTGTACATACTACCCACCATCATATACTTCACACTCTTCTCCTGTACATACTACCCACCACCATATACTCCACGCTCTTCTCCTGTACATACTACCCAATAAAAAAAAAAAAAATATGTCCCCGGATTTCATTTGAAAAATCTGGTCACCTTATCCTATGACTGTCTATAGTGATGTCGTATTTCTTATGTGATGCAGAACTGGGGCAGTGACATGGAATGCCGAAACTATGCCGCCACCTCTGACAGCGTGCCGACATCAGGTGAGGAACCATCAAGAATGTTCTTCTTTCCCTGTTTGCACCCTTAAATGGAACCTTTTTTATTCTGCAATTTTTAGCGCTTTTATGACCCTGAAAAGTGTAGATTTCACTGACTCTATCTGTGCAACTTCTGTCACCTCCAGACCATGTGGGCACAGAAATATGGGTCATCAAATTAGCTGGACATTTGGCCGCAGTAATTGAACATATTTTGTCATGTCGATGTTGATGTTACAATCAACAATCATACCAATTAAGTTTGCTCCTTATGTTTTCCAATGTTTCTATTTTTCTTTCAGTCAATAAGCTGCGTCCCGGCGACATTCGCGTGGTGGCAGCACTGGGTGATTCACTGACGGTAGGTCTTCATCTATGTGACATGACTTCTTTCCACCCCAAGAAAAAACAATCACTATCTCAATATGTAATCATAATGACTATAATGTCACCATTAGTGGTGCCATCCTTCAACAAATCCCCCCCCCCAATATTGCTTTACTTCCTCCCCAATATTCCCTCCAACAAGGACCCATCTGGCACCTCTTTGTACTGTGCATGGGCCCCACTCATTTCTATTGGTAAGTCATATTCATGGTGACCCTCAGTGGCTCCTTGGAGTATTGCTCACCCATAGGAATGGATAGGGCCATGGAGCATTTGCATGAAGAGGAGCCAGATAGATCTTTGTCGGGGGAAAGATTGCTGAATCAAGGAGGAAGGTATTGTCCAAAATGAGCTCCACTTAGGGGGTGAGAGATGTATTATAGTACAACTTCACCAAAAGTGAATGCATCCTTTAAAGCTTGCTGTATGAAGTAATTAATCTACCTAGAGGCGGAGTCATAGCTCCAAATTGAGGTCAGGTGTCTCCAGTGAAAGGTACTGTACTACATCATCAGTCCTGACCTCAATCCCACTGAACACCTTTGAGGCGAATCGAAATGATGATGGTGAGCCTAACATCAGTTCCTGACCTCACAAATGGGTTCTGGTTTCTCCACTAAAAGGTATTGTTAATACTCCATAATACAAAGACATTGTAGTGCTCTACTGAACTTGTGGTAACCGTTTGGTGAAGGTCCTTTTCTGTTCCAGCATAACTGTGCCCTGTGTACAAAGCCAGCTCCATAACGACATGGTCACATGATGTGGAGGAACTCGAGTGTCCTGTACAAAACCCTACTTTTGGAAGACCTTTGGTATCCCTGCCCTTAACCCTACCAAACACCTTTGGGATGGGGTCTTCTTATCCCAAAGGTGTTCAGTAGGTTTGAGGTCTTGGGTGAACTTGATTGTCCTGCACTGAGCCCTAAACCCAACCCTACTGAACACCTTTGGGGTGGATTGGAACACCGATGGTAAACCATGGCTTTTTAATGCAACATCAGTACCTGACCACACAAATGGGCACAGATTCCCACAGACACCCTCCAAAGTCTTGTTGAAAGTCTTCCCAGAAGAGTGAAGGATGGTAGAGACACAATGGGGGGTTACCTCTATGATAATGGCCATGGTTTTGGAGTTGGATGTCCAACAACTCATATAGGAATTATTGGGGGAGGATCTCAAGCGTCCTGCACAGATCTGTGACCTCAACCCTACTGAATACCCTTAAGATGAATTGGAACACCAATTGTAAGCCAGGTCTTCTTATCCAACACCAGTACCTGACCTCACAAATGGCACAAATTCCCACAGACACCCTCCAAAATCTTGTGCAAAATCTTACCGGTCAGCTCCATAAAGACATGGTGTGACCAGTTTGGTGTGGAGGAAGTTGGGTGTCCAGCACAGAGCCCTGACCTCAATCCTACTGAACACCTTTTAAGATGAATTTGAACATCCACTGCAAGCCAGACGCTTTTGTTTGGTGTCCAACCTGGGGCCCAACATGCAAGCCAGGTCTTCTCATCCTACATCTGTACCTGACCTCACAAATGGGAAAACATGCCAACAGACGCCCTCCAAAAGCTTGTAGAAAGCATTCCCAGAAGATTGGAGAAAATTAGTGCCACCAACGCAACGGGGAAACTCAGTATTAATGGCCATGAGAGGAGGGGAGGGGCAACTCCATATTATTGGCCATGGTTTTGGAATGGGATGTCTAACAAGGTGTTTTGACTGTGATGGTCATGGTCAGGTGTCTACAATGTCTTCCATACCTTTTCTACACTCATGTTGGATGGTTAATGCCACACCTCACTCTAAAACTGATGAACCTTTAGTCTCTGAAACTGATGCCACTTCTAACTATCTTTAGTCTCAGGATAAAGTAAACTCAGAGAGAGATGTCAAAGATATTTATTGGTCCCGGTAAACTTTACAACTTACAATAAAAGCAAAATTAACAATAAGTAGACATGGGAGCCGTCAAAAAATTAGTTTTGTTTCGTTCCGTTTCGTATAAAAAAAAAAAAAATCGGAATTCGTAATTCGTGTACGAAATTTCATTCGGATTCGTACGAAATACGAATTTCGTACGAATCTTTACAAAACGTTAATATCGTTACGAATCGTTACGAATATCGACACTCTACGAATAATAACGAATTATCCGAAAACGTATTAACGTTACATAACACAAGTCTATAAATGTCTATTGTTCACCAATCGCTCAGAGGAAGTACGAAATCCGAAATGTCGTTTACGAATACGAAATTTCGTATTTCGTACTTCCTCTGAGTGATTGGTGAACAATAGACAATAGACTTGTGTTATGTAACGTTAATACGTTTTTGGATAATTCGTTATTATTCGTAGAGTGTCGATATTTGTTACGATTCGTAACGATTCGATATACTGAATCTCGAATTCATTCAAATCATTCGTTGTATCCGCTATAATTTCTTTCATATTAGTTGAAATTCATCATTTGGTAGTTTGGATTCGGATAATTTGGATCCGAAATTCGTAAACGAAATTTCGTACAGAATTCGTATTCGTAAAAATTCGTAATTCGGATTCGTACGAATTTCGAAAAATTCGTACGAATTTCCGATTCCTACGAAACGAATCACACATGTCTAACAATAAGTGATATATAAGTAATATTGGTCGATCGATGCAAGCACCCCAGTTGGAGTTAGTTAGTCAGTCCCGGTGGGTTTGATACCAATGCCTGTTTTGCCCCTCTTTAATACATTCCTAGAAGATGCACCTGCTGAACTAATTGTAATGTGTTTGTAGGCTGGTTTCGGTGCCAGAGCAACCTCTATCCTGAATGTAGCCACGGAGTGGAGGGGAATCTCCTGGAGGTGAGAGCTGCTTATTCTGTGATGTCACAATTTATGGAGAACATGGTTGAAATTGGACTATGTGTAACTGTACCAAATATGAGGTGTCTTCCATAGTAGCCAATCAGATGCTTGTACAGCCATGTTCATCCTGCCTGCTCTTAGTGTAATATCTAAGCTCCTCTGGGGCGGGACTAACATGAAAATTTCAATGTGTCCTATAAATTAGTTGCATTATCTATACTGAGGATAATTGGAACAGCTGGGATCTGATTGGCTATAACAGGGACAGTTTTTTTTTTATTTTCATAAATTGTTGTGAAATAATTGTGGGCATTATTTAATTGCAATGTGTCCTTATCTTTCAGTATTGGAGGAGATGAGACTTTGGACAAAGTCACAACAATTCCAAGTAAGTCCTTTAGCTTTCATGAAAGGACTGGTCCACACATAAAAGTTATATCGAAGTTATGGGTGGAGTCTGGTGGGCTGCTGGCTTCTTCTCTTTGTAGTAGATGGTGACTAGGGCTGCAACTAACGATTATTTTCATAATCGATTAGTTGTCCGATTATTGTTTCGATTAATCGGCTAATAACCTTAAAAAAAATGTGTGGTGTATAATTTAGTTAATATGTAAAGTTTAAAAAAAAGGCAATTTATTCTTAAATATCTCTATGCAGTGGTAAATATAAACAACCAACTATATGGTTAGGGAGCAAAATATCGAATCCACTCTGAGAATAACAGACAGAAGAGATATACTGTATACACTATTAGAGGAGATATACTGTATACACTATTAGAGGAGATATACCGTATATACTATTAGAGGAGATATACCGTATATACTATTAGAGGAGATATACCGTATATACTATTAGAGGAGATATACTGTATACACTATTAGAAGAGACACTGTTTTTTGCCCAATTTGTTGTTGGGCAGAATAAAAAACACAAATTTCTGCAAAAACGCATTACATGCTTTTCTGCAGCTTCTCCATTGAAGTATATTGAACCAAAAAAATACCAAATATACGCAGCAGCTGAAAAAAGCACAGATGTGAACATGTCCAATAGGAAACCATGTAATGAACTGTAGTACGTTTCTGCAAAAAGCACCAAAAAACACATCGATGTGAACCAGGTCTGAGACGTTTAGTAACATAATGGGGTTAAAAAATAACTAAAATTAGCCCTTTATAGTACAAAAAAAGCAGATAATCACTACTGTAGGGGTTAATTTTTTTTACCGTAGAACTGTGAAAGTAATATTTACAGTAGTGATTATTTGCTCTTTTTGTACTATAAAGGGCTCATTTTAGTTCTTTTTTTACCCCCATTATGTTACTGGCCGATTAATCAATTATGAAAATAGTAATCGATTAATTTCATAATCGATTAGTTGTTTCAGCCCTAATGGTGACCACTCCCTGCCATAGTTCCCGGCTCTGATTTCTGTCACCTTGGAGTCTTGTGAGCCCATCAAACTTTGGGGCGCTACTACTCTGTTGTTTTGTGTTCCTTATAGTTTAAACAAATAAAAAATGAACAAGGAGAGCGGGGAGCACCCTATAAGTGTCATAGCAGGAGTACCGATCTCTCAAGCACAGCCCCTGATGTGTAAAATCTATTTTCTAATAATGTGTAAAATCTATTATTATCAATATATAAATAATAATATTTAACATATAAATATATAATTATTTATATAAAATATAAATATTTAATATATAATATTTAATATATAAATAATAATAATTTCTAAAAAAGTGTAAAATCTCTTATTATCAATATATAAATAATAATATTTAATATATAAATATACAATTATTTATATAAAATATAAACATTTTATATATAATATTTAATATATAAATAATAGTATTTTCTAATAATGTGTAAAATCTATTATTATCAATATATAAATAATAATATTTAATATATAAATATACACATTATT
The DNA here is from genome assembly GCA_028564925.1 of Lithobates sylvaticus. Classification (NCBI taxonomy): domain Eukaryota; kingdom Metazoa; phylum Chordata; class Amphibia; order Anura; family Ranidae; genus Lithobates; species Lithobates sylvaticus. The sequence continues at coordinate 2,543,719 of CM053028.1, read as the reverse complement.
TATATAAAATATAAATATTTAATATATAATATTTAATATATAAATAATTATATTTTCTAATAATGTGTAAAATCTATTATTATCAATATATAAATAATGTGTAAAATCTATTTTCGGATCCTTTAAAGTCGAACTAGACTCCACATTTTCCCTCCAGACCACCACCTCCTCCCTAAACGTTCCCCACTGTGTTTTTCTTTTTTTCTTATACTAACTGATGTGATGAGATCGGCATTGCTCTCTACATCAGTACAGTCTGAAAGGGTGCTATAGTGATGGCTCCTCAGGGGTGGGAACAAGACACTGTGCACTCACATTACAGTCCTCGGTCTTCTGGTTTGAGAGACAATGTGTGTCTTTCAACCTGGGAGGGGCTGAGGACATCTTGTGGCCGAAAAGAGGCACTGTGGGGGACAAATTCAGATTAAAGCGGAAGTAAACCCATGGATTTAACAGTCTAAAAAAAAAAGCATGCCGTGAATGCTAACTGCACATTGGCTGTGCTCTCAACCAAACAGTCAAACCATCCAATGGCTGGTGTCATAACGGATCACATGTGCAGCACTGTGGCAGTTGAAGATTAAACAGAGGCAAAGATGGCAGCTTCCTTGGCTGAAAACGATAGGGGGGTTTACTTCCACTTTAAAGGTGAGTAATGTGGGGCACATTCTTACCCTAAAAAAATCGACCTCTAAGGCCGCGTACACACGAAGGGACAATCCCGCGGGATTATCCTCTGGACTGAAGTCCAGCGGATAATCCCCTCGTGTGTGGGCGCCGGCGGACTTTTTGGCGCCAAAGTACGGCGGACTAAAGTTTCAGGTTTTGTTTTCAAATTATCCGCTGGACTTGGAAGTCCAGCGGACAATCCCGCCGTCAGTGGGCAAGTCCGCGGGACTTTTGAAATGAACGGACTTGCCGCTCATCGGCAAGTCCGTTCATTTAGCACGTGACTTCAGGTTACGTAGCTAGCGTAGGCAGTTACTGCCGCCGCGCTAGCTCCGTGACCTGGCATGGATTTAAAGGGAATCCCCACGCCGAAAAAACGGCGTGGGGGTTCCCCCCAAATCCATGTCAGACCCTCATCCGAGCACGCAGCCTGGCAGGCCAGGAAAGGGGTGGGGACGAACGAGCGCCCCCCCCCTCCTGAGCCGTACCAGGCCGCGTGCCCTCAACATGGGGGGTGCCCTGGGGAAAGGGGGGCCGTGCGGCCCCCCCACCCCAAAGCACCTTGTCCCCATGTTGATGAGGACAAGGGCCTCTTCCCGACAACCCTGGCCGTTGGTTGTCGGGGTCTGCGGGCGGGGGCTTATCGGAATCTGGGAGCCCCCTTTAATAAGGGGCCCCCCAGATACCGGCCCCCCACCCTATGTGAATGAGTATGGGGTACGATGTACCCCTACCCATTCACCTAAGGTGTAAAATGTAAAGTAAAAAAAAACACCCACACTTTTGAAAAAATAGTTTATTGCACTGCTCCGGGGGTCTTCTTCCGTCTTGGGGGTCTTCTCGCCGGACTCCCCCGCCATTTACCAAGCTCTTTTACCGAGCGAGGGGAGTCCGGCTACCTTCTTCGTCGTCGCCGCCGTCTGGGGGTCTCGATCCGCCTTCGGGGGTCTTCTTCCGTCTTGGGGGTCTTCTCGCCGGACTCCTCCCCTCTCTTCTGCTCTTTTACCTAGCTCTTTCACGAGGGGAGGAGTCCAGCTACCTTCTTCGTCGTCGCCGCCGTCGTCTGGGGGTCTCGATCCGCCTTCGGGGGTCTTCCGGGGGTCTCTTCTGTTCTTGCGGCGGTCGTCGTCTTCCGCGCCGCCGGCGCCTTGTCCTTCTTCTTGTCCTTCTTGTTCTTCTTCTTCTTCCGATGTTGACCCGTCGCTGTCTCTGCCCGGAATGCCTGTGCCGATCTGCGCTCGGACTTATATAGGGACATGGGGGACAGGGTCACATGTTCATGTCACATGGTGACCCCGCCCCCTTGTGTTGTCACAGTCCCGGAGGATGCTGGGACTGTGACATCGCAAGGGGGCGGGGTCACCATGTGACATGAACATGTGACCCTGTCCCCCATGTCCCTATATAAGTCCGAGCGCAGATCGGCACAGGCATTCCGGGCAGAGACAGCGACGGGTCAACATCGGAAGAAGAAGAAGAACAAGAAGGACAAGAAGGACAAGAAGAAGGACAAGAAGAAGGACAAGGCGCCGGCGGCGCGGAAGACGACGACCGCCGCAAGAACAGAAGAGACCCCCGGAAGACCCCCGAAGGCGGATCGAGACCCCCAGACGACGGCGGCGACGACGAAGAAGGTAGCCGGACTCCTCCCCTCGTGAAAGAGCTAGGTAAAAGAGCAGAAGAGAGCGGAGGAGTCCGGCGAGAAGACCCCCAAGACGGAAGAAGACCCCCGAAGGCGGATCGAGACCCCCAGACGGCGGCGACGACGAAGAAGGTAGCCGGACTCCCCTCGCTCGGTAAAAGAGCTTGGTAAATGGCGGGGGAGTCCGGCGAGAAGACCCCCAAGACGGAAGAAGACCCCCGGAGCAGTGCAATAAACTATTTTTTCAAAAGTGTGGGTGTTTTTTTTTACTTTACATTTTACACCTTAGGTGAATGGGTAGGGGTACATCGTACCCCATACTCATTCACATAGGGTGGGGGGCCGGTATCTGGGGGGCCCCTTATTAAAGGGGGCTCCCAGATTCCGATAAGCCCCCGCCCGCAGACCCCGACAACCAACGGCCAGGGTTGTCGGGAAGAGGCCCTTGTCCTCATCAACATGGGGACAAGGTGCTTTGGGGTGGGGGGGCCGCACGGCCCCCCTTTCCCCAGGGCACCCCCCATGTTGAGGGCACGCGGCCTGGTACGGCTCAGGAGGGGGGGGGGGGCGCTCGTTCGTCCCCACCCCTTTCCTGGCCTGCCAGGCTGCGTGCTCGGATGAGGGTCTGACATGGATTTGGGGGGAACCCCCACGCCGTTTTTTCGGCGTGGGGATTCCCTTTAAATCCATGCCAGCTTGCGGAGCTAGCGCGGCGGCATTTACTGCCTACGCTAGCTACGTAACCTGAAGTTACGTTCGAAATGAACGGACTGCTCCGTGTGTGGGCAAGTCCGTTCATTTTCAAAAGTCCCGCGGACTTTTGCCCGGCGGATTATCCGCTGGACAAGTCCGTGCGTGTGTGGGCAAGTCCACACCCTCGGAAAGTCCAGCGGACCTAGCCGGAAAGTCCAGCGGATTGTCCGCTGGACTTAGGTCCGCCGGGAAAAGTCCGTACGTGTGTACGAGGCATAAGTTGGACTAAAAATTGCTAAAAAAATCTCTATGAATAAGAATGGACATAATATCGCCACCTCTGCCTCCACTCTTCACTTACTTTCCAAGCTCCAAAGACAATAGAGTCTGTTCAGGGGTATCAGATGGCAACCCCCAATGTACACAAGGGTTCCAGCCGCAAGGTTCCAGATTTGCAGGATTCAGTAACTTAGTCCCTCATGGGTGGAGCCACATTGCACAGTCGGGGGGCTCAGGCATCAAACACTTATTTTGGAGTGTTGGATTTTGAAGAATCTCAGGCCAGAGTAGCTCCGCAGTAGAGTGAAGATCGATCGGGGGGCTGAGACTAGTAAGTTTTACCTCTCTGCTTTTATAGGGGGCGCTAATGATATAACGGAACTCTTTGTATCATTTCTGAATGATTTGTCATTGGTTTTTCTCTATTTAACTTTAAGACATCTTGAAGAAGTTCAATCCCAACGTAAAGGGATACTCCACCGGGACCGGCCGGCTAAATGAAATGTTCAATGTCGCTGTTAGTGGAGCCAAGGCAGAGTAAGTGAAAGTGTATACAATATGTATATAGTATGTATAGAGCCCCATGCACCCGGGGGTAAGGGCACAGTGTGCATGGGGCCTAGCTCAGCATCTCTCTTTCCCTTCCCAGCAGTGACTTGTTCTCTCAACAGCTCATCCCCCCCCTGATCCAGCAATGACTTCAGTAGCATTTACTTAGCAGCTCAAATCCCCTGCTCCCCCCTCCCAGCAGTGACTCTGCAGCTGATTTCACCCTGTTCCCTCCCCCCAGAAGTGGCTCAATAACTTACCTGCTCATCTGCACTGCAAGAAAAATACCTGATGATCTGACAGAATTGCACTCAGCTCCTAATTTCCTATCGTGGGCTGACAATGCACAGCATGTATTTGGTGTCAGCCCTGCCCATTGTCTTTTGTTAAACTTTCCAACCACTCCAACTGTCTTGTTATCCACAGCATAGTAACTAAGTGACTTGTAGTCCGAATAGAGAAACTGGTGGGGGTGGTTAACATTCTCTATGAGTTAATATAGGAAGTGTTACCGGGACACAGGACATTGGATTTTTGGATCAACCAGTATTTTTTCTACACTTATCCTGCAGAGATAACAAAAGGATTTCAATGGCATATTTAATACACAAATAGGGAGGAAATGAGAAAAGTTCACAGTTAGAGATAACAAATACTGAAAGAAAAACTTAAAGTTTCTCTTTAATAATAAGATGTTGTCCTTTGTCAGGAACATTACAACCCAGGCGAGGACTCTGGTGAATAAGATGAAGGAGAGTACGGTGAGTAGAACCAATGTGTCCACACAAAGTGCAATTGTTACTTAATTTGATTGTCATTCGTTTCCTAGTTTTATACAGAGTGGGGAACCTCTGCTGGGTTTTTACGAGAACCTCTGCTGGGTTTTTACAAGAACCTCTGCTGGGTTTTACGAGAACGCTCTGCTGGGTTTTACGAGAACGCTCTGCTGGGTTTTACGAGAACGCTCTGCTGGGTTTTACGAGAACCTCTGCTGGGTTTTTACAAGACCCTCTGCTGGGTTTTATGAGAACCTCTGCTGGGTTTTACGAGAACCTCTGCTGGGTTTTACAAGAACCTCTGCTGTGTTTTTACAAGACCCTCTGCTGGGTTTTACGAGAACCTCTGCTGGGTTTAATGAGGGCCTCTCCTGGGTTTTATGAGAACCTCTGCCGGATTTGATGAGGACCTCTCCTGGGTTTAATGACCACCTCTGCTAGGTTTGGTTAGAAACTTATCCAGCTTTCATGAGAACATCTCCTTAGCTTTATGAGAACCTCTGCTGAGTCTGTCGAAGGCCCTTTGCTGGGTTCGATGAGAACCTTTGTTGGGTTTTATGAGAATCTCTCCTGGACTTGATGAGGACCTCTCCTGGGTTTAATGAGAACCACTGCTGGGTTTGATAAAAACTTCTCCTGGGTTTTATGAGAACCTCTGTCGGATTTGATAAGGAGCTCTCCTGGGTTTTTATGAGAACCTCTGCCAGGTTTGATGAGGTCCTCTCCTGGGTTTGATAACAACCTTTGTTGGGTTTTATGAGAACCTCTGCTGGGTTTGTTGAAGGCCCTTTGCTGGGTTCGATGAGAACCTTTGTTGGGTTATTATGAGAACCTATCCTGGGTTTGATGAGGATCTCTCCTGGGTTTGATGAGAACCTCTTTTGGGTTTTATGAGAACCTCTGCTAAATTTGATGAGGACTTCTCCTGGGTTTTTATGAGAACCTCTGCCAGGTTTGATGAGATCCTCTCCTGGGTTTGATGAGAACCTTTGTTGGGTTTTATGAGAACCTCTGCTGGGTTTACTGAGGACCTCTCCTCGGTTTGATGAGGACCTCTCCTGGAATTGATGAGGACCTCTCCTGGGTTTTATGAGAACCTCTGCCAGCTTTCATGAGAAGCTTTCCTGGGTTTTACGAGAACCTCTGCTGGATTTGATGAGGACCTCTGCTAGGTTTTAGTGAGAACTTCTCCTGGGTTTTCCGAGAACCTCTGCCAGGTTTTATGAGAACATTTGTTGGGTTTGATGAGGAACTCTGCAAGGTTTTAATGAGAACCTCTCCTGGGTTTTACAAGAACCTCTGCTGGATTTGATGAGGACCTCTACTAGGTTTTAGTGAGAACCTCTCCTGGGTTTTACGAGAACCTCTGCCAGGTTTTATGAGAACCTTTGTTGGGTTTGATAAGGAACTCTACTAGGTTTTGATGAGAACCCCTCCTGGGTTTTAAGAGAACCTATGCTGGGTTTAATGAGGATCTCTGCCAGGTTTTAATGAGAACCTCTCCTGGGTTTTAGTGAGAACCTCTCCTTGGTTTTACGAGAACCTCTGCCAGGTTTTATGAGAACCTTTGTTGGGTTTGATAAGGAACTCTACTAGGTTTTAGTGAGAACCTCTCCTGGGTTTTCCGAGAACCTCTGCCAGGTTTTATGAGAACATTTGTTGGGTTTTAATGAGAACCTCTCCTGGGTTTTACAAGAACCTCTGCTGGATTTGATGAGGACCTCTGCTAGGGTTTAGTGAGAACCTCTCCTGGGTTTTACGAGAACCTCTGCCAGGTTTTATGAGAACCTTTGTTGGGTTTAATAAGGAACTTTACTAGGTTTTGATGAGAACCCCTCCTGGGTTTTAAGTGAACCTATGCTGGGTTTGATGAGGACCTCTGCTCGGTTTTAATGAGAACCTCGACTCCTGGGTTTTAAGAGAACCTATGCTGGGTTTGATGAGGACCTCTGCCAGGTTTTAATGAGAACCTCTCCTGGGTTTTAGTGAGAACCTCTGCTGGGTTTTACGAGAACCTCTGCCAGGTTTTATGAGAACCTTTGTTGGGTTTGATAAGGAACTCTACTAGGTTTTAGTGAGAACCTCTCCTGGGTTTTAGTGAGAACCTCTCCTGGGTTTTACGAGAACCTCTGCCAGGTTTTATGAGAACCTTTGTTGGGTTTGATAAGGAACTCTACTAGGTTTTAGTGGGAACCTCTCCTGGGTTTTAGTGAGAACCTCTCCTGGGTTTTCCGAGAACCTCTGCCAGGTTTTAAGAGAACATTTGTTGGGTTTGATGAGGAACTCTGCAAGGTTTTAATGAGAACCTCTCCTGGGTTTTACGAGAACCTCTGCCAGGTTTTATGAGAACCTTTGTTGGGTTTCATAAGGAACTCTACTAGCTTTTGATGAGAACCCCTCCTGGGTTTTAAGAGAACCTATGCTGGGTTTGGTGAGGACCTCTGCTCGGTTTTAATGAGAACCTCGACTCCTGGGTTTTAAGAGAACCTATGCTGGGTTTGATGAGGACCTCTGCCAGGTTTTAATGAGAACCTCTCCTGGGTTTTAGTGAGAACCTCTGCTGGGTTTTACGAGAACCTCTGCCAGGTTTTATGAGAACCTCTGCTGGATTTGATGAGGACCTCTGCTAGGGTTTAGTGAGAACCTCTCCTGGGTTTTACGAGAACCTCTGCCAGGTTTTATGAGAACCTTTGTTGGGTTTAAAAGGGACTCTACTAGGTTTTGATGAGAACCCCTCCTGGGTTTTACGAGAACCTCTGCCAGGTTTTATGAGAACCTTTGTTGGGTTTGATAAGGAACTCTGCAAGGTTTTGATGAGAACCCCTCCTGGGTTTTACAAGAACCTTTACTGGGTTTGATGAGGACCTCTGCTCGGTTTTTAATGAGAACCTCGACTCCTGGGTTTTAAGAGAACCTATGCTGGGTTTGATTATTTTAGTGTAAACAAATACAATATAACACCTAATTTTTGGGTTAAAAAAGTAAAAAAAAGGTTGTGTCAAGTAAACAGATACCAAACATGTCAATCAAACCTTAAAACTGCATGTGTTTGTGAAATCTCAAAAAAAATCTAAAATGCCCAATATTTTTTTTTTTTGTTTTTGTGCACTATGATGCATTTGCAGCCCATTGAGAATGAGAGGCCAAATCTTGTGTGAAAGTGTGAAATGTGTGTGAGGTAACAGAGCGTGACACAACAGAGAAAACACACGAGCAACCTTCAGCCATGGAGGATCTAGTCCCATAATGACCCTTCGAACCCCAGCAACCCCTCCCCCTCTCATATATTTTTCTGCCTTACAGGTTATTAATTTTGAAAATGACTGGAAGTTAATCACCATTTTTATTGGTGGCAATGACCTCTGCCAGTACTGCAATAACAGAGTGAGTAGACCACCGCCAAGTGAATTACAGGTTTTGTCTTCCAGGTAGTCATTAGAATAGCAAATCGTTCATTAATATTATTTTAGATACATTGTTTTCTATATTGTTATTCATTATGTTCAGGACTAAAAAATGATACGTTTATTTGTTTTACATTTCTTTTTACTGAGGTAAATATCCCATGTGACTATATCAAATATATTATTTTCAGTCAGCTATGCCATCCTCCAACACTTTACTACTGTGCTGTGAATAGGCTGTAGTACAGTGCCTTGAAAAAGTATTCACACCCCTTGAAATTTCCCATATTTTGTTACAACCAAAAACGTAAATGTATTTTATTGGGATTTTATGTGATGGACCAACACAAAGTGTCACATAATTGTGAAGTGGAAGGAAAATGATACAAATAAATATGTGAAAAGTGTGGGGGGGGGGGGCATTTGTATTCAGCCCCCTTTACTCTGATAACTAAAATCTAGTGGAACCAATTGCCTTCAGAAGTCACCTAATTAGTAAATAGAGTCCACCTGTGTGTCATTTAATCTCAGTATAAATACAGCTGTTCTGTGAAGCCCTCAGAGGTTTGTTAGAGAACCTTAGTGAACAAACAGCATCATGAAGGCCAAGGAACACACCAGACAGGTCAGGGATAAAGTTGTGGAGAAGTATAAAGCAGGGTTAGGTTATAAATAAATCTCCCAAGCTTTGACCATCTCACGGAGCTCTGTTCAATCCATCATCGGAAAATGGAAAGAGTATGGCACAACTGCAAACCTACCAAGACACGGCCGTCCACCTAAACTGACCCGGCCGGGCAAGGAGAGCATTCATCAGAGAAGAGCCAAGAGGTCCATGGTAACTCTGGAGGAGCTGCAGAGATCCACAGCTCAGGGGGGAGAGTCTGTCCACAGGACAACTATTAGTCGTGTTCTCCACAAATCTGCCCTTTATGGAAGAGTGACAAGAAGAAAGACATTGGAGAAAGAAAGTCATAAGAAGTCCTGTTTGTAGTTTGTGAGAAGCCATGTGGGGGAGGGGAGCAAACATGTGGAAGAAGGTGATCTGCTCACATGAGACCAAAATTCAACTTGTTGTCCTAAAAGCAAAACGCTATGTGTGGGGGAAACTAACACTGCCCATCCCCCTGAACACACCATCCCCACCGTGAGACATGGTGGTGGCAGCATCATGTGGTGGGGATGGTTTTCTTCAGCAGGGACAGGGAAGCTGGTCAGAGTTGATGAGAAGATGGATGGAGACAAATACAGGACAATCTTAGAAGAAAACCTGTTAGAGTCTGCAAAAGACTTGAGACTGGGGGGGGGGGAGGGTCACCTTCCAGCAGGACAACGACCCGAAACATACAGCCAGAGCTACAATGGAATGGTTTAGATCAAAGCATATTCATGTGTTAGAATGGCCCAGTCACAGTCCAGACCTAAATCCCATTGAGAATCTGTGGCAAGACTTGAAAATTGCTGGTCACAGACGCTCTCCATCCAATCTGACAGAGATTGAGATATTTTACAAAGAAGAAGAATGGGCAGAAATGTCCTCTCTAGATGGGCAAAGCTGGTAGAGACACCCCCAAAAAGACTTGTAGAGAAAGGGGGTTCTACAAAGTATTGACTCCGGGGGGCGCCATACAAATCCCCCCCCCCCCCCCACACTTTTCACATATTTATTTGTATCATTTTCCTTCCACTTCACAATTATGTGACACTTTGTGTTGGTCCATCACATAAAATCCCAATAAAATACATTTACGTTTTTGGGTGTAACATGAGAAAATGGGTTTTATAGCGGAAAATGCCAAACACACCTCCTGATATACAGATAACCAATAGAGGGAGCTATTGCCAGTATACAGAATATATGAATTCAAAAACTGTTCAGTATTCAGGTATAAAATGTGAAAGTTTTGTGAAAAAAAAAATAGCTTTTCGGCTGCACTTTGCATTAATATCTCACAATGTGCCGATGCTGAGAATCTACTGCCATGTGACTCGGCGTAAGAAACGCGCACAATACGTGAAGTGTGAGGGTATCGTGGTAAATTGTCATAAATACGGGGAATTAGAAGGTAATGTCGTCTAATAAATCTTCCTACTAAATATTGCTCTATATAAATGTAGTTAAGATTTATAATTAGTTTTAATAATATTTAATATTAATTAAAGTTGAGTAAAGTTGATATTTCCTCTTCTCAGACACGATATTCTCTGGAGAATCACATGAAACATCTTCGGACGGCTCTGGACATCTTCTATGATGAGGTACAGTACGGTCACACGCAGGGTTAGGAATGTATACGGTGTGCATCACCCGCTAACCTGATCAATAATATCCGCCATAGGTGCTATTGGGAAGGGGAGGGGTCCAGAGTCTGCAGCACAAGGTTATGTATCTTATCCTCCCCTATAGGGATTCATTTATTACATCTGTTTACCAATCAATCACTAATCATAATAATAAAATAGTGATAGTCAGTGGCGTCTCCAGCTTTCATATTTAGGGGGGGGCACATGGGGGGGGGCAGGGACAAAAGTAGGGGGGCCAACCATAATACGCAATTTATATACATAGAATAGAATGCACTCCAGAGGTCATCAATGCAGCCTCATCAGTGCCCATCTTTGCAGCCTCACCAGTGCCCATCAGCGCAGCCTCACCAGTGCCCATCAGCGCAGCCTCACCAGTGCCAATCAATGCAGCCTTACCAGCGCCCATCAGCACAGCCTCATCAGTTCCCATCAATGCAGCATTACCAGTGTATAGCAATGCAGCCTGATCAGTGCCCATCTTTGCAGCCTCACCAGTGCCCATCTTTGCAGCCTCACCAGTGCCCATCGGCGCAGCCTCGCCAGTGCCCATTAGCGCAGCCTCATCAGTTCCCATCAATGCAGCCTCACCAGTGTAGATCAATGCAGCCTCACCAGTGCCCATCAATGCAGCCTCACTATTGCCCATCAATGCAGCCTCACCAGTGCCCATCAGCGCAGCCGAACCGGTGCCCATCAGCGCAGCCTCACCAGTGCCCATCAATGCAGCCTCACCAGTGCCCATCAGCGCATCCTCATTAGTGCCCATCAGTGCAGCCTCACCAGTGTAGATCAATGCAGCCTGATCAGTGCCCACCTTTGCAGCCTCACTGGTGCCCATCTTTGCAGCCTCACCAGTGCCCATCAATGCAGCCTTACCAGTGCCCATCAGCACAGCCTCATCAGTTCCCATCAATGCAGCATCACCAGTGTATAGCAATGCAGCCTGATCAGTGCCCATCAATGCAGCCTCACCAGTGCCCATCGGCGCAGCCTCACCAGTGACCATCGGCGCAGCCTCACCAGTGCCCATTAGCGCAGCCTTATCAGTTCCCATCAATGCAGCCTCACCAGTGTAGATCAATGCAGCCTCACCAGTGCCCATCAATGCAGCCTCACTATTGCCCATCAATGCAGCCTCACCAGTGCCCATCAGCGCAGCCGAACCGGTGCCCATCAGCGCAGCCTCACCAGTGCCCATCAATGCAGCCTCACCAGTGCCCATCAGCGCATCCTCATTAGTGCCCATCAGTGCAGCCTCACCAGTGTAGATCAATGCAGCCTGATCAGTGCCCACCTTTGCAGCCTCACTGGTGCCCATCTTTGCAGCCTCACCAGTGCCCATCAATGCAGCCTTACCAGTGCCCATCAGCACAGCCTCATCAGTTCCCATCAATGCAGCCTCACCAGTGTAGATCAATGCAGCCTCACCAGTGCCCATCAATGCAGCCTCACTTAATATAAAACCAGATGATTGCGCTGCTAACAGTGAAAAAATAATAAATAAGCCCACCAAAACAGAAATTACTTATATTCGTTGAAGGTGTAACCATATATATAAGCACCCAAAAAGTATTAAAGTATTAAAATTAATATACATTAAGGTGTGCAAGTGAATCATACAAAAGTGTAACAGTGACAAAACAATTGCATAATCATAAATGTCCATATAAACAAGAGAATCATAAAGTGTCCAATGCAAACACAGAAGTCTCGTTGGTGACAACACACGTATTGCACCCGTAGAAAAAAGTGGTCAATCAGGACCTCCACCACCAAAAACACTGTCCCTTACCAGATGACAAGATCTCCTGTTACAGAGATCCTGAAAGCTTTTGGCCTATTCTCCCAGCCACGGGTCTCTGGAGCAGGTATAATGGTATCCACAGATCGCTAAAACAGACTCTCTCAGTATCCCCAATAGTTCTGAATGCAGCTTCTCTTCTTCCTCTCTGCAGCCTCACTATTGCCCATCAATGCAGCCTCACCAGTACCCATCAGCGCAGCCGAACCGGTGCCCATCTTTGCAGCCTCACCAGTGCCCATCAATGCAGCCTCACCAGTGCCCATCAGCGCAGCCTCATTAGTGCCCATCAGTGCAGCCTCACCAGTGTAGATCAATGCAGCCTGATCAGTGCCCACCTTTGCAGCCTCACCAGTGCCCATCTTTGCAGCCTCACCAGTGCCCATCAATGCAGCCTCACCAGTGCCAATCAGCGCAGCCTCATCAGTGCCCATCAATGCAGCCTCACCAGTGTAGATCAATGCAGCCTCATCAGTGCCCATCAATGCAGCCTGACCAGTGCATGGTGATTAGAGAGAGGAGAGAGAAGGGGGCACATGGGGGGGGTCACACTATAATATTGGGGGGGTCATGGCCCCCTCAAGCCCCACCTTAGTGACGCCACTGGTTATAGTAGTCAGGTTCCTAAGGCTCCTCAACAGCATAGTATGGGACCCTGAGGAGCACAGCCCAGAAAGGCCCCCTAACCTCCTTTCATAAGATGATGGCAATCAGTAAGAATAAAGTTTGTGGAGAAATCTCCCATGATGCTTAGCAAGGCTCAGTATCCATTTATCAGTTTGCAATTGGTTTCTCCTCAGGTGCCCCGCGCTTTCATCAACTTGGTGGAGATCATGGAGATAGAAGGACTACGCTCGGTGACCGCAGACACCATTGGCTGCAGCCTCTTAAAACCGTAAGCGTTGACTCTAATTTACTAGCAAGCTTGTGATGTCTTCCAACAACGTGGCTTACACCGGCCTTGTGACACCACATTGGCTGAGACCATAAAGAGAACCTGCGAGGACAGAAATCTGGGAGAGATCACCGCTAACATGTTTGATAGATACAGTCTACAGTCTCTCTCATCCTGGCTTTTCTACCTTGCCGGTCACTGACTTGGAGCAAGTCTATGAAGTATATGTCTGTAAGCTGAAGCTGAAGCTATTGAGCTCTGTAAACCTTTTGTAGGGACAGATTTGGCTGGTTAAGTGTTCTGATGAACAATATGGCACCATATGAATGAATATCAAGCAAAACCTTTAGTGACAGTAGAAACACCCAGGGCCATCTTAATAACATCACGGGCCCCTGGGCAAAGTAATACACCGGGGCCCCTACCAGCCTGCCCCAATGTGCACCCCTACCCTGAAGAATTATAGTATGAATAGTTGATAGAATTAAAAATATATTGATTAGTACTTTCAATAAAATCAATTTTAAACAATGAGAACACATGCCATAAATCAAAGACTAATCGACACAAAGGGCACAGTACAGAGGGAGGCAGAAAGGCTCAGTACAGGGTAGGTCAGGAGGGCACAGTACAGAGGGAGGCAGAAAGGCTCAGTACAGGGTAGGTCAGGAGGGCACAGTACAGGGTAGGTCAGGAGGGCACAGTACAGAGGGAGGCAGAAAGGCTCAGTACAGGGTAGGTCAGGAGGGCACAGTACTGGTTCTGGCACGCTGCCCAGGACACGGCCATCCTGCGACAGCTTAGTAAAAGCATGACTGTCCCAGCAAATCCGGGACAGTTGACAAGTATATTGTAATGCAAGATTATCATGGAGCCCCCATGCACCTGGGGCCCCCGGGCAGTGCCCAGGGGTGCCCATGCATTAAGATGGCCCTGGAAACACCCATTAATTCTCATCTGTAATCCCTTAAAACACATTTTTTTTTCTTTCAATTTAGCCAGCGTCATCCCCAAAATCAACTGAAAGTTGGAAGCAGTCTTGCAGTAGGCGTGTTTATGAGCTTTGAGGGAAGGTCCTCTAGTGTGGTGATAGGTAGCGGGTGGGGCAGAGTCCATAAAAGGACCGCCCTCGTTATGCAATGCCTGTAACGGGGCCATACTTTACACACACTGCCCGGTGGGCAAACTGGTCGCCTGTACATTCTGCGCTTCTTGTATATTCCACTGAACTGCCCTCGTAATACAAATAAATCCATTTGTTCCACCGCAGTAACGCTTGTCCGTGCTTCATAAATCCGCGAGACGGATCTCCAGAGCTGAACCAGATCAAGAAATTCAACAGAGATCTGCAGGTGAGGATGTGACCAGTCGGGGGCGCTCTTCTGCAGCAGAGTAGACATGTGCACAATAGAAAAATTTGTTTAGTTTCGTTTCCTTTCTGTTCCTTTCCGTTGATTCGTAACAATTCATAAATTCGTAAGTCGTCGGCGTTCGTATTCGTAACGATTCGTATTTTCGTAAGAGTTATTAATTTTCGTTGATTCGTTTTTCCGTTAGTTTAATTTTCGTTGATTCGTAATTTTCGTTTATTCGAAATTCGGACGCATTCGTATTTTCGTAGATTTAGTTACATTCGTACTTTCGTTAGATTGATTTATTCGTACTTTCGTAACATTGTTTCCGTAGATTCGTAATCGGAGCATAATTCAGAATGTTATGTAATGTGTATGCTATTATTACATTGTAAGAGACACGGAAAATTCCGAATCGAAAAAAAAAAAAGTTACAAATTTTTTCGTTCAATCCATTCGAAGCACGTTTAGCAGCGCCATTGTAAGAGACACGGAAAATTACGAATCGAAAAAAAAAAAAGTTACGAATGTACGAATTTTTTCGTTCAATCCATTCGAAGCACGTTAAGCAGCGCCATTGTAAGAGACACGGAAAATTACGAATCGCAAAAAAAAAAAGTTACGAATGTACAAATTTTTTCGTTCAATCCATTCGAAGCACGTTAAGCAGCGCCATTGTAAGAGACACGGAAAATTACGGAAAAAAAAAAAAAAAAAACGATTAAAAAAAAAAAAAAAAAAAGTTACGAATGTACGAATTTTTTCGTTGAAAAAAAAAAAAACAATCTATTCAAATGTACGAATTTTTTTTCGTTCAATCTATTCAAAGCACGTTAAGCAGCGCCATTGTAAGAGACACGGAAAATTACCAATTCAACAAAAAAAAAAGTTACGAATGTACAAATTTTTTGTTCATTTTGATTTTCGTTTTTCGGATTTTCTTCTTTCGTAGTTTAAAAAAAAACGATTTATTCGTACTTTCGTAACATTGTTTTAGTAGATTTGTAATCGGAGCATAATTCATAATATTATGTAATGTGTATGCTATTATTACATTGTAAGAGACACGGAAAATTACGAATCGAAAAAAAAAAGTTACGAATGTACAAATTTTTTTCGTTCAATCCATTTGAAGCACGTTAAGCAGCGCCATTGTAAGAGACACGGAAAATTACCAATTCAACAAAAAAATAAAAGTTACGAATGTACAAATTTTTTTTCGTTCATTTTGATTTTCGTTGTTCCTGTTTTCGTTTTTCGGATTTTCTTCTTTCGTAGATTCGTTGTTTCTAATTTTTTTTTTTCGGATTTTCGTTGTTTTTCGGATTCGTTCGATTCGAACTATTCGTTATTCGATAAAATTTTTAGCGAATCGTTCGTTCATTCGTACGATAACGAATGAACGAATATATAACGAATTTTAACGAAAAAAAACTAAACGAATTGCACATGGAGGGTGATGCCGGCACCCCTCTTCTACACTCTGTTATTTGGCATTGCCCCGTGTTCTATGCCGCGTCTCCGACATCATCGGGCGCAGATTTATTGTGGATTTATAATACTGTAACATTTGTCTTTGATTCTTATATCTCTTCAGGTTCACCTGGCACAATTGCCAGAGAAGTACACGGAGCGCGAGGACTTCGCCGCCGTGGCTCAGCCCTTCTTCAGGAACACAATTGTGCCAGTTGACAATGTAAGTCTCACATTTCTCATTGATATCATTATTCAGCCATTGCACCACCCTGAATTCTCTCCTTTCAGTATAAATTGTCGGTAACGGGTGTTTATAAGAAAATTTCCATAGGTGACCAGCATATTCGTTCGGGGTCAGATTCTCACAAAACAAATGGATCAGCATGACGACCAGTCTCACATTTCTCATTAATATCATTACTGTCCCTTTACCAATTAAATCTGGTTATGATTAAGTCTTATAGCTGAATTGCGAAATCCGCTGTACTGACTCTTTCACAAGGAGGAGTTGCCGGCTCTTCTCATTATACCTCCACCTTCCATTAGTGTTGGGAAGACACTGAGCAGGAGCATGCTCACTCCACCTCCATGGGAAATCTTTCTGGGCGTTGCACTATTATTTTCAATTAAATCCTCCCTCCTACCTCCCCTTCTTGCACAGGTGTAGCGGCTCCTCCCCTTCAGTCTTGCACAGGTGTAGCGGCTCCTCCCCTTCAGTCTTGCACAGGTGTACCAGCTCCTCCCCTTTCAGTCTTGCACAGGTGTAGTGGCTCCTTCCCTTCAGTCTTGCACAGGTGTACCGGCTCCTCCCCCTTCAGTCTTGCACAGGTGTACTGGCTCCTCCCCTTCAGTCTTGCACAGGTGTAGTGGCTCCTCCCCTTCAGACTTGCACAGGTGTACCGCCTCCTCCTCTTCAGTCTTGCACAGGAGTATAAGCTCCTCCCCTTCAGTCTTGCACAGGTGTACCGGCTCCTCCTCTTCAGTCTTGCACAGGTGTATGGACTCCTCCCCTTCAGTCTTGCACAAGAGTAGAAGCTCCTCCCCTTCAGTCTTGCACAGGTGTACGGGCTCCTCCCCCTTCAGTCTTGCACACGTGAAGCGGCTCCTCCCCCTGGACTGAAACATCTTTCTCTGATTTCTCTGCACACTGTGAGCTTCTTACCATATTCATTTGAAGCTGCAGCAAGTCAGAGCCCCGCCTCATTTCCTGGCTGGAGGAGGTCCAGCATTAGCCTGACTGTCCCTGGCCCCACCCCTTTCACTCATTGGCCTTTAGGTCTTTCAATCATTGAGGGTCAGCATCACATGTGGGTGTCACTTATGCAAATACAGCCCGCCTAGGTACTCCGACTCCTCCAGACTGACACCCTCCCATCAAGGTGTTGTTAATATTTGCATAACCCCGCCCACTGCTTGCATCAGGGCTGAGGGCCATGGTGGGGGGCTGGGATGTTTTCAGGAAGGTATGTACTGCCCCCTGCCAGCCCCTCCCACCAACCATGATCCGCCTCCATTACATGTAATGGAGTTAATATGTCACTATGTAACATAGAAAAGCACAGAGACCCGGTGATGACATCACTGAGTATAAAATGACATCAGTACATTTTATGTTTTAATTCAATGCATTCTAATCTTTCCTCAGCTCGGACAGCCGGATGTGAGCTACTTCTCCAAGGACTGCTTCCACTTCCATGAGCGCGGACATGCAGAGATGGCGAAGGCGCTGTGGAATAACATGGTATGTCGGGTCACTCGGGCACCGCCGGGCACCGCCGGGTACCGTGCCACGTTAAGTGCTAAAGTACAAATAGACATTTTATAAAGCTTTGTATTAAAAAAAACATATATATATATAACAAACACATCATACTTACCTGCTCTGGGCAATGTAAAGCGGCCCCCCGATCCTCCTCTTCTTGGGTCCTCCAGTGGAGCTGCAGGCTCCTCCCCTCCCAATGTGTCCTTTAGACACAGCTGATCACAGATCGAGGTAAAGGGCCAATCACAGCAGCCCTTTATTATGTGATCAGCTGTGTCCAATCAAACAGACTTGCTGGTTATCGGCATTCCTTTCCTCACGCACTGTGTCTGTGTGAGGAGAGGAGAGCTGACAACCAGCAAGGCTGACACAGGGCACAGTAAGGGCATTGTTCACACTAATAATTAGGGCCCTGATGATCAGAGCAGCCCCATCAGTGCCAATCAGTGCAGATCGGTGCTTGTTATCAGTGCAGCCCCATCACTGCCCATCAGTGCTGCCTCATCAGTGCCCATCAATGCCAATCAGTGCCAATCATTGCCCATCAGTGCTGCCTCATCAGTGCCCATAAATGCCAATCAGTGCCAATCAGTGCTGCCTCATTAGTGCCTATCAGTGCAGCTTCATCAGTTCCCATCAGTGCCTCCTCTTAGGTGCACATCAGTACAAACTCATCAGCACACATTGGTGAAGAAGGAAATGTACTTGTTTTCAATATACGGTGCCTTGAAAAAGTATTCACACCCCTTGATTTTATGTGATGGACCAACACAAAGTGACACATAATTGTGAAGTGGAAGGAAAATGATACAAATAAATATGTGAAAAGTGTGGGGGGAGGGGCATTTGTATTCAGCCCCCTTTACTCTGATACCCCCTAACTAAAATCTAGAGGAACCAATTGCCTTCAGAAGTCACCTAATTAGTAAATAGAGTCCACCTGTGTGTCATGTAATCTCAGTATAAATACAGCTGTTCTGTGAAGCCCTCAGAGGTTTGTTAGAGAACCTTAGTGAACAAACAGCATCATGAAGGCCGAGGAACACACCAGACAGGTCAGGGATAAAGTTGTGGAGAAGTATAAAGCAGGGTTAGGTTATAATAAAATCTCCCAAGCTTTGACCATCTCACGGAGCTCTGTTCAATCCATCATCGGAAAATGGAAAGAGTATGGCACAACTGCAAACCTACCAAGACATGGCCGTCCACCTAAACTGACCGTGCTGGGCAAGGAGAGCATTCATCAGAGAAGAGCCAAGAGGTCCATGGTGACTCTGGAGGAGCTGCAGAGATCCACAGCTCAGGGGGGAGAGTCTGTCCACAGGACAACTATTAGTCGTGTTCTCCACAAATCTGCCCTTTATGGAAGAGTGACAAGAAGAAAGACATTGGAGAAAGAAAGTCATAAGAAGTCCTGTTTGTAGTTTGTGAGAAGCCATGTGGGGGAGGGGAGCAAACATGTGGAAGAAGGTGATCTGCTCACATGACACCAAAATTCTACTTTATGGCCTAAAAGTAAAACGCTATGTGTGGGGGAAACTAACACTGCCCATCCCCCTGAACACACCATCCCCACTGTGAGACATGGTGGTGGCAGCATCATGTGGTGGGGATGGTTTTCTTCAGCAGGGACAGGGAAGCTGGTCAGAGTTGATGGGAAGATGGATGGAGACAAATACAGGACAATCTTAGAAGAAAACCTGTTAGAGTCTCCAAAAGACTTGAGACTGGGGGGGAGGGTCACCTTCCAGCAGGACAACGACCCGAAACATACAGCCAGAGCTACAATGGAATGGATTAGATCAAAGCATATTCATGTGTTAGAATGGCCCAGTCACAGTCCAGACCTAAATCCCATTGAGAATCTGTGGCAAGACTTGAAAATTGCTGATCACAGACGCTCCCCATCCAATCTGACAGAACTTGAGATATTTTACAAAGAAGAAGAATGGGCAGAAATGTCCTCTCTAGATGGGCAAAGCTGGTAGAGACACCCCCAAAAAGACTTGTAGAGAAAGGGGGTTCTACAAAGTATTGACTCCGGGGGGGCGCCATACAAATGCCCCTCCCCCCCCACACTTTTCACATATTTATTTGTAATTTATCATTTTCCTTCCACTTCACAATTATGTGACACTTTGTGTTGGTCCATCACAGAAAATCCCAATAAAATACATTTATGTTTTTGGTTGTAACAAAATGTGGGGAATTTCAAGGGGTATGAATACTTTTTTCAAGGCTCTGTATTATAACAGACACTAAGAAAAACGTTTTTTTTTCAAAATGTTCTTTCTTTTTTTTTGTTTATTTAGCAAAAAAATAAAACCCCCCAGTGGTGATTAAACACCATCAAAAGAAATCTCTATTTGTGTGAAGAAAATGATAAAAATGTCCTCTGTGTCACATGACCGAGTAATTGTCATTCAAAGTGTGAGAGCGCTGAAAGCTGAAAATTGGCCTTGGGGGGTGAAAGTACCCGGTATTGAAGGGGTTAGTCATGTGTCCAAAAAAAAAAAAGGGTTAAAGAGCATGGGGAGGGGGAGGGGGAGGACTGTATGGGGCCCCAAGATTGGTAATGGTGGCCCCTGACCCAGCCTGTTATTTCTTTTTTAATCGCTTTATGTTACAATTACAATTTGTTTTCTCAGCTGGAGCCAGTTGGACAGAAAACGGACTACAACAACTACACCTACGACCGGAACAGACTGAAATGTCCCACCAATGTAAGTGAAGCCCGACTATAAATATCCAGAGTGGGGTCAGAGCAGGAGGTGAAGAGCGCCCTCTGCTTCAGGGGGCATTTTTTTTTGTGGGTGGCACCAATGTGTATGGCTTTGGTGGCTCACCTGATGCCTTGGCGTGGCCAGTAAAAGTGCTAATGGTTCCACCTTTCCTGGTCAGATGTGAGGGGGGGCTCTTCTCTCCATTCCCGGACAGGCAGCGAGCCAGGGGGAGGATATGGCAGCAGTGGGGGGGTAGGTGGGGGGTCCTAGTGGAGCAGGAAGGGGTTCTGAGATGTGGCCTGGCAGTGGTAGGGCAAGTTGTGTGTCAGTTGAATGCGGCAGAAAGAGAGAATTTGAGAAACGGTGGGGGGGGGGGGGGGGGATAACATGAATATACCCTTAGAAGATGTAGGTCTGGGGTGTATCTACATCATTGGGTACAAAGGTATCCCTGGAATCATTTTAAAAGGAGTCAGAGGGAGTAATAAAAGTGTTTTTTGTTTTTTATTTTCATTGTGGGGACGTGATCTGGGGATGGGGGGAGTTGTTTGTGGGGACGTGATCTGGGGATGGGGGGAGTTGTTTGTGGGGACGTGATCTGGGGATGGGGGGGTTGTTTGTGGGGATGTGATCTGGGGATGGGGGAGTTGTTTGTGGGGATGTGATCTGGGGATGGGGGGAGTTGTTTGTGGAGAGGTGATCTGGGGATGGGGGGAGTTGTTTGTGGGGACGTGATCTGGGGATGGGGGGAGTTGTTTGTAGGGACATGTCCTGGGATGGGGGGAGTTGTTTGTGGAGACGTGATCTGGGGATGGGGGGGGAGTTGTTTGTGGAGACGTGATCTGGGGATGGGGGGAGTTGTTTGTGGGGACGTGATCTGGGGATGGGGGGAGTTGTTTGTTGGGACATGTACTGGTGATGGGGGGGTTGTTTGTGGAGACGTGATCTGGGGATGGGGGAGTTGTTTGTGGGGACGTGATCTGGGATGGGGGGAGTTGTTTGTAGGGACATGTCCTGGGATGGGGGGAGTTGTTTGTGGAGACGTGATCTGGGGATGGGGGGGGAGTTGTTTGTGGAGACGTGATCTGGGGATGGGGGAGTTGTTTGTGGGGACGTGATCTGGGGATGGGGGGAGTTGTTTGTTGGGACATGTACTGGGGATGGGGGGGTTGTTTGTGGAGACGTGATCTGGGGATGGGGGGAGTTGTTTGTGGGGACGTGATCTGGGGATGGGGGGTGTTGGGGATGGGTCTGGAGTGTATTTGTGGGGACGTGATCTGGGATGGGGGGGAGAGTTGTTTGTGTTGGGACGTTTGTTAGTGATGTAGTTATTAGAAGTGGGGATGGGGGGAGATTGTTTGGGACGTGTATCTGAGGGATGGGGGAGGAGTTAGTTTGTTGTTATGATTGTGGGTGTAGTGATTGGGTGTACAGTAGGGGTTGTGAGTGTTAAGTTGTAGTTGTGGGACGGTGATAGTGGGGCATGGGGAGAGTTGTGTCGGCGTGATATGATCTGAAGGTAAAGAGTAGTTTGTTGTATGAGGGTGAGTTAGTGAGTTGTGAGTTAAGTTTAATGAGTTAGTAAGTAGAGTTAAGTTCAGAGGTTAGTTAGAGGTTTTGGTGTGAGAGTTGAAGTGAAGTTGATGTAGAAGTTAAGTTGTTTGAGTTAGAAGTGGTGTGTTAGTTAGTTCTAGGAGTTATTGTTATAGTTGAGTAAGAGTATAGTTAAGTTGACTGTTGTTTGTGGGGACGTGATCTGGGGATGGGGGGGAGTTGTTTGTGGAGACGTGATCTGGGGATGGGGGAGTTGTTTGTGGGGACGTGATCTGGGGATGGGGGGAGTTGTTTGTTGGGACATGTACTGGGGATGGGGGGGTTGTTTGTGGAGACGTGATCTGGGGATGGGGGGAGTTGTTTGTGGGGACGTGATCTGGGGATGGGGGGAGTTGTTTGTGGGGAAGTGATCTGGGGATGGGGGAGTTGTTTGTGGGGAAGTGATCTGGGGATGGGGGGAGTTGTTTGTGGGGACGTGATCTGGGGATGGGGGGAGTTGTTTGTGGGGACGTGATCTGGGGATGGGGGGAGTTGTTTGTGGAGACGTGATCTGGGGATGGGGAGAGTTGTTTGTGGAGATGTGATCTGGGGATGGGGGGAGTTGTTTGTGGGGACGTGATCTGGGGATGGGGAGAGTTGTTTGTGGGGACGTGATCTGGGGATGGGGGGAGTTGTTTGTGGAGATGTGATCTGGGGATGGGGGAGTTGTTTGTGGGGACGTGATCTGGGGATGGGGGGAGTTGTTTGTGGGGACGTGATCTGGGGATGGGGGGAGTTGTTTGTGGGGACGTGATCTGGGGATGGGGGGAGTTGTTTGTGGGGACGTGATCTGGGGATGGGGGGAGTTGTTTGTGGAGATGTGATCTGGGGATGGGGAGTTGTTTGTGGGGACGTGATCTGGGGATGGGGGAGTTGTTTGTGGGGATGTGATCTGGGGATGGGGGAGTTGTTTGTGGGGACGTGATCTGGGGATGGGGGAGTTGTTTGTGGGGACGTGATCTGGGGATGGGGGGAGTTGTTTGTGGGGATGTGATCTGGGGATGCGTGGGGTGGGAGTTGTTTGTGGGGACGTGATCTGGGGATGGGGGAGTTGTTTGTGGGGACGTGATCTGGGAGGGTGGGGTGGGAGTTGTTTGTGGAGACGTGATCTGGGGATGGGGGAGTTGTTTGTGGGGACGTGATCTGGGGATGGGGGGAGTTGTTTGTGGGGACGTGATCTGGGGATGGGGGGGAGTTGTTTGTGGGGACGTGATCTGGGGATGGGTGGGGTGGGAGTTGTTTGTGGAGACGTGATCTGGGATGGGGGGAGTTGTTTGTGGGGACGTGATCTGGGGATGGGGGGAGTTGTTTGTGGAGACGTGATCTGGGGATGGGGGGGGAGTTGTTTGTGGGGACGTGATCTGGGATGGGGGGAGTTGTTTGTTGGGACGTGATCTGGGGATGGGGGGAGTTGTTTGTTGGGACGTGATCTGGGGATGGGGGGGAGTTGTTTGTGGGGACGTGATCTGGGGATGGTGGGAGTTGTTTGTGGGGACGTGATCTGGGGATGGGGGGAGTTGTTTGTGGGGACGTGATCTGGGGATGGGGGGGAGTTGTTTGTGGGGAAGTGATCTGGGGATGGGGGAGTTGTTTGTGGGGACGTGATCTGGGGATGGGGGAGTTGTTTGTGGAGATGTGATCTGGGGATGGGGGAAGTTGTTTGTGGAGATGTGATCTGGGGATGGGGGGGAGTTGTTTGTGGGGACGTGATCTGGGGATGGGGGGAGTTGTTTGTGGGGATGTGATCTGGGATGGGGGGAGTTGTTTGTGGGGAAGTGATCTGGGGATGGGGGGAGTTGTTTGTGGGGACGTGATCTGGGGATGGGGGGAGTTGTTTGTGGAGACGTGATCTGGGGATGGGGGGAGTTGTTTGTGGGGATGTGATCTGGGGATGGGGGGAGTTGTTTGTGGGGAAGTGATCTGGGGATGGGGGAGTTGTTTGTGGGGAAGTGATCTGGGGATGGGGGGAGTTGTTTGTGGGGACGTGATCTGGGGATGGGGGGAGTTGTTTGTGGGGACGTGATCTGGGGATGGGGGGAGTTGTTTGTGGGGACGTGATCTGGGGATGGGGGGGGTTGTTTGTGGAGACGTGATCTGGGGATGGGGAGAGTTGTTTGTGGGGACGTGATCTGGGGATGGGGGAGTTGTTTGTGGAGATGTGATCTGGGGATGGGGGGAGTTGTTTGTGGGGACGTGACCTGGGGATGGGGGGAGTTGTTTGTGGGGACGTGATCTGGGGATGGGGGAGTTGTTTGTGGAGATGTGATCTGGGATGGGGGGGAGTTGTTTGTGGGGACGTGATCTGGGGATGGGGGGGGGAGTTGTTTGTGGAGATGTGATCTGGGGATGGGGGGAGTTGTTTGTGGGGACGCGATCTGGGGATGGGGGGTGAGTTGTTTGTAGGGACGTGATCTGGGGATGGGGGTGAGTTGTTTGTGGGGACGTGATCTGGGGATGGGGGTGAGTTGTTTGTGGGGACGTGATCTGGGGATGGGGGAGTTGTTTGTTGGGACATGTACTGGGGATGGGGGGGGGGGTGTTTGTGGGGATGTGATCTTGGGATGGGGGAGTTGTTTGTGGGGACGGGATCTGAGGATAGGGGGAGTTGTTTGTGGGGACGTGATCTGAGGATAGGGGGAGTTGTTTGTTGGGACATCTACTGGGGATGGGGGGAGTTGTTTGTGGAGATGTGATCTGGGGATGGGGGGGAGTTGTTTGTGGGGACGTGATCTGGGGATGGGGGAGTTGTTTGTTGGGACATCTACTGGGGATGGGGGGAGTTGTTTGTGGGGATGTGATTTGGGGATGGGGGGAGTTGTTTGTGGAGATGTGATCTGGGGATGGGGGGAGTTATTTGTGGGGACGTGATCTGGGGATGGGGGAGTTGTTTGTGGAGATGTGATCTGGGGATGGGGGAGTTGTTTGTGGGGAAGTGATCTGGGGATGGGTGGAGTTGTTTGTGGAGATGTGATCTGGGGATGGGGGGAGTTGTTTGTGGGGACGTGATCTGGGGATGGGGGGAGTTGTTTGTGGAGATGTGATCTGGGGATGGGGGAGTTGTTTGTGGAGATGTGATCTGGGGATGGGGGGAGTTGTTTGTGGGGATGTGATCTGGGGATGGGGGGAGTTGTTTGTGGGGATGTGATCTGGGGATGGGGGAGTTGTTTGTGTGGACGTGATCTGGGGATGGGGGGAGTTGTTTGTGGAGATGTGATCTGGGGATGGGGGGGAGTTGTTTGTGGAGATGTGATCTGGGGATGGGGGGAGTTGTTTGTGGGGACGTGATCTGGGGATGGGTGGAGTTGTTTGTGGGGACGTGATCTGGGGATGGGGGGAGTTGTTTGTGGGGACGTGATCTGGGGATGGGGGGAGTTGTTTGTGGGGACGTGATCTGGGGATGGGGGGAGTTGTTTGTGGGGAGGAGATCTGGGGATGGGGGGAGTTGTTTGTGGGGATGTGATCTGGGGATGGGGGGAGTTGTTTGTGGGGACGTGATCTGGGGATGGGTGTGGTGGGAGTTGTTTGTGGGGACGTGATCTGGGGATGGGGGAGTTGTTTGTGGAGACGTGATCTGGGGATGGGGGAGTTGTTTGTGGAGATGTGATCTGGGGATGGGGGGAGTTGTTTGTGGGGACGTGATCTGGGGATGGGGGGAGTTGTTTGTGAGGAAGTGATCTGGGGATGGGGGAGTTGTTTGTGGAGACGTGATCTGGGGATGGGGGAGTTGTTTGTGGGGAAGTGATCTGGGGATGGGGGAGTTGTTTGTGGAGACGTGATCTGGGGATGGGTGGAGTTGTTTGTTGGGACATGTACTGGGAATGGGGGGAGTTGTTTGTGGAGACGTGATCTGGGGATGGGGGGAGTTGTTTGTGGGGACGTGATCTGGGAGGGTGGGGTGGGAGTTGTTTGTGGAGACGTGATCTGGGATGGGGGGAGTTGTTTGTGGGGACGTGATCTGGGGATGGGGGGAGTTGTTTGTGGGGACGTGATCTGGGGATGGGGGGAGTTGTTTGTGGGGACGTGATCTGGGGATGGGTGGGGTGGGAGTTGTTTGTGGAGACGTGATCTGGGGATGGGGGGAGTTGTTTGTGGGGATGTGATCTGGGATGGGGGGAGTTGTTTGTGGGGACGTGATCTGGGGATGGGGGGAGTTGTTTGTGGAGACGTGATCTGGGGATGGGGGGGGAGTTGTTTGTGGGGACGTGATCTGGGGATGGGGGGAGTTGTTTGTTGGGACGTGATCTGGGGATGGGGGGAGTTGTTTGTTGGGACGTGATCTGGGGATGGGGGGGAGTTTTTTGTGGGGACGTGATATGGGGATGGGGGGAGTTGTTTGTGGGGACGTGATCTGGGGATGGGGGGAGTTGTTTGTGGGGACGTGATCTGGGGATGGGGGGGGGAGTTGTTTGTGGGGACGTGATCTGGGGATGGGGGAGTTGTTTGTGGGGACGTGATCTGGGGATGGGGGGAGTTGTTTGTGGAGATGTGATCTGGGGATGGGGGGGGGAGTTGTTTGTGGAGACGTGATCTGGGGATGGGGGGAGTTGTTTGTGGGGACGTGATCTGGGGATGGGGGGAGTTGTTTGTGGGGATGTGATCTGGGGATGGGGGGAGTTGTTTGTGGGGAAGTGATCTGGGGATGGGGGAGTTGTTTGTGGGGACGTGATCTGGGGATGGGGGGAGTTGTTTGTGGAGACGTGATCTGGGGATGGGGGGAGTTGTTTGTGGGGATGTGATCTGGGGATGGGGGGAGTTGTTTGTGGGGAAGTGATCTGGGGATGGGGGGAGTTGTTTGTGGGGAAGTGATCTGGTGATCTGGGGATGGGTGGGGTTGTTTGTGGAGATGTGATCTGGGGATGGGGGGAGTTGTTTGTGGGGACGTGATATGGGGATGGGGGAGTTGTTTGTGGGGACGTGATCTGGGGATGGGGGGAGTTGTTTGTGGGGACGTGATCTGGGGATGGGGGGGGAGTTGTTTGTGGGGACGTGATCTGGGGATGGGGGGGGTTGTTTGTGGAGACGTGATCTGGGGATGGGGGAGTTGTTTGTGGGGACGTGATCTGGGGATGGGGGAGTTGTTTGTGGAGATGTGATCTGGGGATGGGGGGAGTTGTTTGTGGGGACGTGACCTGGGGATGGGGGGAGTTGTTTGTGGGGACGTGATCTGGGGATGGGGGAGTTGTTTGTGGAGATGTGATCTGGGATGGGGGGAGTTGTTTGTGGGGACGTGATCTGGGGATGGGGGGGAGTTGTTTGTGGAGATGTGATCTGGGGATGGGGGGGAGTTGTTTGTGGGGACGCGATCTGGGGATGGGGGGTGAGTTGTTTGTAGGGACGTGATCTGGGGATGGGGGGAGTTTTTTGTGGGGACGTGATCTGGGGATGGGGGGTGAGTTGTTTGTGGGGACGTGATCTGGGGATGGGGGGAGTTGTTTGTTGGGACATGTACTGGGGATGGGGGGGGGGTGTTTGTGGGGATGTGATCTGGGGATGGGGGAGTTGTTTGTGGGGACGGGATCTGAGGATAGGGGGAGTTGTTTGTGGGGACGTGATCTGAGGATAGGGGGAGTTGTTTGTTGGGACATCTACTGGGGATGGGGGGAGTTGTTTGTGGAGATGTGATCTGGGGATGGGGGAGTTGTTTGTGGGGACGTGATCTGGGGATGGGGGAGTTGTTTGTTGGGACATCTACTGGGGATGGGGGGAGTTGTTTGTGGGGATGTGATCTGGGGATGGGGGGAGTTGTTTGTGGAGATGTGATCTGGGATGGGGGGAGTTGTTTGTGGGGAAGTGATCTGGGGATGGGGGGAGTCGTTTGTGGGGACGTGATCTGGTGATCTGGGGATGGGTGGGGTTGTTTGTGGAGATGTGATCTGGGGATGGGGGGAGTTGTTTGTGGGGACGTGATCTGGGGATGGGGGAGTTGTTTGTGGGGACGGGATCTGAGGATAGGGGGAGTTGTTTGTGGGGACGTGATCTGAGGATAGGGGGAGTTGTTTGTTGGGACATCTACTGGGGATGGGGGGAGTTGTTTGTGGAGATGTGATCTGGGGATGGGGGGAGTTGTTTGTGGGGACGTGATCTGGGGATGGGGGAGTTGTTTGTTGGGACATCTACTGGGGATGGGGGGAGTTGTTTGTGGGGATGTGATCTGGGGATGGGGGAGTTGTTTGTGGAGATGTGATCTGGGGATGGGGGGAGTTATTTGTGGGGACGTGATCTGGGGATGGGGGGAGTTGTTTGTGGAGATGTGATCTGGGGATGGGGGAGTTGTTTGTGGGGAAGTGATCTGGGGATGGGTGGAGTTGTTTGTGGAGATGTGATCTGGGGATGGGGGGAGTTGTTTGTGGGGACGTGATCTGGGGATGGAGGGAGTTGTTTGTGGGGACGTGATCTGGGGATGGGGGAGTTGTTTGTGGAGATGTGATCTGGGGATGGGGGGAGTTGTTTGTGGAGATGTGATCTGGGGATGGGGGAGTTGTTTGTGGGGATGTGATCTGGGGATGGGGGGGTTGTTTGTGGGGATGTGATCTGGGGATGGGGGGAGTTGTTTGTGTGGACGTGATCTGGGGATGGGGGGGAGTTGTTTGTGGAGATGTGATCTGGGGATGGGGGAGTTGTTTGTGGAGATGTGATCTGGGGATGGGGGGGAGTTGTTTGTGGGGACGTGATCTGGGGATGGGTGGAGTTGTTTGTGGGGACGTGATCTGGGGATGGGGGGAGTTGTTTGTGGGGACGTGATCTGGGGATGGGGGGAGTTGTTTGTGGGGACGTGATCTGGGGATGGGGGGAGTTGTTTGTGGGGAGGAGATCTGGGGATGGGGGGAGTTGTTTGTGGGGATGTGATCTGGGGATGGGGGGAGTTGTTTGTGGGGACATGATCTGGGGATGGGTGTGGTGGGAGTTGTTTGTGGGGACGTGATCTGGGGATGGGGGAGTTGTTTGTGGAGACGTGATCTGGGGATGGGGGGAGTTGTTTGTGGAGATGTGATCTGGGGATGGGGGGAGTTGTTTGTGGGGACGTGATCTGGGGATGGGGGGAGTTGTTTGTGAGGAAGTGATCTGGGGATGGGGGAGTTGTTTGTGGAGACGTGATCTGGGGATGGGGGGAGTTGTTTGTGGGGAAGTGATCTGGGGATGGGGGGAGTTGTTTGTGGAGACGTGATCTGGGGATGGGTGGAGTTGTTTGTGGGGACGTGATCTGGGGATGGGGGAGTTGTTTGTGGGGACGTGATCTGGGGATGGGGGGGAGTTGTTTGTGGGGACGTGATCTGGGGATGGGGGGAGTTGTTTGTGGGGAAGTGATCTGGGGATGGGGGAGTTGTTTGTGGAGATGTGATCTGGGGATGGGGGGAGTTGTTTGTTGGGACATGTACTGGGAATGGGGGGAGTTGTTTGTGGAGACGTGATCTGGGGATGGGGGGGAGTTGTTTGTGGAGACGTGATCTGGGGATGGGGGGAGTTGTTTGTGGGGACGTGATCTGGGGATGGGGGGAGTTGTTTGTGGGGAAGTGATCTGGGGATGGGGGAGTTGTTTGTGGGGACGTGATCTGGGGATGGGGGGAGTTGTTTGTGGGGAAGTGATCTGGGGATGGGGGAGTTGTTTGTGGGGACGTGATCTGGGGATGGGGGGAGTTGTTTGTGGGGACATGTACTGGGGATGGGGGAGTTGTTTGTGGGGAAGTGATCTGGGGATGGGGGGGGTTGTTTGTGGGGAAGTGATCTGGGGATGGGGGGAGTTGTTTGTTGGGACATCTACTGGGGATGGGGGGAGTTGTTTGTGGGGACGTGATCTGGGGATGGGGGGAGTTGTTTGTGGGGACGTGATCTGGGGATGGGGGGAGTTGTTTGTGGGGAAGTGATCTGGGGATGGGGGGAGTTGTTTGTGGGGACGTGATCTGGGGATGGGGGGGAGTTGTTTGTGGGGACGTGATCTGGGGATGGGGGGGAGTTGTTTGTGGGGAAGTGATCTGGGGATAGGGGGAGTTGTTTGTGGGGATGAGGATCTGGGGATGGGGGGAGTTGTTTGTGGGGACGTGATCTGGGGATGGGGGGAGTTGTTTGTGGGGATGAGGATCTGGGGATTGGGGGAGTTGTTTGTGGGGAAGTGATCTGGGGATGGGGGGAGTTGTTTGTGGGGAAGTGATCTGGGGATGGGGGGAGTTGTTTGTGGGGAAGTGATCTGGGGATGGGGGGAGTTGTTTGTGGGGACGTGATCTGGGGATGGGGGGAGTTGTTTGTGGGGACGTGATCTGGGGATGGGGGGAGTTGTTTGTGGGGACGTGATCTGGGGATGGGGGGAGTTGTTTGTGGGGACGTGATCTGGGGATGGGGGGAGTTGTTTGTGGGGATGTGATCTGGGGATGGGGGGAGTTGTTTGTGGGGACGTGATCTGGGGATGGGGGGAGTTGTTTGTGGGGAGGTGATCTGGGGATGGGGGGAGTTGTTTGTGGGGATGTGATCTGGGGATGCGTGGGGTGGGGGTTGTTTGTGGGGACGTGATCTGGGGATGGGGGGAGTTGTTTGTGGGGAGGA
This sequence comes from Lithobates sylvaticus, assembly GCA_028564925.1. NCBI lineage: Eukaryota > Metazoa > Chordata > Amphibia > Anura > Ranidae > Lithobates > Lithobates sylvaticus. Next base: position 2,513,263 of record CM053028.1, on the reverse strand, counting down.
GATCTGGGGATGGGGGGAGTTGTTTGTGGGGACGTGATCTGGGGATGGGGGGAGTTGTTTGTGGAGACATGTATTGGGGATGGGGGAGTTGTTTGTGGAGACGTGATCTGGGGATGGGGGGAGTTGTTTGTGGAGATGTGATCTGGGGATGGGGGGAGTTGTTTGTGGGGACGTGATCTGGGGATGGGGGGAGTTGTTTGTGGGGACGTGATCTGGGGATGGGGGGAGTTGTTTGTGAGGAAGTGATCTGGGGATGGGGGAGTTGTTTGTGGAGACGTGATCTGGGGATGGGGGGAGTTGTTTGTGGGGAAGTGATCTGGGGATGGGGGGAGTTGTTTGTGGGGACGTGATCTGGGGATGGGGGGGAGTTGTTTGTGGGGACGTGATCTGGGGATGGGGGCGTTGTTTGTGGGGACGTGATCTGGGGATGGGGGGAGTTGTTTGTGGGGAAGTGATCTGGGGATGGGGGAGTTGTTTGTGGAGATGTGATCTGGGGATGGGGGGAGTTGTTTGTTGGGACATGTACTGGGAATGGGGGGAGTTGTTTGTGGAGACGTGATCTGGGGATGGGGGGAGTTGTTTGTGGAGATGTGATCTGGGGATGGGGGAGTTGTTTGTGGGGATGTGATCTGGGGATGGGGGAGTTGTTTGTGGGGACGTGATCTGGGGATGGGGGGAGTTGTTTGTGGGGACGTGATCTGGGGATGGGGGGAGTTGTTTGTGGGGACGTGATCTGGGGATGGGGGGAGTTGTTTGTGGAGACATGTATTGGGGATGGAGGGAGTTGTTTGTGGAGACGTGATCTGGGGATGGGGGAGTTGTTTGTGGGGACGTGATCTGGGGATGGGGGGAGTTGTTTGTGGGGACGTGATCTGGGGATGGGGGGAGTTGTTTGTGGGGAAGTGATCTGGGGATGGGGGAGTTGTTTGTGGGGACGTGATCTGGGGATGGGGGGAGTTGTTTGTGGGGAAGTGATCTGGGGATGGGGGGAGTTGTTTGTGGGGACATGTACTGGGGATGGGGGAGTTGTTTGTGGGGAAGTGATCTGGGGATGGGGGGGGTTGTTTGTGGGGAAGTGATCTGGGGATGGGGGGAGTTGTTTGTGGGGACGTGATCTGGGATGGGGGGAGTTGTTTGTTGGGACATCTACTGGGGATGGGGGGAGTTGTTTGTGGGGACGTGATCTGGGGATGGGGGGAGTTGTTTGTGGGGACGTGATCTGGGGATGGGGGGAGTTGTTTGTGGGGAAGTGATCTGGGGATGGGGGGAGTTGTTTGTGGGGACGTGATCTGGGGATGGGGGGGAGTTGTTTGTGGGGAAGTGATCTGGGGATGGGGGGAGTTGTTTGTGGGGATGAGGATCTGGGGATGGGGGGAGTTGTTTGTGGGGAAGTGATCTGGGGATGGGGGGAGTTGTTTGTGGGGATGAGGATCTGGGGATGGGGGGAGTTGTTTGTGGGGACGTGATCTGGGAGGGTGGGGGGAGTTGTTTGTGGGGATGAGGATCTGGGGATTGGGGGAGTTGTTTGTGGGGAAGTGATCTGGGGATGGCGGGAGTTGTTTGTGGGGACGTGATCTGGGATGGGGGGAGTTGTTTGTGGGGACGTGATCTGGGGATGGGGGGAGTTGTTTGTGGGGACGTGATCTGGGGATGGGGGGAGTTGTTTGTGGGGACGTGATCTGGGGATGGGGGGAGTTGTTTGTGGGGAAGTGATCTGGGGATGGGGGGAGTTGTTTGTGGGGACGTGATCTGGGGATGGGGGGAGTTGTTTGTGGGGAAGTGATCTGGGGATGGGGGGAGTTGTTTGTGGGGACGTGATCTGGGGATGGGGGGAGTTGTTTGTGGGGAAGTGATCTGGGGATAGGGGGAGTTGTTTGTGGGGATGAGGATCTGGGGATGGGGGGGGAGTTGTTTGTGGGGACGTGATCTGGGGATGGGGGGAGTTGTTTGTGGGGAAGTGATCTGGGGATGGGGGGAGTTGTTTGTGGGGACGTGATCTGGGGATGGGGGGAGTTGTTTGTGGGGAAGTGATCTGGGGATGGGGGGAGTTGTTTGTGGGGAAGTGATCTGGGGATGGGGGAGTTGTTTGTGGGGACGTGATCTGGGGATGGGTGGAGTTGTTTGTGGAGATGTGATCTGGGGATGGGGGGGAGTTGTTTGTGGGGACGTGATCTGGGGATGGGGGAGTTGTTTGTGGGGACGTGATCTGGGGATGGGGGGAGTTGTTTGTGGGGACGTGATCTGGGGATGGGGGGAGTTGTTTGTGGGGACGTGATCTGGGGATGGGGGGAGTTGTTTGTGGGGACGTGATCTGGGGATGGGGGGAGTTGTTTGTGGGGATGTGATCTGGGGATGGGGGGAGTTGTTTGTGGGGACGTGATCTGGGGATGGGGGGAGTTGTTTGTGGGGACGTGATCTGGGGATGGGGGGAGTTGTTTGTGGGGACGTGATCTGGGGATGGGGGAGTTGTTTGTGGGGACGTGATCTGGGGATGGGGGGAGTTGTTTGTGAAGATGTGATCTGGGGATGGGGGGGAGTTGTTTGTGGGGACGTGATCTGGGGATGGGGGGAGTTGTTTGTGGGGACGTGATCTGGGATGGGGGGAGTTGTTTGTGGGGAAGTGATCTGGGGATGGGGGGAGTTGTTTGTGGGGACGTGATCTGGGGATGGGGGGGAGTTGTTTGTGGGGACGTGATCTGGGGATGGGGGGAGTTGTTTGTGGGGACGTGATCTGGGGATGGGGGGAGTTGTTTGTGGGGATGTGATCTGGGGATGGGGGGAGTTGTTTGTGGGGACGTGATCTGGGGATGGGGGGAGTTGTTTGTGGGGACGTGATCTGGGGATGGGGGGAGTTGTTTGTGGGGACGTGATCTGGGGATGGGGGAGTTGTTTGTGGGGACGTGATCTGGGGATGGGGGGAGTTGTTTGTGAAGATGTGATCTGGGGATGGGGGGGGAGTTGTTTGTGGGGACGTGATCTGGGGATGGGGGGAGTTGTTTGTGGGGACGTGATCTGGGATGGGGGGAGTTGTTTGTGGGGAAGTGATCTGGGGATGGGGGGAGTTGTTTGTGGGGACGTGATCTGGGGATGGGGGGAGTTGTTTGTGGGGACGTGATCTGGGGATGGGGGGAGTTGTTTGTGGGGAAGTGATCTGGGGATGGGGGGGAGTTGTTTGTGGGGACGTGATCTGGGGATGGGGGGAGTACAACCTGGACTTACCCTTGAAGTTGTCTGGAGAGGGTTGGGTGAAGTTGCAGTGGAGACCTCGTATCATTTGGCTTTATGTTGTGTTGTTCCAGGACCACCCCTACCTCTTCACCCTGAAGAACAGTGGTCTTCCCCAGGACGTTGTCCAACCTGAGATAAAAGATAACGGAGACCAGGTGCCGATGTGGTCGGTGATCGTGGCCTCCATCGGCGGCGTGGCTCTGGGATGTCTGGTCGTGGGTATTGCCATGAATATGTCATTTAAGAAGAAACTCCGCAAACAGAACCAAAAGAAAACCGACTTTTGAGGGCCGACACGCGTCGTGTCCTTCAGGAGCCACATTGCAGGTTTTGTAGACTGTGGCCTTTATTTAGTAAGGGAAAGGGCGATGTGCAAACCCACAGCCACCAATCAGAAGCCACCCATTCTTAACAAATCTGTCTGATTGGCTGCTGAGGCTCAAAGCACGTCATGGCCCTTTGCACCGCCTCCCTAGAGAAGCCCTCATGTCTCCGGTATATTCAGAGTTGTCCTGAAGTCTTCTCAATCCTCAAACTTCTGCTGTTGGATCCACCACAACATCTGGAGAAGGTGTTTGGCCACCATGTTTCCAATACGAAAAGTAAAAGCCCAACTCCAGACAAAACCTTTTCTTTTTAAAGTCTTGGACAGATCGCGGAAGGTTCGGGACCTCTGTCATCGTTTTATTGCTGTTAGACATTCACTGACAAAAAATGCGTTCATTTTCGTTTTCGTTCATTCGTTTTTTTGCTTTTTTTGGAAATTCAGAAAATCGAAAACTCTGAAATTTGGAAATTCGGAATTCTGAAATTTCGGGAATTTTCACATTTCTATTTTTCGGATTTCCAAATTTCGAATTTTCGGATTTCCAAATTTCGAATTTTCGGATTTCCAAATTTCGAACTTTCGGATTTCCAAATTTCGAACTTTCGGATTTCCAAATTTCGAACTTTCGGATTTCCAAATTTCGAACTTTCGGATTTCCAAATTTCGAACTTTCGGATTTCCAAATTTCGAACTTTCGATTTCCAAATTTTCAGATTTCCGAATTGTCGGATTTCCGAAATTTTTGAAATTCAGAATATTCGAATTTCCGAAATTCTGAATTTTCGAATTTCCGAAATTCTGAATTTTCGAATTTCCGAAATTCTGAATATTCGAATCTCCGAAATTCTGAATTTTCGAATTTTCGGATTTCCGAATTATCGAATTTCCGAATTTTGGATTTTTGGACTTTTGGAACTCCAAATTTTGGATGTTCGGTTTTTCGGAACTCCGAATTTTCGCACTTTCGGAACTCAGAATTTTCGGATTTTTGGAATTCGGGAATTCAAAGATTTGAAAATCTGAAAAAAAAGAAAGAAAATCAGTTTAATTAAAAACTAACTATTAAATTAACGAGTACGAATTTATTCGAAGTTATGAATTATCTGAAATAACGAATGCCGCATCTAAACAAATGGAACGGAACAAATTAATAATAAATAATTAATAATAAATAATTAATAATAAAAAGGTTTTATTATTATTGTTATTTATTATTATTAGATCATTTGGTTAGATGCGACATTCGTTATTTCAGATAATTCATAACTTCGGATAAATTCATACTCGTTACGTTCACTAACAGACAAATTTGAAAGGGAATTCCAATACCTATAATTCAATAGTTATTATTTAGAATTAAACAGATTTTCTTTCTTTTTTTCTGATTTTTTGAATTTCCGAATTCCGAAAATTCTGAATTCCAAAAATCCGAAATTTGGAAATACGAAAATTAAAAAATTCGGAAATCCGAAAATGCGAAATTCGTAAATTCTGAAATTTCACAAATTCGAGATTCCGCAAATTTTGAAATTCTGAAATTCTGAAATTTCGGAAATTGAGAAATTCTGAAATTTGGAAATTCGGAAATTCAGAATTAACAAATTTGTCAAAATTCGTTAAACGAATTCGGAACTAAACAAATTGCACATGTCTAATTGTTGTCTGTGTTCTCATATGGGACAGAGAACCTCGACACTTCCTGTCTGGTCTACAAACGTCAGAGAGAACATCTCATTACAGGCAGCATATAAAATAATCTCCTCCACATGGATACAGACAGAATTTAGGACCTGATAGAAGTTCTAATCCTTCTGCATCCAAAACTAAAGACAGACTTTTGGCCGGAGTTGGGCTTTATGTTGCCTTGTAGCCGCCTCCTTTATAAATGAGATTCCCTTTGAAGGGTAAGTTCAGCCAGCACTGGGCCCCCCTCCAGCACTGGGCCCCCCTCCAGCACTGGGCCCCCCTCCAGCACTGGGCCCCCCTCCCTTGCTGGAGTACCCGAGTGTCAGTTCTGGGTGGAACAATCCCAGAATGTTGCTACAAAGTAATCAGTGATTGGAAGTAATTGCACCACTCTGAATTTGTTTCCTTTTGAATATAAATTGTCAGTAATGGGTGTTTATAAATAAATTTGCATAGGTGCTCCCCCATCGAAAACTGCATTTAAATTTTCTCCTTTCGGAAGGGTGCGATATCGAATGTTCTTGGGGGTTTTCAAATGCGAAAATGGGGAAAATACCACATTAAGGCCACTAGGTGGCTCTGCCTTTCATAGGAACACAGTATGATCTTAAGTGCCATCTAGTGGCCATAATGTGGTATTTTCTACATTTACACCTTCAAATTGCAGAGACTATATCCTGAGAACATTCGGAGGAGGATCCTCCTTGTAGCTCGCCGTTCGTTGTCTAGGGGTTCCCAGGGTTAGTACCCAGTAACTTCAGAAGCTGACACGCAAAAGTCCTTTTTAGGATTTTTATTTGCAGGGATGACGTTCAACCATAACACAGTCTCTCAATTGGGAATAGAGGGCACGGGTGATAAAACTCAGGCACTTCAGAACTGCTGACATCAACTGAATGTCTCCTTAGATAGCCCAGAGAGTAGCCACTCGCAACTGGGCGCTTCACTGCTGGATAAACCTCTAACTGTAGATTTAGCAGCCAGCAGGTGACTCTGAAATTTTCAAAGTCTCTGCCACAGACTAGACTGTAACCGAAGGGAAATTAGGAACTCTTCTCACGGTACCTGGATCTCTTCAAATGTGTAAATGGGGAAAATACCACATGAAGGCCACTAGGTGGCTCTAACTTTCATAGGAACACAGTATGATCCTCAGTGCCATCTAGTGGCCATAATGTGGTATTTTCTCCATTTACACCTTCAAATTGCAGAGACTATATAGCCGTAGAACATTCGATTTTGCTCTATTCACACAGAGAACACATTTACATACAGCTTTGATGGATAAACAGCTATGCATTTTTTCATTTTATTTTTTATTTTATTTTTATAAATACACCCCTAAGTGTAAAGGGAAGGGGTAATTTGTCCTCTCCAAGTGTCCTGTAAATAATGTACATCCTGATCCTGCATTGATGGGGAAAATGTTTAATACCAGCGAATATCTGAAATACTATAAAGAAAAGATGAATAGATCTTAAAAGAAAAAAAAAAGAAAAGAATATATCTAAAATACTTCTATTAAAAAAAGAAAAAGACGGATTAATAATGTATTGTAAAGTGAATGCCTGTATACATGATCACTGGAAAAAGAAATAAGAGCAATAAAAATAATTTTTTTTATTGATTTTGGTTTTAATGGTTTCTTAATGGGTCAAAAAAAAAAAAAAAACAGGTCAGTACCCACACTGACAGCAAGAGGGTGGGGGCGGGGGGGGGGTGTCTGAACCTCTTTGAAGATGCTAACTGTCTGGCTGCCCCTGACTTTAATTCCCATTGACTTATCAAACAGGAATAAAATTGCCTGTGTAATGTGTGTTGAAACAGCAGCTTGTAGCCCATGTAGCAGGGTGACAACGTGGAAGCAGAAATAGGAGACGGGGACAGTGTTGTCACCCTGTTACAGGAAGCGCCTGACCCCTGTGGCAGGATCACCAAAATTATTTTACATAAAAGCTTCAGATTTAGACGTATTATAATGACAATAACATGTTACAGCTTACAGGAGATTTTAGTGACTGGGTGTATATTGGGTTTACATATCTTTTCATGGTAAGCAGATATAAAAGTTACCTGTAGAGGGCGCTCTCTGTATATACATATAGAGGACATCTAATGCTCGGCATCTTATCATTGATGGCAGTAGATGAGGAAATACTGAGGCCCTAGAGGATTCCAGAGGTCTTCAGAGAAAGAATATCTGATCATCAATTTAACAATTACTTCCAAATGGGAGGAAAAATTCACTGATATAAAATAATCTTTGTTTTCTAAATAAACATTGGACTGAAATTACTTACCGTATTTTTCGCTCCATAAGACGCACCTGACCATAAGATGCACCTGACCATAAGACGTCCCCCAGAGCCTCCTAGTGGAGAAGATTCCTAGTGTCCCCCAGAGCCTCCTAGTGGAGAAGATTCCTAGTGTCCCCCAGAGCCTCCTAGTGGAGAAGATTCCTAGTGTCCCCCAGAGCCTCCTAGTGGAGAAGATTCCTAGTGTCCCCCAGAGCCTCCTAGTGGAGAAGATTCTTAGTGTCCCCCAGTGTTTCCTCGTCGAGAAGATTCCTAATGTTCCCCAGTGTTCCCTAGTGGAGAAGATTTTATTGTCCCCCAGTGTTTCCTATTGGAGAAGATTCTTAGTGTCCTCCAGTGTTTCCCATTGGAGAAGATTCCTAGGTCCCCAGTGTTTCCCATTGGAGAAGATTCCTAGGTCCCCAGTGTTTCCTAGTGGAGAAGATTCCTAGTGTTCCCCAGTGATTCCTAGTGCACATTGTGAGAAGCTCACAGTGTGCAGTGAAATCAGAGTACCATATTTTTCGGACTATAAGACGCACTTTTTTCCCCAAGAAATATGTGGGAAAAAGTCCCTGCGTCTTATGGTGTGGATATACAATAAGCACCGCCCCGCCAATGCTGGCACTGCCCCCTGCCACCGCTCGCATCGCCTCCCACAGCCACCACCGGAAGAGAGGCAGGAGAGCGGGGACATTCAAAACCCCCCGTGGGCGCCGGGAGAGTGCATAGTAGGGGTGCAACGGATCATCACCGATCCGGAGCGCTCTGCGGCCTCGGCCTTAGGAAAGGCCGCGGCTTCGGCCTAGCTCCGGAGCGGCGGCCATCTTGGTGCACCCGTCGGCCGTTTACAATGTGATCGCCGGTTCCTCTCTCCCCTCTGTGTACAGATCTGTACATTGGAGGGGAGAGATCGAATGGCAGCAGCGCTGTGGGATGCATCTGTAGTGCCCACAGCGCTGCTCTGTGACAATTGCAGCCATCCCTCCATACTCTGCCAATACTCTGCCAATACCCTGTAATACTCTGCCATACCCTGCCAATACTCTGCCATACCCTGCCAATACTCTGCCATACCATGCCAATACTCTGCAATACCCTGCAAATACTCTGCCAATACTCTGCCATACCCTGCCAATACCCTGCCATACCCTGCCAATACTCTGCCATACCCTGCCAATACTCTGCAATACCCTGCCAATACTCTGCCATACCCTGCCAATACTCTGCCAATACCCTGCCAATACTCTGCAATACCCTGCCAATACTCTGCCATACCCTGCCAATACTCTGCAATACCCTGCCAATACTCTGCAATACCCTGCCAATACTGTGCAATACCCTGCCAATACTCTGCCAATACCCTGTAATACTCTGCCATACCCTGCCAATACTCTGCCATACCCTGCCAATACTCTGCCATACCATGCCAATACTCTGCAATACCCTGCAAATACTCTGCCATACCCTGCCAATACTCTGCCATACCCTGCCAATACTCTGCCATACCCTGCCAATACTCTGCCATACCCTGCCAATACTCTGCCATACCCTGCCAATACTCTGCCATACCATGCCAATACTCTGCAATACCCTGCAAATACTTTGCCATACCCAGCCAATACTCTGCCATACCCTGCCAATACTCTGCCATACCCTGCCAATACTCTGCCATACCATGCCAATACTCTGCAATACCCTGCCAATACTCTGCCATACCCTGCCAATACTCTGCCATACCCTGCCAATACTCTGCAATACCCTGCCAATACTCTGCAATACCCTGTAATACTCGGTAATACCCAGCCATACTCGGCGATACCCACCCGCACCCAGCCATGCTCAGCCATACCCAACCATACTCAGCCAATATTACAGTGGGGGGAGATCAATATTACAGTGAGGGAGATGACGTGGATATTACAGTGGGGGAGATGTATATTACAGTGGGGGAGATTGTGGATATTACAGTGGGGACTATACGGTGGTGGAATTTTCACAGGTTTTATAACCTGTATTATTTACTGATCCGAAAAATGATCCGATCCGTGACTCTGATCCGAGGAACGATCCGATCCGTGAGTTTTTTGATCCTTTGCACCCCTAATGCGTAGTGGCCTGATGGAGGAGGGAGAAGTGCCAGCTGTCCCTCGGGGAGCCTGGCACCATAGAGGCAGAGAAACGCAGGGCAGGTGACTCTGACAGGAGTGGCCGGAGGAAGAGGCGAAGGCAGGAGCCGGCTCCCAGGAACAATGGGCGGGGAGGAGGAGGACGGACCGAGGACAGGAGGAATAGGCAGGCCGCTGGGATAACATCAGGTAAGGCGATGGTAACTCTGCATTTCTATGGGCACTGGAAAATATTTTAGTACACCATTTGGTTCAGAATATTTATTTTTCTTGTTTTAAACCTCTAAAACCTAGGTGCGTCTTATGGTCAGGTGCGTCTTATGGTCAGGTGCGTCTTATGGTCAGGTGCGTCTTATGGTCCGGTGCGTCTTATGGTCAGGTGCGTCTTATAACCATAAGACGCACCTGACCATAAGATGCACCTGACCATAAGACGCACCTGACCATAAGATGCACCTGACCATAAGACGCACCTGACCACGAGACGCACCTGACCACGAGACGCACCTGACCATAAGACGCACCTGACCATAAGATGCACCTGACCATAAGACGCACCTGACCACGAGACGCACCTGACCACGAGACGCACCTGACCATAAGACGCACCTGACCATGAGACGCACCTGACCATGAGACGCACCTGACCATGAGATGCACCTGACCATAAGACGCACCTGACCATGAGAAACACCTGACCATAAGACGCACCTGACCATAAGATGCACCTGACCATAAGACGCACCTGACCATAAGATGCACCTGACCATAAGACGCACCTGACCACGAGACGCACCTGACCATGAGACGCACCTGACCATGAGACGCACCTGACCATGAGACGCACCTGACCATGAGACGCACCTGACCATGAGACGCACCTGACCATGAGACGCACCTGACCATGAGACGCACCTGACCATAAGACGCACCTGACCATAAGACGCACCTGACCATGAGACGCACCTGACCATGAGACGCACCTGACCATGAGACGCACCTGACCATGAGACGCACCTGACCATGAGAAACACCTGACAATAAGACGCACCGGACCATAAGAAGCACCTGACCATGAGACGCACCTGACCATGAGACGCACCTGACCATGAGACGCACCTGACCATGAGACGCACCTGACCATGAGACGCACCTGACCATAAGACGCACCTGACCACAAGACGCACCTGACCATAAGACGCACCTGACTATAAGACGCACCTGACCATAAGACGCACCTGACTATAAGACGCACCTGACCATGAGAAGCACCTGACCATGAGACGCACCTGACCATGAGACGCACCTGACCATAAGACGCACCTGACCATAAGACGCACCTGACCATGAGAAGCACCTGACCATGAGAAGCACCTGACAATAAGACGCACCTGACCATAAGACGCACCGGACCATAAGACGCACCTGACCATAAGACGCACCTGACCATAAGACGCACCTGACCATAAGACGCACCTGACCATAAGACGCAACTGACCATAAGACGCACCGGACCATGAGACACACCTGACCATGAGATGCACCTGACCATAAGAAGCACCTGACCATAAGACGCACCTGACCATAAGACGCACCTGACCATAAGACGCACCTGACCATAAGACGCACCTGACCATGAGACGCACCTGACCATGAGACGCACCTGACCATGAGACGCACCTGACCATGAGACGCACCTGACCATGAGACGCACCTGACCATGAGACGCACCTGACCATAAGACGCACCTGACCATGAGACGCACCTGACCATGAGACGCACCTGACCATGAGACGCACCTGACCATAAGATGCACCTGACCATAAGACGCACCTAGGTTTTAGAGGTTTAAAACAAGAAAAATAAATATTCTGAACCAAATGGTGTACTAAAATATTTTCCAGTGCCCATAGAAATGCAGAGTTACCATCGCCTTACCTGATGTTATCCCAGCGGCCTGCCTATTCCTCCTGTCCTCGGTCCGTCCTCCTCCTCCCCGCCCATTGTTCCTGGGAGCCGGCTCCTGCCTTCGCCTCTTCCTCCGGCCACTCCTGTCAGAGTCACCTGCCCTGCGTTTCTCTGCCTCTATGGTGCCAGGCTCCCCGAGGGACAGCTGGCACTTCTCCCTCCTCCATCAGGCCACTACGCATTAGGGGTGCAACGGATCAAAAAACTCACGGATCGGATCGTTCCTCGGATCAGAGTCACGGATCGGATCATTTGTCGGATCAGTAAATAATACAGGTTATAAAACCTGTGAAAATTCCACCACCGTATAGTCCCCACTGTAATATCCACAATCTCCCCCACTGTAATATACATCTCCCCCACTGTAATATCCACGTCATCTCCCTCACTGTAATATTGATCTCCCCCCACTGTAATATTGGCTGAGTATGGTTGGGTATGGCTGAGCATGGCTGGGTGCGGGTGGGTATCGCCGAGTATGGCTGGGTATTACCGAGTATTACAGGGTATTGCAGAGTATTGGCAGGTATTGCAGAGTATTGGCAGGGTATGGCAGAGTATTGGCAGGGTATGGCAGAGTATTGGCAGGGTATTGCAGAGTATTGGCATGGTATGGCAGAGTATTGGCAGGGTATGGCAGAGTATTGGCAGGGTATGGCAGAGTATTGGCTGGGTATGGCAAAGTATTTGCAGGGTATTGCAGAGTATTGGCATGGTATGGCAGAGTATTGGCAGGGTATGGCAGAGTATTGGCAGGGTATGGCAGAGTATTGGCAGGGTATGGCAGAGTATTGGCAGGGTATGGCAGAGTATTTGCAGGGTATTGCAGAGTATTGGCATGGTATGGCAGAGTATTGGCAGGGTATGGCAGAGTATTGGCAGGGTATGGCAGAGTATTACAGGGTATTGGCAGAGTATTGGCAGAGTATGGAGGGATGGCTGCAATTGTCACAGAGCAGCGCTGTGGGCACTACAGATGCATCCCACAGCGCTGCTGCCATCTGATCTCTCCCCTCCACTGTACAGATCTGTACACAGAGGGGAGAGAGGAACCGGCGATCACATTGTAAACGGCCGACGGGTGCACCAAGATGGCCACCGCTCCGGAGCTAGGCCGAAGCCGCGGCCTTTCCTAAGGCCGAGGCCGCAGAGCGCTCCGGATCGGTGATGATCCGTTGCACCCCTACTATGCACTCTCCCGGCGCCCACGGGGGGTTTTGAATGTCCCCGCTCTCCTGCCTCTCTTCCGGTGGTGGCTGTGGGAGGCGATGCGAGCGGTGGCAGGGGGCAGTGCCAGCATTGGCGGGGCGGTGCTTATTGTATATCCACACCATAAGACGCAGGGACTTTTTCCCACATATTTCTTGGGGAAAAAAGTGCGTCTTATAGTCCGAAAAATATGGTACTCTGATTTCACTGCACACTGTGAGCTTCTCACAATGTGCACTAGGAATCACTGGGGAACACTAGGAATCTTCTCCACTAGGAAACACTGGGGACCTAGGAATCTTCTCCAATGGGAAACACTGGGGACCTAGGAATCTTCTCCAATGGGAAACACTGGAGGACACTAAGAATCTTCTCCAATAGGAAACACTGGGGGACAATAAAATCTTCTCCACTAGGGAACACTGGGGGACACTAGGAATCTTCTCCACTAGGAGGCTCTGGGTGACACTAGGAATCTTCTCCACTAGGAGGCTCTGGGGGACACTAGGAATCTTCTCCACTAGGAGGCTCTGGGGGATACTAGGAATCTTCTCCACGAGGAAACACTGGGGGACACTAGGAATCTTCTCCACTAGGAGGCTCTGGGGGACGCTGGGAATCTTCTCCACTAGGAAACACTGGGGGACACTAGGAATCTTCTCCACTAGGAGGCTCTGGGGGATACTAGGAATCTTCTCCACTAGGAAACACTGGGGGACACTAGGAATCTTCTCCACTAGGAGGCTTTGGGGGACACTAGGAATCTTCTCCACGAGGAAACACTGGGGGACGCTAGGAATCTTCTCCACTAGGAGGCTCTGGAGGACACTAGGAATCTTCTCCACTAGGAGGCTCTGGGGGACACTAGGAATCTTCTCCACTAGGAGGCTCTGGGGGACACTAGGAATCTTCTCCACTAGGAGGCTCTGGGAGACACTAGGAGGCTCTGGGGGATACTAGGAATCTTCTCCACGAGGAAACACTGGGGGACGCTAGGAATCTTCTCCACTAGGAGGCTCTGGAGGACACTAGGAATCTTCTCCACTAGGAGGCTCTGGGGGACACTAGGAATCTTCTCCACTAGGAGGCTCTGGGGGACACTAGGAATCTTCTCCACTAGGAGGCTCTGGGAGACACTAGGAGGCTCTGGGGGATACTAGGAATCTTCTCCACGAGGAAACACTGGGGGACACTAGGAATCTTCTCCACTCGGAGGCTCTGGGGGACACTAGGAATCTTCTCCACTAGGAGGCTCTGGGGGACGCTGGGAATCTTCTCCACTAGGAAACACTGGGGGACACTAGGAATCTTCTCCACTAGGAGGCTTTGGGGAACACTAGGAATCTTCTCCACTAGGAGGCTCTGGGGGATACTAGGAATCTTCTCCACGAGGAAACACTGGGGGACACTAGGAATCTTCTCCACTAGGAGGCTCTGGGGGACGCTGGGAATCTTCTCCACTAGGAGGCTCTGGGGGACACTAGGAATCTTCTCCACTAGGAGGCTCTGGGGGATACTAGGAATCTTCTCCACGAGGAAACACTGGGGGACACTAGGAATCTTCTCCACTAGGAGGCTCTGGGGGACACTAGGAATCTTCTCCACGAGGAAACACTGGGGGGACACTAGGAATCTTCTCCACTAAGAAACACTGGGGGACACTAGGAATCTTCTCCACTAGGAAACACTGGGGGACACTAGGAATCTTCTCTACTAGGAAACACTGGAGGACACTAGGAAGCTTCTCCACTAGGAAACACTGGGGGACACTAGGAATCTTCTCCACTAGGAGGCTCTGGGGGATGCTAGGAAGCTTCTCCACTAGGAAACACTGGGGGACGCTGGGAATCTTCTCCACTAGGAAACACTGGGGGACACTAGGAATTTTCTCCACTAGGAGGCTCTGGGGGACACTAGGAATCTTCTCCACTAGGAGGCTCTGGGGGATACTAGGAATCTTCTCCACGAGGAAACACTGGGGGACACTAGGAATCTTCTCCACTAGGAGGCTCTGGAGGACACTAGGAATCTTCTCCACTAGGAGGCTCTGGGGGACGCTGGGAATCTTCTCCACTAGGAAACACTGGGGGACACTAGGAATCTTCTCCACGAGGAAACACTGGGGGACACTAGGAATCTTCTCCACGAGGAAACACTGGGGGACACTAGGAATCTTCTCCACAAGGAAACACTGGGGGACACTAGGAATCTTCTCCACTCGGAGGCTCTGGGGGACACTAGGAATCTTCTCCACTAGGAGGCTCTGGGGGACGCTGGGAATCTTCTCCACTAGGAAACACTGGGGGACACTAGGAATCTTCTCCACGAGGAAACACTGGGGGACACTAGGAATCTTCTCCACAAGGAAACACTGGGGGACACTAGGAATCTTCTCCACTCGGAGGCTCTGGGGGACACTAGGAATCTTCTCCACTAGGAGGCTCTGGGGGACGCTGGGAATCTTCTCCACTAGGAAACACTGGGGGACACTAGGAATCTTCTCCACTAGGAGGCTTTGGGGGACACTAGGAATCTTCTCCACGAGGAAACACTGGGGGGACACTAGGAATCTTCTCCACTAGGAGGCTCTGGGGGACGCTGGGAATCTTCTCCACTAGGAGGCTCTGGGGGACACTAGGAATCTTCTCCACTAGGAGGCTCTGGGGGATACTAGGAATCTTCTCCACGAGGAAACACTGGGGGACACTAGGAATCTTCTCCACTAGGAGGCTCTGGGGGACACTAGGAATCTTCTCCACGAGGAAACACTGGGGGACACTAGGAATCTTCTCCACTAAGAAACACTGGGGGACACTAGGAATCTTCTCCACTAGGAAACACTGGGGGACACTAGGAATCTTCTCTACTAGGAAACACTGGAGGACACTAGGAAGCTTCTCCACTAGGAAACACTGGGGGACACTAGGAATCTTCTCCACTAGGAGGCTCTGGGGGATGCTAGGAAGCTTCTCCACTAGGAAACACTGGGGGACACTAGGAATCTTCTCCACTAGGAGGCTCTGGGGGACACTAGGAATCTTCTCCACTAGGAGGCTCTGGGGGACGCTGGGAATCTTCTCCACTAGGAAACACTGGGGGACACTAGGAATTTTCTCCACTAGGAGGCTCTGGGGGACACTAGGAATCTTCTCCACTAGGAGGCTCTGGGGGATACTAGGAATCTTCTCCACGAGGAAACACTGGGGGACACTAGGAATCTTCTCCACTAGGAGGCTCTGGAGGACACTAGGAATCTTCTCCACTAGGAGGCTCTGGGGGACACTAGGAATCTTCTCCACTAGGAGGCTCTGGGAGACACTAGGAGGCTCTGGGGGATACTAGGAATCTTCTCCACGAGGAAACACTGGAGGACACTAGGAATCTTCTCCACAAGGAAACACTGGGGGACACTAGGAATCTTCTCTACTAGGAGGCTCTGGGGGACGCTAGGAATCTTCTCCACTAGGAGGCTCTGGGGGACGCTAGGAATCTTCTCCACTAGGAGGCTCTGGGGGACACTAGGAATCTTCTCCACTAGGAGGCTCTGGAGGACACTAGGAATCTTCTCCACTAGGAGGCTCTGGGGGACACTAGGAATCTTCTCCACTAGGAGGCTCTGGGAGACACTAGGAGGCTCTGGGGGATACTAGGAATCTTCTCCACGAGGAAACACTGGAGGACACTAGGAATCTTCTCCACAAGGAAACACTGGGGGACACTAGGAATCTTCTCTACTAGGAGGCTCTGGGGGACGCTAGGAATCTTCTCCACTAGGAGGCTCTGGGGGACACTAGGAATCTTCTCCACTAGGAAACACTGGGGGACACTAGGAATCTTCTCCACTAGGAGGCTTTGGGGGACACTAGGAATCTTCTCCACTAGGAGGCTCTGGGGGATACTAGGAATCTTCTCCACGAGGAAACACTGGGGGACACTAGGAATCTTCTCCACTAGGAGGCTCTGGGGGACGCTGGGAATCTTCTCCACTAGGAGGCTCTGGGGGACACTAGGAATCTTCTCCACTAGGAAACACTGGGGGACACTAGGAATCTTCTCCACTAGGAGGCTCTGGGGGACACTAGGAATCTTCTCCACGAGGAAACACTGGGGGACACTAGGAATCTTCTCCACTAAGAAACACTGGGGGACACTAGGAATCTTCTCCACTAGGAAACACTGGGGGACACTAGGAATCTTCTCTACTAGGAAACACTGGAGGACACTAGGAAGCTTCTCCACTAGGAAACACTGGGGGACACTAGGAATCTTCTCCACTAGGAGGCTCTGGGGGATGCTAGGAAGCTTCTCCACTAGGAAACACTGGGGGACACTAGGAATCTTCTCCACTAGGAGGCTCTGGGGGACACTAGGAATCTTCTCCACTAGGAGGCTCTGGGGGACGCTGGGAATCTTCTCCACTAGGAGGCTCTGGGGGATGCTAGGAATTTTCTCCACTAGGAGGCTCTGGGGGACACTAGGAATCTTCTCCACTAGGAGGCTCTGGGGGATACTAGGAATCTTCTCCACGAGGAAACACTGGGGGACACTAGGAATCTTCTCCACGAGGAAACACTGGGGGACACTAGGAATCTTCTCCACGAGGAAACACTGGGGGACACTAGGAATCTTCTCCACTAGGAGGCTCTGGAGGACACTAGGAATCTTCTCCACTAGGAGGCTCTGGGGGACACTAGGAATCTTCTCCACTAGGAGGCTCTGGGAGACACTAGGAGGCTCTGGGGGATACTAGGAATCTTCTCCACGAGGAAACACTGGGAGACACTAGGAGGCTCTGGAGGACACTAGGAATCTTCTCCACTAGGAGGCCCTGGGGGACACTAGGAATCTTCTCCACTAGGAGGCTCTGGGGGACACTAGGAATCTTCTCCACTAGGAGGCTCTGGGAGACACTAGGAGGCTCTGGGGGATACTAGGAATCTTCTCCACGAGGAAACACTGGAGGACACTAGGAATCTTCTCCACTAGGAAACACTGGGGGACACTAGGAATCTTCTCCACTAGGAGGCTCTGGAGGACACTAGGAATCTTCTCCACTAGGAGGCTCTGGGGGACACTAGGAATCTTCTCCACTAGGAGGCTCTGGGAGACACTAGGAGGCTCTGGGGGATACTAGGAATCTTCTCCACGAGGAAACACTGGAGGACACTAGGAATCTTCTCCACTAGGAAACACTGGGGGACACTAGGAATCTTCTCTACTAGGAGGCTCTGGGGGACGCTAGGAATCTTCTCCACTAGGAGGCTCTGGGGGACGCTGGGAATCTTCTCCACTAGGAGGCTCTGGGGGATGCTAGGAATCTTCTCCACTAGGAAACACTGGGGGACACTAGGAATCTTCTCCACTAGGAGGCTCTGGGGGACACTAGGAATCTTCTCCACTAGGAGGCTCTGGGGGACGCTGGGAATCTTCTCCACTAGGAGGCTCTGGGGGATGCTAGGAATTTTCTCCACTAAGAGGCTCTGGGGGACACTAGGAATCTTCTCCACTAGGAGGCTCTGGGGGATACTAGGAATCTTCTCCACGAGGAAACACTGGGGGACACTAGGAATCTTCTCCACTAGGAGGCTCTTGGTGACACTAGGAATCTTCTCCACTAGGAGGCTCTGGGAGACACTAGGAGGCTCTGGGGGATACTAGGAATCTTCTCCACGAGGAAACACTGGGGGACACTAGGAATCTTCTCCACTAGGAGGCTCTGGGGGACACTAGGAATCTTCTCCACTAGGAGGCTCTGGGGGACACTAGGAATCTTCTCCACTAGGAGGCTCTGGGGGATACTAGGAATCTTCTCCACGAGGAAACACTGGGGGACACTAGGAATCTTCTCCACTAGGAGGCTCTGGGGGACACTAGGACTCTTCTCCACTAGGAGGCTCTGGGGGACACTAGGAATCTTCTCCACTAGGAAACATGGGGAAACACTGGGAAACACTGACCAATTTGGCCTACGTGAAGTCTAATAAGAGATTCCTCACATTTGCCCTAGTCCAGAAAATATGGAATAAGACCAGACAGTTACAGGCAGTAGAAGGCTTTACTAAATACAGCCCAATATGGGACAATGGGTACTACCTACAGGGCCTCATTGTTCCATGCAACCTCTGCTGCCAGAGTACGGAATTCAATGGCGTAATCGGCAACAGTTCTCTTACTTTGATGGACATGAGGCACCTGGCAGCAGAAGTGGAGCGTGCGGGAACGTCAAATACCTTTTTAAAGGAGGCCACAAACGCAGGGTAACTCAAGACAACAGGTTTTTGCGTCTCCCATAGAGGGTTTGCCCAGGCCAAGGCTCTCAGAAAACAAAACCTACTTTGCTTCTGTCCGTAAGAAACGCCTGGGGCAGCATCTCAAAGTATATCTCAACCTGGTTGAGAAATCCTCTGCATTGGACAGGATGGCCCCCAAATCGATGGGGAAGCGGAGAGGAACCAGACATACCTCTTATAGAGGTAATACACGAGGTGAGTGCCTGCACAGAGAGCAGCAGCAGGGACGGCCTGCAGCACAGGTTGTACCGGAGCAGCCACAGTGGGAGTATCCAGGTGAGTCGTGCGACTCAGGAGCATTTGTAACGCCATTGTGAACTGATCCATGCGGTGATCCAGTTCATCCAATCTGGAAAAAAATATTACAACAAGTGGATTGACTGCATCTTCTGAATTCATGGCCTTCGCCTAAAGTCAGAAACCATGAAATCAGACCGAGACAGAAGTACAGTTAAATCTCACTTCTTTAATAATAATAATAAAAAAGTTCAGGAACCGGAACGGATAGTCAGACAAGCCAAAACGTCAGGGAGCCAGAGATGAGCGTAGTAGAACAGCAAGCAGGATCTGGAGCCAGAAGGAATGTCAGCCAAGCAAGTCTTTAACAGGAACACAGACGAGCGTCTCTAGAGATGTGACCAAGGCGAAGGCAGAGATCATCTGGGCTGGACGGCTTAAGTAGGCAGGACTGACGAGCAGGATATCATCAACAGGTGAGTCACTGCGGAGAGAAAGGAACTGGCAATTAGCCGACAGCTGAGCTTCCAGCTCAGAGAAGGAAGGGCTGAGCCCAGCCCTGACAGATGGTTTCGCTCGTGAAGAGAGGGAGAATTCATTACAATTTCCATCAAGCCCCCTAATTACAAGGAGCTGGCCGTTTGGTCTCAGGGATTTACCGACTCCGACCTCTCCCGGGATGGGAATTACATCGGCTTTAATTAATGACTTGGCTCGGTGTGACATATTGATTTGTTTTGCCTCCGGCCTTTACAATAACCTGAGCTGACTGTGGATAAAATTGCCTCACGAAATGACTGGTTATATTTCAGAGGTGTCCAGAGGCTGGTGTGTCACTGGATTGGCCGGCCCTGAGGAAACGCTTCCTCAAATGCCTTTAACCCTTATCAGTGTCCAAACTGGAACGTAAACCCTGCTATGCCTACAGGAAGCACAGCCAGTGTGCCGAGATGTTTGGATTTTCTCCAGACAATAGACAAGGGGACCCTCTTTGCACCAGGAGTAAAAGAGGTTTAACCTCCACAAATGGAAAGGGTTCTTTACTGTAAAAGCTGTACAGTGAAAAAGTGGAATAGGCTTCTCCAAGAGCCAGTTCTAACTACACTATATTACCAAAAGTATTGGGACGCCTTTACACACACATGAACTTTAATGGCATCCCAGACTTAGTCTGTAGGATTCAATATTGAGTTGGCCCAACCTTTGCTAGCTGCTCTTCTGGGAAGGCCGTCCACAAGGTTTAGAAGTGTGTCGCTGGGAATGTTTGACCATTCTTCCAGGAGCGCATTTGTGAGGTCAGGCACTGATGTTGGATGACAAGGCCTGGCTCGCAGTCTCCGCTCTAATTCATCCCAAAAGGTGTTCTATCGGGTGGAGGTCAGGACTCTGTGCAGGCCAGTCAAGTTCCTCCACCCAAAACTTGCTCATCAGGGTCTTTATGGAACAGGAAGGGGCCATCCCCAAACTGTTCCCACAAAGTTGGGAGCATGAAATTGTCCAAAATGTCTTGGTGTGCTGATGCCTTAAGAGTTCCCTTCACTGGAACTAAGGGGCCAAACCCAACCCCTGAAAGACAACCCCACACCATAATCCCCCCTCCCCCATACCATAATCCCCCCTCCCCCCACACCATAATTCCCCCTCCATCAAATGATTTGGACTGTTGCCTAGTCATGTCTGTGAATGTCAGAGTTTTACAATGCCTCGTGGGATGTGTAGTTCTGCAACAGCTGGATGGCCGTAGTTTGAGGATCCCTGGTCTACATAGTAATGCTCCCTGCAATACCAAGGGCCACAACTGTAGCACTTCCAAGCAACTATCTAATTATACAATCTCTGGACTGTCTAAACCAGTGGTCTCCAAGCGGTGGCCCTTTTTCCACCTTTATCTGGTCCTCTGGGAACTATTACATTCACTGATACCAACAATGAGGCACTTTTCCTCTAACTGACACCAACAAAGGGGCATAAATTCTCCCATTGACACTGATGGGACACTATTCCTCCCAATGACACCAACGATTAGGGTGGTGCATTGGACAGACGAGGCAAAATAAGGGTGTTCTCCCCAAAGGATGAGTAGTTGCTGAAGCTATGGAGACCAAAGAAGAACTTCCCATATGCATGTGCCAAGCTTAAGTCTCTTGTATTGGGCACTCCATGTTAGACATGTGCAATTCGTTTAGTTACGAATTCGTTTTCCGTTTAAATTCGTTATATTCGTTCATTTGTTATCGTACGAATGAACGAATGGTTTAGTAAAAATTTTAACGAATAACGAATTATCGAAACGAACGAATATGAAAACAACGAAAATACGAAATAATTAAATTAGAAACAACGAAACTACGAATGAATGAAAATCCAAAAAACTAAAACAGAAACAATGAAAATACCGAACAAAGATTCAAAAATAACGAAAATCAAAATAAACGAAAAAATTTGTACATTCGTAACTTTTTTTTTGTTTGTTGATTCGTCATTTTCCGTGTCTCTTACAATGGCGCTGCTTAACGTGCTTCGAATGGATTGAACGAAAAAATTCGTACATTCGTAACTTTTTTTTTTTGTTGTTGATTCGTAATTTTCCGTGTCTCTTACAATGTAATAATAGCATACACATTACATAACATTATGAATTATGCTCCGATTACGAATCTACGAAAACAATGTTACGAAAGTACGAATATAACTAAATCTACGGAAATACGAATGCGCCCGAATACAAAATATAACGAAAATACGAATTTCGAATAAACGAAAATTAGACTAACGGAAAAACGAATCAACGAAAAAATAACTCTTACGAAAATACGAACGAGTCCGAATACGAACACCGACGACGAAGTCTTTGCTGATGAGCCCAGTTTTCAAACATATCAGTGTGATCAATACGTGGAGACCTGCGATCAATATACGTTTCTAAAGAGGACTCCCTTAATTCCTTCTTCCAGTTTCTGTAGAAAAGCACCATGGTGCCCAAAATAACCCAGTATTGACGGAAAAGAGAGTTATCTTCCACGTCGGAGCACGGTGCCACGAATTGGTAATAGAGATGGGTGATAGAGATTGTCATTCTACTGAATGCAATTAGACGGCACAGAATGGTTTATTGCGTTGGCTCTGCGCTAACTCTGACCTGCCGGTAATTGGGAGAGTCGGGAGGTGAGAGGCCGTTCTACCATACATGTGTAGTCATTACAATTCACTGCAGATGCCGTACACTGAGGGCAAGGGGGCAGAAGATGTGACATGTAACTGTATGGCACATGGCAGAACATCGGCATGAATCTCAGTACAGTGAGGACAACCCATCCGGAGAAGAGTAAATGGGGTTCTGTGATTGCCAGGAAGTTCTTATGGCGATTTCTGGATAAAAGCTAAAGAAATTCCAATTTAAAAAAAAAATTGCTTTCCAAGTTAAATCGTCAGGTTGAATGGAAGACGCAATGGTCACCGAGTTTAACCAAAATACAAAAATAAATACATTAATAATCTGCAAGCGACCCAGAGGAAACGTCTGGACCTGAACCTGCGACCTCTGCTCTTCTTGCTGAGTAGACATGTGCACAACAAAAAAAATTTGTTTATTTTCGTTTCGTTTTTTTTTCGTTTCCGAAAAAAATTTGTTTATTTTCGTTTCGTTTTTTTTCGTTTCCGTTGATTCGTAACGATTCGCAAATTCGTAAGTCGTCGTTGTTCGTATTCGTAACGATTCGTACATTCGTAAGAGTTATTTTTTCGTTGATTCGTTTTTTCGTTAGTTTCATTTTCGTTTATTTGTTTATTCGAAATTCGGACGCATTCGTATTTATTCGTAACATTCGTAAATTCGTAATCGGAGCATAATTCATAATTTTATGTAATGTGTATGCTATTATTACATTTTAATAATTTCCGAATCGAAAAAAAAAAGTTACGAATCGAAAAAAAAAGTTACGAATCGAAAAAAAAAAAAAGTTACGAATGTACGAATTTTTTCGTTCAATACATTCGAAGCACGTTAAGCAGCGCCATTGTAAGGGACACGGAAAATTACCAATTCAACAAAAAAAAATAAAATAAGAATGTACGAATTTTTTCGTTCATTTTCGTTGTTCCTGTTTAGTTTTTCGGATTTTCTTCATTCATACATTCGTTGTTTCTAATTAGTTTTTTTCGGATTTTCGTTGTTTTTCGGATGATTCGAATGATTCGTTATTCGGATTAGTTCGATTCGAACGATTCGTTCATTCGCACGAAAACGAACGAACGAAAATAACGAAAAAAAAAAAAACGAAAAAACGAAAAAAACGAAACGAATTGCACATGTCTATTGCTGAGCCACCTGAGATGCTGGACACCTCCCTGGACATTTCCTTGGACAATCTTGCCTTGTCTCCTGTTTCTGGCTGAACCTTGAACTCTTTGCTCCTCCCATGAACTTCCCATTTTAGCCCTGCCCCTGCACTTCCTGTTTGCCAGATTATTGTGCTCTCTCCAGCCAATATCTGACTCTTGTCACTCCGGCTGCCGCTAGTATCTTCGCTTCCACTCCTTACCAACCCTTGGCTTGTTCCTTGACTACGCTTCCACTTGATGCCAACCTGCAACCACTCGTCGTTGATCCCTACCTGCTATTGGACCCCAGCTTGCTCACCTCCTTGTGGGGCGATCCTAAAGACCACGACCTGGTACTAACACGCAGCAAAACCCATCCCCACCATTAGGAGCTCTGGTTGGTGCTTAGACCTCGCACCTGAGCCTGCGTCATCCGTCAGGGAGACCTTCTTACATGCTTCTCCTGCTGGTCGGTGGGAGCCTCTCTACTGCTATTGTTTCATAGTTAGTAGTAAGGTTGAATAAAGACATCAGTCCATCCAGTTCAACCTGAGTAAGTGTCTACAATCCCTATCCCTGTACATTGCATACTCTAATCGGTCCCTACCCTCCAGGAGCCCACAATCCAAGGTCCCCATTTGTATACTAGGGCCAATTTTTGGGCAGAAGCCAATTAACCTACCTGCATGTCTTTGGATTGTGGGAGGAAACCGGAGTACCCGGAGGAAACCCACACAGGCACAGGGAGAACATGCAAACTCCAGGCAGGTAGTGTCATGGTTAGGATTCGAACCAGTGACCCTTCTTACTGCTAGGTGAGAGTGCTAACCACTACACCACTGTGCCACCCTGTGCCAGGCATTGTTCTTGCCTGACCCCTGACCCCTGGCCATCACAGGAAGGCAAAACAAACCATATAAAGCATTCCGCCCCACTCTTATGTAAGTTTGAAATTTTTCTGTGTTGCATTTAACTGCATCAGGTTATTAGCATTCCGTAGTATTCTGACATCTAGTGGAGGTTTTGGGCCACTGCAACTTGTATGCTATGTTATTTTGGTTTCTCCCTTTGTCTTCCCCTCCTGTTTAGTGCTAGTTAGTTCAGTTTTCCTCATTTCTTCCATGTTCCCTTAGTCAGTGTTAGCTCTATACAGAAACAGGGCTTTAAAAAAGTCATCATCTTTTTACACTTCAAAGACGGGTAAAGCATCCTCTGTTCTGCAATTATCTGAAGTAAAACTGCTGGGCGTCTCCTACATCCCTTCTCTCTGCACAGGCTGATGATATCCCTGCTACTTTAACAAGGTAATATCTGGGTTTGCAGTGGCATTTGGTGCACACAAGGCAGATTTTTATTCTCTGCGATATATTTAACCTCTTCTTGCCCGCGCTATAGCCAAAAGACAGCTACAGTGCAGGCCTAAATTGCCGGAAGGGCGTCCATGTATGCCCTCCTTGGCATTTGCTGCCTGAGTGCCCCCTGCGGGGCGTGGGAGGAGGCGCGCTCTGTGATCAGGGAGTCCATGAGACTCAGCTGATCACAGATCAGGGTAAGGGGGCGATCCCGTCCCTTTACCACGTGATCAGCTGTCAGCAATGACAGCTGATCATGTGATGTAAACAGAAGACGGTAATTTGCTTTTCTTCCCTCACTCTGACAGCATGAAGAGAAAAAGAAGCAGATTACCGGCTTGTGTAAACGGGACATCGTTTCTGCACACGGACACCCACTGCTGCTAAGCAGTGCCCACCAGTGCCACCTACCAGTACCCACCAGTGCCACCCATTAATGCCCACCAGTGCCACCTACCAGTACCCACCAGTGCCACCTAGCAATGCCCACCAGTTCCACCTATCAGTGCTGTCAATCAGTGCCTCATCATCAGTGCTGCCTATCAGTGTCACCTACCAGCACCTATCAGTGCCACCTATCAGTGCCCATCAGTGCCACCTACCAGTACCCACCAGTTCCACCCATCAATGCCCACCAGTGCTGCCAATCAGTGCCTCATCAACAGTGCCAACTATCAGTGCTGCCTATCAGTGTCACATTCCAGCGCCAATCAGTGCCCATCAGTGCCACCTATCAATGCCCACCAGTGCTGCCAATCAGTGCCTCATCAACAGTGCCAACTATCAGTGCTGCCTATCAGTGTCACATTCCAGCGCCAATCAGTGCCCACCAGTTCCACCCATCAATGCCCACCAGTGCTGCCAATCAGTGCCTCATCAACAGTGCCAACTATCAGTGCTGCCTATCAGTGACACATTCCAGCGCCTATCAGTGCCCACCAGTGCCACCTACCAGTACCCACCAGTGCCACCTATCAATGCCCACCAGTTCTGCCAATCAGTGCCTCATGATCAGTGCCACCTATCAGTGCCCACCAGTGCCACCTATCAGTGCCCTTCACTGCCACCTATCAGTGGCCATCAGTGAATGAGAAAAATTACCTGTTTGCAACATTTTATAACAAATTATGAAAGCATTTTATTTTTACATTTTAGGTCTGTTTTTGTTTGTTTAGCAAAAAATAACCCCCCCCCCCCCCCCCCCAGTGGTGATTAAATACCACCAAAAAAAGCTCTATTTGTGTGACAAGAATGATAAAAATGTCCTCTGAGTACAGTGTTACATGACCGCGTAATTGTCATTCAAAGCTGAAAATTGGCCTGGGCAGGAAGGGGGTGAAAGTGCCCGACATTGAAGTGGTTAAAAGTTTTTCTGCCCGGAGTTCTGCTTTCCTTTGATCAGCACTCGTCTTCGCTTATTTTTTTTCATCTCAACTTTTGCAGTTTTATAAAGTAAAAGAAGTTTTTTCGCCGTAAAATAAGAGGAAAGATGTGAAACTAGAAATCAATCATTCTGCTGTCATTATAAACGGGTTTCGTTGGTCTGCGGAGGATTTTCCAGAGTAAATTGTATAAAGAATAATTGTGTGGGTGACGGGGTGAGTCGGGGTCGGTGGGAGCGAGGAATGTCCTTCTGCGGCACCGAGAAATCGGACAGATTTGATGCGCCTTCAGGGCCGGCCGCGGTATAATGTGACGTGAAATCCAATATTCTGCTGTGTGCTGAGTCACGAGGCCTCAGAAAACGAACGTTTAAAGGTTCTGCTGCCTACAGAGCTTCTGTCCTTTCATAGGATGAGCTTAACCCATCGTCTACCAAGGTACGTTTATGAACAGCCTGGTATACAAGGGGTTAAAAAGATTGGCGTTTTTTTTTAAGCCGGTGATCACAGAACCGCCCAATTACTTATAATAACGAAAAAGGCGCCCCTCCCCCAGTTCTGGACATGGTGGTTCCCAGTCTCTCCCTACACCTGTGACTACCTGAGCACCCGAACAGTGACTGCATCTGATAGGATGTAATAGGATGCAGTCACTGTTCAGCCATTAATATTCCACTCAGCTCATCCAATTTTTATATCAACTTTTGTTGAGATGTGTGGTGCCTGCAGGGCCTTCAGATTTCCACCGATTCATCCTGTACTTGAGGGGCTCTGTACTGTGGGGGGTCTGTATCGAGGGGATGTCTATATTTAGGGGTCCATACTAAAGAAAAGGGGGAATTCAGGCCGGGTCTGTACCGGTGTGCTATGTGTGTGTGGGGGGGGGGGGGGGGGGGGGTCTCTGTACTGGGGGGGCTGTACTGGAGTGGGGAGTGTCTGTACTGGGGGGATGTCTATATTTAGCGGTCCATACTAAGGAAGAGGTATACTCAGGGGTCTATACTGGTGTTCTGTGTATGTTGGGGGTGAAGGGGTATCTATACTGGGGGGGGGGGTCTGTACTGTGTATGTTGGGGGTGAAGGGGTATCTATACCGGGGGGGGTCTGTACTGTGTATGTTGGGGGTGAAGGGGTATCTATACTGGGGGGGGGGGGGTCTGTACTGTGTATGTTGGAGGTGAAGGGGTATCTATACTGGGGGGGGGGTCTGTACTGTGTATGTTGGGGGTGAAGGGGTATCTATACTGGGGGGGGGGTCTGTACTGTGTATGTTGGGGGTGAAGGGGTATCTATACTGGGGGGGGGGTCTGTACTGTGTATGTTGGGGGTGAAGGGGTATCTATACTGGGGGGGGGGGTCTGTACTGTGTATGTTGGGGTGAAGGGGTATCTATACTGGGTGGGGGGGGGGGGGTTTGTACTGTGTATGTTGGGGGTGAAGGGGTATCTATACTGGGGGGGGGGGGGGGGGGTATGTACTGTGTATGTTGGGGGTGAAGGGGTATCTATACTGGGGGGGGGGGGGTCTGTACTGTGTATGTTGGGGGTGAAGGGGTATCTATACTAGGGGGGGGGGGGGTTCTGTACTGTGTGGGAGGTGGGTGGGGGTGAAGGGGTATCTATACTGGGGGGGGGTCTGTACTGTGTATGTTGGGGGTGAAGGGGTATCTATACTGGGGGGGGGTCTGTACTGTGTATGTTGGGGGTGAAGGGGTATCTATACTGGGGGGGGGGTCTGTACTGTGTATGTTGGGGGTGAAGGGGTATATATACTGGGGGGGGGTCTGTAATGTGTATGTTGGGGGTGAAGGGGTATCTATACTGGGGGGGTGGGGTCTGTACTGTGTATGTTGGGGGTGAAGGGGTATCTATACTGGGGGGGGTCTGTACTGTCTATGTTGGGGGTGAAGGGGTATCTATACTGGGGGGGGGGTCTGTACTGTGTATGTTGGGGGTGAAGGGGTATCTATACTGGGGGGGGGGTCTGTACTGTCTATGTTGGGGGTGAAGGGGTATCTATACTGGGGGGGGGGTCTGTAATAAACTGCGGGGGGTGTCTATGTTGGGGGTGCCTGTGGTGCGGGACTGGGGTATCTGCCCTGGGGGGGGTTGGGTCTGTACTGTGTATGTTGAGGGGTGAAGGGGTATCCTACTGGGGGGGTGGGTATTGTCTGTACGTGTATGTACGTTAGGGGTGATGTTTGGGGGTTGAAGGGGTATCTATACTGGGGGGGGGGTCTGTACTGTGTATGTTGGGGGTGAAGGGGATATCATAAGGGGGGGGTCTGTATGTCTATATCTGGGGGGGGGGGTCTGTATGGGTATGTGGGGTGAATGGGTATCTATGGGGGGGGGGGGTCTGTACTGTGTATGGGGGGGTGAATTGGTATCTATACTGGGGGGGGGGGGGGTCTCTGTACTGTGTATGTTGGGGGTGAAAGGGGTATCTATACTAGGGGGGGGGTCTGTACTGTGTATGTTGGGGGTCGAAGGGGTATCTATACTGGGGGGGGTGGTCTGTATGTGTTATGTTGGGGGTGAAGGGGTATCTATACTGGGGGGGGGTCTGTACTGTGTATGTTGGGGGTGAAGGGGTATCTATACTGGGGGGGGGGTCTGTACTGTGTATGTTGGGGGTGAAGGGGTATCTATACTAGGGGGGGGGTCTGTACTGTGTATGTTGGGGTGAATGGGGTATCTATACTGGGGGGGGGTCTGTACTGTGTATGTTGGGGGTGAATGGGGTATCTATACTGGGGGGGGTCTGTACTGTGTATGTTGGGGGTGAAGGGGTATCTATACTGGGGGGGGTCTGTACTGTGTATGTTGGGGGTGAAGGGGTATCTATACTAGGGGGGGGTCTGTACTGTGTATGTTGGGGCGAAGGGGTATCTATACTGGGGGGGGGTCTGTACTGTGTATGTTGGGGGTGAAGGGGTATCTATACTGGGGGGGGGGTCTGTACTGTGTATGTTGGGGGTGAAGGGGTATCTATACTGGGGGGGGGGTCTGTACTGTGTATGTTGGGGGTGAAGGGGTATCTATACTGGGGGGGGGGGTCTGTACTGTGTATGTTGGGGGTGAAGGGGGTATCTATACTGGGGGGGGGGGGGGGGGTGAGGGGGGGGGGGGGGTCTGTACTGTGTATGCTTTAAAGTGGATTTATTTGCAGTGAAATCCATTTTTAAACACACAGAACACGGCAAACAGGAAATTCCAAGTGAACCAAAATCCCTGACTAATACTAACATACAGAAGCCTAACAACTAACTACATACATACAACTGGGGGTCTGTACTGCTGAGGGGTCAGCACTGAGGGGGTCTGCACTGAGGGGTGTGTCTGTACTGGGGAGACGGGGGGGTGTGTCTGTACTGATGGGTCTGCACTGAGGGGTCTGCACTGACGGGTGGGGGTCTGCACTGAGGGGTCTGTACTGAGGGGGGTCTGCACTGAGGGGTCTGCACTGAGGGGTCTGTACTGAGGGGTCTGCACTGAGGGGTCCGTATTGAGGGGTCTGCACTGAGGGAGTCTGTACTGAGGGGGCTGTACTGAGGAGTCTGTACTGAGGGGTCTGTACTGAAGGGTCTGCACTGAGGGGTCTGTACTGAGGGGTCTGTACTGAGGGGTCTGCACTGAGGGGTCTGTACTGAGGGGTCTGTACTGGGGGGTCTGCACTGAGGGGTCTGTACTGAGGGGTCTGCACTGAGGGGTCTGTACTGAGGGGTCTGCACTGAGGGGTCTGTACTGAGGGGTCTGCACTGAGGGGTCTGTACTGAGGGGGCTGTACTGAGGGGTCTGTACTGAGGGGTCTGTACTGAGGGGGCTGTACTGAGGGGTCTGTACTGAGGAATCTGTAATGAGGGGTCTGCACTGAGTAGTGTGCACTGAGGAGTCTGTACTGAGGGGTCTGTACTGAGGGGTCTGTCCTGAGGAGTCTGTACTGAGGGGGTCTGCACTGAGGGGTCTGTACTGAGGTGTGTGCACTGAGGGGTCTGTACTGAGGGAGTCTGTACTAAGGGGTCTGTACTGAGGAGTGTGCACTGAGGGGTCTGTACTGAGGAGTGTGCACTGAGGGGTCTGTACTGAGGGGTCTGTACCGAGGGGTCTGTACTAAGGAGTCTGTACTAAGGGGTCTGTACTGAGGGGTCTGCACTGAGGAGTCTGCACTGAGGGGTCTGTACTGAGGGATCTGCACTGAGGAGTCTGTACTGAGGGGGTCTGTACTGAGGGGTCTGCACTGAGGGGTCTGTACTGAATGGTCTGTACTGAGGGGTCTGTACTGAGGGGTCTGTACTGAGGGGTCTGTACTGAGGGGTCTGTACTGAAGGGTCTGCACTGAGGGGGGTCTGTACTGAGGGGTCTGCACTGAGGGGTCTGTACTGAATGGTCTGTACTGAGGAATCTGTAATGAGGGGTCTGTACTGAGGAGTCTGTACTGAGGAGTCTGTACTGAGGGGTCTGCACTGAGGGGTCTGTATTGAGGGGTCTGTACTGAGGGGTCTGTACTGAGGGGTCTGTACTGAGGGGTCTGTACTGAGGGGTCTGCACTGAGGGGTCTGTACTGAGGTGTGTGCACTGAGGGGTCTGTACTGAGGGAGTCTGTACTAAGGGGTCTGTACTGAGGAGTGTGCACTGAGGGGTCTGTACTGAGGGTGTCTGTACTGAGGGGTCTGCACTGAGGAGTCTGCACTGAGGGGTCTGTACTGAGGGATCTGCACTGAGGAGTCTGTACTGAGGGGGTCTGTACTGAGGGGTCTGCACTGAGGGGTCTGTACTGAATGGTCTGTACTGAGGGGTCTGTACTGAGGGGTCTGTACTGAGGGGTCTGTACTGAAGGGTCTGCACTGAGGGGGTCTGTACTGAGGGGTCTGCACTGAGGGGTCTGTACTGAATGGTCTGTACTGAGGAATCTGTAATGAGGGGTCTGTACTGAGGAGTCTGTACTGAGGAGTCTGTACTGAGGGGTCTGCACTGAGGGGTCTGTATTGAGGGGTCTGTACTGAGGGGTCTGCACTGAGGGGTCTGCACTGAGGGAGTCTGTACTGAGGGGTCTGTATTGGAGTGGGGGGGGGGGGGTGGGGGTTCTATTGAAGGGTCTGTGTGACAGAACCCACTGCACAGTGATGGCTTCATAATGTTGAGGCTCGTAGAAGGTGCTGATGTCATCAACTCAGCCCACCTGTCTGAATGTGTTTATTGTAAATAAGTCTAGTGTGGGATCTAAGAGTCATTCGATCCCCATTGTTGTTTGTGTTAATTAACCACTTGCCTAACAGGCACCAACACCCCCATCCCATCCAGACCAATTTTCAGCTTTCGGTGCTCTCACGCTTTGACTGACAATTACTCAGTAATGCAACACTGTACCCAAATGACTTTTTTGTCCTTTTTTTTCCCACAAATAGAGCTTTCTTTCATTTGGTGGTATTTGATCACCTCTGGGTTTTTTTTTTTATTTTTTGCGCTATAATTGAAAAAAGACCGAAAATTTTGAAAAAAAACGCATTTTTCTTTGTTTCTGTGATACAATTTAGGAAATTATTAATTTTTCTTCATAAATTTTGGCCACAATTTATACTGCCACATATCTTTGGTAAAAATAACCCAAATTAGCGGATATTATTTGGTCTTTGTGAAAGTTACAGACTCTACAAACTGTGGTGCGAATCATACAAAAATGATCACATCTGATGTACTGGTGGCCTATCTCATTTCTTGTGACCCGAACAAGCCAGGAAAGAACAAATACCCCCAAATGACCCCTTTTTTGAAAGTAGACATTCAAAGGTATTTAGTAAGAGGCATGGTGAGCTTTTTGATGCTGTCATTTTTTCCCACAATTCTTTGCAAAATGAATTATTTTTTTATTTTTTATTTTTTTTCTACAAAATTGTCATTGTAATAGGTTATTTCTCTCACATGTCATGTGTATACCACAAATGACACCCCAAAATAAATTCTGCTACTCCTCCAGTAAGGACCGGAATTTAATGCACTGCAAGGAAATGTCATGCAGGTCCGCCCATGACAGTGTGTCAGGTTACTCAGCAAGCTAGGAGAGAGTTAACAATTTTAGGGGTGGGCAGCTGGGAGAGCTGGGAGGAGCGGCCATATAAAAGAGAGGGGCGGAGCCGGGAGGTCAGTGCGGGAAAGACAGAGCACGAGGAGGCAGGTTTTTCACTCTGCTCCTCAGTGCTTCCTTAAACATGGCCGACGGAGGGGATTTTGCGGCGATCGTGAGGGCGGCGGCGGCGGCGCAGCAGGGACCCGGATGGGTCATGGAACAGATAGCAGCGGTCCTGGATGGCTCAGGAGGGGGATCAAGAGACCAAGCAGCAGTGATGGAAATCCAAGATGGCGGCGCCGGACAGCGTGCTCGAGTGTCCAGGGCGCCGGAGCGCTACTCTCCAGGGGCCACAGCAGGACCTTCAAGACTGGTAAGGAGCCCGAGGGGGGAGCGATCCACCCCCCCAGCCAAAAGAGTGCAGAGGGACAGCGCTGGAGGGTCACACAAGCAGGCAGGACTCAGGCCTGGGGGGGGAGGGGGGGGCGAGGGGCCGACCAGGGAGAGGATCCTCACCATCAGATGGCAGTGCTACAGCAGCCTCAGCAGCCCCAGCACCTGCACACGTGGTGGGGGGCAGTAGGAACACTGGGGGGAGGGGGGGGGGTGGGGGGGGCCGCGGCAAGGGGGAGGAAGATGGCCGGCGCATCAGGCTCTTCAGGGACCACGTCCGCCCCAGCAGCTCTGCACGAGCAGGGGGGGGGGATTCAAGGGCCACTCGGGCAACGGCCAGGAGGGGGGTCGCACCCCCCGGACATGCCTTTTCAGCGAACCCCCCCAGAGGCTCTGCACGAGTCGGGGGGGGAGGACGGAAGGGTCAGAGGGTCATCACGGGCGGGGGGGAGGGGGACCCACTCAGCACAACGGGCAAGGGATGGCGGGACGCCACCAGCAAGCACGGCGGTGACCCGAGTCAGCAGGAGCGGAGCCCGAACCGGCCCACCTGCGCATGCGTGTTTGGATCAGCCAGGGACCAGCCAGCAGCCCGAAGTGAGAACGGGCAGGCGGGATCGTAACTCTTACAGGACCCCCTCCCCTAGGGTGCGTGCCTTGTCTTTTACACAGGAGGACGTTTCTCGGTCCGAAGGTGAATTGTCGGAAGAGGAGGAGGAGCTCAGTCGCCCTATCCCGCCGGTGGAGGCCCGTGCAGCGGCTGTGGGAATCCCGCCCGGTCAGCCCGGTAAGTCCACTGACAATATTTCCTTTGTAAAAGTTTTACAATCCCTGTTAGGGACAGGTAACAGTGGGGGAAGCCCAGGGATACCTCCCGCATCGTCGTTGGCAGAGACGGACCAACCGCGAGCGGTGAGCGGGAGGGCGGATTCTAGTCCTGGGCAACTGCAGGAATTGTTGGAAGGGTTAAAGGTGCTGATAGGCCGTTTTGGTGAGAGGAGGGATGCTCCAGCAGGAGGGGTGAGTATGGAAGTCGGTGAAGTGGGGGCTGGGGTAACAGTCGGGGGAGGGGTGGCGGCAGAGGCCACGGCAGGAAGTCAGCCGACCTCCGGTGTGGTGGGAGCAGAGGGGGAAAAAGGGGAATGAGGTGGAAAAAGGGGAAAAAGAACAGACGGTGAGGGATGACATAGTACGGATGGCCGATGCCGCAAAATGCGAGGTCTATGTCTGTTTTGAGGGACCGCTCGGGGCCCATTTAAAGCAGGAGGTCAGGGAGAAGATTTGGAAGGGGGAGTACGTGGAGATTTTCTCTTTGCTCCCCCTGGAAAAATTCAACCTGGACAGGGTAAAACCGGATAGTAGCAAAAAGGATGATGAAGAAAAAAGGAGGTATAGGCTCATTCCGAGGACTTTCGCCAATTGGCTCCAGGCGTTTGCCATTTTGGCGGGAGTGATTGGGGAGAAGAACCCTGAACATTGTTCGGCGTTGTTCTGCTACATGGACGCAATTGGGGAGGCCTATCGGGTGTACGGTGGAACGGCGTGGCTGAGGTACGACGAGCAGTTCCGTCAGCGTAGGGCTGTACGCCCGGCTTTAAGGTGGGATCACAAGGATATTAGCCTCTGGATGAAGCTGATGGCGTCGGCTAAGACGCCGACTCAGACATTTCAAGGGGGGGCCGGAGGCAGCCAGGCCTCGGGACCTCCGGCCGGTAAGAAGTGGGGGGTATGCTGGCAATTTAATGAGGGGGCCTGTAAGTTTGGAGGAACCTGTAAATTCAAGCATGAATGTTCAGGATGCGGGGGGGGTCACACCCTCGCCAGATGTTTTAAAAAAGGCAAGCGGGGAGGGGAATCTGGCCACAAGAGGGACGACGCCGGTGATGTGGGAAAGGATGCAACCTTTTCTAAATAGATATCCAGATAGGGGGGCGGCGGTTTTGCTGAGCAGGGGTTTCAGGGAGGGTTTCAAGATTCCGTGTAATTTGTCAGTGATTCCACCACTGGCCAAGAACTTGAGATCAGCCCTGCAACACCCTGAGGTAGTGTCAGAGAAGCTCTCCAAGGAAGTGGGGTTGGGTAGAATGGCGGGACCTTTTAAGGTTAAGCCATTAGAGGACCTGGTGGTGTCGCCGTTAGGCGTGGTACCCAAGAAAGAGCCGAACAAGTTTCGGCTAATTCACCATTTGTCGTTCCCAAAAGGGGGCTCGGTCAATGACTTCATAGACCCAGATGAGTGTACGGTGTCTTACACGTCATTCGACGCCGCAGTGCGTTGGGTGCGGCGGTACGGAAAAGGGGCGCTAATGGCGAAATCTGACGTGGAAGCAGCATTTCGGCTATTACCGGTACACCCGGAGAGCTTTCGGTTATTGGGCTGTTGCTGGGAGGGTGAGTTTTATGTTGATCGGTGTTTACCGATGGGATGTTCCATTTCTTGCGCCATGTTTGAGGCGTTTAGTTCCTTCTTGGAATGGGTAGTGAGGGACGTGACAGGGATCGATTCTGTCATCCACTACCTGGATGATTTCTTGTGCGTGGGTCCTCCGTCTTCCAATGTGTGTGCGATACTGTTGTCCACGTTGCAGCACATTGCGGACAAATTTCGGGTGCCATTGGCAGCCGATAAAACGGAGGGCCCGCGGACAGAGTTGAGTTTTTTTTGGGCATAGTAATAGATTCCAGGGCCATGGAATGTAGACTGCCGGAAGAGAAGGTGGTGGATTTGAGGAAAATGGTGGGAGAGGTTTATGGTTGGAAAAAAGTTCAGTTGCGCACGTTACAATCGTTGTTGGGAAAGTTGAATTTTGCGTGCAGGATTATTCCCAGGGGCAGGATATTTTGTAGGCGGTTGTCGGCAGCGACTAAAGGGGTGCGAATACTGACACATTTCATTAGGCTTAACAAGGAACATAGGGAGGATTTGAAGATATGGGATCAGTTCCTGGAAGGTTACAATGGCAGGGCGGTTTGGATGTCGGGACCGGTCAGTAACTTTGATGTGGAGCTGGTGACAGACGCCGCTGGATCTACAGGTTCTGGGGCTTTCTTCCAGGGACAGTGGAGTGCGGAGCCTTGGCCGCAATCATGGTTACAGGTGGGTTTTCAGAAAAACTTGGTACTGCTGGAACTGTTTCCGGTGGTGCTGGCTTTGGAGTTGTGGGGGGAGTCGTGCACGAACCTCAAGTTGAGGCTGAACTGCGATAATATGGGGGTGGTGCAGGTGATCAACAACATGTCTGCGGCTTCTCCTCCTGTCATCAGATTGATGAGACATCTGGTGTTGCGTTGCATGCGGTTGAACATCTTTTTGTATGCTGTTCACATCCCGGGTGTTGAGAACACTTTAGCTGACGCCTTGTCTCGCTTTCAGTGGGACAAGTTCAGGGAGCTGGCGCCGACAGCAAGAGCGGAGGGTGTTCCATGCCCGGGCTGGATGTGGGAGTTAGCATTGGAACCGCGGCAGAGTGGATACGGAGGTCTGTAAGTGAGTCTACATGGCTGGCCTACTCTAAAGTGTGGAAGGAATGGACTGACCTTCGGGGTAGGGCACAAGCCGGGGGGGAAGACCCGGGAGACAGGTTGTTATTGCTGGATTGGGTGGCCAGGGATATGGAAATGGGAAAATCGGTGTCGGCTATTGAAAAGAGGATGGCAGGGCTCACGTTTTGGTTTAAATTGAGGAGAAGGGAGGATCTAACGAAGGATTTCTGGGTGAAGCAAGCCATAAAGGGGTATCGGAAGTTGCATAAGAGTAAAGACAGGCGGCGCCCCATCACATTTGGGAACTTGTTAGATATAAGTGTACAGCTAAAAGGGGTGTGTCAGTCAGCCTACGAGGTGAGGTTGTTTTCAGCTGCATTTGCATTGGCATTCTTTGGAGCGTTCCGTATTGGGGAATTGGTCAGCCCATCAAAAGAGGTGGCGGGGGGCTTGATGGTTCAGGATGTGGAAGTAAAGGACGATAGGGTCATGGTCAGGTTGAGAAGATCAAAAACGGACCAAAGAGGACGAGGGACGCAGGTGAGTTTGTATGCTGTACAGGGGTGCGGTGTTTGCCCTTTATTAACGGTGACGAAGTTCCTGGCAGTAAGACCAGGGGGGGAGGGTCCGCTGTTGATACATGCGGATGGACGGTACTTGTCAAAATTTCAGTTTGTGGCGGTGTTGAGAAAGTGTTTGGGGAGGTTGGGTTTGGATAGCAACGCCTACGCTTCACACTCCTTC
Organism: Lithobates sylvaticus; assembly: GCA_028564925.1. Classification (NCBI taxonomy): domain Eukaryota; kingdom Metazoa; phylum Chordata; class Amphibia; order Anura; family Ranidae; genus Lithobates; species Lithobates sylvaticus. The sequence continues at coordinate 2,476,154 of CM053028.1, read as the reverse complement.
CGCATTGGGGCAGCTACGGAAGCCGCCAGGTGTGGGTTGGATGAAGCGGATGTGCAAAAGTTAGGGAGATGGGAATCTCAGCGATTCCGCAGTTATGTTCGGCCACAGTTGGTGTGTGAATAATATAAAAAAAAAAAAAAAAAAAAAAGTTTGGTTGTGGTTTTAATTAAAGTGCCAATAGTAAGATTGGTGGGTATGTAGGGGTACTGCATAAAGTGGATGTAGTATGGGTTGTGGTGCGTGTAACGTTGTTCTTGTTGTTACAGATGCAGGGCGACAACTCCTTGTATGGATCCTCGGCCATTCTTACGTGTGCTGGGGTGCCAGGAGGGGGGACGTGAGACCAGGTGGGAGACAGCTGGGCATATCCAGGAGGGATGCAGTTATCAGGTGGTTAGGTAGGCCTGGTATGATGTGGGGCAGGGTGGTCCCGGAGGTTGAGAGATACGCCTGGCTAGATAGACCACCTGAAGTGTTGGTCATTCATGCAGGCGGCAATGACTTGGGTGTAAGGACCGTGAGGACTTGATAGCTGATATCAAGGTGGACATTATGTTCCTCCGGGCCACGTTCCCGGGCACCATTCTGATTTGGTCGGATATGGTAGCCAGGACCAACTGGCGCATGGCCAGGTCGGTGTTTAGGATTAATAAAGCCAGAATCCGGGTCAATAAAGTGGTGGGACGGTTCATAGCATGGCAAGGAGGCCTAGTGGTTCGCCACCGGGAGTTGGAAGTAAATGTTGGTATGTACTTGAGGCGGGATGGAGTGCATCTTACAGATGTGGGCATTGACCTCTGGTCATTGGGTCTGCAGGAGGGTATTCAGGCGGCCCTGCGGGTGTGGAGGTGCCATCAAGGGTGAGGGGATCCCCCTTTCAGGCTGTGGCGTTAGTTGTTTGTTGGTCAGTGACGGCAGCAGTTATACTGGTGGTAAGTGGGTGGGGGGCTCATCAATAGATGGCCCCTCCTTGTTACATCAAACGTTGTTGATGTCCAATGGTTTTGTGCACTGCGGGTATGTTGGTTATCGGGCGGTACGGTAGAGACCCATTGGTTTCTTTTGCCCGCAGTGCCCCCTTGTGTTGATATCAGTGATATCAGGTTGTGTGTATAAGCACTTAGCTCCGTCACTGACCAACATGGATATAGGGGTTTAACCTGTTTTGTTTTGTTTTCAGCAAGGGGTCTGAAAGTGTTATTGTTATTGTTATTGTTATTTATGTTTAATTTTCTAATAAGAAACTGGAGTTCTTATTATTGGTTATTTAAATAAATTAGCTGTTATGGCCATTTTACTCCATAACCGGTGTGGTCTCTCATTTATTAATTAAGTTAAGTTTATGGGTTTTATGGTTACAGCTAAGGGGTTTTATCGTGACTACACTAGTCAAGTAAGGACCGGAATTTAATGCACTGCAAGGAAATGTCATGCAGGTCCGCCCATGACAGTGTGTCAGGTTACTCAGCAAGCTAGGAGAGAGTTAACAATTTTAGGGGTGGGCAGCTGGGAGAGCTGGGAGGAGCGGCCATATAAAAGAGAGGGGCGGAGCCGGGAGGTCAGTGCGGGAAAGACAGAGCACGAGGAGGCAGGTTTTTCCCCACCCACCCTCCCCTTTTTTATAGGTATGTGATGGCATGTATTAATGTTTTCATTGTCGTTTCAGGTCTTTGGAAGAATTCTCTTTTCGTCATAACAGCTTGGGGGGTTGGCGTTAGTTGTTTGTTGGTCAGTGACGGCAGCAGTTATACTGGTGGTAAGTGGGTGGGGGGCTCATCAATAGATGGCCCCTCCTTGTTACATCAAACGTTGTTGATGTCCAATGGTTTTGTGCACTGCGGGTATGTTGGTTATCGGGCGGTACGGTAGAGACCCATTGGTTTCTTTTGCCCGCAGTGCCCCCTTGTGTTGATATCAGTGATATCAGGTTGTGTGTATAAGCACTTAGCTCCGTCACTGACCAACATGGATATAGGGGTTTAACCTGTTTTGTTTTGTTTTCAGCAAGGGGTCTGAAAGTGTTATTGTTTATTGTTATTGTTATTTATGTTTAATTTTCTAATAAGAAACTGGAGTTCTTATTATTGGTTATTTAAATAAATTAGCTGTTATGGCCATTTTACTCCATAACCGGTGTGGTCTCTCATTTATTAATTAAGTTAAGTTTATGGGGTTTTATGGTTACAGCTAAGGGGTTTTATCGTGACTACACTAGTCATGAGTATTACGATACCACATATGTGGGACTTTTCCACAGCCTGGCCACATAGAGAGGCCCAACATGCAGGGAGCGCCATCACGTGTTCTAGGAGCATAAATTACACATCTAAACTGTTGACTACCTATTACACTTTTGAAGGCCCTGGAGCACCAGGACAATGACACGTGACACTGACGTGGCACTGATGACAGATGGTACTAATACGGGGTACTGATGACAGATGGTACTAATACGGGGTACTGATGACACGTGACACTGATGACAGATGGCACTAATATGTGGCACTGATGAGAGATGGCACTCATACATGGCACTGATATCACGTGGCACTAATATGTGGCACTGATGCGAGATGGCACTAATACGTGGCACTGATGACAGACGGCACTAATACGTGGCACTGATGACACATGACACTGATGACAGATGGCACTGATACGTGGCATTGATGACAGGTGACACTGATGACAGTTGGCACGTGACACTGACAGGTGGCACTGATGACAGGTGGCACTGATGACAGATGGCACTGGGGATGGCACTGGGGATGGCACTGGCAGATGGCACTGGGGATGGCACTGGCAGATGGCACTGGGGATGGCACTGGCAGATGGCACTGGGATGGCACTGGCAGATGGCACTGGCAGATGGCACTGGCAGATGGCACTGGGGATGGCACTGGCAGATGGCACTGGCAGATGGCACTGGGGATGGCACTGGCAGATGGCACTGGCAGATGGCACTGGGGATGGCACTGGCAGATGGCACTGGGGATGGCACTGGCAGATGGCACTGGGGATGGCACTGGGGATGGCACTGGGATGTCATTGGGGACAGATTGCAGTGGTGGCAGTGGGCACAGATGGCATTTTATTTATTTATTTTTTTTAAAAAAAACTTACGGCGCTGCAGCCGTTCATCTCCCCCTCCTCACACGCTGTCTCTGTGTGAGGAGGAGGAGCGGCGCTGAGAGATGATCTCATATGTTTACATATGAGATCATCTCTCATTGGCCAGGGCGATCGCGCTGTAAACGGCCGCTGTTATTGGCCGTTTACAGCGATCTGTGATTGGCCGTGTCCGAGGGACACGGCCAACACAGAATTTCCCTGCTGCGCGCTCGTGAGCGCGCACAGGGAACGAGGAAAGGGGAGGCCGTCATATGACGGCCTCCCGGGATTTGGCATCCGCGCTGTGGCCGTCATTCGGCTACGGCCGGATGCGAAGTGGTTAAAGAGGAAGTAAACCCTGATGGGTTTTACTTCCTCTTTGTTTCCCTGCAAAGGTAAAGCATAATGGCTACTATGTATCGCATCGCATTGCATCGCATCTCATTGCATCGCATTGCATTGCATCGCATCTCATTGCATCGCATTGCATCGCATCGTATTGCATAGTAGCCCATTATGGGTCACTTACCTGACACAGGAGCCATCGATGTCACCGATGTCCCCTCTTCCGCGAAGCGTCCATCTTCCTTCTGGGTATCGCGGCTTCAGCGCTGTGATTGACCGGAGCTCCTCAGTGCATGGGCACGGGAGCCGCCACTAACGGCATGATCGCCGTTAGCAACGGCACGCTCAGTGCGCCTGCGCGCCGATGTCTATGGCGCATGCTCCGTAGACATCGGTGACTGTCTTTTGCAAATATCTCCTAAACCGTGTAGGTTTAGGAGATATTTCTTGCCCCTAAAGGTAAGCCCTAATCTAAGCTATTGTGTGAAGGAGTCTGTGTTGATTTGTGATAATGTTGATTGTGTTTTCTGAGCTACAAGACGACAAGTCTGGCCTAAAGGTCATGTCTCTGAGTCATCTATCTATCTAAAGGGATTAGTTAATGAGCTCATGTTCATTAGGTTTCTGGTCACAGGTGTATTTTCAGAGTAATATGAGCAGGAGGTGTGCACCTCCTCTTTTACTGTATAAAAGAGCCTGTATTCCTTTCAATAAAGGTGATTCCTGTTTGACCCTCAACACAGAGCCTCGTCTCGTACTTGGGGGGGGGGGGGGGGAAGAATTATTCGCATGGGTTTTTTATTCGGCTGGTTGGAGTGTTCGGTAGCTGCCTTTGTGTTCGGGAATGGAATGTCCTAAACGACTTTAACCCCTTTCATACTCGGGGTGTCCTTACAGTCTGTACTGAGGGGTCTGTACTGAGGGGTCTGTATTTGAGTAGGGGGGGGGTGTGGGTTCTATTTGAGGGTCTGTACTGAGGGGTCTGTATTGGAGTGAGGGGTGAGGGTTCTATAGGAGTGTCTGTACTGAGGGGTCTGTACTGGTGTGAGGGGGGTGCGGGTTCTATTTGAGGGTCTGTACTGAGGGGTCTGTATTGGAGTGGGGGGGTGTGGGTTCTATTTGAGGGTCTGTACTGAGGGGTCTGTATTGGAGTGTGGGGGTGGTGTTGTACTGGAGGGTCTGTACTGAGGGGTCTGTACTGGTGTACTGGAGTGGGGGGGGGGGGGGTGATGTGGGGTGGGGTGGGTTTTGGGGGTTTTTTGGGGGGGTGGGAGTGGGGGGGGGGGGTGTATGGTGGGGTTGTACTGAGGAGTCTGTACTGGTGTACTGGAGTAAGGGGGTGGGGTGGGGGTTGTACTGAGGGGTCTGTACTGAGGGGTATGTACTGGAGTGGGGGGGGGGTGATGTGGGGTTTGTACTGAGGGGTCTGTACTGGAGTGTGGGGGTGGGGTTGTACTGGAGGGTCTGTACTGAGGGGTCTGTACTGGAGTGTGGGGGTGGGATTCTATTGGAGGGTCTGTACTGAGGGGTCTGTATTGGGGTGAGGGGTTCTATAGGAGGGTCTGTACTGAGGGGTCTGTACTGGAGTGTGGGGGTGGGGTTGTACTGGAGGGTCTGTACTGAGGGGTCTGTATTGGAGTGAGGGGTGAGGGTTCTATTGGAGGGTCTGTACTGAGGGGTCTGTACTGGAGTAAGGGGGGTGGGGTGGGGGTTGTACTGAGGGGTCTGTACTGGAGTGGGGGGTGGGGTTGTACTGGAGGGTCTGTACTGAGGGGTCTGTACTGGTGTACTGGAGTGGGGGGGTGGGGTGGGGGTTGTACTGAGGGGTCTGTACTGGTGTACTGGAGTAAGGGGGGTGGGGGTGGGGGTTGTACTGAGGGGTCTGTACTGAGGGGTCTGTACTGGTGTACTGGAGTGGGGGGGGGGGGTGGGGTGGGGGTTGTACTGAGGGGTCTGTACTGGAGTGAGGGGGGGGGGGGGGTTGTACTGGAGGGTCTGTACTGAGGGGTCTGTATTGGAGTGAGGGGGGGTGCGGGTTCTATAGGAGGGTCTGTACTGAGGGGTCTGTACTGGTGTACTGGAGTAAGGGGGGTGGGGTGGGGGTTGTACTGAGGGGTCTGTACTGAGGGGTCTGTACTGAGGGGTCTGTACTGAGGGGGGTGGGGTGGGGGTTGTACTGAGGGGTCTGTACTGAGGGGTCTGTACTGGGGCTTTTAGATCCCAATAGACTGAGGATTTATACTGTGAGGGCCCTAAGGTTCCATCCCCTACGTGTCACCTAAAGCTCCCCATTGATGGCTCGAATGTCAGCCAATTCCTGCTGAATTGGCCAAGATGTTCTGTACAACAATGACCCACCGGTGCCATTGATTGCACTCAGACAGCTGCGGGAGTCATGGCTGCCTGAATACAGCAGCCAGCAGTGGGGATTCCTCGTTTGGTGGGGATGGAGGAAGCGATTGATTTTCTTTCATTCACGGGCTAAACAAGAGAATATCGCACCGTCGTACGGAAGCTCTAAGATTAAGGTCCTCTAGTGGCAGCAAAAAGGTACCCCCCCCCCTTCACCCCATTATCAATAATGGAGCCGTGTACCGGGGGGGCCCCAACCTTCCCGTCATCATGTCAGCACCAGCGGACCCTCAGGGGCGATCAGAAGAAGAAAACCTCCAGGGCGGGGGCTGAGCCCGGAGTTGGGCTTTAACATGGTACAAAGGTCACCCCGTTGCCCGGTGTAGGAGGGGGCAGCAGAATACAGGGGGGCCTCGGGGTGCAGCCGATATAAATTGAGCCCCCCCCAAATTCTCTGATGAATTTCTCTGAGAAGACGAAGGATGCGCCTCTATAGAACGCCGAGTCTATTCACTCCATACAAGAACACAAAGCCCACAGGACACTTCAACCCCCGAAGAAAAGACGTCAACAGCCTCTTCACACCCAGACAGAGCGCCGCGCCCTCGTAATGAGCGCTCACCGCGCTGCACTGACAGACAATGACCATCAATCAGACAGGCGCCATCTTGTCCGGTATGGCGGAGGAGGAGGAGGAGGAGGAGGAGGAGGAGGAGGAGGAGGAGGAGGAGGAGGAGGCGGCGAGCCACTGAACCCGCAGGCCTAAGAGAGAGAATGAAATAGATAAAATGATGGAGGAGGCAGAACAAAAGAGCATGGCGGGCGGGACAACGAAGTATCCGCGCCTCCGCACCTCGATGGGCTTTTGTTCGAGTCCGGCGGGTCTTACATCCCCACACAAGTCTATGGAAATCTAAAATCTGCTCCAAGCGGGTCAGAAGGAGGTCAATTCCAGGTGAAGGACCCCCATCAATGGATGATCCCCCAGAAGCCTCAAGCAGTTCTGGGACAAGGCCATCTAGAGCCCAGAGCCAACATGCCAAACTGCCCCCCCTCCCCCCCAAGATATATGAGATTTATGTGTTAGCAAAAAATTTCCCCACCCCCACAAAAAATAATCTGCATGCTCACCCCCAAGAATAAATTCCTCCTTCTCCTAATACAAATCTGCCCCCTGCTGAAATCCCCCCTCCCAGCACAAATCTTTGCTCCCCCCTCCCACCTAAAATCCTCTCTATCCTCAAGTCCCCCCAGCACAAACCCCCCACCCCAAAAAAAATCACTCCTCCTAGCAGAAATCATCTACTCTTCAAATCCCCACTCTCCCCCAAGTACACAACCTCCCTCCACACTCCCAATCCCCCCTCTTAGCACAAATACCCTCCAATCATCCCTACTGGCACAACCCCCCCCCCCAAAAGGCCTCTCCTAGCACAAATATTTGCATCCCCCTCCTATCTCAAATCCTCTCTATCCTCAAGTCCCCCCAGCACATATTCCCCCCCCCTCAAAAATAAATCACTCCTCCTAGCAGAAATCCCCAACTCTTCAAATCCCCACTCTCCCACGAGTACACAACCCCCCCCCCCACTCCACACTCCAAATTCTCCCTCTCCTAGCATAAATACCCTCCAGTCATCCATACTGGCACAAATCCCCCCCCCCCAAAAAAAATGTCCCCTCCTAGCACAAATTGCATCCCCCTTCACCAATATCACCTCTTCTAGCACAAACACCCCAAATCCCCCCTCCTAGCACAAATACCCTCCAATCATCCCTACTGGCACAAATCCCCCCCCACCCAAAAAAAAAGTCTCCTCCTAGCACAAATAGCTGCTCCCCCCTCAAATCCTCTCTATCCTCAAGTCCCCCAGCACATATCCCCCCCCCCAAATAAATCACTCACTCTTCAAATCCCCACTCTCCCCCAAGTACACAACCTCCCCCCACACTCCAAATCCCCCTCCTAGCACAAATACCCTCCAATCATCCCTACTGGCACAACCCCCCCCCCCAAAAGGCCTCTCCTAGCACAAAAATTTGCTTCCCCCTCCTATCTCAAATCCTCTCTATCCTCAAGTCCCCCCAGCACATATCCCCCCCCAAAAAAAATAAATCACTCCTCCTAGCAGAAATCCCCAACTCTTCAAATCCCCACTCTCCCCCAAGTACACAACCCCCCCCCCCCTCTCCACACTCCAAATTCTCCCTCTCCTAGCACAAATACCCTCCAGTCATCCCTACTGGCACAAATCCCCCCCCCCCCCAAAAAAAATGCACAAATTGCATCCCCCTTCACCAATATCACCTCTTCTAGCCCAAACCCCAAATCCCCCCTCCTAGCAGAAATCTTCTTCCCCTACCCCCTCCCAAATCCCCCCCCCCCAAAATCACCTTTCCTACCAAATTCTCCCACCCAACAGAAAATCCCCTTTCCCCCATTTCACATGATACCACAGTGCCCAAAAAGAAAAAGTATATAAAAAAAGAATTATAGAAAATGAATACAAATAATTAAAGTGATTGTAAAGCTTTGTTTTTACTTTTATTTTTTTAAATAACAAACATGTCATATTTCCCTCCTCTGTGTAAGGGTTTTGCACAGAGAGCCCCCCCCCCCCCCCGATCCTCCTTTTCAGGGGTCCCCGGCGGCGCTCCTGGCTCCTCCTCTTCTCGAGTGCCCCCATTGGAGAGCCACCTTCCATGGGGACACACTCCCGAGTCCTGCTGCTGCATCTATTGGCACAGACAACAGGTCTCGGCCCCGCCCCCCGGCTCCCGTATCACTGGATTTGATTGACAGAAGCGGGAGCCAATGACTGGTCAGCTATCAATCTATCTGATGAGGACCTGAGACAACGGCTGGAGCTGCTGTGCTTGTCCCCATTGATGGAACGATCAGCTCAGGTAAGAAAAAAAGGGGGGGGGGTTGAGCTGCAGCACAGAAGGTTTTTCATCTTAATGCATAGAATGCAAACTGTGAGAGTTTACAACTCATAAGCATTAATGGCACCACACATGTGAAATATTGTTGTGAATGTCAGATGGAGAGCAATAATTCTAGGACCATAATTCACGGTTAACCCTGAACTTTGTGGAAACAGTTTGGGGACGGCCCCCTTCTTGTTCCAACATGACTGAGCACCAGTGCACAAAGCAAGGTCCATAAAGACATGGATGAGCAAGTTTGGGGTGGAGGAACTTGATTGCCCTGCACAGAGTCCTGACCTCAACCCTATAGAACACCTTTGGGATGAATTAAAGTGGTGACGGTGAGCCAGGCCTTCTCGTCCGACATCAGTGCCTGACCTCACAAATGCTCTTCTGAAAGAATGGTCAAACATTCTCATAGACACCCTCCTAAACTTCGTGGACGGCCTTCCCAGAAGAGGTGACACTGTTATAGCTGCAAAGGGCGGGCCAACTCAATATTGAACCCTCCGGACTAAGACTGGGATGTCATTAAAGTTGATGTACGTGGAAAAAGATTCAACAAATATTTAAGAGCCGATGCTCAGCCTAACGCCTCGGTCAGGAGCTATAGATGGCTGGCGGTTCTTCTACCTTTAGCAGCCCCCCTTCCCTTTAGCAGGCCTACCGGTACTCGGTAGCCCCCAAGTCACTGCAGAAGAGCGCCCATGCTACAATCCAGGGGCTGGTGGTGGTCTGGGAGGGCATTAGCTGTTAGCACAATCCAGAGTGCAATTCTAAAGGTCAGGGCAGGCATCAGGCAAAGGTAATCCAGTAAACAGTCCAAGGTCAGAGCAGGTGGTAAGCAAGCACAATCCAGTAAACAGTTCAAGGTCAAGGCAAGTTAGAAAGCAAACAATCCAGTAAACAGTCCAAGGTCAGAGCAGTTAGTGGGCAAACATAATTGAGTAAACAGTCCAAGGTTGGGTCAGGTAGCTGGGAAATATAATCCAGAAAAAAGTCCAAGGTTAAGGCAGGTAGCGGGAAATGTATACCAGTAAACAGTCTGAGATCAGGGCTGGTAGCAGGCAAGTGTAATCCAGTACAGTTTAAGGTCAGGACAGGTAGTGGATAAATGTAATCCAGGAAACAGTACAAAGTCAGGACAGGTAGAAGGCAAACATAATCCAGTCTAAGTCCAGGGTCAGGACAGGTAGTGGGCCAATATAATCCAGTAAAAAATCCAAGGTCAAGACAGGTGGCAGGCAAATGCAATTCAGTAAACAGTCCAAGATCAGGGCAGACAGCACATAAGTATAATTCAGTAAACAGTCTAAGGTCAGGGCAGGTAGTGGAAAAACGTAATCCAGTAGACAATCCAAAATCAGAGCAGATAGCAGGCAAGTGTTATCCAGTAAAAAGTCCAAGGTCAGGGCAGGTAGCGGACAAACGCAATCCAGTGAGCAGTCCAAGGTCAGGGCAGGTAGTGGGGAAAGTGCTGTATACAATTAAACTGTCCAAGGTCAGGATAGGTAGCACACAAGTGTAATTGTAAGAGTCCAGGGCTTACTACGCATGCACCAATGGCACGCTGCCACAAGAGGAAATCCGTGCCAACTGAGCATGTGCCAAAAACGCCTTAGTGCGCCAACCCACACCTGCGCAGAAGACTTGATGTAAAAAGGCAGGAAAGTGCCCAGGAGGCGCACAGGAAGTGACTTCAACCTGATGGAAAAAAGGCAGGGAAATAAATGCCCAGGAGGTGCACAGGAAGTGACTTCAACCTGATGGAAAAAGGCTGGGAAATGCCCAGGAGGCGCACAGGAAGTGACTTCAACCTGATGGAAAAAGGCAGGGAAATGCCCAGGAGGCGCACAGGAAGTGACTTCAAACTTCCCTATATAAGCCCAGCCCAGACACTGCCAAATTGCTGGATTATCTTCAGTTCCCCCCCCCCCCCGCTTGTTCCTGTGCTAGTGTGTGATCTGTCTGAACTTGTTGTGACCTGGAAACCTATTTGACTACTCTTGATTGCTGCTTGCCATTGACCTCGGATTTGTACTTTAACCATTCTACTTCTTTGCCCCTTTTGTACTCAGCTGCCAGATTGGAACCAACCCCTGGCACCCGTGCCACTCGGTGTCCCACCAAGTCTCTGTCTCCATCTCCAGAGGCTTCAAGGACCCGAGGTGCAAGGGAGGCCCCCCCCCCCCACTACTTCGGTCTCACATCAGGTACGTGGCTCTCGTGACAGTAATCCAGTCAACAGTACAAGGTCAGGGCAGGTAGTGGGGAGATGTAATCCAGTAAACGATCCAACGTCAGAGCAGGTAGCAGGCAAGTGTTATCTAGTAAATAGTCTGCAGTCAGGGCAGGCAAGGTGCCGGACAAACGTAATCAGGGCAGGGCAGGCAAGTGTAATTCAGCAAACAGTCCGGGGTCAAGGCAGGTAGTGGGCAAACATAAACCAGGACACAGTCCAAGATCGGGGCATGTAGCAGAGAAATATAATCCAATAAACAGTCCAAGGTCAAGGCAGGTAGAGGGGAAACGTAAACCAGCAAACAGTCTAAGGTCAGGGCAGGTAGAGGGGAAACATAAACCAGCAAACAGTCTAAGGTCAGGGCAGGTAGAGGGGAAACGTAAACCAGCAAACAGTCTAAGGTCAGGGCAGGTAGAGGGGAAACGTAAACCAGCAAACAGTCTAAGGTCAGGGCAGGTAGAGGGGAAACGTAAACCAGCAAACAGTCTAAGGTCAGGGCAGGTAGAGGGGAAACGTAAACCAGCAAACGGTCTAAGGTCAGGGCAGGTAGAGGGGAAACGTAAACCAGCAAACAGTCTAAGGTCAGGGCAGGTAGCAGACAAATGTAATCAAGTAAACAATCCAAAGTCAGGGCAGGTAGCAGACAAACATAACCAGCAAACAGTCTAAGGTCAGGGCAGGTAGAGGGGAAACGTAAACCAGCAAACAGTCTAAGGTCAGGGCAGGTAGAGGGGAAACATAACCCGCAAACAGTCTAAGGTCAGGGCAGGTAGAGGGGAAACATAAACCAGCAAACAGTCTAAGGTCAGGGCAGGTAGAGGGGAAACATAACCCGCAAACAGTCTAAGGTCAGGGCAGGTAGAGGGGAAACGTAAACCAGCAAACAGTCTAAGGTCAGGGCAGGTAGAGGGGAAACATAAACCAGCAAACAGTCTAAGGTCAGGGCAGGTAGCAGACAAATGTAATCAAGTAAACAATCTAAAGTCAGGGCAGGTAGCAGACAAACGTAATCCAGCAAAAAGTCCAGGGTCAAGGCAGGTAGTGGGCACACATAATCCAGGACACAGTCCACGATCAAGGCAGGCAGTAGACGAATGTAAATGTGTGGAAGGACTGATAATGGTACTAATAATCTTGATGGAAAAGTTTGTGGAAGGGGCCGGGGGGGGGGGTAACGTTTTAGGAAGTGTGACATCCATACTGATGTCAGTGTATTTAAACCCGACCACTGGTCCTGTCTCCGCTCCCTCCTATGTACAGCACAGCGATAAGGTCATTGCTACTTTTACAAGGTAATATCTGGGTTTATAAAGGCATTAGGTGTTCAAAAATTTAATGTATATCCTTTATGGCTATTGAGGAATATATGTAGATTAAGGTTTTCATGCCCAGAGCTTCAAGAGCATAAAAGTGACCAGGACCTCTGCGCCCCTGGTCACATGACTCGCCCCATGCCACCTGGCAGCTCTACATGGGTACCCAACCCCCCCCCCCAAGGAGTGTCCGTCAGCCTTATCACAATGGAAAAGGTGAGTCTCAGCGTGTAAACAAGCTCCATAAATAAAGCGGCTTACACCGGAGATTAGGATGAGAGTCATAGGGACGTGTCCCGCGCACGTGACTCGTCTCTATGGGGAGATACAAACCGAGCAATGCCGTGCTGCAACCCGGCCAAGAAATGATCATATTTATATTTATTTATTTATTTCTTTTTTATTTGTGGTTGAACTGGATGGACTTGTGTCTTTTTTCAACCTAACTAACTATGTAACTATATTCCACCCACAGCTAACCGACCACCAAGATGGAGACCCAACTCCACTGACAGCAGCTTGGACCCCTTCCGTTATCGGGGGGGGGGAGGGGATGTTTGAACCGGAAGACCTAAATTGGGTGCAGCGCTCATACAGTACACCCAAAAACCCCAACCACTAAAACCTCCTACAAGTTTTCACACGTCAACTCAAACGTTGTTTTCCCCGGCGATCCCGCCATGGAGGTCCTTGTTCAGACACTTCCTGTATTAGGGTGACAACGCTCCGTCCCTGTCTCCCAGTTGTGCTCCTGTGTTGTCACCCCTCTCACACACTCCACCTGACAGACACAACAGGCAATAGGAAAAAAAGAAAAAGGAACTCCAAATAGAAACTCACCGCAGCATAAATGTAGCAAAAGAGTTTATTGAACACAAAAATGTATCAATAAAACTCTTTTGCTACATTAATGCTTCGGTGAGTTTCTATTTGGAGTTCGTTTTTGTTTTTCTTTTTAACCTATTTTGCCTTAACCCCAGAAACCCGCCTAATACCAGATTGGGTCCGCTGTGTGGATTGTGGAGGTTTTCACTTTTTATCCTCTTTTGAATACAGATACAACAGGCAGCCCGCCACCACACATTGAGCCCAGAACCGGTATGGTATCTGATGAGCCGGTGACACTGGAGGGAACGGGTGACACTGGAGGGAGCGGGTGACACTGGAAGGAGCGGGTGACACTGGAAGGAGCGGGTGACACTGGAAGGAGCGGGTGACACTGGAAGGAGCGGGTGACACTGGAGGGAGCAGGTAAAACTGGAGGGAGCGGGTGATACTGGAAGGAGCGGGTGACACTGGAGGAAGCGGGAAGGAGCGGGTGACACTGGAGGGAGCGGGTGATACTGGAGGGAGCGGGAAGGAGCGGGTGACACTGGAAGGAGCGGGTGACACTGGAGGGAGCGGGAAGGAGCGGGTGACACTGGAGGGAGCGGGTGACACTGGAGGGAGCGGGTGACACTGGAGGAAGCGGGTGACACTGGAAGGAGCGGGTGACACTGGAGGGAGCGGGTGACACTGGAGGGAGCGGGTGATACTGGAAGGAGCGGGTGACACTGGAGGAAGCGGGTGACACTGGAGGGAGCGGGTGACACTGGAGGGAGCGGGTGATACTGGAGGGAGCGGGAAGGAGCGGGTGACACTGGAGGGAGCGGGTGACACTGGAGGGAGCGGGAAGGAGCGGGTGACACTGGAGGGAGTGGGTGACACTGGAGGGAGCGGGTGACACTGGAAGGAGCGAGTGACACTGGAGGGAGCGGGTGACACTGGAAGGAGCGGGTGACACTGGAAGGAGCGGGTGACACTGGAGGGAGCGGGTGACACTGGAAGGAGCGGGTGACACTGGAGGGAGCGGGTGACACTGGAAGGAGCGGGTGACACTGGAGGGAGCGGGTGACACTGGAGGGAGCGGGTGACACTGGAAGGAGTGGGTGACACTGGAAGGAGCGGGTGACACTGGAGGGAGCGGGTGACACTGGAAGGAGTGGGTGACACTGGAGGGAGCGGGTGATACTGGAGGGAGCGGGTGACACTGGAGGGAGCGGGTGACACTGGAAGGAGCGGGTGACACTGGAGGGAGCGGGTGACACTGGAGGGAGCGGGTGATACTGGAGGGAGCGGGTGACACTGGAAGGAGCGGGTGACACTGGAGGGAGCAGGTGACACTGGAAGGAGTGGGTGACACTGGAGGGAGCGGGTGACACTGGAGGGAGCGGGTGATACTGTAAGGATCAGGAAGGAGCGGGTGACACTGGAGGGAGCGGGTGACACTGGAGGGAGCGGGTGACACTGGAAGGAGTGGGTGACACTGGAGGGAGCGGGTGACACTGGAAGGAGCGGGTGACACTGGAGGGAGCGGGTGACACTGGTGGGAGCAGGTGACACTGGAGGGAGCGGGTCATACTGGAAGGAGAGGGAAGGAGCGGGTGACACTGGAGGGAGCAGGTGACACTGGAGGGAGCGGGTGACACTGGAAGGAGCGGGTGACACTGGAAGGAGCAGGTGACACTGGAGGGAGCGGGTGACACTGGAAGGAGCGGGTGACACTGGAGGGAGCGGGTGACACTGGAAGGAGCGGGTGACACTGGAAGGAGTGGGTGACACTGGAGGGAGCGGGTGACACTGGAGGGAGCGGGTGATACTGGAAGGAGCGGGAAGGAGCGGGTGACACTGGAGGGAGCGGGTGACACTGGAAGGAGCGGGTGACACTGGAGGGAGCGGGTGACACTGGAAGGAGCGGGTGACACTGGAGAGAGCGGGTGACACTGGAGGGAGCGGGTGACACTGGAGGGAGCGGGTGACACTGGAAGGAGCGGGTGACACTGGAAGGAGCGGGTGACACTGGAGGGAGCGGGTGACACTGGAGGGAGCGGGTGACACTGGAAGGAGCGGGTGACACTGGAGAGAGCGGGTGACACTGGAAGGAGCGGGTGACACTGGAGAGAGCGGGTGACACTGGAGGGAGCGGGTGACACTGGAGAGAGCGGGTGACACTGGAAGGAGCGGGTGACACTGGAGAGAGCGGGTGACACTGGAGGGAGCGGGTGACACTGGAGAGAGCGGGTGACACTGGAGGGAGCGGGTGACACTGGAGGGAGCGGGTGACACTGGAAGGAGCGGGTGACACTGGAAGGAGCTGGTGACACTGGAGGGAGCGGGTGACACTGGAAGGAGCGGGTGACACTGGAGAGAGCGGGTGACACTGGAAGGAGCGGGTGACACTGGAGAGAGCGGGTGACACTGGAGGGAGCGGGTGACACTGGAGAGAGCGGGTGACACTGGAGGGAGCGGGTGACACTGGAGGGAGCGGGTGACACTGGAAGGAGCGGGTGACACTGGAGAGAGCGGGTGACACTGGAAGGAGCGGGTGACACTGGAGAGAGCGGGTGACACTGGAGGGAGCGGGTGACACTGGAGAGAGCGGGTGACACTGGAGGGAGCGGGTGACACTGGAGGGAGCGAGTGACACTGGAAGGAGCGGGTGACACTGGAAGGAGCGGGTGACACTGGAGGGAGCGGGTGACACTGGAAGGAGCGGGTGACACTGGAGGGAGCGGGTGACACTGGAAGGAGCGAGTGACACTGGAGGGAGCGGGTGACACTGGAAGGAGCGGGTGACACTGGAAGGAGCTGGTGACACTGGAGGGAGCGGGTGACACTGGAAGGAGCTGGTGACACTGGAGGGAGCGGGTGACACTGGAAGGAGCGGGTGACACTGGAGGGAGCGGGTGACACTGGAAGGAGCGGGTGACACTGGAAGGAGCGGGTGACACTGGAGGGAGCGGGTGACACTGGAAGGAGCGGGTGACACTGGAGGGAGCGGGTGACACTGGAAGGAGCGGGTGACACTGGAGGGAGCGGGTGACACTGGAGGGAGCGGGTGACACTGGAAGGAGCGGGTGACACTGGAAGGAGCTGGTGACACTGGAGGGAGCGGGTGACACTGGAAGGAGCTGGTGACACTGGAGGGAGCGCATGTAGACAGGAAGTGGTTGGAAGAGGCTGCTTTGGGGCCCAGAAGAACGGGGGGTGGGGGGGGTCAGTTGCTAATGACTACACAGCGATGTGCACAGCCTGGTACCAATGGAATTTATAACTCACACTTCTGCGCTGCATTTGCACTAAAGCGCACCAAAAAGGTGCCCTAGCATAATCAGCGCCATACAACTGTCAGTAAAATTCAGTGAGGAGAGAGCGGGGGGGTTGGGCCGAGCCATGCTGTGTGTATCTATAGACGCACACAGCCCAGCTCAGGTGCAAGCCCCCAGGGGAAGGGACTTCCTATGGGGGGGGGGGGGCGCATAGAGAAGAGGAGGAGCCAAGAGCAACAGCAGGGACCGGAGAAGAGGAAGATCGGGCTGCTCTGTGTAAAACCATTTTTATAAAATAATAAAAAATAGTTTTACAATCAACTCTCACGGCAATGACCATCAAAGTGTAATGGGGAGGGGGGCATTCAATGTGGGTAAGTGGGTTTATAGTACTGACACCAATGTTGGGGGTTATTATTGCAGCCACTGACACCAATGTTGGGGGGTTATTATTGCAGCCACTGACACCAATGTTGGGGGTTATTTTTGCATCCACTGACACCAATGTTGGGGGTTATTATTGCAGCCACTGACACCAATGTTGGGGGTTATTATTGCAGCCACTGACACTGATGTTGGGGGTCATTTTTTCAGCCACTGACACCAATGTTGGGGGTTATTTTTGCATCCACTGACACCAATGTTGGGGGTTATTATTGCAGCCACTGACACTGATGTTGGGGGTCATTTTTTCAGCCACTGACACCAATGTTGGGGGTTATTATTGCAGCCACTGACACCAATGTTGGGGGTTATTATTGCAGCCACTGACACCAATGTTGGGGGTTATCATCCACTGGTAAATATATTCATATAATTGTACTGGTGATGGGGAATTTGCTGGCGCTGTGGCAGGAAGCTGCTCTCCTTAATCCCGGAGAGATGATTATCTTATCACACAAGAAATCTTTATACACGTTGAACCATCCAGAGACAATATACAGCTGATATTCTGAGTCATGTGACCCGCTGCGTTTCTCTGCACTTTGTGATTAATAGTGACTTCATTACAGAACTTCGGACACATGTATGAGGTCATCTACATGGACAGGAGACTGTGCTGACACTGTGCTCTGCTCATTCCTAATTTATAACAAAATGGAACTCCAGGCTAAAATCATTTTTGACTTATTAATTCTTTCATGTTCCTATCTATAAAATCTCTGCTGTTTTCCCCCTTTCAACCCGCCCTCTTCTTACCCAGTGATCCTCTCTACTTCCACATTATTTCCTGCATGAGCGGCAGCTGCAGGGGAGAGGAGAGAACACTCCTCTGTAGGCTCCCAGCCATTGACGGTGCTCCCTCCTCTCCCCTGCAGCCGTCGCTCACTGACACAGGCGATCACTTCAGCAGACCAGAATGGGCAAGAAATAGGTAAGTAAAAAGATCTTTTTATACACAGGGTAGGTGGCTTTTTTTTTAGGGGGGGGGGGTTACACTATATTACCAAAAGTATTGGGACGCCTGCCTTTACACGCACATGAACTTTAATGGCATCCCAGTCTTATGCCCCGTACACACGGTCGGATTTTCCGATGGAAAATGTTCTATCGGACCATGTTGTCGGAAATTCTGACCGTGTGTAGGCTCCATCGGACTTTTTTCCGTCGGAATTTCCGACGGAAAAAGTTTGAGATCCTGCTCTCAAATTTTCCGACTTTTTTCGGACTTTTT
The DNA here is from genome assembly GCA_028564925.1 of Lithobates sylvaticus. Taxonomy (NCBI): domain Eukaryota; kingdom Metazoa; phylum Chordata; class Amphibia; order Anura; family Ranidae; genus Lithobates; species Lithobates sylvaticus. The sequence continues at coordinate 2,458,097 of CM053028.1, read as the reverse complement.
CCGATCGTGTGTAGCGAATTCCGACGGAAAAAGTGCTACGCATGCTCAGATCACATTACAAGACCAAAGCTATTGGCTACTAGCCTCTACGTAGTCCCGTCGTACGCAACGAACGTCACCACGTTCAGAATGATCGGATTTTCCGACAACTTTGTCCGACCGTGTGTATGCAACACCAGTGTCGGACAAAATCCGTCGGAAAAAATCCGACGGATTTTGTGGTCGGAATTTCCGACGTGTGTACGGGGCTTTAGCAGGGCCAGATTAAGAACATCAGGGGCCTGGTGCTGAGGATTTTAGTGGGGCCTTTTATAAACAATAAATTAATAAATAAAAATGCAAACAATTTTTTTGTTATAACAAATTAAATTAAAAAGAGAGGGAGGATGAGAGAGAGAGAGAGGAGAGAGAAAGGGGATGAAAGAGGTGTGAGGGGTAAGGGAAAGAGGATGAGAGAGAAAGGGGGGATGAGAGAAAGAGGATGCACATGAGCATGCGTGGGAATGACATCAACGCAGCCCGGCCAAGGCAAGTGACGAAGGCACAGAACCCGGAAGGAAGACGGGTGAAGATGGAAGCGCCGGGGCCCCCGCCGGATTGATCACAGCACTGAAGGGCTCAGTCTGACAATTGTACCCTAATGTGCTAATATGCTGTGCATACTTGTACATTATGGCATAACCTCCCTCAGGGCCTCTAAAAAATAGTAACGTTAGAAAAGTTTACTAGCGCTTTAATATCATTGGAACCCAGGAGCCTCTCATGGGGCCCCCTACTGACCCGCATAGTTGCCAACATTTCAAAATATTTTCAGGGACACTTTTTTTTAAAGTGCTATATTTAGAGTAGCTGACATCCCCTGTGTCCCTCTATACATCACAATATTAATTACAAAATTAAATAAGTACTAATAATGGGGCAGAACAAATATGAGGACTGAGATTTCCTTTAGTTGAACTGACAAAAGTGTGTCCATTATAGAGCTGGTAACATTGAGGATATTCAGTATAATTTTAAAGAACTGTTTTTGTGGGTAAGAGGCATAGGGGAGGAGAATGGGTGGTATAAAGGTGGGAAGTATGTGCAGGTGAGGGAGAGGAATGTGGAGGGTCTAACAGTGGGCACTATGTACATGAGAGGAGTGTGGAGGGTTTGACAGAAGGCACTATGTACAGGAGAGGAGTGTGAAGTGTATGACAGTGGGCAGTATGCACAGCAGAGGAGTGTGGAGGGTATGACAGTGAGCAGTATGTACAGGAGAGGAGTGTGGAGGGTAGGACAGTGGGCACTATGTACAGGAGAGAAGTGTATGTCAGCGGGCACTATGTACAGGAGAGGAGTGTGTAGGATATGACAGCGGGCACTATGTATAGGAGAGAAGTGTGGAGAGTATGACAGTGGGCACTATGTATAGGAGAGGAGTGTGTAGGATATGACAGTGGGCACTATGTATAGGAGAGAAGTGTGGAGAGTATGAGAGTGGGCACTATGTATAGGAGAGGAGGATGAAGGAATCTGGGAAGGAAAAATGTAAAGGTTTGTGGAAGGCTGTTTAGGGACTGTGTAGTGGTTAAGCGGGCCCTACATGGATTGAAATTGCACCAATTAAGCAGAGACCAGCCATAGTCGATCTATGTATGGGCTACCTGGTTTTACACAAGTCAACCTATTAACCGACTTGAGTACAACCAGCCTGTCAGGTTTTCCCCAAAACAATCAGTGCTCACAGGTCAGCAGGTGAGAGGGTGTGTGGGGACAGGCTGGGGAGAGATACTAGTCAGTGGCTGGTGAGGCACTGGTTAGTATCAGATTCAGATACACACAGGTTACATATGCCACGATTGTTAGAGTGAGAACAATAATTCTAGCCTTAGACCTCCTCTGTAACTCTAAACATGTAACCTGTAAAAAAATTAAAGCATCGCTTGGTACACAAAAAAAATCGTGCTAACTTTAGTGTTTTTTTTTATGAATGAAAGAGTTTCTTTCCAAAAAAAACGTTAAAAAAATTGCTGCACAAATATTGTGTAACATAAAAAGTTGCAAAGACCACCATTTTATTCCATAGGGTCTCTGCTAAAACAGCATATATAATGCTTGAGGGTTCTGAGTAATTTTCTATCAAAAAAATGATGATTTTTACATGTAGGAGAGAAGTGTCAGAATTGGCCTGGGTAGCGAGGGGTTAATTATCATAAGTAATATGCAAATAATTATTATAAGCCCTGTGATGTCATCCTCTCAGTCTGCTGCAGAGTGTCCCAGCTTGTATTTATACCGGCCGCTCTGTATGGAGCTTCTGATCGACTGCGCAAGGAGCCCCATATCTCCAGAACCATAGATTATATCAGCCCCACATTTTAACCAGTGCTGGAGTAGGTCTTTAGCTACCTACCCCCCAAATGTGGGGGTCTCTGTGACTCCTGATCGTTGAGCTACAACCCTCGAAGTCGATCTTTTTTTTTTTTTTTTTTTTTGGGGAAAATGGGCCTATCTTGAGAAAGGGGCCTGGAGCTGCAGCTCCAATAGCCCCTATGTTAATCCGGCCCTGGGCTTTAGTCCGTAGGGTTCAATATGGAGTTGGCTCCACCCTTTCTGGGAAGGCCGTCCACAAGGTTTAGGAGGGTGTCTATGGGAATGGTTGACCATTCTTCCAGAAGAGCATTTGTGAGGTCAGGCACTGATGTTGGACGAATAAAAACAACTAGGGGAGCGCTGTTCCAAAGAATGGTACATAGTCAATGATGATTGAATAATGTGAACTTTATTGGCAAAGAAACAAATAGACATGTGCACAACAAAAAATTTGTTTATTTTCGTTTCGTTGATTCGTATTTCCGTTAGTTTAATTTTCGTTTATTTGTTTATTCGAAATTTCGGACGCATTCGTATTTATTCGTAACATTCGTAACATTCGCAGATTCGTAATCGGAGCATAATTCATAATTTTATGTAATGTGTATGCTATAATTACATTTTGAGAGACAGAAAATTACAAATCGAAAAAAAAAGTTACGAATGTACGAATTTTTTCGTTCAATCCATTCGAGGCACGTTTAAGCAGCGCCATTGTAAGGGACACGGAAAATTACCAATTCAACAAAAAAAAAAAAGTTACGAATGTACGAATTTTTTCGTTCAATCCATTCGAGGCACGTTAAGCAGCGCCATTGTAAGGGACACGGAAATATTACCAATTCAACAAAAAAAAAAAAGTTACGAATGTACGAATTTTTTCATTCATTTTCATTTTCGTTGTTCCTGTTTTCGTTTTTCGGATTATCTTCATTCGTACATTCGTTGTTTCTAATTTGTTTTTTTTTTTCGGATTTTCGTTATTTTCGGATTCGTTCGATTCGAACGATTCGTTATTCGTTAAAATTTTTAGCGAATCGTTCGTTCATTCGTACGATAACGAATGAACGAAAATAACGGAAAAAAAAGAAAAACTAAAAAAAGCTAAACGAATTGCACATGTCTAGAAACAAATAGTCTGTGTTGCAGCCAGAAAGTACATATACAAAACAAGATAAAATTCGGCAGATCAAATGTCTGGTGGTACCTGATGGAACTCTGTTGCAGTGTAGTAGGGTTGCCACCTCATCCCTTTAAACCCGAACACATATGAATTACTCGGGTTCTGAGGCTAATTTAATGCAGAGACGGCACCAAGTGAGTTTAATTACCTCCGTAATCAGCCGCAGAGCCGGTGTAAGTAATATGTGTTGGGTTTTAAAGGGATGAGGTGGCAACCCTACGGTGTAGGTGCTCAGGAACGTGGACAGATAATCCAAAGATGCCAAAAGCAGAGGCCTGTCAGCCAACCCGAAACTCTAGAGTGCGGAACGTCCATGGAGAGGATGGAAAGGGGGCGGCTACGTTCCCTGTGATCCAAGGGGAGATCCGATACTGGTGCTGGTGGAGTTAACCAGAGAAGCGGTGATAGAGTGTTACCTCTCACTTGGTCTTCTGAGTTTGGGAACGGCGGTTTCAGTTTGCTATTACCCTTCCATCAAGGCTTCCTTGGTTATCTATTTTTGTGCCTGGCCTTTGTTGATTACTGATATTTGACGATAAGGCCTGGCTCATAGTCTCCCCTCTAATTCATCCTAAAGGTGTCCTATGTTAGCGAAATTCGGCTGTCTGCAGAGCAAACAGCCAATGTTTCCTGTTTCTAATATAACCAATGATTTTTTCCGTCTTAATGATATAATGCCTTAACCTTAGATCATATGTCTCCCCTCTACCTATCAACCACTCATACATTCTTACCTCAGCCCCCTCATTCAAACCTCACCAGCCAAGCATTGCATACATCACCGCCCCAGCCTAACGTCCTCCCACTCAGGTTGCATTAAAACGGCCATCACCAGTATTACCTTTTTCATGTTCCTCTCACCACAGGGGCAGCATCTCTCTGTCCTTTCCTGTGTGAGCAGACTCCCTTTTATTTCGAAAACATTCCAAGCCACACCCTCAGGGGTTTGCCTCCAACAGCTAAACCCCTCCCACAGAAGGTTGTGACCTCATCTCATTCACACAGGATGTGAATGACCATATAAGGACATACAAATTCAATGGTGTTACAATACAGGGACAATTGTTTTCCTTCAAAAGAACCAATCACAGAATACATTCAAATAGACTAAACAGTGATGTCCAAACCGTCTAACTGCTTTCAATGACAACGAACGATATAAAAGCCATGGCTCAGTGGGCCATAATATTTATATCATTATGCTAGAGTTCCAATGTACACAGAGATGTTCGCTTGAAGCTATTAAAGCAGTCACCGGGAAGTGGCCAGTCTCCCGGTGAGGCACAAATGAACTTCCTTAAACCAGCAAACACGTCTGTAGTGTCCACAGGAAGATTTCCGCATTCAATGGTCTTCCACCAGCGTCTTTATGTGCGAATACGCTCACATGAGCACCCATGACATCCTATCAGGTTGAGGTCATTACTCTGTGCAGGCCAGTCAAGTTCCTCCACCCCAAACTCGCTCATCCATGTATTTATGGACCTTGCTTTGTGCACTGGTGGGCAGTCATGTTGGAACAGGAAGGGGCCGTCCCCAGAACTGTTCCCACAAAGTTGGGAGCATGAAATTGCCCAAAACGTCTTGGTATGCTGACGCCTTGAGAGTTCCCTTCACTGGAACTAAGGGGCCAAGCCCAACCCCTGAAAAACAACCCAACACCGTAATCCCCCCTCCACACCATAAAACCCCCTCCACCAAATGATTTGGACCAGTGCACAAAGCAAGGTCCATAAAGACATGAATGAGTGAGTTTGGGGTGGAGGAACTGGCCTGCACAGAGTCCTGACCTCAACCCGATAGAACACAATTAGAGGGAAGACTGTGAGCCAGGCCTTCACTTGGCACAATGCAGTCAAGCAAGTTCCGTTCTCCTGGCAACTGGCAAACCCAGACACGTCCATCGGATTGCCAGACAGAGAAGCGTGATTGGTCACTCCAGAGAACACGTCTCCGCTGCTCTAGAGTCCGGTGGCGGTGTGCTTTACACCACGGCACCCGACGCTTTGCATTGCACTTGGTGATGTAAGGCTTGGATGCAGCTGCTCGGCCATGGAAACACCATTCCATGAAGCTCTTTACGCACTGTGGTTGTGTTAATCTGAAGGCCACATGAAGTTTGGAGGTCTGTATCTATTGCAGACAGTTGGTGACTTCTGCTCACTGTGCGCTTCAGCATCTGCTGACCTGGCTCTGTCATTTTACGTGGCCGACCACTTTGTGGCTGAGTTGCTGTTGTTCCAAGTTGCTACTTTGTTATAATGCCACTAACAGGTGACCGTGGAATATTTAGTAGTAATGAAATTTCACGGACGGATTTATTGCACAAGTGGCCACCTATCACGGTACCACGCTTGAGTGACCCATTCTTTCACAAATGTTTGTAGAACCCATCTGCATGCCTAGGTGGTCCATTCGATACACCTGTGGCCATTAATGTGGCCAATCCAATGGTTTTGAGGGATGTCCCAATACTTTGGGCAATATAGTGTATCTAGGGGTATCTTTGTCCCAGCTCCTTGTGGGGGGGACCTTGTGACAGATGGGTGGGATACGGGTAGAGGGGGGTGTCCTGTGGGTATATGTAGAGAAGGAGGGAGGGAGGCCCTCACAGACTAGCGTTGCTTGTTTACTGGACTACAACCGGCCTCACTGAGCATGTGCGGCCAGTTCGGAAGCTGATTGGCCGGCTGGGCTGCATACATGGCAATCATTGCCGAGCTTGGGGGGCATCTGAGCATGCACCGCCGGCATCTCTTTACTGATTGGCTTACCTGGCTGGTTCCCAGCCTTAGCTGACAATGCTCAGCATATACAGGTATATATATATATATATATAATGACAATTTTACACTGGTACCCAATGACAGATGATAGATGTTGGAGAATTTGTGGACAGAGGGGCACCCTACTTCACTTATGGTGGGACTGCCCTAGGATCAAAGGGTTCTGGCAAGAGATTGCACCATGGATAGAGAGACTAGCACAGGGCCAGATTGAATTAACACCTATAAACTTCTTATTCCATGGATCAATGAAGTCACGTAAGATATATATAAATAGTATTACTCCATACCTATTAAACGCAGCAAAATTATTGATACCGAGATTATGGAAACAGACTAAATGTCCAACCATACATGATTGGAAGAAGGAAGTCAACCAAATAATGGAGGCCGAGAGATGGATACATAAGAAGGAAAACGGGAAAGAGAGGTTTGGGCAAATATGGACAGAATGGGAATTAAGCCAAGTAGAGACTGAACAATAAAGAACAACAAAGAAAAAAAGATGGGAGGGGTCGCGAGAGGGAGAGGCAAAACAATTTTTTTTTATAATTTTGTAATTTTTTTAAATTTTTTTTTATTTTTATTATTTTTGTTTTATATTTTTATTCTATTTTTTTTTTTCTCTCGTTTTCTTTCCTTTCTTCTTCTTCTCCTCTTACACTTATATTCCTTCCCACCCCTGGCTTTTATATTTATATATATATATGTAGCGCTACCCCCAGTTAAGAGAGCCGCTGGTTTGTTTTGGGTCCCTGAGTACAGCTCCACCAACCCCCGGCAATTTGGCTCTACCCGCTCTGGCACAGTTAGTAAAGGGGTACGTCCCTATGCACATAAAACTTAGCTTATACTCTAAGTGTAATTGGTATGAACTCACAAGCAGACTGCTGAGATAAGAATAACTGGCTTTACTTTGGCAGTAAGGAAAATAAATAGTAACATGCATTTAAACATTTGACTTACAATACTTTAGCAGGTCCCTGCAATATGCACTTTAACATGTACACATGTATATAACAAACTAGCAATGGGGAACGGAGCGCCAAGTGTGGCGACTGTCTGCTATGCACCCCTGAGGTGCAATAAATCTATCTGCGCCTACCTAACGGACCAGGCCTGATCCCTAGCAATAGAGCTCAGTCCTTGTATAAGTACAGTGTTCTTCACCGGCAATAGAACTGTAGAGGTGGTGCACATGTAGCTTTAAATGGTGTATTTGTAATCCACAGAAAGTAACATTTGCTGCTCTGAGGTAAATTGTGCCTAGGCAGTTCACTAGGCATGAAAGTGTGTGTATCAATGCAGGATGAGCCTTTCAGCTCTCTCACCAATCCTGGGGTACCGTCCTCAGCTCCGGTCCCTCCAATGGCGGCTCCGGTCTCCTCCGTCACAGCCCCTGCGCTCCGGTCCTCAGCTCCGACCGACCGACTGTAGGGAAGAGTCTCCGCTCAGCTGCTGCTGACTCTGAGGGATGAGAGTCTCTCTCCACCTGCTGCAAGGCCCAGGCTTCAGGCCTTCAGCAGTCCCGGTCCGCACAGGTGTCTCCTCAGGAACCAGTCTCCGCGTCACAAGCTCAGTCAGAAGAGGGAGACCAGTCACAAGAGGCAGCCCAGTCAGAAGTGGCATCAGAAGAGGAAGAGGCGGTCTCTCCTCTTCCTTTTTATCACCTTCCCCAGAAGCCTCTCGGGCGGAAACAAGCAGCCCGGGAGCCTGGGGAATTATGGGGAATGTAGTCTTTTCCACTAAAAGGGGTACGACCCCGCTACACACTCCCCCCACTTTGAATCTTTGGTCCCCAAAGACATTGTTCAAACTACAAGCGTCCTTGGAAACAACACGTTCACATAATTTAGACAGGGGAGCCTCCCACCAATCAGCACAAGATGGGGAGCTGTCCTGTCTACAGGTCACTTCAGTGTGGGCGACCTGTTTAACTGTGCCAGAGAGTGAGCTGGGGTTGCCCTCCACCAAATGAACAGTGGATGGGTCAGGGCTTTCAGCACTTCTCCTTGCTGTAGTAACAGAGTCCTCTGAACTTTCTCCCATCTTGGGGTAAGTTAACTTCTTGGGAGGCTTCACAACTCTGCGAGCTCTCTGTTCTCTTGGGACTTCTTCAGGAACACATTCTGGCAACATCTCTGGTTCTAGAACATCTACTTCTTCTTCTGAGTAGAGACCAGGGATATCTTCCCAGCACTCAGGCACAACACTGAATGGCACAAACTCTGTGGCTTCTGGGTTCAATGTTCCATCTTCCACATCTTCAGTAGGTGGAAGATCTATGGCGGAATTTCCTGGAGTTGAGGAAGGCCATAGCCATTCAAGTTCTCCTCTTTCTTCTTCTGCTGGTTGGGGGTCCTGTCCACCCCTAGCTTGGGATGTTTGAGACCTAGTGTTAGGCCTGGGGGTATCCAGAATGGAAACAGATTCAGGTACGTCTCTTGCTGGAGGTATTCTGACTGCTTCAGTAAGTGGGAGCAAATGATTCCTATGCCAGGTCTTCAAAGGCCCCACTCTTCCTTCTGGCTTTAACTTGTAGACAGGCAATCCTGGAAGTTTCCTACAGATGATATATGGCTCTGATCTCCATCTATCAGCAATCTTGTGTTTTCCAGGGATCCCTAGATTGCGTAACAGTACACGGTCCCCAGGCTGTAGGTCCTGTACTCTAACCTTCAAATCAAAGTTCCTCTTGTTTCGGGCCCCCCTCTGGTCAGAGGCCGCTTGAGCTTTCTCATAAGCTATCTTCAGACTGTGCCTCAGTCTGTCCACATATCCTTTGTGGGAGGCAGCAGAGGCATGGTCTAAGGAAATGCCAAAGGCCAAATCCACTAGCAATCTTGCTTCTCTCCCAAACATAAGTCGGTAAGGGGAAAAACCTGTCACATCACTTGTGGTGCAGTTGTAGGCATGCACCAGAGCTGATATGTGTTGACTCCAATGTTGCTTCTTCTCTGTTTCCAAAGTTCCCAACATGTTCAATAGAGTCCTGTTGAACCTTTCAGGCTGGGCATCACCTTGAGGGTGATATGGTGTGGTTCTAGTCTTCTCTACTCCCAGAGAATCTAGTAGCTTCCTGATCAGGCGACTCTCAAAGTCCCTTCCTTGGTCTGAATGGATTCTCTGTGGTAGTCCATAATGAACAAAGTACTTCTCCAAAAGTACCTTGGCTACTGTAGAGGCCTTCTGGTCCTTGGTTGGGAAAGCCTGAGCATAACGAGTGAAATGGTCGGTTACCACCAGAACATTTCCCAATCCACTCAAATCGGGTTCGAGGCAGAGAAAATCAATGCATACCAGATCCATTGGGCCTTGACTCTGTAGGTGGCCCATTGGGGCAGCTTGATGGGGTAAAGTCTTTCTCTGAATGCATCTTGCACAGGAATGGCAATACTCCTCCACTTCGGCCCTCATGCAGGGCCAATAAAAACGGTCTCTGACAAGTTGGAAGGTTCTCTCTGCTCCCAAGTGACCATGCTGGTCATGTAAGGCAATCAGCACAGTCTCTCGATGCTTTTCTGGGAGAAACAACTGCCACTTATCTTCTGAGCTATCAGAGGGGCCCCTTCGGTAGACCACTCCCTGATGCACCTGCAGTTTGTCCAACTCTCTCCTCAGTAGGCGAGCTTCTTTGGAAGGGTAAAGGCGAAGTCCCTCTGGACTCTTGTCTTCCAGGGCTTCCAGGACCAATTTCCCCATGGGGTCTTCCAATTGGTCACACCTTAACTCCTTCTTGGACAGCTTCGGTAGGCACTCTTCTTCTAATTGAGTTACCCCACAGTAACACTTTGGGACTCCCACTGTGGTAACTCCTATCTCTTCAGCTCTGGATCCTCCTCTGGCTTGGAGTTCAGCCCCCTGACAAAGGGCTCGCACTCCTTCTGGTGCCACTTGGGTCCAGTCTTCCCAGTCATCGACCATGACATGGGATCTTCGGGACAGGGCATCTGCATCCCTATTTCCAGCCCCTGGCCTGTACTTGAGGCTGAAATTGAATCCAGACAACGCCGCCAACCATCTGTGTCCAGTTGCATCCAGCTTGGCGGTGGTGAATAGATAGGTCAAGGGGTTGTTATCTGTTTTTACAGTAAATTCGGCCCCATAAAGATAGTCTTTCAGTTTGTCAACTACTGCCCATTTGAGGGCTAAGAACTCCAACTTGTGGGTGGGGTAGTTCTTCTCGGAGGGGGTCAGGCTCCGGCTCACATAGGCCACTGGTCGCAGCTGGTCTTCATACTCCTGGTAGAGTACTCCACCTAGGCCCTCATGGCTGGCATCAACATGTAGCTCATATGGTCTAGTGGGGTCAGCGTAGGCCAAAACTGGGGCTGTGGTGAGGCTTCTCTTCAAGGTTCTGAAAGCCTCTTCACACCTTGAGTTCCATTGGTCTTGAACCGACTCACCAGGCCTCCTAGGCCCCAATCCATCTTCCTCTCCTTCTGTCTTGAGCAGCTCGTTTAGGGGTTTGGCAATGCGGGCAAACCCATCCACAAACCTGCGGTAGTAGGAGCAGAACCCCAAGAAAGACCGAAGTTCTGTAACTGTTGTGGGCCTTGGCCACAAAGTAACTGCCTCCAGCTTCTCAGGGTCTGTAGCCACTCCCTTTTCAGACACGATGTGTCCCAGATAGTTCACAGAAGACTGATAGAACCGACACTTCTCGGGAGAAAGTTTGAGTCCCTCTTCACTGAGCCTCTTCAGTACTTTCTCCAACCTGGCTTCATGTTCTTCCAAAGTCTTTCCAAAGACAATGACATCGTCCAGGTACACAAGGACTTCTATGAGGTTAATGTCTCCAACTGTCCTTTCCATTAGGCGTTGAAACGTAGCAGGAGCTCCAGATAGGCCCTGAGGCATCCTGTTGAACTCAAAGAATCCCACTGGGGTTATGAAGGCAGTCTTTTCTCTATCTTCTGGATGCATGGGGATTTGATAGTACCCACTCTTGAGGTCCATCACACTGAACCACTTAGCTCCAGATAAACTCTGTAAGGCATCTTCTATCCTTGGCGTGGTGTACTGGTCAGGAATGGTCCTCCTGTTGAGAGTTCTGTAGTCAATGCAGAGCCTCAATGACCCATTCTTCTTCCTGACTACCACAATGGGGGAGGCATAGGGGCTTCTGGACTCCCTAATCACTCTCGTCTTCTTCAGTTCCACAAGCTGCTCCCTCAGATCCTCCAGATCTGCCAGCGGGACCCGCCTTACTCGCCCTCTGAATGGCTTGTCCTCTTGCATGCGGATTCGATGGGTGGCACTCCTCGCACACCCCACATCAAACTCATCCCCAGAGAAAATCCTCTCCCATCTGGTCAGCCGGGCCCTGGCTCTCTCCCTCCAAGCTCCAGGTAGGCTAGGGTTTTCCATGGAGAGTTTCTTCCAAACATCTTCTCCTGTACCTGTTCCCTTCACCTCTGACCAGCCAACTGGGACAGCAGGACTCACCTGTCCCAGAAGCATCCTGGCAGGGATCTCCACGGGCTGCTCCGTGGGGTTCCTCACACTGACAGGGACTCTTCCTCTTGCCTTCTTCAGGTCCTTCAATGAGATTACTTCTGGTATCACTTCCAGACCTGAGTGACCCTCCATTGGGTCAGGTTCCAACATCACAAAGGGGCCAGGCTGCTCCCAATTAAGTTTCACCGTGGCTCTCATGCAGGTCACCTCTCCAGGCTGTAACACTGCTCCTTCTTTTCCAAGCCTTCATACCCTTCCTATCCCCTCACCTGGGGTCTTCTGCTCTAGGACCAACCGCTGGTAGGCTGCCTTCAGCATGGGATGGATCTTGGGAGCTGAAAGATTCTCTTTCTTTACCAGGGGAGTCAGAAGCCTTCTGACTAGATCCGTGTTCGTCCCTATAATCAGGGAGGTCTTGCTGGTTCCTGGTGGGCGGGGACACACCACTGCTAAGGTGTCAAACACTTCAGTCTTCCCAGCTACGGATGGGTCAAAGGTCAACCGTATGGGTAGGTATCCATCATAGGGGAAACTCTGAGTTCCCAGTCCCCGTATCTCCAACTCCTCTATCTTCTGTATTGACAGATGACTCAGGTATCTGTCATAGAAGTCCCTGTACAATAGGGTCACTTGGGCTCCAGTGTCTAGGAGGGCCTTCGTGTATACTCCTTCCACCTGGATGGGTACAGTAGGAGATGGACCAACTAGCTTTTCTGGGTAGGGCCGAGTTGATGCTACCTTCTTCTTTGGACTCTTTCCTTTCTCACTTGATTTGCGCTTGATCCTTTCTTGAGCCTGGTATGCATTAATTTTCTCCCTCTTAGTGGGAGTGTGAACCCGTTGAGGGATATTGTTATCTCTCGTTTTTAAGGGTTCTCGCTTGGGAGTGCTGGGTTCTTTCCGAGGGGTCTTGCCCCCTTTCTCTGGAGTGCACCTTGGTTGAGGGTCCCTGGGCCCCTTTTGAGGGGTTTGATCTCCTCGCTTCCTTTTCCTGTTATACTTCTTGGAGCTCACTAAAGGTGATGGGCACCCGGGTTCACTCCTTCACCGGGGCCCTTTGGCGTTTCCCGCCGGCTGGTGGCTATCTGTCTTCTTCTTCTTGGGACTGGCACATACAGCTGCAATATGACCAATTCCTCCACAGTTAAAACAGATCATCTCACCGTAGTCAGGTGGGGATGCTGGTGCTAAAACAGCTGGAAACAATTCCCTCCTGCTTGTCTCTTTCTTGGGACTGGGCGTCTCTTTTGCCACCAGAGATGTCAGTATCTCCATCATCTGGGACATCTGCAATTTCAGGGCATCTACTTCTGTCTCTCTTTCAGGGGTTAAGGCCGACCTGACCGTGGCCACTGGAAGTTTTGTAGACCCCATCACCTGCTTCTCCCGTTTCTCCTCCAACATGGCCTCTTCTTCTCTGACCATTCGAATGAGATCAGGGTAGTCCAGGCTCTTCCCATCCTGCCGGGTACGTAGTACTAGTGCGACAGGGTCCAGGGGTTGGGCTCCCCTCATCACCTGCTGGGCACGGGCTTCATCTACCTTCCCCGGATCTATCCCCTTCTTCAGGATAATCCTATGCAGGATCTTGTCTATGCGTCCCATGTACTCTGACAGCTTCTCCCCTGTCTTCTGGTAACAGTGTTCCAGCTGATAGGTAAGTTCTGTGACTTTTTCTGTCCCACCAAACACACTTTCCAGGATGTCTATGTAATCCTGGGCAGTGCAATCCTTTTTGCTCGTCTTCAGATTGCGTATGGCCTCTAAGGCAGGCCCTTTTAGGCTCTCAACAATCCTTTGCTTCTTTCTGCCTTCTGAGACCTCCCATTCTTCTAAGGCCTGCGTGGCACCATCTAACCACTCTTCAAATCCCTCTTCTCCCGAGGGTACAGGTGTCCTCCCTGAAAACATCCGGAGTTTCCTGTATCCCGACATTGGGTAATCCCCGGGGTCTCTTCTGCACTGAGTCACAATTTCCCCTAGGACAGCACACAGTTCTGCACTAAGAGTAGTTTGTGCGGGACCTTCCGCGCCCTTCTGCTCTTCCTTCTTTGGGGATAGCATGGCTTTCATAGGAGAGTAGTCTCCCTTGCGCGGCAGCGCATGCAGCACTTGATAGGCCTGACCATTCGGTGCTTGTATGCTTTGGCTCCTGAACTGCTCTGGAGTCTCTTCCTGCCATTCTATTAGGGCGTATGTATACCCAGCATCATTTCTCATGTCCATTATCCATGACTTGTGGCATGGGGATAATGACATTATGAGCTGCTTGACTGCCTCTCTCTGCCACATCCCTGGCAGTTCAATGACTGCTGCTGCGGCTGGGTCAGTGGCCCATGTTGCGGACCACCGTCCCACTTCTATCGGGTCCATGCCGGTACCTTCTGGCGGCTTTTCCCGCTGACTCAGGATCCCGGACGAGCCCCCACGTGTAGCGATACCCCCCAGTTAAGAGGGCCGCTGGTTTGTTTTGGGTCCCTGAGTACAGCTCCACCAACCCCCGGCAATTTGCTCCACCCGCTCTGGCACAGTTAGTAAAGGGGTATGAATCTATGCACATATAAACATCACTTATACTCTAAGTGTAATTGGTATGAACTCACAAGCAGACTGCTGAGATAAGAATAACTGGCTTTACTTTGGCAGTAAGGAAAAGAAATAGTAACATGCATTTAAACATTTGACTTACAATACTTTAGCAGGTCCCTGCAATATGCACTTTAACATGTACACATATATGTATCAACTAGCAATGGGGAACGGAGCGCCAAGTGTGGCGACCGTCTGCTATGCACCCCTGAGGTGCAATAAATCTATCTGCGCCTACCTAATGGACCAGGCCTGATCCCTAGCAATAGAGCTCAGTCCTTGTACTAGTACAGTGTTCTTCACCGGCAATAAATCTGTAGAGGTGGTGCACATGTAGCTTTAAATGGTGTCTTTGTAATCCACAGAAAGTAACATTTGCTGCTCTGAGGTAAATTGCGCCTAGGCAGTTCAATAGGCATAAAAGTGTGTAGCAATGCAGGATGAGCCTTTCAGCTCTCTCACCAATCCTTGGGTACCGTCCTCCGCTCCGGTCCCTCCAATGGCGGCTCCGGTCTCCTCCGTCACAGCCCCTGCGCTCCGGTCCTCAGCTCCGACCGACCGACTGTAGGGAAAAGTCTCCGCTCCGCTGCTGCTGACTCTGAGGGATGAGAGTCTCTCTCCACCTGCTGCAAGGCCCAGGCTTCAGGCCTTCAGCAGTCCCGGTCCGCACAGGTGTCTCCTCAGGAACCAGTCTCCGCGTCACAAGCCCAGTCAGAAAGGGGAGACCAGTCACAAGAGGCAGCCCAGTCAGAAGTGGCATCAGAAGAGGAAGAGGCGGTCTCTCCTCTTCCTTTTTATCACCTCCCCCAGCAGCCTCTCGGGCGGAAACAAGCAGCCCGGGAGCCTGGGGAATTATGGGGAATGTAGTCTTTTCCACTAAAAGGGGTACGACCCCGCTACATATATATATTTTTTTTTTGCTTTAGTCACTTAGGGGGAAATAGGGGGATAGGATAATATGGAATAAAATTGCATTTTGGAACTTTATACACTAAAACTTTAAGGGTGAAGTGGATGAATACAAATGTATTTTTATTTATTTATTTTTTTTTTTTTTTATATTTCTATTTATTTATTTTTTTTTATTTGATTTTATTTTTTTGAGTGGGGGTACTCTTTAAAAACACAATCTATTTTACAATATAAGGGAAAAGGGAGGCTAGTGAAGGAAGGGGATAAAGTAGAAGGGATTAATATGGAATTAACATTTCTTGTACACTAAATTTATTTTTATTTTTTAACAAAGAACTTTATTTATTTTGAACAGTACATGTCATAGCATCAGATCAAATACAATCGTGTGTATTGGCATCACATCAGGGAGGGCAATTACATAATGACGAACTTACATTCAACAAACATTGTCAAGGCATTCTCAGTTGATGTTAGCCGATAAGGCATGTTTAGTGGAGAAAGTTGAAGAAGAAAAGGAAAAACTAGTATCCGGGGGATCAGTGGTAGAGCATAGTTTGTTTTCAGAGTAACCATATCCGTATTCCCCCATCCCTCCCTCCATTCCAGAGATACATTATTTCCAGTATTAAGGGTCTAAGTCCCCCTAGTGGTCTACAATGAACAAAATAGGAAGATATCTAATCTCTCTCAGTGAGTGTATTACCCTACTTTCCCTCCCTGCAAGCGCTCCCCTGTAGACACTATGGAAGGTCGAGCTGTCTTTCTTGTACCCAGGCCCCCCAAATCTTTTCAAACTTTTGGGGGCAGTTGCGCCCCATGTAGGTCAGTTTATACAGAGGTAATGCTGCGTCCACAAGGGCCCGCCACTGGGATATTGTAGGGGTACTGGGGTCATTCCACTTGAGAAGGATCGCCCTCCTGGCGTAAAAGGCTGCATAGAAAACAAAGTGTTTCCTTGCTTGTGTCGTCTGCAACGTGTCGACTACTCCTAATAACAGGGGTAGTGGGGCGCATGGAACGTGTAGTTTCCCTATTCTGTTGATCTCTGCTGCTACATCCTTCCAGTACGTCTGCAGGTGCTCACAAGACCATACTACGTGCAGAAAGGATCCTATGTCTGTGTTGCATTTAGGGCACAGGTTGCTCCTAGTGGGGTATATACTGGCCAGGCGTTCCGGAGAGTAATATGCTCGGTGTATAAATCTGAGTTGGGTGTACCTGTCTCGGGACGAGACCATGAGTGGGATGTACTGTTGTATACCCTCCTCCCAGTCATCGTCCGCCATCTCTGGTATGTCAGCCTTCCATTTATCGAAGAGCCTAGAGACCACTGAGGTGTCCAGACCTATCAATTCGGCATAGAGGGCAGACATAGGTTTCTTGTCCCTATCTGTGGATAAGAGCTCTTCCAGGGTATTTAGTTTTATGCTGATAGGTTGTGGGAACTGTGCTCGGTAGGCATGACGCAGCTGTATGTACCTGAAAAACATGTAATTTTGTAGGCCGTGTTTTGACTTCAAATCGTCAAAGGAGAGCAGTTCGTTGCCGGAGACAATGTCCGCCAAAGTGTTGACTCCGCTCCGTGCCCACAATGCAGGGTCGGGAACGGAGCCAAGGTGGGGGAGCCTCGGGTTGCCCCAAAGTGGTGTGTTAGGAGACCAGGCGTGCGACCCTTCCATCTTCACCCTAACTGTGTCCCACACCCTCAGTGTCACCCTCATCGAGGGGGTCACCCCCGGGCTGCCTTTTGGGCCCCTGTGAACTAGGGATTGGAGGTCTGAGTGGGATCCCAACAACGCTGCCTCCAGTGCAGCCGCAGGGTTAGGCGGGCCCTCCGACAGCCACCACTTGACCGTCACCAGGACCGCCGCCCAATAATACTTCAGGAAGCTGGGCATTGCCAGTCCTCCCAGCGTGGTCGGGAGCTGCAGCGTACTCTGTGCTATCCTAGGAACAGTACCGTTCCAGATGAAGGCAGTGAGTAGGCTGTTCAGCCTCCTGAAGAAAGACTGTGGAATGTGCACCGGCGTTTGCCGAAATAGATAGGTGAACTTGGGGAGCACCGACATCTTTATAAGGTTGATTCTACCTACCGGTGTGAGGGGGAGAGACTTCCATGCCGAGCACCTCTGAGCCGTAGAGGACACCACCGCGTCTAGATTAAGGGGGATAAATTGTCTCAGTTCCCTGCGTATGTTTACTCCCAGGTATCTGAACTGTGTAACTATTTGTAGTTGGGTGTTTGTTGGCAAGCCTGCCTCTGAGGGGTGTAGAGCAAAAAGAGCCGATTTCCCCCAGTTAACCCGAATGCCCGAATACGTACCAAAGGTGTTTGTACACTAAATTTTAGGTTATGGGGTTTTTTTTTTGGTTTTTTTTAAAGGGGGAAGAAGAGGAGAAGGGAGGAGGGGGGAAGGAAGAGAGAAAGGAAGGACTTTACCTTTTTATTTTTTGTCCTTTTTTTTGTTTTCTTTCTTTGTTTCTTTGTTTTCTTTCTTTTTTCCATTTTGGGAAGTTTTAGATAATGGGGGGAGGAGGGCAATAGGGATAAAGATATTTTCATATTAAGATGTATGTAAAAAAATGATAATGGACTTGAAATAGAAATGTTAAAGAAAAACGAATAAAAAAAAAAAAATTGATAATAAATACACTGGTTTTGGTGGGACTGATGACGTTATATTATATGATGCTATGGGGTGGGAGGGACCATTCTCTCTGTGGTTCTGAATGGTGGATGTTCACTTAAATGCTCTTACACAGCAGTATGCACTTATCATACGCCTGACGAAGGGGTCCTGCGTGGCCCCGAAACGTTGCACTGTACTATTTAGTGATGTGATCTTTCTTGAAAAAAATCTGTTCGAACGAAATTGATGATCCTTGGTGTCCTGGCGAAAATCTACTTATTCTTCCCCACTGATCACCAATGAATTGGTTTTAGTTGGGGTTTCCTGAGACTTGAGAATTATTTTAGGGGTTCCTCTGGGGTAAGTGTCAGAAACCATGAAATCAGACCGAGACAGAAGTACAGTTAAATCACACTTGTTTAATAATAAAAGTAAATAGAACAAACGTAGTCAAAACATAGCCAAAGTACGGTAACTGGAACGGATAGTCAGCCAAGCCAGAAAGCCAGGGATCAATGTATCGGAACAGCAAGCAGGATCTGGAGCCATATGGGATGTCAGCCAAGCAAGTCTTGTACAGGATGGCAGGAGATAGTCTCTGTGATGTTGACCAAGGTGAAGGCAGAGCTCCTCTGGACGGCTTAAGTAGGCAGGACTGACGAGCAGGATATCATCAACAGCTGAGTAACTGTGGAGAGAGATAGGAGCTGGCAATTAGCCGACAGCTGAGCGGCAGCTCAGAGAAGGAAGGGCTGAGCCCAGCCCCCATAGTAAGAAGGTGGAGAATGGTTGCTCTAATCTGCCCTTTCTCTGCTGATGATTGGTCCCTTCTATGAACTCTCCAGTGTTATGTGGTTCTGACCACATGCAGCTCCCTATCGCTGTGTATCACATATGGGGGGGGGCGTTGTGCTCCTCTAGGGGAACACATGGCCCCCCACCCCCCTGATATGGATCTGTAGAATCCGATCCGACAGTTTTCCATTTTACGTTCCCCAGCGATCGGCGGCCTGAGCCTTGCAATCTGCAGGAATTAATTTTCCAGGACAGACGTGACTCCCATCTCACATCTCCGGTCGGGGATCGGGGCCTCCTGCTCTCTCCACTTTAATTAAAGTTGATTTTCTTTCTGCTGACTCTGCAGTATTCTGGGCTGCTGTGTTTTCATTGATAATGAGCCAGGCAATTAAAAGCAGAACTGGGAATACAGATAAGTTTCCTGCAAGGAATACATGATGATTTCAGGAGAACGAGGCTGGGGATGAGTGAAGATTGCAGGAGGATGAGGCTGGGGATGAGTGAAGATTGCAGGAGGATGAGGCTGGGGATGAGTGAAGATTGCAGGAGGATGAGGCTGGGGATGAGTGATGATTGCAGGAGGATGAGGCTGGGGATGGGGGATAATGTCAGGAGGATGAGGCTGGGGATGAGTGATGATTGCAGGAGGATGAGGCTGGGGATGAGTGAAGATTGCAGGAGGATGAGGCTGGGAATGGGGGATGACGGCAGGAGGATGAAGCTGGGGATGAGTGAAGATTGCAGGAGGATGAGGCTGGGGATGAGTGAAGATTGCAGGAGGATGAAGCTGGGGATGAGTGATGATTGCAGGAGGATGAGGCTGGGGATGAGTGAAGATTGCAGGAGGATAAAGTTGAGGATGAAGGATGATGACAGGGGGATGAGGCTGAGAATGGGGGATGATGGTGGGTCAGAGGCGGATGGGAGGTGGATGGGAGGCGAGTGGGAGGCGGATGGGAGACGGATGGTAGGTGGGTGAGAGGTGGATGGGAGGCGGGTCGGAGGTGGATGGTAGGCGGATGAGAGGTGGATGGTAGGCGGATGGGAGGTGGGTGGTAGGTGGGTGAGAGGTGGATGGTAGGCAGATGGGAGGCGGGTCGGAGGTGGATGGTAGGCGGATGAGAGGTGGATGGTAGGCGGATGGGAGGTGGATGGTAGGCGGATGGGAGGTGGGTGGGAGGTGGGTGAGAGGTGGATGGTAGGCATATGGGAGGCGGGTCGGAGGTGGATGGTAGGCGGATGAGAGATGGATGGTAGGCGGATGGGAGGTGGGTGGAAGGTGGGTCAGAGGCGGATGGGAGGTGGATGGTAGGCAGACGGGAGGTGGATGGGAGGCAGATGGAAGGTGGGTCGGAGGTGGATGGGAGGCAGATGGAAGGTGGGTCGGAGGTGGATGGGAGGCGGATGGGAGGCAGATGGAAGGTGGGTCGGAGGTGGATGAGAGGTGGATGGTAGGCGGATGGGAGGTGGATGGTAGGTGGGTGGGAGGTGGGTGAGAGATGGATGGTAGGCGGATGGGAGGCGGATGGAAGGTTGGTCAGAGGTGGATGGGGGATGGATGAGAGGCTGATGGGAGGCGGAAGGAAGGTGGATGGGAGGTGGGTCGGAGGTGGATGGGAGGCGGATGGGAGGTGGGTGAGAGGTGGATGGTAGACGGGTGGTAGGTGGATGGGAGGTGGGTGAGAGGTGGATGGGAGGAGGGTGGTAGGTGGATGGGAGGTGAATGGGAGGCGGATGGGAGGCGGGTGGGAGGTGGATGGGAGGTGGGTGAGAGGCGGATGGTAGACAGGTGGTAGGTGGATGGGAGGTGAATGGGAGGTGGATGGGAGGCGGGTGGGAGGTGGATGGGAGGTGGGTGAGAGGCGGATGGTAGACAGGTGGTAGGTGGATGGGAGGTGAATGGGAGGCAGATGGGAGGTGGATGGGAGGCGGGTGGGAGGTGGGTGAGAGGCGGATGGTAGACAGGTGGTAGGTGGATGGGAGGTGAATGGGAGGCGGATGGGAGGTGGATGGGAGGCGGGTGGGAGGTGGATGGTAGGCGGGTGGTAGGTGGATGGTAGGCGGATGGGAGGTGGATGGTAGGCGGGTGGTAGGTGGATGGTAGGCGGGTGGGAGGTGGATGGTAGGCGGGTGGTAGGTGGATGGTAGGCGGATGGGAGGTGGATGGTAGGCGGATGGGAGGTGGGTGGGAGGTGGGTGAGAGGTGGATGGTAGGCATATGGGAGGCGGGTCGGAGGTGGATGGTAGGCGGATGAGAGATGGATGGTAGGCGGATGGGAGGTGGGTGGAAGGTGGGTCAGAGGCGGATGGGAGGTGGATGGGAGGCAGATGGAAGGTGGGTCGGAGGTGGATGGGAGGCAGATGGAAGGTGGGTCGGAGGTGGATGGGAGGCGGATGGGAGGCAGATGGAAGGTGGGTCGGAGGTGGATGAGAGGTGGATGGTAGGCGGATGGGAGGTGGATGGTAGGTGGGTGGGAGGTGGGTGAGAGATGGATGGTAGGCGGATGGGAGGCGGATGGAAGGTTGGTCAGAGGTGGATGGGAGGTGAATGAGAGGCTGATGGGAGGCGGATGGAAGGTGGATGGGAGGTGGGTCGGAGGTGGATGGGAGGCGGATGGGAGGTGGGTGAGAGGTGGATGGTAGACGGGTGGTAGGTGGATGGGAGGTGGGTGAGAGGTGGATGGGAGGAGGGTGAGAGGTGGATGGTAGACGGGTGGTAGGTGGATGGGAGGTGGGTGAGAGGTGGATGGGAGGAGGGTGAGAGGTGGATGGTAGACGGGTGGTAGGTGGATGGGAGGTGAATGGGAGGCGGATGGGAGGTGGATGGGAGGCGGGTGGGAGGTGGATGGGAGGTGGGTGAGAGGCGGATGGTAGACAGGTGGTAGGTGGATGGGAGGTGAATGGGAGGCGGATGGGAGGTGGATGGGAGGCGGGTGGGAGGTGGGTGAGAGGCGGATGGTAGACAGGTGGTAGGTGGATGGGAGGTGAATGGGAGGCGGATGGGAGGTGGATGGTAGGCGGGTGGTAGGTGGATGGGAGGTGGGTCGGAGGCGGATGGGAGGTGGATGGGAGGTGGGTGAGAGGTGGATGGTAGACGGGTGGTAGGCGGATGGGAGGTGGATGGTAACAATGTAACACTCTCATATGATCTATAGTGTGATTGAAATGAAATGTTCTGAGTGGAATATAAGCGGAATGGCGGCACTACCTAACCCGCCTGCCCCCCCCAGCGTCTCCCTGTCCCTGAGCGCCGTGCTCTGAAGATGATCCATGGCGGCCATTCATTGTGTTATTGGGGAGGGGGAGGGGAGAATATAATGAATGCGCCAATCTCTGGAAAGAGATAGCAGGGATTATGTAATGCGCGGTGAACAATGGATCCCGACTGCCAGACATCTGCAACAAGCGGGAAAACAACGTTCTTCATTAGACAGTACACCGGCGTAAGGATTCCAGAGGGCAATATTGTGCGTTGCCTGCGGTCGGGGGAGGGGGTGGGGGGCATAGCGTGTAAAGGCAGCGTGACTACAGAGCAGACAATTAGCGTTTATGATGATCACGTCTGAGCTGCGTCCTCTTATTCATCTGGACAGGCGGAGGCGGCCTCATCCTCGCCGTGTTCTGTCTCCTAGAGGACTGCTTGACCTCGAAGCTCCAACGCCAACGCCGCCGAGCGACCGCTCTCTCCTTACAATGAGCTGATCGGTCCTCAGCACTTTGCATCAGTTCTGGATTGGTAGATCAGGAAATGTGTCCCTGGAAATGATCTGGTTTCAATGTATCTGAATGGTGGAAATAAAGTAAATAAAATTAAAAGAGTGTTACTTTGTTACTTTGTTACTTTGTTAGAGGATAACTAAACCCAGGAACAAAATAGTCATATGTTGCATCTCACAGTCCTTAGATGCGGTGGCCGCATTCCTTTTCTCTTCCCATCCGGCCCAATTCTGACACATCTCTCATATATGTAAAAAATCTGTGTTTTTTTTTCAATAGTTTTTTTATTGAGTTTTTCATAAAGGAATAGGAAACATTGGTACATTCTGCTGTACATTATAACATAGAATGAAAGGTCATATATGAGCACAGGGGCACAACATGAGTCACAATCGTCCTCAAACATCAAAAGCAGTATCTGTAATGACACCCGAGTATGAAAGGGGTTAAAGCCGTTTGAGACCTTCCATTTCCGAACACAAAGGCAGCTACCGAACACTCCGATCAGCCGAACAAGAAACCCATACGAATAACTCTCCCCCCCAAGTACGAGACGAGGCTCTGTATGGAGGGTCATACAGGAATGAATCTTTATTTTGAGCTCTCACACAAATATATACAGCAGGATGAACATACAACCTCTGACCAGAAACCTAATTAACATGAGCTAATTATCTAATCCTTTAGACAGCCTAGGTGACTCAGACATTACCTTAAGGACAGACTTCACGTCTCCTAGCTCACCGACTATACAATACACATTATCATACATCTCCTTCATACAATTGCAGGGTTAATTAGCACACTGGATGAAAAGACTCTTTAGAAGCTGTGACAAGTCATACTAGACTAATTTACATTCATGGGCGTCCCCAGAACTTTTTTCAGGGGGGGGCCTCATTTTAGGGTCACCCTTGCACCGCCCCTTTTTGACAATGTCATTATCACATTATCATGGTCAGAGTCTGCAGACGTAGTACAGTCCCTAGGATAAGTAATGGATAATGGCCAACAGGCCCTCTTACCAGACCCAGCGAAACTACAGTAGTGATCCCTCCGGCTGGACGATCGTTCACTCTGGGTTCCCCGGGGGCGACTCTGTTCAGT
Organism: Lithobates sylvaticus; assembly: GCA_028564925.1. Taxonomy (NCBI): domain Eukaryota; kingdom Metazoa; phylum Chordata; class Amphibia; order Anura; family Ranidae; genus Lithobates; species Lithobates sylvaticus. The sequence continues at coordinate 2,434,557 of CM053028.1, read as the reverse complement.
AGTGTAGCATGTCTGTACCCTGGTAGTGGCTCAGTCTTTTGCTCTCTGGTGGTGCTGGGCAACATGACTCTCTCTTTGGTGGCGCTGGGCAGCATGGCTCTCTCTCTGGCTTCCGCCCAGCACACTACTCGTCCTGTAGCGCTCTCTCCCTCAGCTTTTTTCCAGGCTGCAGTCTCTCAATCTCTCTCTTGATCGAGCTGTAGCCTCCTCCCTGTGGAAAATGGGGCCGCCAATCTTTTGGGACTACATGTCCCATGAAGCTCGCCTCTCCTAGTCACCTTTGATTGGCCCTCAGTTCTGGCCAATAGGGAAGGAACGGAGCAGGGCAGGAAGCTGGGTGGGGAACCTGGTGAGATCCACCGTCTCTTCTCCCTGACAGGAGAATGGGTGGGGTGAGCGGGGGAAACCTCTGATAGCCCGCAGCTCGCCATTCTTCCGTCACAGCACCGCCGAGTTCTCTGCTGGACTGAGCAGGGAAAAGAGCCCGAAGTCACACTACACTGATGGGGGGGCTTGACAGCACCTTAATGGTGTCACCCCACTGGCGGGTGGCACCCGGGTGCGGCACATCGATAGAGACGCAACTGTGCAGAATTTAAGATCCGATCCCTGATTCCAGGGGGGGCACTTGACCCCCCTTGCCCCTACCTGCGGACGCCCATGTTTACATTATAGCAGACACAGACAGACAGGTGGCTGGAATTGACATCAGCATCTCCTAACAGTATTTGTCCCAACAGTATGAATCAGTCACTATTTGTAATATGGCAAATACAGGGTCCCCAGAGTCTGTGTGTCTTGGGGGGGGACATGGACCTGAATCTAAAGTAACACCACCTCAAGGGTCCCCAGGCATAAAGCTCACAAAGAGCACCGTTCCCCCAAAATGGCAAGAGGCTAACGTTAAGTCCCCTCCAAAAGCCTCTGTCCCGGCTAGGTCTGTCACAGTATCAATCAGTGGCAGCTGGTGGGGTTTTTTTTGGGGGGAGATGTAAACATCCCTTGTAATAGAAAAAAAAAGAATGACAGGACCTCTTAAATATGAAATCTGGGGGGTCAAAAAGACCTCACATCTCATATTTACACTAAAATGCAATAAAAATATGTCACTTCCGCCCTCCCATGCTATGGAGCCAAACAGGGGGCCATCTTCCCCTCACCCGGTAGCCAGGCATCCACGGGAAGTGCCGGTCCGGAGCGCGGCGGGAGGGGGGTGGGCACCTCTCCCGCCACCGATAAAAAGGATTTTGCGGCGAATCAGAATCTTAAAGAGAAATTCACGGCGTTCCCCATAGCTGCTGCCATAACAACGGTATTTAGCGTCAAAGTACCGACCTCCGGGTACGTCGTTTTGCGTGAAGTGGCTAGACACCCCATATGGGAGCAAACTGTCCCATAGGGCGACACGGCCATCCTCACTTAAAGTGGTTGTAAAACCTTGTTTACAACTTTATGTTACAGGTAAGCCTATATTAAGGCTTACCTGTAGCTAACAAGGATATCTCCTAAACCTATACCTGTATTTGCATGTGCCGACGTCATGCGGCACATGCGCACTTAATACAACTGAGGCAATGGCGCTATGTGCCGATGCTTCAGTTGTACTGTGCCGCTCTCGTGCGCATGCGCGGGGTGACGACATCGCGGCTCCGGCAAATCACAGCGCCGGAGCCGCGATACCCGGAAGTCACTCCGGGAGAACATGTCGGCTGTCGGAGGGGGAGAAGAGGACCAATGCGAGGGCTTCGATCTCAGGTAAGTGATACATATTTAGCTAGTATGCTATGCATACTAGCTAATTACTCATTTGTCTTGCAGTTTTCTGATGAGGGTTTACTTCCTCTTTAACCACTTGACCACTGGGCACTTAAACACCCTTAATAACCAGACCAATTTTCAGCTTTCGGTGCTCTCACATTTTGAATGACAATTACTCAGTCATACAACACTGTACCCAAATGAAATTTTTGTCCTTTTTTTCACACAAATAGAGCTTTCTTTTGGTGGTATTTAATCACCGTTGAGTTTTTTATTTTTTGCGCTATAAAAGAAAAAAGACATAAAATTCGGTAAAAAAATGAATTTTTCTTCGTTTCTGTTATAAAATTTAGCAAATTTTGTCATTTTTCTTGATAAATTTTGGCCAAAATTTATACTGCTACATATCCTTGGTAAAAATAAGTACAAATTGGGATATATTATTTGGTCGTTGTGAAAGTTTTAGAGTCCACAAGCTATGGTGCCAATATCTGAAAATTGATCACACCTGAAGTACTGACGGCCTATCTCATTTCTTGAGTCCATAACATGCCAGAAAAGTACAAATACCCCCCAAATGACCCCTTTTTGGAAAGAAGACATTCCAAGGTATTTGGAAAGAGGCATGGTGAGTTTTTTGAAGTTGTAATTTTTTCCCACAATTCTTTGCAAAATCAAGATTTTTTTTCTTATTTTTATTTTTTTCACAAAATTGTCATATTAGCAGGTTATTTCTCACACACAGCATATGCATACCACAAATTACACCCCAAAACACATTCTGCTATTACTCCCGAGTACGGCGATACCACATGTGTGAGACTTTTACACAGCGTGGCCACATACAGAGGCCCAACATGCAGGGAGCACCATCAGGTGTTCTGGAGCACCCAGGACAATTCTGACATTTCTCTCCTACATGTAAAAATCATCATTTATTTGATAGAAAATTACATAGAACCCCAAAACATTATATATGTTTTTTTAGAAAAGACCCTAGAGAATACAATGGCGGTCGTTGCAACTTTTTATCTAGCACGGTACTTGCGCAGCAATTTTTCGAACGCGTTTTTTTGGGAGAAAAAAGTTTTGTGCTTTACAAAAAACAAAACTGTAAATTTAGCCCAATGTTTTTGCATAATGTGAAAGATGAAGTTACGCCGAGTAAATAGATACCCAACATGTCACCCTTCAAAATTGCACGTGCTCGTGGAATGGCACCAAACTTCGCTACTTAAAAATCCCCATAGGCGGCGCTTTAAAACTTTTTACTGGTTACATGTTTTGAGTTACAGAGGAGGTCTAGGGCCAAAATTATTGTTCTCGCTCCAACGTTCGCAGCGATACCTCACATGTGTGGTTTGAACACCGTTTTCATATGTGGGCGGGACTTACGTATGCGTTCGCTTCTGCATGCGAGCGCACGGGGACAGGGGCGCTTTACATTTTTTTTATTGTTCATTTTACTTTATTTATTTTAGTTTGACACTTTTTTCCCCCAAAAAATTTTTTTGATCACTTTTATTCCTATTACAAGGAATGTAAACATCCCTTGTAATAGGAATATGGCATGACAGGTCCTCTTTACAGTGAGATATGGGGTCAATAAGACCCCACATCTCACCTCTAGGCTGGAAAGCCTGAAATAAAATAAAAAACGATCCTGGCTTTGATCGTAGCGAGCATTGCAGGGTATCGCAGGGTATCGCAGAATATCGCAGGATATGGCTGGGTATGGCAGGGTATGGCAGGGTATGGCAGGTAATGGCAGAGTATGGCAGGGTATGGCAGGGTATGGCAGAGTATCGCAGGGTATGGCAGAGTATCGCAGGGTATGGCAGAGTATCGCAGGGTATGGCAGAGTATCGCAGGGTATGGCAGAGTATCGCAGGGTATGGCAGGGTATGGCAGGGTATCGCTGGGTATGGCAGGGTATCGCTGGGTATTATTGCAGGGTATGGCAGGGTATCGCAGGTAATGGCAGAGTATGGCAGGGTATGGCATGGCAGGGTATGGCATGGCAGGGTATGGCAGAGTATGGCAGAGTATCGCAGGGTATCGCAGGTAATAGCAGAGTATGGCAGGGTATGGCATGGCAGGGTATGGCAGAGTATCGCAGGGTATGGCAGAGTATCGCAGGGTATGGCAGAGTATCGCAGGGTATGGCAGAGTATCGCAGGGTATGGCAGGGTATGGCAGAGTATCGCAGGGTATGGCAGAGTATCGCAGGTAATGGCAGAGTATCGCAGGGTATGGCAGGGTATCGCAGGGTATGGCAGAGTATCGCAGGGTATGGCAGAGTATCGCAGGTAATGGCAGAGTATCGCAGGTAATGGCAGAGTATCGCAGGGTATGGCAGAGTATCGCAGGGTATGGCAGAGTATCGCAGGGAATGGCAGAGTATCGCAGGGAATGGCAGAGTATCGCAGGGAATGGCAGAGTATCGCAGGGAATGGCAGAGTATCACAGGGAATGGCAGAGTATCGCAGGGAATGGCAGAATATAGCAGGGTAAGGCACAGTATTGGAGGGTATGGCAGATTTGGTATCCATCCATCCATGCTCAGCCATCCCTCCATACCCTGCAATACCCAGCAATACACTGCAGGCTATTGCTGTGTATTGCAGGGTATGGAGGGATGGCTGAGCATGGATGGATGGATGGATCGGTGGCATGCAGAGCAGGCTGTGGGCACTACAGATCCCGCCCACAGCACTGCTGCCACCGATCCATCCCCCTCTCCTCTCACACTGTACCGATCGGTACAGAGAGAGGAGGGGATAGGAACCGGCGTCATCAAATGACGCCGGTTTGCTTACATGTGATCGCTCCGTCATTTGACGGAGCGATCACGTGGTAAACGGCCGCGATGAGCGGCCGTTTACCGTTTACCGTGATCCGCCGGGTCCCCTGGACCCGGCGATCACGGATGTACTCGGGTGCGCGCCCCAGGGGGCGCGCAAGAGGGGAATTCCAGGAGGACGTCATATGACGCCCTCCCAGAGTTAAGCAACCGGCCTGTAGCCGTCATTCGGCTATGGGCCGGTTGTAAAGTGGTTAAGAACCGAGCCTCTTTTTGATATTTTAGTTAAAAGTTAAAAACAGTTTTTTTTTGCTAGAAAATTACTTAGAACCCCCAAACATTATATTTTTTTTTTCTAACACACTAGAGAATAAAACGGCGGTCGTTGCAATACTTTCTGTCACTTTCTTTTTTTGGAGAAAATACACTTTTTTGAATAAAAAAATAAGACAACAGTAAAGTTGGCCCAATTTTTTTTTTTTTATATTGTGAAAGATAATGTTACACCGAGTAAATTGATACCCGACATGTCACGCTTCAAAATTGCGCCCGCTCGTGGAATGGCGACAAACTTTTACCCTTAAAAATTTCCATAGGCGACGTTTAAAAAATTCTACCGGTTGCATGTTTTGCGTTACAGAGGAGGTCTGGTGCTAGAAATTTCACATGTGTGGTTTGAACACCGTTCTCAAATGCGGGCGCTACTTAAGTATGTGTTTGCGTTTGCACGTGAGCTTGGCGGGACGGGGCGCATTTACATTTTTTTTTTCCTTATTTATTTTACCTTTTATTTTTTATTTTTACACTGTTCTTTAAAAAAAAAAAAATGGTGTCTCTTTTATTCCTATTACAAGGAATGTAAACATCCCTTGTAATACAAAATAGAAAAATGTGACAGGACCTCCTAAATATGAGATCTGGGGGGTCAAAAAGACTTCACATCTCATATTTACACTAAAATGCAATAAAAAACAAAACAAAAAAAAAAGATATTGTGTTTTGAAAAACAAAAAAAATGGCCCTTTAAGAGCTGTGGGCGGAAGTGATGTTTTAACGTCGCTTCCGCCCTGCAATCAGGGCAGGACTTACCATTGGGCTTGACTGGGCTCAAGCCCATGGGCCCCGCCCAATAGGGGGCCCCGCCGAGATACATAGTGTACTCGGCTCCGCTCACAGTCACGCCCAGTCCTGCCCTATGATGGACATAACACAGGGACTGGGTGTGACTGTGAGCCGAGCCGAGTACACTCGGCTACTCTCGGATCTGCTCGGAACTGTGAGACGACCCGAGAGACGCCGAGAGATGCCGAGAGGACCCGAGAGCCGCCAAGAGGACCCGAGAGCCGCCGAGATACACAGGACTCTGTATCCCGGCAGCGCCATTTTTAAACTTCAAGACTGCAATGACACGGCTGCAAATGATAGGGCTACACTGACAAGGCTGCAGTGACACTGGGCAAGGCTGCAGATGGATGGGCAAGGCTGCAGATGGACACTGATAAGGCTGCATTGATGGGCATTTAAATTTAATTTTTTTCCTTAAAATTCCCTCCTAAACTTGGGGTGCGTGTTATATGCCGTAATGTATAGAAGGTAGGGCCCGAAAGTGACTCAAGCCCAGGGGCCCCCACCACTCTAAGTCCTGCCCTGCCTGCAATGATATGGAGATGGGTGGGGGCCATCTTCCCCTCACTCGTCTTCATTAGGGATGAGCCCGGTGTTCGATTCAAACCCATGTTCGAATCGAACATCGTCCGTTCGTCCGTTCGACGAAACCAGAACTTTGTGGGCCGTTCGCATCAAATTCGTGTGATACGAACGGCCCACAATGCACGGCGCCAGTCGCAGTGCATTGCTGGCTGATGATTGGCCAAGCATGCACTGTGACCCCGCATGCTTGGCCAATCACAGGGGGGTTTAGTACATGCCCCACACTATATAAGGCCGCCAGCGCGGCGGCCTTGTGTAGTGTGTTCCGGCGTGCAGGGAGAGTGCTAGATAAGCAGGGACAGTGTGTTATTTACTCTGCAGGAGTTAGTGTGTGTTGTGTGCCTCCAGCACAGCACAGTATACACCTGTATCTACCCTTAATATCCATACAAGACCCAAAGGGGCTGGTAATGGGCTGGGGTGAGGGGGAGGGGGGGTTGATGGGGTAGCCATGCCATTTTTCTCAAAGATTTTCATCCATATGGCGGCCAGGACAAGACATGACATTAAAGCCGCAAGTGGTTTTAAATGGCTTTTTTTCCTTTACAAATGTCATTTTGTGCAGGGACAGTTCTAAACACGGGAAACACATGTCACTTCACAGGCATACTTTAGACACCCCCCAGGTACCATATTTAAAGGAATATTTCACTTTTATTTTTTCACTTTATGCATCATTAAAATGACTGCTCCCGAAAAAATGTCAGTTTTTAAAACAACTTTTTGCATTGATATATGTCCCCCTGGGGCAGGACCTGGGTCCCCAAACACTTTTTAGGACAATAACATGCATATTGGCCGTTATAATTAGCACTTTAGATTTTGAACGTTCGCGTCCATTGTAACTAATAGGGTTCTAACGTTCGTGCGAACTTTCGGTCCGTTCGCAGGTTCTGGTGCGAACCGAACCCGGGGGTGTTCGGCTCATCCCTAGTCTTAATGTCAGGCTAGACAGAGGATCTGATCGCCTCCGCCGCTTCCGACGGCTCCGGTAAGTGACGGAGGGAGGGGGGGGGCCCTCTCCCGCCGTGGATAAAAATGATCTTGCGGCGAATCCGCCACAGAGACCACTTTTATCTTGAAGCAGACCGCCTGCCCCGAGGTTATGGCAGCTAGCTGCTACCAACGATATTCCTCTTCAAAGTACCGATGTATAACGACGGTGGGCAGTCCGGAAGTGGACCACACATTTTTTCATTGTTAGCATTTTAAGGAGCAGAAAGAATTTACAAAACAAGCAACCCCCGTGCACAGAAGCACACAAATAGTGCAAATTTACTTGACCAGTCATAGAGGATCACAACTCCGAGGAATCAGATGTGGTTATAATATACATCTGATATTAGCAAGAGAGATCCACTGTGTAAACATTGAACTGGCATCGCTGAACAACAATGCCCCAAAAAGGAAGAGTATAAACCGACTCCATAGAGCGGAAAAGAGAAAAGCAAATAAATCGGGGAAAAAAAAAAAAAAAAAAAAGGGGGGGGGAGCAGTAAGAAGAAGCAAAAGATAGACGTAGAGTTCACGGTGGACAATGATGACCTATCAGCCAAGTCCCGGAGATAAGGGTATCTGAACATGATTTGCCCAGGTTGGCTCAAATCATTTCTGCTTATCGATAATGATACGAGACACTTTTTCATGTCACATTATCCGGGATAACTTGTGGTTCATGCGGAGAACCTACACAGAGGGAGACTTCCACGCTCCAGCAATGGAGATCTTAGCTGCATAAAATATATTGAACGTCTCGGTGGGCCGCGGCACATTACCCGGCACATCATTCCGGAGGGCAATTGAGGGAACTTGTTATAGTTCAAGGCCGATTATTTTTATGTATCATTGAGAGGACCCTGTTCCAGGATCCCCTAATCCTGGGGCATTCCCACCATATATGGAGCATAGTACCCAGTGCTGATCCTGACCTCCCTGGGGCCCTAAGCAAAATTCTGCTAAGGGGCCCTCTACTTGACCCGTGATGCTGTGACCTATGTAAACCATTTGCCACACAGTCACACCTGACACTTCAGTGCTCCCAAAACAATCCTCCCTCCTTTAAACAAAACAGTCAAAGAACAAGTACAACAATATAGAACAGAATGAGGTCCTCAGAGAGCCCCTCCTTACACCAAGGTCCCCAGAGAGCCCCCCTTACACAAGGGTCCCCAGACAGCCCCCCTTAAATCAGTGTCCTCAGAGAGCCTCCCCCTACATTAGGGTCCCCAGAGAGCCTCCCCTTACATCAGGATCCCCAGAGAGCCTCCCCTTACATCAGGATCCCAAGAGAGCCTCCCCTTACATCAGGGTAACCAGAGAGCCCCCCTTAAATCAGTGCCCTCAGAGAGTCTCCCCCTACATCAGGGTCCCCAGAGAGCCTCCCCTTACATCAGGATCCCCAGAGAGCCTCCCCTTACATCAGGATCCCAAGAGAGCCTCCCCTTACATCAGGGTAACCAGAGAGCCCCCCTTAAATCAGTGCCCTCAGAGAGTCTCCCCCTACATCAGGGTCCCCAGAGAGCCTCCCCCTACATTAGGTTTCCCAGAAAGCCTCCCCCTTACATCAGGGTCCCCAGAAAGCCCCTCCTTACATCAGGGTCCCCAGAGAGCCCCCCTTACATCAGGGTCCCCAGAGGTCCCCGTCCTTACATCAGGGTCCCCAGAGAGCCTCCCCCTACATTAGGGTCCCCAGAGAGCCTCCCCTTACATCAGGATCCCCAGAGAGCCTCCCCTTACATCAGGATCCCAAGAGAGCCTCCCCTTACACCAGGGTAACCAGAGAGCCCCCCTTAAATCAGTGCCCTCAGAGAGTCTCCCCTTACATCAGGGTCCCCAGAGAGCCTCCCCCTACATTAGGTTTCCCAGAGAGCCTCCTTCTTACATCAGAGTCCCCAGAGAGCCCCTCCTTACATCAGGGTCCCCAGAGAGCCCCTCCTTACATCAGGGTCCTCAGAGAGCCCCTCCTTACATCAGTGTCCTCAGAGAGCCCCTCCTTACATCAGGGTCCCCAGTGAGCCTCCCTACTTACATCAGTGTCCCCAGAGGTCCCCGTCCTTATATCAGTGTCCCCAGAGGGCCCCGTCCTTACATCAGTGTCCCCAGAGTGCCCCATCCTTACATCAGTGTCCCCAGAGAGCCCCCCTCTTACATTAGTGTCCCCAGAGGCCCCCTTCCTTACATTAGTGTCCCCAGAATGCCCCCCCTCTTACATTTGGGCCCCCAAACAGCTGACTCCCCCCCTTGCAGAGGTTCCCCTGTACCTGGCTGGTGGAAGTGGGAGGCGGCGATCGGCAGCTATATGGTGTCCACAGGCAGGGGGATCTCCCTGGGGCTAGTAGTTCTATCTCCGAATGTATACAGCGGAGAGGGGAGAGGCCTCTGACCCGGGCATCAGCAACAGTGTTCAAGCAGAGTGAAAGTGAAACTGATACCTGCCTGGGTCAGAGGCCCCTCCCTTCTACAAACCCCAGAGAGATCCCACCTCTCCTCACTGCACTCTAACCGGCCAGCCAGAGGTGCAGGGGGGGATTCTGGGTCTTGGGGGGCCCCCCACAGCGGTGGGGCCCTAAGCAGCTTGCATAGTGTGCCTATAGGGCCGATCGGCTCTGATAGTACCTCATAGAGAACACCCCTTAACCACTTAAGCCCCGGACCAATTTGCAGCTAAAAGGACCAGGCCCCTTTTTGCGTTTCGGCACTGCATGGTTTTAACTGACAATTGCGCGGTCGTGCGACGTGGCTCCCAAACAAAATTGGCGTCCTTTTTTCCCCACAAATAGAGCTTTCTTTTGGTGGTATTTGATCGCCCCTGCGGTTTTTATTTTTTGCGCTATAAACAAAAATATGAGCGACAATTTTGAAAAAAATGCATTATTTTTTACTTTTTGCTCTAATAAATATCCCCCAAAAAATATATAAAAAACATGTTTTTTTTCCTCAGTTTAGGCCGATACGTATTCTTCTACATATTTTTGGTAACAAAAATTGCAATTAGCGATTATTGATTGGTTTGCGCAAAAGTTATAGCGTTTACAAAATAGGGGATAGTTTTATGGCATTTTTATTAATATTTTTTTTTTACTAGTAATGGCGGCGATCAGCGATTTTTATTGTGACTGCGACATTATGGCGGACACATCGGACATTTTTGACACATTTTTGGGACCATTGTCATTTATACAGAAATCAGTGCTATTTAAATGCACTGATTCCTGTGTAAATGACACTGGGAGTGAAGGTGTTAACCACTAGGGGGCGGGAGGGGTTAAGTATGTCCTGTGTGTGTTTTTTTTGCTGTAGGGGGGCGTGGCTTGGCGTGTGACATCACTGATCGTCTTTCCCGATGACAGGGAACAGATGATCAGTGTCAGTCTAGGACTAGGAAGCGCGGGAGAGGTTTGTTTACACTTACCTCTCCCCGTTCTTCAGCTCTGTGACCCGATCGCGGGACACCAGCGGCGATCGGGTCCCGCGGCCACGGTCAGGGAGCTCAGGACCGGGTCGCGAGCATGCCGCCGTGCCATTCCTGCCCAAAAGACGTAATATGACGTAGTCGATTTTTGAGTGGGGACATCTGAATGATGGGTGCAGCTACAGGCATCATCCAGATATCTTCTTTTAGAGCCGACGGTTCTCTGCATCATAGGAACAATCATAGCGGCTGTTCAGCCATTTGATCGTTCTTACAGGCAGCGGGAGGGGACATTCACCCATCCCCCCCCTCCTGCCACCCTCCGGTGCTTCTCTCAGCTCGCCCGTACGATCAGCGAGAGAGAGAAAGAAATTGGTCCATGCCGGAAGTTTACCATAGAGAATCTGGCCAGCCAGATAGTCCCCCGGACATCTTTATGATCTTTGAGAGGCCGGGCGCGATCCTATGACGTCACGCCCATTTTTTTTTTCAGGCTTCCCAGCCTAGAGGCGTGATGTGGGGACTTATTGACCCCAGATCTCGCTGTAAAGAGGACCTGCCACGCACTTGTAGCACGACAGTCCTAAGGGGCTGCTTGGAATTACCTGCTCATCTGCACTGCCATGACCTGGTGAATATTCCAACCCACCTGACACTCTGGGTTCCGACATCCTTGCACACCTTGGAGTAATAAATCAGACAACTCTGTGTATTTAGGTTCTGATATTGTTTACTAGAACAGATTGGAAAAAAAGGATATCGTCACAAATAAGAGGTAATAGATCTGCTGAGTTTTAGGCAACAGCACCAACTCAGCAAAGAGATTCTTTCAAATAACACAAAGCAAGATATTATGAAGTAAAACGGTATATCATATACATTAGATCAGTTAAGTACTACTAGTAACTATACAGATAACACAGCTACCTGAATACAGTTTGCATGTTCTCCCTGTGCCTGCGTGGGTTTCCTCCGGGTACTCCGGTTTCCTCCCACACTCCAAAGACATGCTGGTAGGTTATTTAGATCCTGTCGAAAAATTGGCCAAATATGTGTATGTTGTATGTGTACGTGTTTGTAAGCGTGTCGGGAACCCCATGGGGCAAAGGCCCATGCTATACCGCAGATGGACACCAGCGGCAAAAGCGCCCTGAGGCGATTCAGTTTGCATAGGTAGCGCTATACAAGTCACTCATTCTCACTAGACATGTGCACAATAGAAAAATTTGTTTTGTTTAGTTTCTGTTCGTTTTCGTTGATTCGTAACGATTCGTAATTTCGTAAGTAGTCAGTGTTCGTACTCGGACTCGTTCGTATTTTCGTAAGAGTTATTTTTTCGTTGATTCTTTTTTCCGTTAGTCTAATTTTCATTTATTCGAAATTCATATTTTCGTATTTTCGTTATATTTCGTATTCGGACGCGTTCGTATTTTCAGAAGAGCTGTATTTTCGTTGATTTAAAAAGATTCGTATTTCCGTTAATCTAATTTTCGTATTTTCGTAGATTTAGTTACATTCGTACTTTCGTGAGATTGATTTATTCGTACTTTCGTACATTGTTTTCGTAGATTCGTAATCGGAGCATAATTCATAAATTTACGTAATGTGTATGTTATTTATATGTTTAAGAAACAAAGAATTTCTCTCTCACAAGTCAGAACTTAACTCAAAAATCCACCAAAACACAGAGCCTCCGACCCAACCACACCCAACCACACCCTATCTGGACTCTGGATGGAATATTTCAGAATCAGAACTAATATTCGTTCTTTCGAATTCTCGATCAGCAGAATTTTTGTTATTTCGTATTTTCGTTGTTTTGATTTCCTTTTTTCCGAATATTCGTAATTTCGATCTTTTTCCTTCATTTTGATTTTCGTTATTTTTGAATCTTTGTTCGGTATTTTCGTTGTTTCTGTTTTAGTTTTTTGGATTTTCATTCTTTCGTAGTTTCGTTGTTTCTAATTTAATTATTTTGTATTTTTGTTGTTTTTCATATTCGTTCTTTTCGAATTTTTAGTAAACCGTTCGTTCATTCGTACGATAATGAATGAACGAATATAACAAATTTGAACGGAAAACGAATTCGTAACTAAACGAATTGCACATGTCTAATTCTCACTGACACACTTCTAATGAGGGAGTCCTTGACCGGTCTTTAACTGTTACCCTAATGAGAGGTCAAACGTAAAGGTGGTGGTATAAGGGCCCTTATAGCAGTAATGACAGTAATGTTCCCGTTGCAGATCTGATGTTCTTCACCGGCATGTAGGAGCTCATTAATTGTAATCCAATAAGGTGTAGTAAGAAGCAATAGATTCCTTGTAAAGAGGAACACTAAAGGTGTCTATGCACAGTGTTCAAAGTAGGTTAAGTAAAGGATTCCTAAGGTAGAGATGTCTGTGCAAAGTGTTCCCGTGGAATCGTGATAAAAGATTTGTAAAGACTGGGCGATTGCCCTCTCACCAATGACCAGGCCGATTAGATGTCTTCCGGACAGTATCTCATGTAGCGACACTCGTGCAGCGGATCCGCCGTATCGATCTCCCGATGTGAAGCTCGGTATACTGGTTGGCAGGTGACCGGAGTGTTGCTAGATGGATGTCAGATGAACAGCAACAGAGCTAGGCCCCTCTCATCCGGGCTGGAATGTGGTTTACCACGTGATTGGCCGCGATCCCTCTCTCCATGCACGGAGAGGTCTGTTTCACGTCAGGCCCAGGAGGAAGAGAGCTCCGCGCAGACTTTTGCTTCTTTTATAGCTACTCCCAGCAATCTCCATGATGGTAGCGAAGATCTCTGGGATATGTAGTCCCGGCGCATAAACATGCAAAGCCATTATCAGTCTGAGGGGACTACTCATCTCACAATCCCTTTCGTTTGGCTCACAAATATGATGTCACTTGATAAGACCGAGCACTAGAGGGACATGCGATGCATGGAAATACCGGAGGATCACTCTACTTTTTGGTTGTAGTCCATATTGCTACACACTATTCCTATTACGAGGGATGTTTACATTCCTTGTAATAGGAATTAAAGTTATCATAAAAAAAAAAAGTAAAAAGAAAAATATAGGTAACATAAGCAATAAAAATAAATAAAAATAAAGCGTCCTCGTCCCCCACGTGCTCACGCGCAGAAGTGAACGCATATGTAGGTCACGCCCACATATTTAAACGACGTTCAAACCACACATGGGAGGTATCGCTGCGAACGTTAGAGCGAGAGCAACAATTCCAGCACTAGAGCTCCTCTGTAACTCTAAACGGGTAACCTGTAAAAAAATCTTAAAGCGTCGCCTATGGGGATATTTAAGTACCAAAGTTTGGTGCAGTTCCACGAGCGGCTAACTTTACTGTTTAGTTGTTTTTTTTTTTTTTTTTTACCCTTTTTCCGACAAACTGAGCGGGATCTGGTAAAGGTAGGGGTTTTAGGGTGGGGGAGTCATAAAGTGGAGATACACATAGAGTTAGGGTTAAAGTTCCTAGGTTAGTTGGGGTTAGTGTTAGAACTTAGGGTTAGGGTTTAGGGTTGGGGTTGGGGGTAGAGTTAGGGTTAGGGGTTAGGGTTTCCCCGGTAGAACAAGGTTAGGGTTGGGGTTGGGGGTAGAGTTAGGGGTAGGGTTAGGGGTTAGGGTTTCCCCTGGAAGAACAAAGTTAGGGTTAGGGTTTAGGGTTGGGGTTGGGGGTAGAGTTAGGGGTAGGGTTAGGGGTTAGGGTTTCCCCTGGAAGAACAAGATTAGGGTTGGGGTTGGGGGTAGAGTTAGGGGTAGGGTTAGGGTTAACCCTGGAAGAACAAAGTTAGGGTTAGGGTTTAGGGTTGGGGTTGGGGTTGGGGGTAGAGTTAGGGGTAGGGTTAGGGTTAGGTGTTAGGGTTTCCCCTGGAAGAACAAGGTTAGGGTTAGGGTTTAGGGTTTAGGGTTAGGGGTTAGGATCAGGGTTTCCCCTGGAAGAACAAGGTTAGGGTTTAGGGTTAGGGTTTAGGTTTAGGGTTAGGGTTCAGGGTTTAGGGTTTAGGGTTAGGGGTTAGGATCAGGGTTTCCCCTGGAAGAACAAGGTTAGGGTTTAGGGTTAGGGTTTAGGTTTAGGGTTAGGGTTCAGGGTTTAGGGTTTAGGGTTAGGGGTTAGGATCAGGGTTTCCCCTGGAAGAACAAGGTTAGGGTTTAGGGTTAGAGGGTTAGGGTTAGTGGATGTCTCCATCCATCCATGCCATGTCTCCACATGCAAGATAAAAAGTTGTGCAATGACCACCATTTTATTCCCTAGAGTCTCTGCTAAAAATAATCATATATAATGTTTGGGGGTTCTGAGTAAATTTCTAGCAAAAAAGAATTATGATTTTTTTTACATGTAGGAGAGAAGTGTCAGGATTGGCCTGGATTTTTAACACAACCGCAACGGAAAGCAAAAGCGCTTCAAAAACTGCTCAGTGTGATTGGTCGAAAAGGTGCAAATAATGTCCGGAAAGAAAAAAAAAATCATATTCATTTAAATTCATGATATTAATTAAAAATTTGAATATAATACAATTATATATAAAAAAAAATATATATATATATTTTTAAAAACGATTCATTTTGGTTTCGTACCGATGTTCGGCCAAGTGCGCCATGAATTCTCGGCTTTCGGTCCAGAATTTTCATTTCGGTGCACTACTAGTAACTGTATTGTCTCTCTTTATATTGTAAAATGCTACAGAAACTGTTAACACTATATAAGTCCTGAATAATCATTATGATAATAATAATAATTACATTTATTAGGACTACAAAAAAAAAAGTAAAAGTAAAAAAGTCCCTATCCCCCCCCCCCCCCCCATCCATGTAGCACCCTCTCCGGCTCCTCTGCAGTCAGTGGTGCAGGCGGTTGATTACATTAGCCTGCTCAGTGCTTACCAGGCTGCTGGTCTGATTATTTCCCCCTGCCTTCTGGAGGGTTCTGGAATCACAGTGGGAGGAAAGGCAGAAGGGCAGTCTGAATATTGATGGAGACCCAGCCAATCCCTGGACAGGTGTGCCCAGTAGGTGGCGGGAGAGCCCATAAATGGTTGGAGGCCTGGAGCAGAAGTTGGTCCTGGGTCTCGTCCTTCAGGAGGA
This sequence comes from Lithobates sylvaticus, assembly GCA_028564925.1. NCBI lineage: Eukaryota > Metazoa > Chordata > Amphibia > Anura > Ranidae > Lithobates > Lithobates sylvaticus. The sequence continues at coordinate 2,418,777 of CM053028.1, read as the reverse complement.
GTCCCTAGCCTGAGGGGGCTCTGCCCCTAAGGGAAGCTCACTGGAACTCTCCCATATGCCCAATGAGATCCCAGCTGTAGCATAGCTGAGGGGCCCATTTGAAGGGTTTCGCCTGGGATCTTGGCCTGGAGAGCTCGCTGAAGAGGGCCCGGTGGAAGTTGGAAGGAGGTGTCTAGCTGTCTTGTGAAATAAAATACATCCCCCAGACTTTTTTATTGAGCCAGGGAGAAAGAGAGAGAAAAATGCTGTGTGCCTGGCTGCCTCTGCACTAACTCTGGGAAAGAATTGGTTAACTTAAGCAGCTTGTTGGGGGGGGGAGGGGGAGGGGGTAGCGCTACATTTATTATTCAAATGCTCTCCAGATATATGAGACTTTTCATTGCAGCTCCTCTGGATGTAAGATTTTGATGGCCATTAATCCTCCTGGTCTCTTCTATGATATATATTGATATATCGCACGGCTCCTGGAAGAAAAGATTAATAGATGTAATTACCGGGGAGGTAAAAATAGAATTATAATAAAACATAACTCATTTCCCTCTTCCAAAAAAATATGAAGATCTCTGAATCTGCTCAGAAGATGAGCAACTAAGGATCACATTTGTGATATCATATCAGTCATCGAACACTTCCAATGTGTATGACATCATATCCCATACATGACATCATATCCCATACATGACATCATATCCCATACATGACATCATATCCCATACATGACATATCCCATACATGACATCATATCCCATACATGACATGGCATCATATCCCGTACAGGTCATCATATCCCGTACAGGTCATCATATCCCATACATGACATCATATCCCATACATGACATCATATCCTATACATGACATCATATCCCATACATGACATCATATCCCATACATGACATGACATCATATCCCGTACAGGTCATCATATCCCATACATGACATCATATCCCATACATGACATCATATCCTATACATGACATCATATCCCATACATGACATCATATCCCATACATGACATGACATCATATCCCGTACAGGTCATCATATCCCATACATGACATCATATCCCATACATGACATCATATCCTATATATGACATCATATCCCGTACAGGTCATCATATCCCATACAGGTCATCATATCCCATACATGACATCATATCCCATACAGGTCATCATATCCCATACATGACATCATATCCCATACATGACATCATATCCCATACAGGTCATCATATCCCATACATGACATCATATCCCATACATGACATCATATCCCATACAGGTCATCATATCCCATACATGACATCATATCCCATACATGACATCATATCCCATACAGGACATCATATCCCATACAGGTCATCATATCCCATACATGACATCATATCCCATACATGAAATCATATCCCATACGGGTCATCATATCCCATACATGACATCATATCCCATACGGGTCATCATATCCCATACATGACATCATATCCCATACATGAAATCATATCCCATACGGGTCATCATATCCCATACATGACATCATATCCCATACGGGTCATCATATCCCATACATCACATCATATTCCATACAGGTCATCATATCCCATACATGACATCATATCCCATACAGGTCATCATATCCCATACATGACATCATATTCCATACAGGACATCATATCCCATACAGAACATCATATCCCATACAGGACATCATATCCCATACATGACATCATATGCCATACAGGACATCATATCCTCTACATAAGTGGTCATTAACCCTGCCCTCAGAGCCCACTAACAGGTCAGGGCTGCAAGATAACTGAAATACATCACAGGTGATATAATTTGCTGCTCAGTGATTGCAGTATTCTAGTCTGCATCTCCGCCAAGGTAATACATAAAACCCGGCCTGCAAAGAGACATCCCAAAAAGACTTGTAGAGAAAGGGGGTTCTACAAAGTATTGACTCAGGGGGGCGCCCCTCTGTGCTCTCCACCTTCCCCCAGTGCTCTCCACCTCCCCCCATGCTCTCCACCTCCCCCTTTGCTCTCCGCCACCCCCTGTGCTCTCCGCCACCCCCTGTGCTCTCCGCCACCCCCCATGCTCTCTGCTGCCCCCTTGTGCTCTCCGCTGCCCCCCTGTGCTCTCCACCTTCCCCCGTGCTCTCCACCTCCCCCCATGCTCTCCACCTTGCCCTGTGCTCTCTCTGCCACCCCCTTGTGCTCTCCGCCGCCCCCCTGTGCTCTCCACCTCCCCCCATGTGCTCTCCACTGCTCCCTTGTGCTCTCCGCTGCCCCTTGTGCTCTCCGCCGCCCCCCTGTGCTCTCCACCTCCCCCCATGGTCTCCACCTCCCCCCCATGCTCTCCGCTGCCCCCTTGTGCTCTCCGCTGCCCCCCTGTGCCCTCCACATTCCTCCATTCTCTCTGCTGCCCCCCTCTGCTCTCCACATCCCCCCCATGCTCTCCGCTTCCCCCCATGCTCTCTGCTTCCCCCCATTCTCTCCTCTTCCTCCCTGTGTTCTCTGCCTCTCCCCTGTGCTCTCGCCCCCCCCCCATGTTCTCAAGGTTCCTCCCTGTGCTCTCCAACCCCCCATGCTCTTTTATGGTCCCACCTCAACCCCCCCCTCACACCACTGCTGGGTTCCTCCCTCCCCTCTCTCAGGGGATCTGTCAGGGTGGAGAGTGGGGAAGGGGACGGTTAACATGTCATGGGCTGCTCAATCCAAAAAAAATGTTGTCCCAGTCCGGGGCTGGTCGAGAGTCACCACCACAACTGGAGTAATAATATTTTAAATCTTACTGATTCAGTTACCACGGCAATAATACATTTTTGTCAAAGGTTGGTGACATATTATTTGCTATCCAAGGCTGCCACGTTTTTTCAAATTTAGGGACAGTGTCTGTTTCAAGAGCTACCATTTTGGCAATGGGTCATTTTGGATGAAATATTAAATATTCCTTTCCAAAATATCTGAGCTTTTGGACATGACCACCGGATATGAAAATGCGTGCCCAAATCCGAGCATCCCCGAAAACATTGTGCGGAATAATTCTGCACATATTTAGCTACCCTGGCTGGTACAAAGGTACCATCTTGTTAGCGCTTTATAGTTAGTCTCTACCGCAAGTACATTAGGGGAGGCTGTTTTAGTTGTTGACCAGATTTGATTCCAGTCTGAAATATCCAGTTCTCGCTCCAAGTCCACCTCCCATTTCCGGACATAAGAAGGTTTGCCTGTGTTGGGTTGGACCAGCGAATGAGAATATAGAGTGGAAATTGTACCCCCCTAGCGTGTGGATCCTTCCTAAAGATGGCTTTAAAACTGGTCAGTTTGTTTTTGTCTCATTCGTTTTTTTGTTTGTTTTTTCGTTTTTCGGGTCATCCGTTATGATCGATATTCGTAAATTCGTAAATTCGAAAATCCATAAATAAAAAAAATTTGAAAATCTGAAAAATCCGGAAATTAAAAAAATTGGATATTCGAAAGTTCAGAAATTCTAAAATCCGAAAATAAGAAAGAAAATCAGAAAATTCTAAATAATAACTAACTACTACATTATAGGTATTGGAATTTCCTTTCAAATTTGACTGTAATGCCCCGTACACACGGTTGGAAATTCCGACCACAAAATCCGTCTGATTTTTTCCAACGGATTTTGTCCGACACTGGTGTTGCATACACACGGTCGGACAAAGTTGTCGGAAAATCCGATCATTCTGAACGTGGTGACGTTCGTTGCGTGCGACGGAACTACGTAGAGGCTAGTAGCCAATAGCTTTGGTCTTGTAATTTGATCTGAGCATGCGTGGCACTTTGTCCGTCGGAATTCGCTACACACGATCGGAAAAAGTCCCATCGGACTTTGTTGTCGGAAAATTTGAGAGCAGGATCTCAAATGCCCACTCACGGTCGGATTTTCCGACAACATGGTCCGATAGGAGATTTTCCGACCGTGTGTACGGGGCATAAGTCAACATAACAAATACGAATTTATCCAAAGTTATAAATTATCCGAAATAACGAATGCCGCATCTAAACAAATGGAACGGAATGAATTAATAGTAATAAAGGTTTTATTATTATTAATTTGTTACATTCCACTTGGTTAGATGCGGCATTCGTTATTTCAGATAATTTGTAACTTCAGATAAATTTGTATTCGTTACGTTCTCTAACAGCCAAATTTGAAAGGAAATTCCAATACCTTTAATTTAATAGTTAATAAGGCTACTTTCACGCTGAGGCGCTTTACCGCCAACACCCCCCCCCCCCCCCCCCCGCGCCTCAGTGTGAAAGTGCCTAATAGTTAAGTTATTATTAGTTAGTTCTTATTTCAGAGTTTCTGATTTTCGGGTTTTCCAATTTTCGGATTTTCGTTCTTATTTTCAGATTTCCAAATTTCCGATATTTCTGATTTTCGGGTTTTCCAATTTTCGGATTTTCGTTCTTATTTTCAGATTTCCAAATTTCCGAAATTTCTGATTTTCTGATTTTCTGATTTCGAATTTACAAATTTCGGAATTTTTGAATATTCTAATTTACGAATTTACACATTTTTGAATATACGAATTTACGAATATTCGGAAAAATTTGTTAAACGGGTTTTTTGATAATTGGGGTATTTCCAAAATAATGAATTTTTTTGAAATTTATTAAAAAACGAATTCTAAACGAATTGCACACGTCTACTATTTCTTCTTCTTCCTGTGTTGCTCGTAGCGGCCACTTGATCCTTTCAGGTGAGCTGGATGACCTTGTCCTGGCACTGGTAGTTTTACATACCCTGAAGAGGGGCATTTGCGATCTCCAGTTGGCATCACCTCAGTGTCTGCCCGGGTGTGTTTTTTTTAAAGCAGTTCTGGTTGTGATATAAATACATACAGCAGTACACCACTGCTAGTGACCCCACCGTTACATCCTGAGGAAGCGGATCAACTGTGAAACACGTTGAAATGGGATTCCACCATTAGCCACAATTGTGCTATATACAGGATGATACTGTATTCATGATAACAGGTCTACCAGTTGACGACCGCCCCACGTACTTTTACTGCGGCAGGGCAGCCGCTCTGCGCTGGTTTACATACTAGGTACGTGAGCCAGCACTTCCGGGTAGGGGGATGCGTTTCATTCCAAATTCATTTTTTAACGACAATTTGTTAATTCGGAAATATCTAATGAATTTTTCAGAATATTTGTAAATTTGAAAAAAAAACGAAAATTTGTAAATTCGAAATTCGAAAATCTGCAATAATAACTTAACTATTACTAACTATTAAATTATAGGTATTGGAATTTCCCTTCAAATTTGGCTGTTAGTGAACGTATCGAATACGAATTTATCCGAAGTTACCAATTATCCGAAATAACAAACGGAACTTAACAAATTGATAATAATAAATAATAATAAAAACTTTTTAATATAATTGTTATTATTTATTATTAATTTGTTCTGTTCCATTTGTTTAGATGCGGCATTCGTTATTTTGGATAATTCGTTATTTCGGATAAATTCGTATTCGTTCCGTTCACTAACGGCCAAATTTGAAGGGAAATTCCAATACCTATAATTTAATAGTTAGTTATTCTTTTGAATTTTCAGATTTTTCTTTCTTATTTACGAATTTTCGGATTTTCAAATTTACAAATTTACGAAGTGCAAACATAACGAATGACCAGAAAAACAAAAAACAAAACAAAAAATAAAGGAACCGAAAACGAACAGATTTTTCAGCAGTGCACATGTCTAGTGTCCATGGACGTCCTCCCAGAACCCCACCTCCTGCATTCTCCCTGGGGTGTGCATCCAGTGCACTTTGTGACTGCTGATCACAGTAAAGGGCCAATCACAGCGGCCCTTTACCATGTGATCGTGATTCAGCTTAGCTGAATGATTGAACGAAAAAAATTTGTACATCGTAACTTTTTTTTTTTTTTACCAGTCCTTTCCTCCCACGCTGTGTCTGTATGAGGAAAAGAGAGCTGATAACCGGCAAGACTGTCAGTACATTGTTTACACTGATCATCAGCCCCATCAGTGTCCATCAATGCCTCCTCAGCAGGGCTCTGAGATGAGAGCGTATCTCTCATACAGCCCAGAGCCTGCACTGACAGTTTCCCCTCCCACGCAGGAGTCGCGCATGCACAGTAGGGATGGCGCCGGCAGCACCCGACAGCCGAGGGATAGATCAGCTTCAGGTGCCGACATCGCGGGTGCCCTGGACAGGTGTCCTTATTTTAAAAGTCAGCAGCTGCAGTATTTGTAGCTGCTGACTTTCAAAAAAAAAGTTAGGCGGAACTCCCGCTTTAAGCAGTTGAATTTGATTGTTCAGTTGCTGGGCTGTGTGAGAGAGACGCTCTCAGCTCAGAGCCCTGCTCTACTTTATTAGTTACAATTATTACGTAAGATGTGTTACATTTTTTTTCCCACCAAAGTGGAGTTACCCTTTAAAAGCCGCGGTTTGTTTTTCTCTCTTTCAGTGTCAGTCTATGGCAAATACTAAAAAAAGGAAATATGGCGGCCTGTCAGAGCGCGGCGTGACCCCTCCACCCCGGGGCGGCCGCCTTGGCCGCACTCGCTGCGTTGATAATGAAGTGTGGAGCCTGCAGGCATTTCTTGGTCCAGGAAAGTGTCACTCCATCCCTGCCAGGATTTTTAGGAATGCTGAAGTGATTTGCATAAATTAGCAATTCTCTGACTTATCCGTCCGTGAAAAACAACCCGTGTACCGCCCCGAGCGCTCATCCCAGAGACGTGTACTCTATAAAGAGGATTTGTAGCCCTCCTCATAAAAAAGAGCCAGTCTTTAACTACCTTATTTACCCTCCGGTGTTGCCCCCTGGGTTCCTTCTCAGTCCAGTGCTTTAGGTGTCCTTCGGGGGAAAACAATGTTCTGTCACTCTGCACCAGGGCCAGATTAAGAACATCATGGGCCTGGTGCTGAGGATTTTGGTGGGGCTTTTTATAAACAAAAAATTAATAAATAAAAAATGCAAACAATTTTTTGTTTATAACAAATTAAATTAAAAAGAGAGGGAGGATGAGAGAGAGAGAGAGAGAGGGGATGAAAGGTGTGAGGGGTAAGGGAAAGAGGATGAGAGAGAAAGAGGATGCACATGAGCATGTGTGGAAATGACATCAACACAGCCCGGCCAAGGCAAGTGACCGAAGGCACAGAACCCAGAAGGAAGATGATAGAAGCGCCCGGGCCGGATTGATCACAGCACAGCACTGGAGGGCTCAGTCTGACAATTTAAGTGTACTCTAATGTGCTACTATGCTGTGCATACTTGCACATTATGGCATAACCTACCTCAGGGCCTCTAAAAAATAGTAACGTTAGAAAAGTTTACTGCCGCTTTAATATCATTGGAACCCAGGAGCCTCTCATGGGGCCCTCTACTGACCCGCATAGTTGCCAACATTTCAAAAATATTTTCAGGGACACTTTTTTACAAGTGCTATATTTAGAGTAGCTGACATCCCCTATGTTCCTCTATACATCACAATAGTAATTACAAAATTAAATAAGTACTAATAATGGGGCAATTTTAAAGAACTGTTTTTGTGGGTAAGAGGCATAGGGAGGAGAATGGATGGTATAAAAGTGGGAAGTATGTGCAGGTGAGGGAGAGGAATGTGGAGGGTCTAACAGTGGGCACTATGTACATGAGAGGAGTGTGAAGAGTATGACAGTGGGCAGTATGCACAGCAGAGGAGTGTGGAGGGTATGACAGTGAGCAGTATGTACAGGAGAGGAGTGTGGAGGGTACGACAGTGGGCACTATGTACAGGAGAGAAATGTATGACAGCGGGCACTATGTACAGGAGAGGAGTGTGTAGGATATGACAGCGGACGCTATGTATAGGAGAGAAGTGTGGAGGGTATGACAGTGAGCAGTATGTACAGGAGAGAAGTGTGGAGAGTATGACAGTGGGCACTATGTATAGGAGAGGAGGATGAAGGAAAAATGTAAAGGTTTGTGGAAGGATGTTTAGGGACTGTGTAGTGGTTAAGCGGGCCATACATGGATTGAAATTGCACCAATTAAGCAGAGACCAGCCATAGTCGATCTATGTATGGGCTACCTGGTTTTACACAAGTCAACCTATTTACTGACTTGAGTACAACCAGCCTGTCAGGTTTTCCCCAAAACAATCAGTGCTGCCAGCTATAGTTAGCAACACTGATCATCGTATTCACTGGCAGAACACAATAACACTGCAGGAGTGATTGCCCCATCCACAGGTCAGCAGGTGAGAGGATGTGTGGGGACAGGCTGGGGGGAGATACTAGTCAGTGGCTGGGTAGGCACTGGTTAGTATCAGAGCCAGATACACACAGGTTACACATGCCGCGATCGTTAGAGTGAGAACAATAATTCTAGCCTTAGACCTCCTCTGTAACTCTAAACATGTAACCTGTAAAAAAAATGAAAGCATCGCTTGGTACACAAAAAAAATCGTGCTAACTTTAGTGTTTTTTTTTATGAATGAAACAGTTTCTTTCCAAAAAAAACTTTGAAAAATTGCTGCACAAATATTGTGTAACATAAAAAGTTGCAAAGACCACCATTTTATTCCATAGGGTGTCTGCTAAAACAACCTATATAATGCTTGAGGGTTCTGAGTAATTTTCTATCCAAAAAATGATGATTTTTACATGTAGGAGAGAAGTGTCAGAATTGGCCTGGGGGCGAGGGGTTAATTATCATAAGTAATATACAAATAATTATTATAAGCACTGTGATGTCATCCTCTCAGTCTTCGGCAGAGTGTTCCAGCTTGTATTTATACTGGCCGCTCTGTATGTAGCTTCTGATCCACTGCGCAAGCAGCCCCATATCTCCAGAACCATAGATGATAGCAGCCCCATATTTTAACCAGTGCTGGAGTAGGTCTTTAGCTACCTACCCCCCAAATTGGGTCTCTGTGACTCCTGATCGTTGAGCTACAACCCTTGAAGTCGATCTTTTTTTTTTTTTTTATAATTTATTTATTTTTTATTTTTTTTGGGGCAAATGGGCCTATCTTGAGAAAGGGGCCTGGAGCTGCAGCTCCAATAGCCCCTATGTTAATCTGGCCCTGCTCTGCACATTACTTGTCATTTACACAGCCCCTAGGGGGAGGGTCATCATGGTGGCTTGGCTCACAGAACACTGGGACTGAGTGGTACTCACATGTTTTTACATGGTCACTATGGGGCAGGGTTATCATGATGGCCTCGCTCACAATACTCCAGGACTCAGTGGTACTCAAATGTTTTTACATGGCTCCTAGGGGCAGGGTCATCATGATGGCTTGGCTCACAGTACTCCAGGACCGAGTGATACTCACAGGAATGCTGCTCAGTCCTGGTAGAATGCCCCCCATCCCCCAAAGAAGAGGGAGAATAAGCCATGGATGTCACAAGAATGGCAAAATGACTGCAGGAAAATTATATGGCTCCTAGGGGGAGGGTCATCATGATGGTTTGGCTCACAGTACTCCAGGACCGAGTGATACTCACAGGAATGCTGCTCAGTCCTGGTAGAATGCCCCCCATCCCCCAAAGAAGAGGGAGAATAAGCCATGGATGTCACAAGAATGGCAAAATGACTGCAGGAAAATTATATGGCTCCTAGGGGGAGGGTCATCATGATGGTTTGGGGAAGAAAGAGAAAGCTGCGCAAACCAAAAATAACTACAAATAATCAAATAAGGTGAATAGACGTCTAACTAAAGAGGTCAGATTCTAGTGCATATCATATACTGCATAGCCATATAAGAATAGGTGTGTACAATATATAAAATAAATATAAATACAAATATAAATATAAATAAATCAACACCCAGTGATACAAAACATATTGTGTGACATATGTACTAATGAGTTCATAGATGGGCCAATCAGGCCAAAAAACTGTCCCAATAGCAAAGAAGGATTTTAGGTAATTGTGTGGACAAAAGCAAAAACAAACAAAACAAAAGTTCCAATATTCGTGCTCCCGTGCAGGATTCAGAATATCCACTTCTTGTGTAAAACACTTCAAAGATGTGAGTGGCACCACCACCAAATAGTGAAAGATGGCCGCTTACCGCAAATCAATGACCCCCCGTTACAGAGGGTCAAGCAGGCATATGGTTAGGGTTAAAACTGTAAAGGCCTCCACAGGGAAGATGTCATCAGGTCTCCAGGCAAATTTGGCAATAGACTTGGTATACCCTCAGTCCTCTCTCAAAAAGTTGTCAGGGTCATTGTCTTATTGCTGCATTGAGATTAGGCGATCATTTTTTCACATTTTTTCACATCATGATGGTTTGGCTCACAGTACTCCAGGACCGAGTGATACTCACAGGAATGCTGCTCAGTCCTGGTGGAATGCCCCCATCCCACAAAGAAGAGGGAGAATAAGCCATGGATGTCACAAGAATGGCAAAATGACTGCAGGAAAATTATATGGCTCCTATACTCCAGGACCGAGTGGTACTCACACATGTTTTTACATGGCTCCTAGGGGGAGGGTTATCATGATGGCTTCGCTCACAATACAATACAATACTCCAGGACTTAATGGTACTCACATGTTTTTACATGGCTCCTAGGGGGAGGGTTATCATGATGGCTTGGCTCACAGTACTCCAGGACCGAGTGGTACTCACATGTTTTTACATGGCCCCTAGGGGGAGGGTTATCATGATGGCTTGGCTCACAGAACACTGGGACTGAGTGGTACTCACATGTTTTTACATGGCTCCTAGGGGCAGGGTTATCATGATGGTTTCGCTCACAATACTCCAGGACCGAGTGGTACTCACAGGAATGCTTCTCAGTCCTGGTGGAATGCCCCCCATCCCCCAAAGAAGAGGGAGAATAAGCCACGGATGTCACAAGAATGGCAAAATGACTGCAGGAAAATTATATGGCTCCTATACTCCAGGACCGAGTGGTACTCACACATGTTTTTACATGGCTCCTAGGGGGAGGGTTATCATGATGGCTTCGCTCACAATACAATACAATACTCCAGGACTTAATGGTACTCACATGTTTTTACATGGCTCCTAGGGGGAGGGTTATCATGATGGCTTGGCTCACAGTACTCCAGGACCGAGTGGTACTCACATGTTTTTACATGGCCCCTAGGGGCAGGGTTATCATGATGGCTTCGCTCACAGTACTCCAGGACCGAGTGGTACTCACTTGTTTTTACATGGCCCCTAGGGGGAGGGTTATCATGATGGCTTCGCTCACAGTACTCCAGGACCGAGTGGTACTCACTTGTTTTTACATAGCCCCTAGGGGCAGGGTTATCATGATGGCTTCGCTCACAGTACTCCAGGACCGAGTGGTACTCACATGTTTTTACATGGCCCCTAGGGGGAGGGTTATCATGATGGCTTGGCTCACAGAACACTGGGACTGAGTGGTACTCACATGTTTTTACATGGCTCCTAGGGGCAGGGTTATCATGATGGCCTCGCTCACAATACTCCAGGACTGAGTGGTACTCACATGTTTTTACATGGCCCCTAGGGGCAGGGTTATCATGATGGCTTCGCTCACAATACTCCAGGACCGAGTGGTACTCACACATGTTTTTACATGGCTCCTAGGGGGAGGGTTATCATGATGGCTTCGCTCACAGTACTCCAGGACTGAGTGGTACTCACATGTTTTTACATGGCTCCTAGGGGGAGGGTTATCATGATGGCTTGGCTCACAGTACTCCAGGACCGAGTGGTACTCACTTGTTTTTACATGGCCCCTAGGGGGAGGGTTATCATGATGGCTTGGCTCACAGAACACTGGGACTGAGTGGTACTCACATGTTTTTACATGGCCCCTAGGGGGAGGGTTATCATGATGGCTTGGCTCACAGAACACTGGGACTGAGTGGTACTCACATGTTTTTACATGGCCCCTAGGGGGAGGGTTATCATGATGGCTTGGCTCACAGAACACTGGGACTGAGTGGTACTCACATGTTTTTACATGGCCCCTAGGGGGAGGGTTAACATGATGGCTTGGCTCACAGTACTCCAGGACCGAGTGGTACTCACATGTTTTTACATGGCCCCTAGGGGGAGGGTTATCATGATGGCTTGGCTCACAGAACACTGGGACTGAGTGGTACTCACATGTTTTTACATGGCCCCTAGGGGCAGGGTTATCATGATGGCTTGGCTCACAGTACTCCAGGACTGAATGGTACTCACGTTAATTTATGGCCCCTAGAAGGAGGGTCATCATGTTGGCTTGGCTCACAAAAAACTAGGAATAAGTGGTACTCACATGTTTTTTCATGGCCCCTAGGGGGAGGGTCATCATGATGGTTTGGCTCACAGTACTCCAGGACCGAGTGATACTCACAGAAATGCTGCTCAGTCCTGGTAGAATGCCCCCCATCCCCCAAAGAAGAGGGAGAATAAGCCATGGATGTCACAAGAATGGCAAAATGACTGCAGGAAAATTATATGGCTCCTAGGGGGAGGGTCATCATGTTGGCTTGGCTCACAGAACACTGGGACTAAGTGGTACTCACATGTTTTTACATGGCCCCTAGGGGGAGGGTCATCTTGTTGCCTTGGCTTACAGAACTCCAGGACTGATTGGCAGTCACAAGAATGCTGCTCGGTCCTGGTAGAATCCCCCCATCGCCCAAATAAGAAGGAGAAGAAGCGGGGGATGTCACCAGAACGGCAAAATGACTCCAGGGGAAAAATATGTAAAAAAAAAAAATGGGGGGAGGAGAGTGGCGGGTAACATGCCTGACGTTTCAGGATGAGCAGTCTGATTTCACTGGATGCATGCTTCTTACCGATCAGTGACCCCGGCTCAGAACGACAGCTCCAGGGTCCATTACAAATACATACAATGGAGCTGTTTTACCAACTGAAGTATATTTCTGTCCATCCCGTTTTGAGAATTACACAGCTCTGCCACACAGCATGGGAGGGGTACCTGATCTTTCTCTGCTACAGTTTCATTTTCACTTACAGGTCTCCACCCCACTCCCACCTCGAGACTGGAGAGTGAAAGGGAGAAGCAGCAGACTGATGAGCTTATCTCTCTGCCACTCTGCTCTCTCCTCCTATCGGCATGCTACCTGCACTGCAGCAAACCTGACTGACTTCTTGTGCTGCTTCTCCTTCCTACTCTCTGAGCTTTGCTGTACAGGAGCTGCAAGAGGCCGATACTGGGTTAAGTTTAGGGACTTTTACTGCTTGTACAAAGAATTTTCCTGATGTATCAGGCCCCATTCACACCTAACGCTTTTTCTAAACGCACTATGCCGTGCCCTACGCGGGACAAAGTAGCTCATGTATTTATTTTTAATGGTTTTATTTGTTTTGCTTTTTTTTTTGCGTGGCAAAAAGTGCATCTGCTTGCAGCATCTGAGGTGCCATTTATAATGGTTACCGCAAACGCCACGTGCGTTTTTTTTCCCATATTGTTTTTATTGAAATTTTTCAGATATACAGTATCTCACAAAAGTGAGTACACCCCTCAGTCACATTTCCACCGGGCCTCCGGTTGGCTGCTCCGGGTCGCGCTTCTTCAGCTCCTGGTTGGAGCATTCCCTGTCATCATTGGGACCAATTGACCATAATGTAAGTATGGAGTGACCTATACAGGCCCCCTGCTTCTTTTCTAACCTTAACCATCATTAAATGCTATATCTTATTGATAGTTACTTTTTAGATACCTTGCACAAGTCCTGAGGAAGCGAGCAGAGCTGGCGAAACGCGTCGAGTATATAGATGTATATGTACATTATGTATTTACAGCATTGTACCGAACATGTTTATGGGTGTAAGCTATATGCTTCATGATGTTTTTATGCTCATTTATGATGATGTTTTTGGAATTTCAATAAATCCTTAAATTTATTCCATTTACTTGTTATGACGGCTATATTCACCTCATTTAAAGTCCCGCGGGCTAAGCTTGTTGTATGTTAGTGTTACAAGGTCTCAGTTGTGAATGGGGAGCAGGTGTGTTAAATTTGGTGTTATCGCTCTCACTCTCTCATACTGGTCACTGGAGGTACAACATGGCACCTCATGGCAAAGAACTCTCTGAGGATCTGAAGATAAGAATTGTTGCTCTACATAAAGATGGCCGAGGCTATAAGAAGATCGCCAAGACCCTGAAACTGATCTGCAGCACGGTGGCCAAGACCATCCAGCGGTATAACAGGACGGGTTCCCCTCAGAACAGGCCTCGCCATGGTCCACCAAAGAAGTTGAGGTCACGTGCTCAGCGTCATATCCAGAGGTTGTCTTTGGGAAATAGAGTATGAGTGCTGCCAGCATTGCTGCAGAGGTTGTAGGGGTGGGGGGGTCAGCCTGTCAGTGCTCAGACCATACGCCGCACACTGCATCAAATTGGTCTGCATGGCTGTCGTCCCAGAAGGAAGCCTCTTCTAAAGATGATCAGCAAGAAAGACCACAAACAGTTTGCAGAAGACAAGCAGACTAAGGACATGGATTACTGGAACCACGTCCTGTGGTCTGATGAGACCAAGATAAAGGTATTTGGTGTCAGATGGTGACAAGCGTGTGTGGGGGCAACCAGGTGAGGAGGACAAAAACAAGTGTGTCTTGTCTACAGTCAGGCATGGTGGTGGGAGTGTCATGGTGGTGGGAGGGTCATGGTGGGGGGAGTGTCATGGTGGGGGGAGGGTCATGGTGGTGGGAGTGTCATGGTGGGGGTGGGAGTGTCATGGTGGGGGGAGTGTCATGGTGGGGGGGAGGGTCATGGTGGTGGGAGTGTCATGGGGGGGGAGTGTCATGGTGGGGGTGTCATGGTGGTGGGAGTGTCATGGTGGGGGGGTCATGGTGGGGGGAGTGTCATGGTGGGGGGGAGTGTCATGGTCTGGGGCTGCTTGAGTGCTGCCGGCACTGGGGGGCTACAGATCATTGAGGGCACCATGAATGCCAACATGTACTGTGACATACTGAAGCAGAGCATGATCCCCTCCCTTCAGAGACTGGGCCGCAGGGCAGTATTCCAACATGATAACCACCCCAAACACACCTCCAACACCACCACTGCCTTGCTAAAGAAGCTGAGGGTAAAGGTGATGGACTGGCCAAGCATATCTCCAGACCTAAACCCTATTGATCATCTGTGGGACATCCTCAAACGGAAGGGGGAGGAGCGCAAGGTCTCCAACATCCATCAGCTCCGTGATGTCATCATGGGGGAGGGGAAGAGGACTCCAGTGACAACCTGTGAAGCTCTGGTGACCTCCATGCCCAAGAGGGTGAAGGCAGTGCTGGAAAATAATGGCGGCCACACAAAATATTGAAACTTTGGGCCCAATTTGGAGATTTTCACTTAGGGGTGTACTGACTTTTGTTACCAGAGGTTTAGACATTAATGGCTGTGTGTTGAGTTATTTTGAGGGGACGGCAAATTTACACTGTTATACAAGCTGTACACTCACTACTTTACATTGTAGACAAGTGTCATTTCTTCAGTGTTGTCACATAAAAAGATAGAATGTCACTAAGGGGTGTACTTACTTTTGAGAGATCCTGTATAACATCGCAAATCAGCGACACGCATTTTTTGCGTGTTTCGTAAATGCTCACAAAAACATGTTTACCAAACGGTCAGGTGTTATTATTATTTTGTGGGATTTCTATGCCGCCAACAGTTTACTCAGCGCTTTACACCATAAAAAGGAGACAATACAATAAAATAGAAGAGGGTGAAGGGGCCTCGCTCAGAAGAACTTACAATCTAAGATGCGGAGTCTCAATGATTACAGAGACGCAACATTGTATCCTTTCTGTCTGTCACCGGGGAAGTCCGGTGTTCTGTCACGAACAGTCCGGCTGTCACTAGGTGTCCGATGTGTACTGCGCATGCGCAGTACGGAGCATAAAGATTTTCAGAAATTGTCGGAAGATGAGCGGCGCCTGCGCCGTGAGTCGAGGTGAAGCCCCCACCATCCAAGCGGACATAGGGCTACACAAACTTAGAGGGCCCCTCGCGGGCTCGCTTCGCTCGCCACGCTTCGGGCGCGGCCTCGCTGCGCTCGGCTCTTTTATATTCTAACTCTGTGTCCACTTGGATGGTGGGGCTTGAAAGTGGACTCAAGGCGCAGGCGCCGTTCATCTTCGGCAATTTTCGGAATCTGGGTGTCCTGTGTACTGCGCATGCGCAGTACACAGCGGACACTTTGTGATGGGGGACAGCAAATGATAGTACACCGGCTCACCTTCCAGCAGACAGAACCAAATCCACCAAAAAAAAAGAAGTCCTTGTGCATGACAGATGTGATGAGACACACGAGCTTCATAAGATGACGAGCTCCTTTAATTATCACCGTGTGAGCGTACGGGCGTGTTAATGGCCCCCCCCCCCCCCCGTTGTCCCACGCCGTCCTAATAAATATTAATGAAGAGAAGAATACAGTCCTGAGTAATACCTGAGCGTCATGGCCGACGCAGGAGGGAACGTTTATATTTATGTGCGTTTATTGCTGATCTGAGTGACGTCTGTGATCAATAAAAAAGAGGGAGGGGAGATCAGAATACAACATCCCATCATAATATAACCGGAGAGTAACATTTATAGGGAAAGGTGATCCCGGGAATATCCGATCGCTTATCGGGGGAGGGAATCCCCCACTGGAGCAGATTGGATCATACTTTGCTGGGGATTTCACCTTCCTCTGGATCAGCTGTATATATAGGAGTGTGTGTATATAGGAGTGTGTGTATATAGGGGTGTGTGTATATAGGGGTGTGTGTATATAGGAGTGTGTGTATATAGGGGTGTGTATATAGGAGTGTGTATATAGGGGTGTGTATATAGGGCTGTATATATAGGAGTGTATGTACATTAGTGTGTATAAAGGAGTCTATATATAGGAGTGTGTATATAGGGGTGTGTGTATATAGGGGTGTGTATATAGGAGTGTGTATATAGGGGTGTGTATATAGGGGTGTGTATATAGGGGTGTGTATATAGGGGTGTGTATATAGGGGTGTGTATATAGGGGGTGTATATATAGGGTGTATATAGGGGGTGTATATAGGGGGGTGTATATAGGAGTGTGTGTATATAGGGGTGTTTATATAGGGGTGTGTATATAGGGGGGTATATAGGGGTGTGTATATAGGGGTGTGTATATAGGGGGTGTGTGTGTATATAGGGGGTGTATATAGGGGTGTGTATACAGGGGGTGTATATAGGGGTGTGTATATAGGAGTGTGTATATAGGGGTGTGTATATAGGGGGGTGTATGCAGGGGGTGTATATAGGGGGTGTATATAGGGGTGTGTATATAGGGGTGTGTATATAGGGGGTGTATATAGGGGTGTGTATACAGGGGGTGTATATAGGGGTGTGTGTATATATATATAGGGGTGTGTATATAGGGGTGTGTATATAGGGGGGTGTATATAGGGGTGTGTATATAGGGGGTGTATATAGGTGTGTATATAGGGGGTGTATATAGGGGTGTGTATATAGGGGGTGTATATAGGGGTGTGTATATGGGATTGTGTATTTTTTTTTCCCTTTTATTGGTTGAATGAAACCCCCAAGCATGATACATTTTCTGAAAAGCAGAGGCCCTGGGGAATAAAATAGTGGTGGTCAGTGGCGGCCGCTCCATTGGTGGCATAGGGGCGCCACTTCTTAATCCATGCGCCCGGCTCCTAATCTATTCCAATAGGGGCTTCCACCGAGAAGGAGGAGACGCAGGGGAAGCCGCCGAGGAGGAGACGCAGGGGAAGCTGCCGAGGAGGAGGAGGAGACGCAGGAGGAAGCCTCCGAGGAGCAGCCGAGGAGGAGGAGACGCAGGGGGAAGCCGCCGAGGAGCAGCCGAGGAGGAGGAGACGCAGGGGGAAGCCGCCGAGGAGGAGACGCAGGGGGAAGCTGCCGAGGAGGAGATGCAGGGGGAAGACGATGAGGAGCAGCTGAGGAGAGGGAGACGCAGGGGGAAGCCGCCGAGGAGGAGATGCAGGGGGAAGACGATGAGGAGCAGCTGAGGAGAGGGAGACGCAGGGGGAAGATGCCGAGGAGGAGACGCAGGGGGAAGCTGCCGAGGAGGAGGAGACGCAGGGGGAAGCTGCCGAGGAGGAGGAGACGCAGGGGGAAGCCGCCGAGGAGGAGACGCAGGGGGAAGCCGCCGAGGAGGAGACGCCGAGGATGAGGAGACGCAGGGGGAAGCTGCCGAGGAGGAGACGCAGGGGGAAGCCGCCGAGGAGGAGACGCAGGGGGAAGCTGCCGAGGAGGAGACGCAGGGGGAAGCCGATGAGGAAGAGGAGACGTGCGTGCGCCTGTGAAACAGCGGCAGTCTTCGGTCCCCGATATTCTCCATAGGTGACGCTTTATAAGCCCCCTACAGGTCATCACCTGCTAATAATGGGCCCGGAATTATTCATCTCACTCTGGTTGCTTGGTGATGGTTCCATACGTACATAGACACCCCCGCCATGTGCGTTTACATTCGTATGTGGGGGGGGGATCAACATTTGGGGGGGCTTTTAGCTGCTTGGGTGTTACTTACATTTTTCATCATCACTAAAACTTTATTTATATCACATGCAATACAAAGGCTGCTTATCACCAAAAGTAAAATAAAGAAAAAAAAAGAAGAAAACTGCCCATGAAGAGCACTGAAGTAGAGAACCTTTTCAGCCTCCCCCATGGGCCCCCTGGAGTCTGGGGCCCCGGACAACCGCCTGTTCTGCCCTTATTATATTCTGCATATTGTGAAGGGATGATGAAGGAATTAGCAGAGACCTTTTGCTCCCGACAGTCCCGTCCAGATTGATACAGATTTATGTTTATTCGGCAGTTTTTGATTGGACGAAGGCCAAAGTCCCACAGCGGGACGGCTCACATCTAGGAAATTATCGGCATTTTGTTAAATGTCACCTTTCCCGGGCAATGTTCCAGCATTTAGTGTTTAATGGCGTGAATGTCTCTTTATAATCCTTGTTGCACGGGAGGGACGACACACCTGGGTACACAGACATTAAACGGGACGGAGGGGGGGGGGAGGGGAGTATTTGATCGTGGAAAGGTCAAAAATCATATTTGATCAAAGCAAGCCAGGAGGATCTGCTGGCGCAAGATATCTACACTATATTACCAAAAGTATTGGGACGCCTGCCTTTACACACAGGTGAACTTTAATGGCATCCCAGTCTTAGTCCGTAGGGTTCAATATTGGGTTGGCCCAAGAGGTTGGAAGAGCTGGCCTGGCTCGCTCGTTGGAACAGGAAGGGGCCGTCCCCAAACTGTTCCCACAAAGTTGGGACCGTGAAATTGTCCAAAATCTCTTGGTATGCCGACGCCTTAAGAGTTCCCTTCACTGGAACTAAGGGGCCAAACCCAACCCCTGAAAAACCACCCACACCATAATCCCCCCTCCCCCCACACCATAATCCCCCCTCCCCCCCACACCATAATCCCCCCTCCCCCCACACCATAACCCCCCCTCCCCCCAACACCATAATCCCCCCTCCCCCCCCCCTCCCCCCCACACCTCCCCCCTTCACCCCCCCACACCATAACCCCCCCTCCACCCCCACACACCATAATCCCCCCTCCCCCCACACCATAATCCCCCCCTCCCCACCCCCCCCCCCCCGACACCATAATCCCCCCTCCCCCCCCCACACCATAATCCCCCCCTCCCCCCCAACACCATAATCCCCCCTCCCCCCCACAACATAATCCCCCCCCCCACACCATAACCCCTCCCCCCCCCCTTCCCCCCACACCATAATCTCCCCTCCACCCCCCACACCATAATCCCCCCTCCACACCATAATCCCCCCTCCCCCCACCCTCCCCCCAACACCACCCCCCCCCCTCCAATCCCCCCTCCACCCCCCACACCATCCCTTCCCCCCCTCCCCCCAATCCCCCCCACCACAACACCATAATCCCCCCCCCTCCACACCATAATCCCCCTCCCCCCACACCATCCCTCCCCCCTCCCCCCCCCCGCCCCCCCCCCTCACCCCCCACCCCATAATCCTCCCTCCACCCCCCACACCATAATCCCCCCCCCCCTCCCCCCCACACCATAATCCCCTCTCCCCCCCCCCACACCATAATCCCCCCTCCACCCCACCCACACCATAATCTCCCCTCCACCCCCACACCATAATCTCCCTCCCCCCACACCATAATCCCCCCAACACCATAATCCCCCCTCCCCCCCAACACCATAATCCCCCCTCCACCAAATGATTTGGACCAGTGCACAAAGCAAGGTCCATAAAGACATGGGTGACCGAGTTTGAGGCCAGTCCAGTTCCTCCTGGGGTTGTTTTTCAGGGGTTGGGTTTGGCCCCTTAGTTCCAGTGAAGGGAACTCTTAAGGCGTCAGCATGGAGTCAGCACCAGGTGCCCGGCGGGGCTCCATACTGTTGCTGGGAATGAGGTAGTGGTAATGCGCTGGACAGGTGGAGAGGGCAGGCATGTCCCTCCTAAATCCATCAGTGACCGTGGTGATGTACATCAAGAGAGGTTATTAGAGTTCAGTCGTCTGTAAAGGTCCCCCATGTGTAAGACAGTGACCCTGTACAAGGTGCCTAACGTAGCCCAGAAGAACCCACCCTGGGGGTAGGCCTCTCATGTGACCCTCGCTTGGCACCCAACGAGGAGGGAAACATGGAAGACATGAGGACCACCCCATCACCCAACCCCTTACAAGGAGTGAGGAAAATAAAAGATACTTCTCCAGACCAGGACTTCAGGACAGTGCCCTCCCTCCAGCAAAAATTCACAAGCAATCTTCCCCAGGACCTCAGCCCAGCTCCTGCTGAGACCCAGACTACAATCCTTGTCTTAGAGTAGCTGCCTCCCTGGGGGCAGCAGAGGAAGAACCCTCTCCAAAGGCCTCCCAAACAATTATAACCTCCCCAGCCACCTTCTGGTCACCTCCTTCCAGGGATTGGCTGGGGCATAATGAATATTTACAAACTGTGGGATTGACCCTCCTGCTCTGAGGGGGGGGGTGTGGCCTTCTAGTTCCTTCCTCCTCTGCCCTTGGGGGGGGGGGTCTCTCTTTGGGAGAACCTCTCGACCCAGTATTTCGAGTGGTCGGCTTAGACTGACCTAGAAGAACGGGGTCTGCCAGGCCTTCTGGCACCCTGTGTCCCTGTCAGGAGCCTTCAGGGGGTGGACTATAGCACCCTCTTAAATGCACTTTTAAATGTGTGTTTCACATGCACGTTTTTTGTTTTCAGTTTTCAGGTTTTTGCACCACGGAATAAAAAATAAAGTAAGTACCGTATGTATCGGCGTATAACACGCGCCCCAAGTTTAGGAGGGCATTTTATGGAAAAAAAGTTTTAGGAGGGAAGTTTAGGGAAAGAAAAAAAACTTACATTTAAGCGTCATTTGCAGCTTGCCCAGTGTCATTGCAGCTTGCCAGTGTCATTGCAGCCTTGCCCAGCGTCATTTGCAGCCTTGCCCAGTGTCATTGTAGCTTGCCCAGTGTCATTGCAGCTTGCCCACCGTCATTTGTAGCCTTGCCCAGTGTCATTGTAGCTTGCCCAGTGTCATTGCTGCTTGCCCAGTGTCATTGTAGCTTGCCCCAGTGTCATTGTAGCTTGCCCCAGTGTCATTGTAGCTTGCCCAGCGTCATTGTAGCTTGCCCAGCGTCATTGCAGCCTTGCCCAGCGTCATTGCAGCTTGCCCAGTGTCATTGCAAGCTTGCCCAGTGTCATTGCAGATTGCCCAGTGTCATTGTAGCTTGCCCAGTGTCATTGTAGCTTGCCCAGTGTCCTTGTAGCTTGCCCAGTGTCATTGTAGCTTGCCCAGCGTCATTGTAGCTTGCCCAGCGTCATTGCAGCCTAGCCCAGTGTCATTTGCAGCCTTGCCCAGTGTCATTGTAGCTTGCCAGCGTCATTTGCAGTCTTGTCCGGGTTTAAATTTCCCGCCGCCGAGGCGCTCTGTCGCGCGCCGCCGAAAAAGACCGAAGCGCCCCCGGAAAAGATCGAGCCGACTGTTCGGCTCCGCTCGCGGTCCCGCCTCCCTGCTGTTTCCGGAGCGAGCGCAGGGAGGCGGGACTATGAGCGGAGCCGAACAGTCGGCTCGGTCTTTTCCGGCGCCGCTTCGGTTTTTTTCGGCCGCGATTCGGTCTTTTTCGGCAACGCTCGCTATTTTTCGCCGGCGCTTGCCATTTCTGTAACTTTTTTTGGGGGTATCGGCGTATAACACGACTTTCCCCCGATTGTACATCTACGCTTCTATAGGGCCCCATCCGCACTAGTATATCGGGGGTCACACGGGGGTCACACATATATGCTCTTTTGTTTTTTTTTGTGCATTGTCACCCCCCTGCAAGAGCTCATGTACCTTTCTGAGCTTCACTACATACAGTGCCTTGAAAAAGTATTCATACCAACACAAAGTGGCGCATAACTGATAGATTCGATCCTTTCCCCTCTGAGGCATGGAGACAGGTGAGGGAAAGACGCCCCCCCCCAACTCGGCTCCATACCATTGGACGGCGGAAGCGACGTCAACTTCCCGCCCAATAGTCCTAAAGGGGAGTTTTTTTTTTCTTTTTGAAAAAAAAAAAAATACTTTTTATTTCATTTTATTTTTTATTGCTTTTAAGTGTTAGTATGAGATGTGAGATCTTTTTGACCCCCCAGATCTCACATAAAAGAGGACCTGTCATGCTTTTTTCTATTACAAGGGATGTTTTTTTTTTTTTAACCACTTGCCACCCACCATATAGCAAAATGACGCCGGCAAAGTGGTTGCGATTTTCCCGACCGCATGTCATATGACGTTGTCAGGATATCAAGCCGCTGAGCGCCCCCGGAGGAACGCATCGCGGCGATCGTTGTCTGACACACCGTAACTCCGATCTAGGTAAAGGGTCTCTGACGGAGGCTCTTTGCCACGTGATCAGCCGTGTCCAATCACGGCTGATCACAGTATAACCAGGAAGAGCCGGTGATCGGCTTTTCCTCACTGGCGTCTGACAGAGGGCTGAGCGGCGGCTCTCCTGACAGGGGGGGGTCTGTGCTGATTGTTTATCAGCGTAGCCCCCCCTGGGATGCCCGCCCAGGACCACCAGGATGCCGCCAGGACCACCAGGGATGGCCACCACACTGGACCACCAGGTATGCCAGCCTAGACCACCAGGGAAATGCCAATCAGTGCCCAGGCAGCTGCCAATCAGTGCCAACTAAAAATGCCTGCCAGTGCCACCAGTGAGGCCTATCAGTGCCAGCCATCAGTGCCCATCAATACCCATCAGTGCTGCCTTTCAGTGCCCATCAGTCCCTGATCAGTGCCCATCCTTCCCTAGCAGTTCCGTCTATCAGTGCCACCCATAAGTACCCATCAGTGCAGCCTTTCAGTGCCCACCAGTGCCACCTATGAGTGCCCATCAGTGCCGCCTATCAATGCCCATCAGTGCTGCATATCTGTGCCCATCAGTGACACCTAATCAATGCAACCTCAGTGGTGCCGCCTCATCAGTGTCGCCTATCAGTGCCCACCAGTGCCACCTATGAGTGCCCATCAGTGCCACCTATCAATGCCCATCAGTGCTGCATATCAGTGCCCATCGTCAGTGCCCATCAGTGCCACCTAATCAATGCCACCTCATTGGTACCGCCTCATCAGTGTCGCCTATCAGTGCCCACCAGTGCCACCTATGAGTGCCCATCAGTGCCACCTATCAATGCCCATCAGTGCCGCATATCAGTGCCCATCGTCAGTGCCCATCAGTGCCACCTCATCAATGCCACCTCATTGGTGCCGCCTTATCTGTGCCGCCTTATCAGTGCCCATCAGTGAAGGAGAAAACTTACTTATTTACAACATTTTTATAACAAAAGCAAAGAAAAACTTACATTTTTTTCAAAATTTTCGGTCTTTTTTTATTTGTTTAGCAAAAAATACCCCCCCCCCCCACCAGAGGTGATCAAATACCACCAAAATAAAAGCTCTAATTGTGAGAACAAAATGATAAAAATGTTGCTTGGGTACAGTGGGGCATGACCGCGTCATTTAAAATGTGCCCGCACTGAAAGCTGAAAATTGGCGCCTGGGCAGGAAGGTGTGAAAGTGCCCGGTAGGGGTTAAAAAGACAGTGTAAAAATAAAAAGTTAAACAAATAATAAAAAAAAAATAAAAAAAATGTAAAGCACCCGTCCCGCCGAGCTCGCGCGCAGAAACGAACGCATACGTGAGTCACCCCGGCATATGAAAACGGTGTTCAAACCACACATGCGAGGTATCGCCGCGATCGTTGGAGCGAGAGCAATAATTCTAGCACTAGACCTCCTCTGTAACTCAAAACTGGTAACCTGTAGAAATTTTTTAAACGAAGCCTATGGAGGTGTTTTAAGGGTCGTCAAAGTTTTTCGCCAATTCCACGAGCGGGCGCACTTTTAAAGCGTGACATGTTGGGTGTCAATTTACTCGGCGTAACATATCTTTCACAATATAAAAAAAAAATTCAGCTGACTTTACTGTTGTCTTGTTTTTTTTATTTAAAAAAGTGTATTTTTTCTAAATGACTGCCGTTTTATTCTCTAGGGTGTTTGAAAATATATATATATATATATATATATATATAATATTTGGGGGTTCGAAGTAATTTTGTACCAAAAAAAATATTTATTTTAACTTGTAAACAAGTTTAAAAAATAGGCCCGGTCCTTAAGTACTTAAAGCATTTAGAGCAATGATTTTTTTATTTTGATCTGATGCTTTATATAGTAGAGGAGAGATGTGGGAGGATCATATTGACCCCCCAAATCTCTCCATAAAGAGGACCTGTCATGCTTTATTCTTGTCACATTTCTTGTGATAACAATAAAAGGAAATAATATTTATTAAAGGGACAGGGTAAAAATAAAAAAGTAATAATAAAATAAATGTTTTGAGGCGCCCCGCCCTCTGTAACACTAAACTGGTAACCTGTAAAAAAAAAATTAAAGTCTCGCCTATGGAGATTTTTAAGTGTCGTAGTTTGTCGCTATTCCGCGAGCGTGCGCAATATTAAAGTGTGACATGTTTGGTATCTATTTACTCGGCGCAACATTATCTTTTTATATTTTACAAAAAAACTGTGTTATTTATCGTGTGTTTTTATTTTTTTCCAAATTCATTAAATTGTATCTTTTCAAAAAAAAAAACTTCTGCACAAAGACCGAGTGACATAAAAAAAATTGCAGCGATCGCCGTTTTATTTTGTATAATGTTTGGGGAGTTCTAAGTAATTTTCTAGCAAAAAAATTGAAATACTGATTGATACTTGTAAACAAAAAAAGGTGTCAGAATAGGGCTTATCCAGAGAGAACCGTCACCACAAATCACCACAAATCACCACAAATCACCACAAATCACCACAAATCGCCACAAATCACCACAAATCACCACAAGTCATCACAAGTCACCACAAATCACCACAAGTCATCACAAATCACCACAAATCACCACAAATCACCACAAGTCTCCACAAGTCACCACAAGTCACCACAAATCACCACAAGTCATCACAAGTCACCACAAATCACCACAAATCACCACAAGTCACCACAAATCACCACAAATCACCACAAGTCTCCACAAGTCACCACAAGTCACCACAAGTCACCACAAGTCACCACAAATCACCACAAGTCATCACAAATCACCACAAATCACCACAAATCACCACAAATCACCACAAATCACCACAAATCACCACAAACCACACCACAAATCACCACAAGTCACCACAAATCACCACAAATCACCACAAATCACCACAAGTCACCACAAATCACCACAAATCACCACAAGTCACCACAAATCACCGCAAGTCACCACAAATCACCACAAATCACCACAAGTCACCACAAGTCTCCACAAATCACCACAAGTCACCACAAATCACCACAAATCACCACAAATCACCACAAATCACCACAAGTCACCACAAGTCACCACAAATCACCGCAAGTCACCACAAATCACCACAAGTCGCCACAAATCACCACAAGTCACCGCAAATCACCACAAATCACCACAAGTCTCCACAAGTCTCCACAAGTCACCACAAATCACCACAAGTCACCACAAGTCACCACAAATCACCACAAATCACCACAAGTCACCACAAATCACCACAAGTCATCACAAATCACTACAAATCACCACAAGTCGCCACAAATCACCACAAGTCACCAGAAATCACCACAAATCAACACAAATCACCACAAGTCACCAGAAATCACCACAAGTCACCACAAGTCATCACAAATCACCAGAAATCACCACAAGTCACCAGAAATCACCACAAGTCACCACAAATCACCACAAATCACCACAAGTCACCACAAATCACCACAAGTCGCCACAAATCACCACAAATCACCACAAGTCACCACAAATCTCCACAAATCGCCACAAGTCACCACAAGTCACCACAAGTCACCACAAGTCACCACAAGTCACCAGAAATCACCACAAGTCACCACAAATCACCACAAGTCACCACAAGTCACCACAAATCAACACAAATCACCACAAAATCCCCACAAGTCACCACAAATCACCAGGAATCACCACAAGTCACCACAAGTCACCAGAAATCACCACAAGTCACCAGAAATCACCACAAATCACCACAAATCACCAGAAATCACCACAAGTCGCCACAAATCACCAGAAATCACCACAAGTCACCACAAATCACCACAAATCACCACAAGTCACCACAAATCACCACAAATCACCACAAGTCACCACAAATCACCACAAGTCGCCACAAATCACCACAAATCACCACAAGTCACCACAAATCACCACAAATCGCCACAAATCACCACAAGTCACCACAAGTCACCACAAGTCGCCACAAATCACCACAAATCACCACAAGTCACCACAAGTCGCCACAAATCACCACAAATCGCCACAAGTCACCACAAGTCGCCACAAATCACCACAAATCGCCACAAATCACCACAAATCACCACAAGTCACCACAAGTCGCCACAAATCACCACAAGTCGCCACAAGTCACCACAAATCACCACAAGTCACCACAAGTCGCCACAAATCACCACAAGTCGCCACAAGTTGCCACAAATCACCAGAAATCACCACAAGTCACCAGAAATCACCACAAGTCACCACAAATCACCACAAATTACCACAAGTCGCCGCAAATCACCACAAGTCACCACAAATCACCACAAGTCGCCACAAATCACCACAAATCACCACAAGTCACCACAAATAACCACAAATCACCACAAGTCACCACAAGTCACCACAAATCACCACAAGTCGCCAGAAATCACCACAAATCACCACAAGTCACCACAAATCACCACAAATCACCACAAGTCGCCACAAATCACCACAAGTCACCACAAATCACCACAAGTCGCCACAAATCACCACAAATCACCACAAGTCACCAGAAATCACCAGAAATCACCACAAGTCACCAGAAATCACCACAAGTCACCACAAATCACCACAAGTCAACACAAGTCGCCACAAATCAACACAAGTCGCCACAAATCACCACAAGTCGCCACAAGTCACCACAAATCACCAGGAATCACCACAAGTCACCAGAAATCACCAGAAATCACCACAAGTCACCACAAATCACAACAAGTCACCACAAGTCACCACAAGTCACCACAAATCACCAGAAATCACCACAAGTCGCCACAAATCACCACAAGTCGCCACAAGTCACCAGAAATCACCACAAGTCACCACAAATCACCAGAAATCACCACAAATCACAACAAATCACCACAAGTCACCACAAGTCACCAGAAATCACCACAAGTCGCCACAAATCACCACAAGTCGCCACAAGTCACCACAAATCACCACAAGTCACCACAAGTCGCCACAAATCACCAGAAATCACCACAAGTCGCCACAAATCACCACAAGTCGCCACAAGTCACCACAAGTAGCCACAAGTCACCACAAATCACCACAAGTCACCACAAATCACCACAAATCGCCACAAGTCGCCACAAGTCACCACAAGTCGCCACAAATCACCACAAGTCGCCACAAGTCACCACAAATCGCCACAAGTAGCCACAAGTCACCACAAATCACCACAAGTCACCACAAATCACCACAAATCGCCACAAGTCGCCACAAGTCACCACAAGTCGCCACAAATCACCACAAGTCGCCACAAGTCACCACAAATCACCACAAGTCACCACAAATAACCAGAAATCACCACAAGTCGCCACAAATCACCACAAGTCGCCACAAGTCTCCACAAATCGCCATAAGTAGCCACAAGTCACCACAAATCACCACAAGTCGCCACAAATCACCACAAGTCGCCACAAATCGCCACAAGTCACCACAAGTCACCACAAATCACCACAAGTCGCCACAAGTCACCAGAAATCACCACAAGTCACCAGAAATCACCACAAGTCGCCACAAATCACCACAAGTCGCCACAAGTCACCAGAAATTACCAGAAATCACCACAAGTCACCACAAATCGCCACAAATCACCAGAAATCACCACAAGTCACCACAAATCACCAAAAATCACCAGAAATCACCACAAGTCACCACAAGTGTCACCACAAATCACCACAAGTCACCACAAATCGCCACAAGTCGCCACAAGTCACCACAAGTCGCCACAAGTCACCACAAGTCGCCACAAGTCACCACAAATCGCCACAAGTCACCACAAGTCACCACAAGTCACCACAAGTCGCCACAAGTCACCACAAGTCACCACAAGTCGCCACAAGTCACCACAAGTCGCCACAAGTCACCACAAATCGCCACAAGTCACCACAAATCACCACAAGTCGCCACAAGTCACCACAAATCACCACAAGTCACCACAAGTCACCACAAATAACCAGAAATCACCACAAGTCGCCACAAATCACCACAAGTCGCCACAAGTCTCCACAAATCGCCACAAGTAGCCACAAGTCACCACAAATCACCACAAGTCGCCACAAATCACCACAAGTCACCACAAATCACCACAAGTCACCACAAATCACCAGAAATCAACACAAGTCACCACAAATCACCAAAAGTCACCACAAATCGCCACAAGTCACCACAAATCACCACAAGTAGCAGGGGTCAAGTCCTGGGGAAAAAAGTGTGGGAACTCCCACCCAAGATCCACTCACCCACCCAAAAAAAAAAAAATAGATACGCTCATATGCACGAACGCTTCAAAAGTCATCACGAGAGGTCTGACTAAACACAATCTCTTAGCAGCAGGGACCTGATCTACCCGTCAGCTAGCTGTAAATGACAGGTAGATCAAAGCGGAAGCTGTCATGGGGCCCCCTACTGGCAATGCTAGAATGGTCAGTCCACCCCTGGTGTGCGTCACTATTGCGAGCTGTGTCGGCAGCTGCTGGTGTAGCACCTGCCACACAGCTCACATACTTCAAAGTCTTGCAGGACACGGCTGCTAACGGGGACTGAGTTCCTGTTGTGGAAAAAGTACAGGACCTCCGTTCCCATGCGTTCCCGCAGGACTTGAGCCCTGACAAGTAGCCACAAGTCACCACAAATCACCAAAAATCACCACAAATCACCACAAGTGTCACCACACAGTCTGATTATTATACATTTGGGGGGAGTTCCCCTTTAAATTAGGATCCATTGTAGCCAGTTAGGGGTGGGCGGGAACAATGTATCATTCTGCGCTCTGATCTAAGCCCCGCCCCTCCTGTCAGTGTGACGTCACCGTCGTCATGGCAGCGGTCGGAGAAAAGCGGGCACAACACAGCCCAGGACCCCGCCCAGCTCCTCCCTCTCCTTGTCTCCATGGCAGCGGGCGGGCTGTGGGGGCGTGTCCGGTGCGCGCCATCTGCAGTTCGTTACCAGGCGGAGCAAGGACGCGGGGGGCGGGGCTCACTGAGAGAAAGAAGCGAGCTGTCGGATGGTTCCCGCCCCTGAAGGCGGGGATTCGCCTGACGTCCAGTGTTTTCATCCAATCAGATCCCCCTAGAGGGCTCGACGTCCTGACCCCGCCTCTTCCCTCCCTTCACCCGCGATCTGCGCTATTGTTTCTCGGAGGGGGCGTGTCCCCAGGCTGAGTGTGCGGTGATTGGCTGTTGCTGGGGACTGACTCCTCCCGCGGGGTGTGAGCCTGTCGTGTTGTGACGCAGCTCCGCCCGGATCGTCGTGCTCGGCTCGGCTCGGCTGTGAGGGAGAGGAAAATGGCGGACGCAGAGCTGAACGTGGACAGTCTGATCAGCCGCCTACTGGAGGGTGAGTGAGGGGGGAGGAGGGGACCCGGGAGTGGGGGGAGGGGAGGCTCAGGGGCCCCGGGGGAGAACGGTCCGCTCCCCTCAGAGGAGTCCCGGGGCCCAATATGGCGGGAGAGTCCGGGGACCTTCTGTGTGGGGGATGGGGGGCGGGGACCCAATAGGAGGAATGCATGGGGTACCAGAGGGGGAGGGGGAACTTTATGGGAACCAGAGGGGTGGGGTGGAGTGCCAGGGGCCAAATATGGGGCACTTTATGGGGCCCCAGTGAGATAGAGGGGTGTGTGGAGGGTACGACTTCCTCAGGGTGAGGGGTATGACTACCTGGGGGGGGGGGGCCCTCAGGGTGTGTGTGCGGGATAGGGGGGGGCCCTCAGAGTGTGTGTGGGGGGGGGGGGTATGACTTCCTCAGGGTGAATGGTATGACTTCCTGGGGGGGGGGCCCTCAGAGTGTGTGTGGGGGGGGGGTACGACTTCCTCAGGGTGAATGGTATGACTTCCTGGGGGGGGGGCCCTCAGAGTGTGTGTGGGGGGGGGGGGTACGACTTCCTCAGGGTGAATGGTATGACTTCCTGGGGGGGGGGGCCCTCAGAGTGTGTGTGGGGGGGGGGTACGACTTCCTCAGGGTGAATGGTATGACTTCCTGGGGGGGGGGCCCTCAGAGTGTGTGTGCGGGATACGACTTCCTCGGGGCCCCTCAGAGTGTGTGCAGGGTATGACTTTCTTGGGGGGGGGGCAAGTGAGATAGAGGGGTGTGTGGGGGGGGGTATGACTTCCTTGGGGGGGCCCTCAGTGTGTGTGATACGACTTCCTGGGGGGGGCCCACAGAGTTTTTGGGGGGTACGACTTCCTCAGGGTGAGGGCTATGACTACCTGGGGGGGCCCTCAGTGTGTGTGTGTGTGTGTGTGTGTGTGTGTGTGTGTGTGGTACGACTTCCTCGGGGGGCTATGACTTTCTTGGGGGGGGGGGGTGAGATAGAGGGGTGTGTGGGGGGTACAACTTCCTTGGGGAGCCCTCAGTGTGTGTGTGTGTGTGTGTGTGTTATGACTTCCTCGGGGGGGGGGCCCTCAGTGTTTGTGCGGGATACAACTTCCTCCGGGGGGGCCCTCAGTGTGTGTGTGTGGGATACGACTTCCTGGGGGGGGGGGGCCTCTGTGTGTGTGTGTGTGCGCGCGGGATACGACTGTCTCGGGGGGGGGGCCTCAGGGTGTGTGTGTGTGTGAGATACGACTTCCTCAGGGGGGGGGGCCCTCAGTGTGTGTGCGGGATATGACTTCCTCGGGGAGGGGGGGGTCCTCGGTGTGTGTGCGGGTTATGACTTCCTCAGGTAGGGTGGCCCTCAGTGTGTGTGTGTGTGTGTGGTGTGTGTGTGTGTGTGTGTGTGTGTGTGTGTGTTACGACTTCCTCTGGGAGGGGGGGCCCTCAGTGTGTGTGCGGGTTACGACTTCCTCTGGGAGGGGGGGCCCTCAGTGTGTGTGCGGGATACGACTTCCTCTGGGAGGGGGGGCCCTCAGTGTGTGGGCGGGATACGACTTCCTCTGGGAGGGGGGGCCCTCAGTGTGTGTGCGGGATACGACTTCCTCTGGGAGGGGGGGCCCTCAGTGTGTGTGCGGGATACGACTTCCTCTGGGAGGGGGGGCCCTCAGTGTGTGTGCGGGATACGACTTCCTCTGGGAGGGGGGGCCCTCAGTGTGTGTGCGGGATACGACTTCCTCTGGGAGGGGGGGCCCTCAGTGTGTGTGCGGGATACGACTTCCTCTGGGAGGGGGGGCCCTCAGTGTGTGTGCGGGATACGACTTCCTCTGGGAGGGGGGGCCCTCAGTGTGTGTGCGGGATACGACTTCCTCTGGGAGGGGGGGCCCTCAGTGTGTGTGCGGGATACGACTTCCTCTGGGAGGGGGGGCCCTCAGTGTGTGTGCGGGATACGACTTCCTCTGGGAGGGGGGGCCCTCAGTGTGTGTGCGGGATACGACTTCCTCTGGGAGGGGGGGCCCTCAGTGTGTGTGCGGGATACGACTTCCTCTGGGAGGGGGGGCCCTCAGTGTGTGTGCGGGATACGACTTCCTCTGGGAGGGGGGGCCCTCAGTGTGTGTGCGGGATACGACTTCCTCTGGGAGGGGGGGCCCTCAGTGTGTGTGCGGGATACGACTTCCTCTGGGAGGGGGGGCCCTCAGTGTGTGTGCGGGATACGACTTCCTGGGGGGGCTCTGTGTGTGCGGGATACGACTTCCTCAGGGGGGCCTCAGTGTGTGTGTGTGGGATACGACTTCCTGGGGGGGGGGGCCTCTGTCTGTGTGTGTGTGTGTGCGCGCGCGCGGGATACGACTTTCTCGGGGGGGGGCCTCAGTGTGTGTGTGTGTGTGTGTGTGTGTGTGTGTGTGATACGACTTCCTCAGGGGGGGGGCCCTCAGTGTGTGTGCGGGATATGACTTCCTCGGGGAGGGGGGGGTCCTCGGTGTGTGTGCGGGTTATGACTTCCTCAGGTAGGGTGGCCCTCAGTGTGTGTGTGTGTGTGTGTGTGTGTGTGTGTGTGTGTGTGTGTGTGTGTGTGTGTGTGTGTGTGTGCGTGCGGGTTACGACTTCCTCTGGGAGGGGGGGCCCTCAGTGTGTGTGCGGGTTACGACTTCCTCTGGGAGGGGGGGCCCTCAGTGTGTGTGCGGGATACGACTTCCTCTGGGAGGGGGGGCCCTCAGTGTGTGTGCGGGATACGACTTCCTCTGGGAGGGGGGGCCCTCAGTGTCTGTGCGGGATACGACTTCCTCTGGGAGGGGGGGGCCCTCAGTGTCTGTGCGGGATACGACTTCCTCTGGGAGGGGGGGCCCTCAGTGTGTGTGCGGGATACGACTTCCTCTGGGAGGGGGGGCCCTCAGTGTGTGTGCGGGATACGACTTCCTGGGGGGGGCTCTGTGTGTGCGGGATACGACTTCCTCAGGGGGGCCTCAGTGTGTGTGTGTGTGGGGGTATTACTTCCTTGGGGGGTGGGGGCCCTGTGTGTGTGTGTGTGTGTGTGTGTGTGTGTGTGTGTGTGTGTGTGTGTGTGGGGGGGTATGACTTTGGGGGGGCCTCAGTGTGTGTGTGCGCGGGGTATGACTTCCTCGGGGGGGCTCAGTGTAGGGGTGATGGGCGAAGGACTTCCTCTGGGGCCCTCAGTGTGTTTAGGGGGTATGACTTCTTCGGGGGGACTTCAGTGTTTGGGGTGTACGACTTCCTCTGGTGGCCGTCAGTGTGTGTGTGTGGGGGGGGACTTCCTTGGGGGCCCTTAGTGTAGGGGTGATAGGTGAAGCACTTCATCGGGGCCCTCAGTGTGTGTGTGTGTGGGGGGGGGGGTTTGTGTTGATGTATGGAGCTCTGCAGTGTGAGTTCTTCCTCTTAGTGTTACTGTTCATTGTTTATAAAGTTTTCCTGCCATGTGATCGTTGGATCTCCTCTGTGATGAGGGACTCTGCAGAGGTACAAAGTATCAGACTGGAGGAGGAATGTGATTGGTGACAATGTATCTCTCGGTGCCTTCCTCAGATTGTTTTCTTCTCAGTTTATTCCTCATTTTCTGTCCCGTGATCTCTATGCGGGGGGTGCGCCCCCAGTTCTCAGCACCCGATGTAATCCCACCTCTGTGAATGTCCTGGTGGGTGGGGCTATTATGTTGGTGTCCAATAAATGTGTGTGTGTGTGTGTGTGTATATGTATGTATATATGAAACTTGTAACTAACTCTTCTTAACCACTACGCGCCCGCGCTATAGCCGAAAGACGGCTGCAGCGCGGACGCTCCCTGCCGGGAGGACGTCCCTGGACGTCCTCCTGTTTACTTCCCTAATGCGCGCTCCTGAGAGCGCGCATCGGGGAAGTTCTGTGCTGGCCGTGTCCGTAGGACACGGCCGGTCACATCTCGCTGTAAACGGCCAATCACAGGGGCCGTTTACAGCGAGATCGGCGTGTCCAATGAGAGATGATCTCATATGGAAACATATGAGATCATCTGTCAGCGCCGCTCTCTCTCCTCACACTGACAGCGTGTGAGAAGAGAGAGAGATGAACGGCCGAGCGGCCGTAAGTAAAAAAAAATAAAATAAAAAAAAAATGTGCGATCTGTGCCCGCTGCCTGTTGCCCCCATCTGTCCCCATCTGTACCCCCCTGCCCGCTGCCTGCTGCCCCCATCTGTCCCCATCTGTACCCCCCTGCCCGCTGCCTGCTGCCCCCATCTGTCCCCCCGCTGCCATCTGTCCCCATCTGTCACCCCGCTGCCATCTGTCCCCATCTGTCACCCCGCTGCCATCTGTCACCCTGCTGCCATCTGCCCCCCCCCTGCCTGCTGCCATCTGTCCCCCCCCCCTGCCCGCTGCCATCTGTCCCCTCCCTGCCTGCTGCCCCATCTGTCCCCCCCCCCCTGCCCGCTGCCTGCTGCCCCCATCTGTCCCCCGCTGCCATCTGTCCCCCCCCTGCCCGCTGCCATCTGTCCCCCCCCCCTGCCCGCTGCCATCGGTCCCCCCGCTGCCTGCTGCCCCCATCTGTCCCCCCGCTGCCATCTGTCCCCCCGCTGCCATCTGTCCCCCCCCCCTGCCCGCTGCCATCTGTCCCCATCTGTCCCCCCCCGCCCGCTGCCATCTGTCCCCCCCGCTGCCATCTGCCCCCCCCCTGTCCGCTGCCATCTGTCCCCCCCTGCCCGCTGCCATCTGTCTTCATCTGTCCCCCCTGCCCGCTGCCATCTGTCCTCATCTGTCCCCCCTGCCCGCTGCCATCTGTCCCCAGTGCACCTGTCCCCAGTGCCATGTATAAGTGCCACGTGTCATCAGTGCCATGTATCAGTGCCATCTGTCATCAGTGTCACGTGTCATCAATGCCACGTATCAGTGCCATCTGTCATCAGTGTCACGTGTCATCGGTGCCACGTATCAGTGCCATCTGTCATCAGTGTCACATATTAGTGCCATCTCTCATCAGTGCCACGTATTAGTGCCACATGATATCAGTGCCACATATAAGTGCCATCTGTCACCAGTGCCACATATTAGTGCCATCTGTCAGTGTCACGTGTCATCAGTGCCCCGTACTAGTGCCATCTGTCATCAGTGCCACATCAGTGTCGCGTGTCATCAGTGCCACGTATCAGTGCCATCTGTCATCAGTGCCACGTATCAGTGCCATCTGTCATCAGTGCCACGTCAGTGTCACGTGTCATTGTCCTGTTGCTCCAGGGCCTTCAAAAGTGTAATAGGTAGTCAACAAGTTAGATGTGTAATTTATGCTCCTAGAACATGTGATGGCGCTCCCTGCATGTTGGGCCTCTCTATGTGGCCAGGCTGTGTAAAAGTCCCACATACGTGGTATCGTAATAATCAGGAGGAGTAGCAGAATTTATTTTGGGGTGTCATTTGTGGTATATACACATGCCATGTGAGAGAAATTACCTATTACAATGACAATTTTGTGGAAAAAAATAAAAAATAAAAAATAAATTCATTTTGCAAAGAATTGTGGGAAAAAAATGACAACATCAAAAAGCTCACCATGCCTCTTACTAAATACCTTGGAATGTCTACTTTCAAAAAAAGGGGTCATTTGGGGGGTATTTGTACTTTCCTGGCTTGTTCGGGTCACAAGAAATGAGATCGGTCACCAGTGCATCAGATGTGATCAATTTTGTATAATTCGCACCACAGTTTGTAGAGTCTGTAACTTTCACAAAGACCAAATAATATCCACTAATTTGGGTTATTTTTACCAAAGATATGTGGCAGTATAAATTGTGGCCAAAATTTATGAAGAAAAATTAATAATTTGCAAAATTTTATCACAGAAACAAAGAAAAATGCTTTTTTTTTCAAAATTTTCGGTCTTTTTTCATTTATAGCGCAAAAAATAAAAAACCCAGAGGTGATCAAATACCACCAAAAGAAAGCTCTATTTGTGGGAAAAAAAGGACAAAAAATTCATTTGGGTACAGTGTTGCATGACTGAGTAATTGTCATTCAAAGTGTGAGAGCACCGAAAGCTGAAAATTGGTCTGGGCAGGAAGGGTGTTTAAGTGCCCAGTAAGCAAGTGGTTAAATCAAAGGGAGAAACTTCTGTGTGGAAAAAATCCAGGCAGTCTGCCAAGTTTTCGCACAAGGTGTAAATGCAGGAAGATTAACCACTTGATGCCTAAATCTTTTTCTGAAACGTCTTAAGTTAAAATAAATATTTTTTGCTAGAAAATTACTTGGAACCCCCAAACATTATATATAATATATACACTCCGGGGTGGTCCGGCCCTTGCATTGCTGGCGTCCTTTTCTCTTCCAGGGGTTGTGTACGAAGCTGACCCCCCCCCCCCCCTCTCCATGCAGTATTGGGGTCCCTATGGAGCCACTGCAGGGAAGTTCACTTGTAACATGTGACACCTGGCGGGTGAAGAAATGTATCCGCCCATCTCCTTCCTCGCTCCGCTCACCTGTCATGTGACCCGCTTCACCTCCCGCGTCGCTCCGCTCACCTGTCGTGTGACCCGCTTCACCTCCCGCGTCGCTCCGCTCACCTGTCGTGTGACCCCGCGTCGCTCCGCTCACCTGTCGTGTGACCCGCTTCACCTCCCGCATCGATCCTCTCACCTGTCGTGTGACCCGCTTCACCTCCCGCGTCGCTCCGCTCACCTGTCGTGTGACCCGCTTCACCTCCCTTATTGCTCCGATTCACCTCCCACATCGCTCCGCTCCCCTGTCGTGTGAACCGCATCGCTCCGCTCACCTGTTGTGTGACCCGCTTCACCTCCCGCATCGCTCCTCTCACCTGCGGTGTGAGACCCCGCTTCACCTCCCTTATTGCTCCGCCCACCTGTCGTGTGACCCGCTTCACCTCCCTTTATTGCTCCGCTTCACCTCCCGCATCGCTCCGCTCACCTGCGGTGGGAGACCCCGCTTCACCTCCCGCATCACCTGCGGTGGGAGACCCCGCTTCACCTCCCGCATCGCTCCGCTCACCTGCGGTGGGAGACCCCGCTTCACCTCCCGCATTGCTCCGCTCACCTGTCGTGTGACCCGCATTGCTCCGCTCGCCTGCGGTGGGAGACCCCGCTTCACCTCCCGCATCGCTCACCTGCGGTGGGAGACCCCGCTTCACCTCCCGCATCGCTCACCTGCGGTGGCAGACCCTGCTTTGTGACCCGCATCGCTCCGCTCACCTGTCGTGTGACCCGCATTGCTCCGCTCACCTGCGGTGGGAGACCCCGCTTCACCTCCCGCATCGCTCACCTGCGGTGGCAGACCCTGCTTTGTGACCCGCATCGCTCCGCTCACCTGTCGTGTGACCCGCATCGCTCCGCTCACCTGCGGTGGGAGGCTCCGCACAGAACACACAAGTCCTATAACTCATAATAACAAATGTAACAATCTGCTGACCAATCTAATGTTTCAAGATAACACCCCGCCCACATCTCCGCCCGAGTTCAGGAAAGAGCCCAGGACTCCTGGGACATGTAGTCCCCAAACACGGGATGAAATTATGTTGCGCACATAAGCGGCCCCTCCCCCACTCATAGATGTGATGGATGCAGAGATCTGATGTCACCGGTAGAAATTAGTGTGACATAAATTCATGGACTGGTATAGTGGGCGTATTATAAGAGATGTCGGGATTTGACACTCTCCTCTGTAAGGTGGAAATAATTCGGACGTCGGGTGATTGGCAGTTTCAGGGACTCTGACACCTTTGGGGTGGGGGTTGGGTTTCCATGATCTCCAGTAACATGCAGCCTCTGATCCCTGCAGGGGGTGTGAGAAATGTCAGGAGATCATTAGCAGTTGTTCCTCCTCAGGACTGACAACCGTGTGAGTGCCAGTTGTAAATATCATTGGGGGGGGGGCAGGGCAGTGTGCCGGTGTCCATGGAGCTCTCACACCTACAGGCTGATGGGAGGATATAGAAGTCCCCAGGCTAAGCTTGTACTGGGAGAACTGGTGGAAGGAGCCGGCAGCTCTGGGATGGGTTCCAGTCTGCACAGTCACCTATGGGGGGTGACCCGGGGAGTTCTCCCCCATGATGTACAGGGGGGGGGTGACCCGGGGAGTTCTCCCCCATGATGTACAGGGGGGGGGGGGGACCCGGGGAGTTCTCCACCATGATGTACAGGGGGGGGGGGGTGACCCGGGGAGTTCTCCCCCATGATGTACAGGGGGGGGGGGTGACCCGGGGAGTTCTCCCCCCATGATGTACAGGGGGGGGGTGACCCGGGGAGTTCTCCCCCCATGATGTACAGGGGGGGGATGACCCGGGGAGTTCTCCCCCCCATGATGTACAGGGGGGGGATGACCCGGGGAGTTCTCCCCCCCCATGATGTACAGGGGGGGGGGGGGGATGACCCGGGGAGTTCTCCCCCCCATGATGTACAGGGGGGGGGGGGGGGGGGTGACCCGGGGAGTTCTCCACCATGATGTACAGGTGGGGGGGGGGGCGGGGAGTTCTCCATGATGTAGAGGTGGGGGGGTGGTGTATGTGGATGTCCGGCTGTTTACAGTAGAAGAGGAGCTGCCAGGCCGGGTCTATTACCCCCCCTTGTATCCGGCTGGAGGAGGGGCACCTGTTCACAATGAACATCACTCAGTATTGTATGAATGACGCGATTTATTATCATTTTTATGGTGCGGCCCCTTTCTGTCTGTGGCCCGGGGGGGGGTGTGTGGCCCCTTTCTGTCTGTGGCCCGGGGGGGGGGGGGGTGTGTGGCCCCTTTCTGTCTGTGGCCCGGGGGGGGGGGGGTGTGTGGCCCCTTTCTGTCTGTGGCCCGGGGGGGGGGGGGTGTGTGGCCCCTTTCTGTCTGTGGCCCGGGGGGGGGGGGGTGTGTGGCCCCTTTCTGTCTGTGGCCCGGGGGGGGGGGTGTGGCCCCTTTCTGTCTGTGGCCCGGGGGGGGGGGGGGGGGGGTGTGGCCCCTTTCTGTCTGTGGCCCGGGGGGGGGGTGTGGCCCCTTTCTGTCTGTGGCCCGGGGGGGGCGGCCCCTTTCTGTCTGTGGCCCGGGGGGGGCGGCCCCTTTCTGTCTGTGGCCCGGGGGGGGGGGGGCGGCCCCTGTCTCTGTGGCCCGGGGGGGGGGGGCCCCTTTCTGTCTGTGGCCCGGGGGGGGGGGCGGCCCCTTTCTGTCTGTGGCCCGGGGGGGGGGGGGGGGGGCGGCCCCTTTCTGTCTGTGGCCCGGGGGGGGGGGGGCCCTTTCTGTCTGTGGCCCGGGGGGGGGGGGGTGTGTGGCCCCTTTCTGTCTGTGGCCCGGGGGGGGGGTGTGGCCCCTTTCTGTCTGTGGCCCGGGGGGGGGGGTGTGGCCCCTTTCTGTCTGTGGCCCGGGGGGGGGGTGTGTGGCCCCTTTCTGTCTGTGGCCCGGGGGGGGGGTGTGTGTGGCCCCTTTCTGTCTGTGGCCAGGGGGGGGGTGTGGCCCCTTTCTGTCTGTGGCCGGGGGGGGGGGGGTGGGGTTGGGGGGGGGGGGGGTGTGGCCCCTTTCTGTCTGTGGCCCGGGGGGGGGGGGGGGTGTGTGGCCCCTTTCTGTCTGTGGCCCGGGGGGGGGGGTGTGTGGCCCCTTTCTGTCTGTGGCCCGGGGGGGGGGGGGGTGTGGCCCCTTTCTGTCTGTGGCCCGGGGGGGGGGGGTGTGTGGCCCCTTTCTGTCTGTGGCCCGGGGGGGGGGGTGTGTGGCCCCTTTCTGTCTGTGGCCCGGGGGGGGGTGTGTGTGGCCCCTTTCTGTCTGTGGCCCGGGGGGGGGGGTGTGTGGCCCCTTTCTGTCTGTGGCCCGGGGGGGGGGGCGGCCCCTTTCTGTCTGTGGCCCGGGGGGGGGGCGGCCCCTTTCTGTCTGTGGCCCGGGGGGGGGGTGTGTGGCCCCTTTCGGTCTGCGGCCCGGGGGGGGGGGTGCGGCCCCTTTCGGTCTGCGGCCCGGAGGGGGGGGGGTGCGGCCCCTTTCGGTCTGCGGCCCGGAGGGGGGGGGGGTGCGGCCCCTTTCGGTCTGCGGCCCGGAGGGGGGGGGGGGTGCGGCCCCTTTCTGTCTGCGGCCCGGAGGGGGGGGGTGCGGCCCCTTTCTGTCTGTGGCCCGGAGGGGGGGGGGTGCGGCCCCTTTCTGTCTGTGGCCCGGAGGGGGGGGGGGGTGCGGCCCCTTTCTGTCTGTGGCCCGGGGTGGGGGGGGGGGTGCGGCCCCTTTCTGTCTGTGGCCCGGAGGGGGGGGGGGTGTTTGCGGCGGCCCCTTTCTATCTGGCCTGGAATGAAAGAGCTGGCAGTGTGCTGGCATCGGATTCCTCTGTATACAGGAGGTCATACCTGGCTGGTTGCCGGGGGTGACGGCCGTGTTTATCCGTGTTTGTATATCTGAGATCACATAGTTAAAATTCTTGTGAGGGAGAGTCGTATCCGAGTGGAGCAGCGAGGCATTGAAGATGTTATAGAAGATTTGTAGGTTCCGGGGTGTCTTGTGGGGGATGTGCACACTCCATGCGGCTCCTGCACATCAAATGATGAACCCCGATACTGGAAGATGGTAGTGCAAGAAGTAGGGTTGGTTGACTTTTTTTATCAGAGGTGAGTCTGTCCTGTGTGCTGTCCATGAGAATCCCACACCTTCCATGCGCGGGTTGTGTGGTGCGCGGGGCCCTTCCATGCGTGGGTTTAGTGGTGCCCTTCCATGCGCGGGTTGTGTGGTGCGCGGGGCCCTTCCGTGCGCGGGGCCCTTCCGTGCGCGGGGCCCTTCCGTGCGCGGGGCCCTTCCATGCGCGGGGCCCTTCCATGGGCGGGTTGTGTGGTGCGCGGGGCCCTTCCATGGGCGGGTTGTGTGGTGCGCGGGGCCCTTCCATGGGCGGGTTGTGTGGTGCGCGGGGCCCTTCCATGCGCGGGTTGTGTGGGGCCCTTCCATGGGCGGGTTGTGCGGTGCGCGGGGCCCTTCCATGGGCGGGTTGTGCGGTGCGCGGGGCCCTTCCATGGGCGGGTTGTGCGGTGCGCGGGGCCCTTCCATGGGCGGGTTGTGCGGTGCGCGGGGCCCTTCCATGGGCGGTTTGTGCGGTGCGCGGGGCCCTTCCATGGGCGGTTTGTGCGGTGCGCGGGGCCCTTCCATGGGCGGTTTGTGCGGTGCGCGGGGCCCTTCCATGGGCGGGTTGTGCGGTGCGCGGGGCCCTTCCATGGGCGGGTTGTGCGGTGCGCGGGGCCCTTCCATGGGCGGGTTGTGCGGTGCGCGGGGCCCTTCCATGGGCGGGTTGTGCGGTGCGCGGGGCCCTTCCATGGGCGGGTTGTGCGGTGCGCGGGGCCCTGCCATGGGCGGGTTGTGCGGTGCGCGGGGCCCTGCCATGGGCGGGTTGTGCGGTGCGCGGGGCCCTGCCATGGGCGGGTTGTGCGGTGCGCGGGGCCCTGCCATGGGCGGGTTGTGCGGTGCGCGGGGCCCTTCCATGGGCGGGTTGTGCGGTGCGCGGGGCCCTTCCATGGGCGGGTTGTGCGGTGCGCGGGGCCCTTCCATGGGCGGGTTGTGCGGTGCGCGGGGCCCTTCCATGGGCGGGTTGTGCGGTGCGCGGGGCCCTTCCATGGGCGGGTTGTGTGGTGCGCGGGGCCCTGCCATGGGCGGGTTGTGTGGTGCGCGGGGGCCCTGCCATGGGCGGGTTGTGTGGTGCGCGGGGCCCTGCCATGGGCGGGTTGTGTGGTGCGCGGGGCCCTGCCATGGGCGGGTTGTGTGGTGCGCGGGGCCCTGCCATGGGCGGGTTGTGTGGTGCGCGGGGCCCTGCCATGGGCGGGTTGTGTGGTGCGCGGGGCCCTGCCATGGGCGGGTTGTGTGGTGCGCGGGGCCCTGCCATGGGCGGGTTGTGTGGTGCGCGGGGCCCTGCCATGGGCGGGTTGTGTGGTGCGCGGGGCCCTGCCATGGGCGGGTTGTGTGGTGCGCGGGGCCCTGCCATGGGCGGGTTGTGTGGTGCGCGGGGCCCTGCCATGGGCGGGTTGTGTGGTGCGCGGGGCCCTGCCATGGGCGGGTTGTGTGGTGCGCGGGGCCCTGCCATGGGCGGGTTGTGTGGTGCGCGGGGCCCTGCCATGGGCGGGTTGTGTGGGGCGGGGGCCCTGCCATGGGCGGGTTGTGTGGTGCGCGGCGCCCTGCCATGCGCGGGTTGTGTAGTTTTACCACACCCAATTCTTACCCCCCTTTTTAGCGTCAGAGGCAGTGGGCAATTGAGATCCATTCATATGAATGGGGCACTGCTTCAAGCACCCAGTAACCACATACAGTGCGTATAGTTGCAGCGTGCTAGTGTGGGGTCCAAGGGGTAAAGCAGGGGGTGAGGAGGGGGTACAATGCCTGCTCTGGTCGGTCGCTGTACTAAGCCCCATATAATTGTATGACAAACTGAGCTGAACATGAATACTACAAAAGAGTCCGCTGTCGGTACACCATGGGACTCTTCTGCTGGCCAGGATCTGGCTGCAGTCCCAGGCAGGCGTTTTCTCCTCTGTGCACATCTCTGTATCCTTGCAGTGCAGTTATCACTCCGCCTGGTATTGCAGCCGGAACTACAGAAGTGTCGGCTGATGCGGCCGCCTGCTCCCTCCGTAGTGTGGTGCCTCTTCTTCCATATCACTCCACTAAGTTTGGGGCTCTGCAGGCGGCGGATCGGCAAGCTGAGGGCACAATCTTCTGTCTCCTGCTGCACTAGACTGCTAGATCCCAATCGGGGGGCAGCCAACCCACCAATGTAGACTGCCGAAATAACTGAGCGGTCTATTTAATGAGCCTGCGTTCGTGTTGGGTTTGTGTGCCCCGGACTCGGTGCTGCAGGTCGGTGTTGGGTTTGCGTGCCCCGGACTCGGTGCTGCAGGTCGGTGTTGGGTTTGCGTGCCCCGGACTCGGTGCTGCAGGTCGGTGTTGGGTTTGCGTGCCCCGGACTCGGTGTGGCAGGTCAGTGTTGGGTTTGCGTGCCCCGGACTCGGTGTGGCAGGTCAGTGTTGGGTTTGCGTGCCCCGGACTCGGTGTGGCAGGTCAGTGTTGGGTTTGCGTGCCCCGGACTC
This sequence comes from Lithobates sylvaticus, assembly GCA_028564925.1. NCBI lineage: Eukaryota > Metazoa > Chordata > Amphibia > Anura > Ranidae > Lithobates > Lithobates sylvaticus. Next base: position 2,375,580 of record CM053028.1, on the reverse strand, counting down.
GGTGTGGCAGGTCAGTGTTGGGTTTGTGTGCCCCGGACTCGGTGCTGCAGGTCGGTGTTGGGTTTGCGTGCCCCGGACTCGGTGTGGCAGGTCAGTGTTGGGTTTGCGTGCCCCGGACTCGGTGTGGCAGGTCAGTGTTGGGTTTGCGTGCCCCGGACTCGGTGTGGCAGGTCAGTGTTGGGTTTGCGTGCCCCGGACTCGGTGTGGCAGGTCAGTGTTGGGTTTGCGTGCCCCGGACTCGGTGTGGCAGGTCAGTGTTGGGTTTGTGTGCCCCGGACTCGGTGCGGCAGTTCGGTGTTGGGTTTGCTTAGCTCCGACTCGGTGCGGCAGGTCGGTGTTGGGTTTGTGTGCCCCGGACTCGGTGCGGCAGGTCGGTGTTGGGTTTGTGTGCCCCGGACTCGGTGTGGCAGGTTGGGTTTGTGTACCCCGGACTCTGCGCGGCAGGTCGGTGTTGGGTTTGTGTGCCCCGGACTCTGCGCGGTGTGTTGGGTTTGTGTGCCCCGGACTCTGCGCGGCGTGTTGGGTTTGTGTGCCCCGGACTCTGCGCGGCGTGTTGTGTTTGTGTGCCCCGGACTCTGCGCGGCGTGTTGGGTTTGTGTGCCCCGGACTCTGCGCGGCGTGTTGGGTTTGTGTGCCCCGGACTCTGCGCGGCGTGTTGGGTTTGTGTGCCCCGGACTCTGCGCGGCAGGTTGGTGTTGGGTTTGTGTGCCCCGGACTCTGCGTGGCAGGTTGGTGTTGGGTTTGTGTGCCCCGGACTCTGCACGGCAGGTCGGTGTTGGGTTTGTGTGCCCCGGACTCTGCGCGGCGTGTTGGGTTTGTGTACCCCGGACTCGGCCCGGCAGGTCGGTGTTGGGTTTGTGTACCCCGGACTCTGTGCGGCGTGTTGGGTTTGTGTACCCCGGACTCGGCCCGGCAGGTCGGTGTTGGGTTTGTGTACCCCGGACTCTGTGCGGCGTGTTGGGTTTGTGTACCCCGGACTCTGCGCGGAGTGTTGGGTTTGTGTACCCCGGACTCGGCCCGGCAGGTCGGTGTTGGGTTTGCTGTTTGTTACTTTAGTTCTATAAAGATGAAGATTGCGGTCGGTGTGTACAGGGTGGTGACGGGTGTGTTTTCTTTGCTCTGTGACTCTGGAGTTCTGGCTGAGTATTCCAGCTATTCAAAGAATATGGAGTGTAGCTAAACGCTGCCCTCTGCCCCCGCCGCCCTCTGCCCCCGCCGCGCTCTGCCCCCACCGCGCTCTGCCCCGCAACTGGGTGTAAAAACACTTCAAAAGTCAAAACGAAAGATGAAAATAAACCGAATGATATCCACTATTTATCCTCCAATGTATAGAAGAAGTGCAGCCTGAGAGAGGGACAAGACCTGTAACTGGGCAGTGAAAGGACATCAGCAGACTGAAGATCTCATCCTGTCACTCTGCTCTCTCCTCCTATCAGCACTTTTTTTTGTTGGTACCTAGATGCAGGAAAGGGAGAAGGGGATTGGTCCATGATCTGTCCTGGAAGCAGGAAAGGGAGAAGGGGATTGGTCACTGATCTGTCCTGGAAGCAGGAAAGGGAGAAGGGGATTGGTCACTGATCTGTCCTGGAAGCAGGAAAGGGAGAAGGGGATTGGTCACTGATCTGTCCTGGAAGCAGGAAAGGGAGAAGGGGATTGGTCACTGATCTGTCCTGGAAGCAGGAAAGGGAGAAGGGGATTGGTCCATGATCTGTCCTGGAGGCAGGAAAGGGAGAAGGGGATTGGTCCATGATCTGTCCTGGAAGCAGGAAAGGGAGAAGGGGATTGGTCACTGATCTGTCCTGGAAGCAGGAAAGGGAGAAGGGGATTGGTCCATGATCTGTCCTGGAGGCAGGAAAGGGAGAAGGGGATTGGTCCATGATCTGTCCTGGAAGCAGGAAAGGGAGAAGGGGATTGGTCACTGATCTGTCCTGGAAGCAGGAAAGGGAGAAGGGGATTGGTCACTGATCTGTCCTGGAAGCAGGAAAGGGAGAAGGGGATTGGTCACTGATCTGTCCTGGAAGCAGGAAAGGGAGAAGGGGATTGGTCACTGATCTGTCCTGGAAGCAGGAAAGGGAGAAGGGGATTGGTCCATGATCTGTCCTGGAGGCAGGAAAGGGAGAAGGGGATTGGTCCATGATCTGTCCTGGAAGCAGGAAAGGGAGAAGGGGATTGGTCCATGATCTGTCCTGGAGGCAGGAAAGGGAGAAGGGGATTGGTCCATGATCTGTCCTGGAAGCAGGAAAGGGAGAAGGGGATTGGTCCATGATCTGTCCTGGAAGCAGGAAAGGGAGAAGGGGATTGGTCCATGATCTGTCCTGGAAGCAGGAAAGGGAGAAGGGGATTGGTCCATGATCTGTCCTGGAAGCAGGAAAGGGAGAAGGGGATTGGTCACTGATCTGTTCTGGAAGCAGGAAAGGGAGAAGGGGATTGGTCACTGATCTGTCCTAGAAGCAGGAAAGGGAGAAGGGGATTGGTCAGGAATTTTTCACTGATTTGAATGTACAATATATGTAAAATGTCATCACTGTATAAAATACCCATTAAAGCGGGGGAAGGGAATTAGTCCTCCTGCGCCTCTCTATACTTTTACATTGATAGTTGTTGGTCTTCTACCATCCTGGGAGAGGATGATGGGTAATTGTCATTCCCTGTACAGTGCTGTGATTGGATGACGTCGTGTGTAACCGCCTGGGAAATGTAGGAATCAGCATTGGCAGAAAATACATTTGTGTGTTTTTATTTCTGTCCTAAAAAAATAAAATCTGTATTCCTATTAGAAGTGCCGCTAAAGCAATTGGCAGCTTTATAAAAGTGTCAGCTCTGAACTTCTCAGCAGTTCTCAGGCCGACCCGAACCCGACACTCATCTCTAGTACATCGCACTGGACCGGAACCCGACACTCATCTCTAGTACATCGCACTGGACCGGAACCCGACACTCATCTCTAGTACATCGCACTGGACCGGAACCCGACACTCATCTCTAGTACATCGCACTGGACCGGAACCCGACACTCATCTCTAGTACATCGCACTGGACCGGAACCCGACACTCATCTCTAGTACAGCGCACTGGACCCGAACCCGACACTCATCTCTAGTGTATCGCACTGGACCGGAACCCGACACTCATCTCTAGTGTATCGCACTGGACCGGAACCCGACACTCATCTCTTGTACATCGCACTGGACCCGAACCCGACACTCATCTCTAGTGTATCGCACTGGACCGGAACCCGACACTCATCTCTAGTGTATCGCACTGGACCGGAACCTGACACTCATCTCTAGTGTATCGCACTGGACCGGAACCCGACTCTCATCTCTAGTGTATCGCACTGGACCGGAACCCGACACTCATCTCTAGTGTATCGCACTGGACCGGAACCCGACTCTCATCTCTAGTGTATCGCACTGGACCGGAACCCGACACTCCTCTCTAGTGTATCGCACTGGACCCGAACCCGACACTCATCTCTAGTGTATCGCACTGGACCGGAACCCGACACTCATCTCTAGTGTATCACACTGGACCCGAACCCGACACTCATCTCTAGTGTATCGCACTGGACCGGAACCCGACACTCATCTCTAGTACATCGCACTGGACTGGAACCCGACACTCATCTCTAGTGTATCGCACTGGACCGGAACCCGACACTCATCTCTAGTACATCGCACTGGACCCGAACCCGACACTCATCTCTAGTGTATCGCACTGGACCCGAACCCGACACTCATCTCTAGTGTATCGCACTGGACCGGAACCCGACACTCATCTCTAGTACAGCGCACTGGACCCGAACCCGACACTCATCTCTAGTGTATCGCACTGGACCGGAACCCGACACTCATCTCTAGTACATCGCACTGGACCCGAACCCGACACTCATCTCTAGTGTATCGCACTGGACCCGAACCCGACACTCATCTCTAGTGTATCGCACTGGACCGGAACCCGACACTCCTCTCAAGTGTATCGCACTGGACCCGAACCCGACACTCATCTCTAGTGTATCGCACTGGACCCGAACCCGACACTCATCTCTAGTGTATCGCACTGGACCGGAACCCGACACTCATCTCTAGTACATCGCACTGGACTGGAACCCGACACTCATCTCTAGTGTATCGCACTGGACCGGAACCCGACACTCATCTCTAGTACATCGCACTGGACCGGAACCCGACACTCATCTCTAGTACATCGCACTGGACCGGAACCCGACACTCATCTCTAGTGTATCGCACTGGACCCGAACCCGACACTCATCTCTAGTGTATCGCACTGGACCGGAACCCGACACTCATCTCTAGTACATCGCACTGGACCGGAACCCGACACTCATCTCTAGTGTATCGCACTGGACCGGAACCCGACTCTCATCTCTAGTGTATCGCACTGGACCGGAACCCGACACTCCTCTCTAGTGTATCGCACTGGACCGGAACCCGACACTCATCTCTAGTGTATCGCACTGGACCCGAACCCGACACTCATCTCTAGTACATCGCACTGGACCGGAACCCGACACTCATCTCTAGTGTATCGCACTGGACCGGAACCCGACACTCATCTCTAGTGTATCGCACTGGACCGGAACCCGACACTCATCTCTAGTGTATCGCACTGGACCGGAACCCGACAGTCATCTCTAGTATATCGCACTGGAAGTGTTCGGGGGGAAAAAAAACACATTCGTTTTTACTTTTTTTTAATTTTTTTTATTAATGTTCATTTCTGTGCTGCAAGACAATCCGTCCCCCTGGTGTGTGTCCTGGGCCGGGCCTTGTTGTCTCCTGGGATCCATCCCATCCATCCCAGGAGGGAGTGTCGCTAAGCTGCGACTCTGTGGTGCTTCTCTGCACAGAACATGCACACTAATTCTGTTCCCATCCCCCCCAGAATCTAGCGGTACCGTGTCTGCCGGCTCCGTTACTTGGAAGAGGCTGGTGGTGCATCTGCTTTGTGTATGTTTTTTTTGCTTTTTTTTTTTTTTTTTTTATTATGGTGGGCTGGAAAAGGGGGGGGGGGGGGATTTGAAGTGCGGTTGAGTTCTGCTTTAAATTTGTAATATTATTTAAAGGCCATCTCTGAGCTCTGCACCCCCTCGGCTTATACTCGAGTCAAGCATTTTTCTGCTGCAGGTAATGACCTTTTCCGAACTAATTTGGGGGCCCCGTATCTCAGGGCCACTTGGTGCTAGGGACCCCATATTTGGTGTGCCAACCCAGTGGAACCAACACTACAACATATCCAAGGGGTTCCTATCCCCAAGTGGTCCCGAGATTCGGAAAATGTCATTCTCTGCTGCAGAAAAGTGCTTGACATTTTCTGAACCGACTTTGGGGCCACGTATCTCGGGGCCACTTGGTGCTAGGGACCCCATCTTTGGATATGTTGTAGTGCACACTAAAATTTGGGGGTTCCAAGTGGCCTCGATATACGGGGTCCCAGAATCAGTCAACTGTGTCCATCTGCAGCAATGTCATTTTGGGACCCTTTGGGTTCAGAGACCCCAAATTGTTGCTGCAGCTAAGGGGGCATCTGGGAACCCTTAACTACCAAGTTTGAAGTTCGGGGGACCTATGGCTGCAAATGGGCACAGTGAGGCTGCAAATGGGCACAGTGAGGCTGCAAATGGGCATTGTTGCCCCTCTTTTACACTTACAGTAGCTGCGCATTTCTCACCCTAGGCTTATACTCGAGTCAATAAGTTTTCCCATTTTTTTTTTTATTTTTTTTTGTGGTAAAATTAGGTGCCTCGGCTTATATTTGGGTCGGCTTATACTCGAGTATATACGGTATTTCTTTTGCATGGAATAAAGATCACCATTCTCGTGGCGTAACATCTTTCACATTATACAAAAAAATTGGGCTAACTTTACTGTTTATTTTTTTCCCCCCCAAAAAATGCGTTTGAAAGACCGTTGTGCAAATCCAGTGCGACATAAAATATTGCAAAGACCGCCATTTTATTCTCAAGGGTCTCTGCTATAAAAAATATATATGTTTTTGGGGGTTATAAGTAACTTTCTAGCAAAAAATACTTATTTTAACATAAGCAACAAGTGTCACAAAAAAAAAGTTTGGTCTTTAAGTGGTTAAAACTGACCTCATTTACAGACCGAAGTTCATTCCTTTGATCTAAAAGAACTAAATGATACTTTGTATCTCTTCTCTACTATCTGTGCTGACCAATGTTGATAAACGTTTGCCAGCTTTTTTTTCCTGACCTCTCTGAGCAGAGAACGGCTTTGCACTGTTTAGATAGTTGTGGAAATATTGGATTAAGATGGCGAGTGAGGATAAATCGAGATCATGATTTATTTATTTTTTTTTATTGCATAATTGTGCAGCTCTACATGCCAGCGTGATTTTTAAATTCACACCGCACCAAAACGCATGGTACGGGGGTAGATGCGCTTGCTTGGTGCAGGAGGAGTATTGATGGCGGCAGAGAGGAGAGAGCTGGCCGGAGGTGTGGGCTGTGCTCTCTCCCCTCAGATCCCTCCCCTCTCTTGTGTCTGTACAGTTGGTGATATTAAAGTTTTTTTTTTTTTTTTGTTTTTTTTTCTTCTTTTCTTTTTTAATAAGTTATAATTGCTCTGTGTAATGGTGTTGCACAGAGCAGCCTCCGATCCTCCTTCTTTTCAGTTCCCCCCCGCCGGTGCTCCTGGCTTGTGCCCCCAGTAGTAAGCTACTTGCTATGGGGGCACTGGTGCTTGCTCATTCCTGAGCCCCACTCTGTCCATAACGCACTTGGAGCTGCATCTTGGCCCTGCCCCCGTTCTCTCCTTATTGGCTCGCTGGCTGTGATTGACAGCAGCTCCTGTCTCAGCCAATGAGGGAGTTCCAGGACAGCCGAGGATTCTGTGCACATTGCTGGATCAAGGGGGCGGGGCTCAGGTGAGGGGGGGGGGGCGCATGAGGAGAGCAGCACATGGAAGTTTTTTTTTATTTTTTTTTTATTTATTTTTTTACCTTCAACCTTTACAGCGACTTTAATACAGTATTGTACTTTTGGATCAGACTGTATGGGGATTCGTTACCCCCCCCCCCCCCAAACCACCACCACCAATTTCTGCTGCCAGGACAGCAGTGTGGGGAGGGGATAGGGGGTCGGTAATAAACCCCCTGTACATCTGAGAGTGATCCTGTGTATACAGAGAAGAGGGAGAGAGCACAGCCTGCACCACCACCCCACTGCTATCTGCACTAAAGTCAGAAAGCTGGGAATGAAGGGTGGTGTGGTGCCCCCCCCCCCCCCCCCCCCTCTAGAGTTGAGCCCACGATGCTCTTCTCTCTCAGTCCTTCTACATCGAGTGTCTGTCCTTTACTTCTGACCTGGGAACACAACAGGAAGTTGGGGAAATGACAGTTGTCCCCCCATACAGGTGTCCCTATTTGAAGGGTTCCCCTCCTGTAAAGCTCTTCTTTGGATTTCCTCTTCAGTTCCTCCTCTCCTGTGAGTCGGGAGAAGAGCTGCGAGGAGTCCCCCCCCCCCTGCAGGAACCGCCGCCGCGCTCCGCTCTCTCTCTTTCTTTTACCAATTTAGTTTGTTTTCGGTACAGATCTTTGCTGATTCTCTCGTAGCATTTTCTCATTTTACTCGCTCACCATCATCGTACAAAGCGAGTGACCCGCTACCCCCCCCCCCCCCCCCCCCCCCCCACAATTTACTTCTGTAATTATTTCATTTACAGCAATTCTCCTGATCTTAAATCAATATGAGCCGGCTGGGTAATTCCACCCCTCCCCCGATATTCTCTGCACTACGGCTGGCTGTCTTCAAGTGCCACATTGGTGAGGAAATAAGCGGGTCAAATGATCCCGGGTCTAAAGTGCTGCGGAAATGAACTTGGCGACACTGGATCAATGACCATTAAAAAAATAGGGACGCACCGATGCCTACCATTTTTTATTTATTTTTGTCAAAGGGGCTGTAGAAGAAACCAAATTGGGGTGGGGGGAGGGGAGTTGGTGGTATTGCAAGAAATCTGATGCACGTGAAAGTGTTGGCTGTAGTGCAAAGCACTTGGAGGACAAGTGGGATAAGTAAACTTTTCTTTGCAAGTACTTTTGTTTTAGTTTTTTTTTTTTTTTTTTTTTAGCTTAGCAAGTCAATTTAAAGCTGAACTCCACCTCCACTTCCTTCTAAATTTCTGGCTTAAGAAAAAAAAAAAAACATCCCTCCCAAGGGTCATAGAGAGGACTAGGGACACCCTGGTCCACGGCCAGCTCTATGGTAAACCTCCCAGTGTTTCTCTGGGCTCACCCATGTGATCAAGAAGCCGGAGAATGAATCTGCCGGCGGCGGTTTATCATAGAGCTGGCCGTGGACCAGAGTGTCCCCGGTCATCTCTATGACCCTTGGAGGCCGGAGGCGGCGCCATGACATCATTTCCGGCACGGGCAGATGTAAACACTGCCATTAAATAATGGAAAGCCGGAGATCGATTTTGATCTTTGGCTTTCCAGCATAGGAGAGATGTAGGGACTGAAATCTCTCCATAAAGAGGACCGGTCACACACTGTTCCTATTACAAGGGATGTTTATATTCCTTGTACCGTATATACTCGAGTATAAGCCGAGTTTTTCAGTACATTACAATTTCTGAATCGAATTTGGGGCCCCGTATCTCGGGGTCACTTGGTGCTAGGAACCCTAAATTTGGTGTGCAAACCCAGTAGAACCAGCACTACAACATATCCAATATCTGGGGTTCCTATCACCAAGTGGCCCCGAGATACGACGCCCCAAAATCGGTCAACTGTGTCCATCTGCAGGAATGTCATTTCGGGACCCTTTGGGTTCAGAAACCCCACATTTTGGCTGCAGGGGGCATCTAGGAACTACTGAGTTTGAAGTTCGGGGGGCCTATGGCTGCAAATGGGCACAGTGAGGCTGCAAATGGGCATTGTTGACCCTCTTTTCCACTTACAGTAGCTGCGCATTTCTCACCTAGGCTTATACTCGAGTCAATACGTTTTCCCATTTTTTTTTTTTTTTTGTGGTAAAATTGGGTGCCTCGGCTTATATTCGGGTCGACTTATACTCGAGTATAAACAGTAATAAGAAAAAAAATGGGAACTGTGTTCAAACCACGTGTGCGATGGCGCCACAAATGTTGGAGCGAGAGCAATAATTCTAACTACAGACTTCCTCTGTAACTCTAAACTGGTAACCAGTAAACATCTTTAAAAGCGTCACCTAATGGAGATTTTTTAGGTACAGAATTTTGGCGCCATTCCACGAGTGCGCAATTTTAAAGCGCGATATGTTGGACCCCTTTCACACTGAGGCGGTTTTCAGAAAATGGCCTCTGAAAAGCGCCTCCCATTCATTTCAGTGCGACTTTTCACACCGGGGCGGAGCGCTGCACTTGCAGGACGTTGGGTAGCATGTTTGGGGTGGTATGGGAGTGTTGTATACACCCCCCTCCTCCACCGCCCCGCCCATTGAAATGAATGGGCAGTGCCTGAAAAGCACTTTGGAAGCGCCGCAACACAGGCGTTTTTACCCCCTTCTTTGAGGTTAAAAGCGCCCTGCTAGCAGCCGAAAAGCAGCGCTTAAACATCGCTAAACGAGCGGCGCTCTGGCGATAACACGGCTGCGGCCCCAGTGTGAAAGGGGTTCTTGGGGTATCTATTTACTTAGCATGACATCTTTCACATTATACAAAAAAATTTGGGTAAATTTATTTATTTATTTATTTTTTTAACAAAAAATCGTGTTTGAAAAATTGCTGTGCAAATACGGTGTGACATAAAAATTGCAACGGCCCCATTTTATTCCCCAGGGTCTCTGCTAGAAAGTTTTTTTTATTTTTCCATGTAGGAGTGAAATGCCAGAATTGGCCTGGGCTTGAAGTGGTTAAGAACACGGGACCCCCATGGTGCGGTGGCAGCTTTGTGCGCCCAAAAAATGCACTGCGTTTTCCTGTGTGGGGGGGGGAGGGTCTGTGTTTTTTTAGAATAAACGGCACCTCCACACGTCTAAAGTGCGGCGTGCTTTGCCTGCTGGTTGGGGATCATGTGGATGTTCTCCTGACCTGCACAAATGTGACCCCCCCCAAGCCTTAAGCTGGCCATACACTATACAAAAATTCGGTCAAAGAACGTTATTTCGATTTTTCGGCAGTTAATGGACACAAAATCGATAACCGTTTGGATGTTTTTGAGCCGAAAAAACGTCAAGTTTGGAAATGTTCTGCCGAACGAACGATAAATTGAAAGGTTAATGTGTTTCCCGTCCGACCTGTCTGCACTCGGTATATGTAAAAAAAAAAACGAACATAAATTTTTTTTTTATTTATGTTCACTGAACGATTTATCGGCCGTTACATGATGGCACCATCGTTTGCGGTCGCGGCCGAACGTTCGATTTTTGAAAATGGGCTGATTTTTTTTTGTATAGTGTATGTCCAGCCTTAGGCTTGTGCTGCAGGGCTCTTGCTTTGGGGATTTTTAAAATTTTATTTATATGTTTGTGTGTGTGTGTGTATATGTAAATGTGTGTGTGTATGTGTGTGTGTATATATGTGGGTGTATGTATATATATATATATATAAATATATATATACATACACATACATACATACATACATACATACATACATACATACATATACATACATACATACATACACATACATACACACACGGCACTGGGTGGAAAGGAACAATACTTGTCCTTCAATAAGGACCCCTCCAGTCTGGTGGTCTCCTCCATACACAGGTGGTTTGTATCTGTTGTGACTCTCGGGGGGGGGGGGGGGGGGGGGTGGAGGGGGGGGGGGGGGGGTGGAGTCGATCGTCGTTCTCCAGGGAAGTGACGTCGGGGAGGAGAAGCTCGGACTATATTTGGCCATTGTTTGGAAGGATTTGGCTTTCCTGTGGAACGTGCCGGGAGCAGTAATCCGAGGAGCTCTCGGTGTCGCACAGCGTGGTGTTTGTGCTGACACCGCACTCCTCTGCAGATGTACTATACAGGAGATCATTACTTCTCTGACGTCAGGCGGCTGCTTTACCACATGAATGATTCTCAGCCGCCGAGAGAAATAATAAAGTTGTGACTCGAGTTCTGAGCTTCGTGTCTCTGGAGCTGGGATTGGGCTCAGCGAGCGCCATTTTACCTCTATTGTGTCCTCAGCAGAGACGGGGCCCTTCTGTAAGGGGCCCCCAGGACACGCCGGCTCCTAACCACCGGAGTGCCAGCCTGTGTATACCCCTTCATCAGCTGGATCCAGGGCTCTGATCATTTCACTGACAATTACTCATCCAACTCTTCACCCAAATTCATTTTTTATAACCACTGTGTTATTTTGTGTGTGTTTTTTTTTTGTTGTTTTTGGTGTGTGTTATTTTGTGTGTGTTTTTTTTTTGTTGTTTTTGGTGTGTGTTTTGGTTTTATTTTTTTTGTTTTTGTACAAAAAAAAAACACACGAACAACCAAAACAAACAAACAAAAAAACACACAAAACAAAGTAAAAAAACAAAACAAAAAGCCTCACTATTGGCAGTCAGCGGCCCCCAATGCCCCCCCCCCCCCTTTAATATCACAATCATTGGTGGCACTATAAGAACACCACCCACTTTTCACCTTTGACCTGCAATAATCCTCCTTCCTGTGTTTACAAACATTCAGCCCTCCGGGACAGTTGATGATATTATGGAGGAGAAGCAGCCGACTGATGATCTCTTCTATTCGGCTGCATTGACACTGTAGAGCAGAGGGGTGTCAAACTGGTGGCCCTCCAGCTGTTGCGGAACTACAAGTCCCATCATGCCTCTGCCTGTGGGAGTCATGCTGGTAACTGTCGGCCTTGCAATGCCTCATGGGACTTGTAGTTCTGCTACAGTTGGAAGGCCGCCAGTTTGACACCTGTGCTGTAGTTTGGTGAATGTGACCGGGTATCTGGTAGTCATGGAGGATCTCCATAACTAAACCCTGTGGGCGGGATGGAACGTGGGGGGCGTGGCCTGGTTGGAGTCGGGCTGAAGCCACTTTCATTCGTCGGATACTTTGGGCTTTCTTGGAATCTTTGATTTCTTTTCCGTCGAGCGTGTGCATAGAGGTGGGAGGGGCTCTCCCCACGCCGGCCCCCTCCTTAGTGTGGGTCACTGGACTTTGGGGTGGAAACCTGGAGGGGCACCCCCAGCAGTTTCACACACAACGCTCAGCACCCAGAGGGGTATGTGAGTAGGGCACACCACTGAAATGAATGGGCTTCCCTATGTGTGTAGCACTAAACACACTGGGTGTGGCCTTCACACAAGCACTGCAGCGTGACTGATTGGCACAGGGACTGCAGGAGGCTGTGATACCCGGGCACATTCAGGGCCTCACATCGCTTATATTTACAAAAATAAATCTTAGTCAATACAGAGCTTTTTTTAAAATCCCGACGTTCAGATTTAAAGTGGAGTTCCACCTGTTTTTAGTTTATTAAAAGTCGGCAGCTACAAAAAGCACAGCTGCTGACTTTTAATAAACCGACACTTGCCTGCCTGACGGTCCATCGATGCAGCTGCCCGGAGACTAGCCACTCCCCCTCTTCGGTGCCGTCATGGCGACTGTGGGCACCCGGCCGTGACAGCTTACGGCTTCACCGCCACTGCGCATGCATGAGTCGCGCTGCGCTCTCCTATTGGCCATCCGATCTGCTGGGACCTGAGTTGTGTCCCAGAAGATTGCTGGCAGGGAGGGGCCGCCTAGGGGAGAGGAGGAGTCACCTAGCTGGCCGTAGATGGGAAGTGGGACAGGAAGTCCCACGAAAAAGGGTACCCCCCCCCCCCAAAAATGACATGTCAGGGGGCGAGGAGTGCTTAAAGCACTTTTGGGAGGAACTCTGCTTTAAATTTTTGGATAGGGTGTTGAAGGTTTTAGATGTCTGACAGGTGTGTGTGTGTGTGTGTGTGTGTTGTGTGTGTATTTTTTTATATATATATATATATATATATATATCATATATATAATAATATATATACTTTTATATTATATATATTATATAATATTATATATATCAATATATATACTATATATATATATACCTATAATATATATTATATATATATATAGATATATATATAGATATAGATTTTACTTGGATCTTCCTTAACCACTTCAGCTCACACCTGTTTACCCCCCTATGGACCAGGCCATATTTTCATATTTCAGCTACGTGTCTGTTCGTCAGGCTATAACGTAATTACTTATGATACAGAATTGATACATATCTTTTTTGGGGGACAAACAGGGCTTTCTTGTGATCTTAAAGTGGAGTTGCGCCCCCCCCCCCAAAAAAAAAGCATTAATATGCCTAAAAATAAAAATAAACATTTGGTTTTTTTTTTTTAAATGGCTGTTGCTAGGGGGTCCCTCGTAGTCTGCCTCCTTCAGTGCCTGGGCTGGCGACATCACTTCCCCTCGGCTCAGGAAGGGCTCAGCTCTGCCCCCTCCCTCTTGTCTATCAGCTGGGACACGTGACAGGTCCCAGATGATTGCGCGGCCACTTGCGGCGCCGCTCACGCATGCGCAGTGGGTGACCGCCTGTGAAGCCACAGCCAGGCGCCCACAGTCACAATGCCGGCGCCGCCGAATGGAGGGGGCAAAGAGGGGGGGCTTCGACCCCCCCAACACACCCCCACATCGCTGGACCCTGGGACAGGTAAGTGTCCAATTATTAAAAGTCAGCAGCAGCAGTATTTGTAGCTGCTGACTTTAAAATTTTTTTTTTTTTTTTTTAAGGTCTTTCGGGAATTTTATGAATTTATTTGCATTTTAAAGGGGAAAACAAGTAAAAAATAAAAAAAAATAATCTCCAAGTTTGAACACTTTTCCCCACAGTACAATTACTGTGGTGAAAACATTTTTATTTGCTTGTTCTATTTACTGCGACACTTGTGGTACAAAGCACGGTAAAGTTATTTTACAAAAAAAGGTTTCTTTTGAAACTGTTAAACAAAGCTTATACAGGGTGATTTACAGAAATGAATGGGTTAAATGGTAACATGAAGGTTATTGAAGGGTTAAAATTTCCTGTGCACACAATAAAGCCTTATCTGTGTTAGTTGCAGCCCCCATCTCTCTGTCAGGGAACTGAAGAGATAAGACGCTACTGACACGTTTGACACTTTTGCAATAATATAAAAGTACACTGAATGATCGCTGGGATTGGCTGTCAGTGTGATCATTCAAGGGCCGAGTCCTGCTGTCTGTGTCAATGGAGACATCAGCAAAGCGTTGAAGCGCGCCCGCACGGGTGCCCCGTTCAAAAATGCAGGTCTCTGAGGGGGCACTCGATGCGGGGAGGAGCCAGTAGCGCCGCTGGGGGACCCCAGAAGAGGAAGATCGGGGCCCCTCTGTGCAAAACCCTTACACAGAGGTGGAAAGTATGCTATGAGTTTAAAAAAAAAAGCTCTTTTACAGACCCTTTTTAATCGCATGCCGACCATCCGACCGCAGTTGTACTGCGGCAACATGGCTTGGCTGCGCAAATCGCCGACATGGTACGTCTGTACCATGGACTGGCACTAGGGGGCCGGCTCAGTGGAGCGCTGGGCGGCGGCAGAGGGGGCCGGCTCAGTGGAGCGCTGGGCGGCGGCGGAGGGGGGCCGGCTCAGTGGAGCGCTGGGCGGCGGCGGCGGGGGGCCGGCTCAGTGGAGCGCTGGGCGGCGGCGGAGGGGGCCGGCTCAGTGGAGCGCTGGGCGGCGGCGGAGGGGGCCGGCTCAGTGGAGCGCTGGGCGGCGGCGGAGGGGGGCCGGCTCAGTGGAGCGCTGGGCGGCGGCGGAGGGGGGGGCCGGCTCAGTGGAGCGCTGGGCGGCGGCAGAGAGGGGGCCGGCTCAGTGGAGCGCTGGGCGGCGGCAGAGGGGGGCCGCTCAGTGGAGCGCTGGGCGGCGGCAGAGGGGGCCGGCTCAGTGGAGCGCTGGGCGGGCGGCAGAGGGGGCCGGCTCAGTGCAGAGCCGCTGGCGGCGGCAGAGGGGGCCGGGCTCAGTGGAGCGCTGGGCGGCGGCGGCGGCGGCCGGCTCAGTGGAGCGCTGGGGGCGGCGGGGCGGCGGCGGCGGCCGGCTCAGTGGAGCGCTGGGGGGCGCCGGCGGGGGCCGGCTCAGTGGAGCGCTGGGCGGGGGGGCCGGCTCAGTGGAGCGCTGGGCGGCGGCGGGGGCCGGCTCAGTGGAGCGGCGGCGGCGGCGGGGGCCGGCTCAGTGGAGCGCTGGGCGGCGGGGGCCGGCTCAGTGGAGCGGCGGGGGCCGGCTCAGTGGAGCGCTGGGCGGCGGCAGAGGGGGCCGGCTCAGTGGAGCGCTGGGCGGCGGCTGAGGGGGCCGGCTCAGTGGAGCGCTGGGCGGCGGGGGAGGGGGCCGGCTCAGTGGAGCGCTGGGCGGCGGCAGAGGGGGCCGGCTCAGTGGAGCGCTGGGCGGCGGGGGGAGGGGGCCGGCTCAGTGGAGCGCTGGGCGGCGGGGGCCGGCTCAGTGGAGCGCTGGGCGGGGCGGGGGAGGGGGCCGGCTCAGTGGAGCGCTGGGCGGCGGAGGGGGGCCGGCTCAGTGGAGCGCTGGGCGGCGGAGGGGGGCCGGCTCAGTGGAGCGCTGGGCGGCGGAGGGGGGCCGGCTCAGTGGAGCGCTGGGCGGCGGAGGGGGGCTGGCTCAGTGGAGCGCTGGGCGGAGGGGGGCCGGCTCAGTGGAGCGCTGTGTATTGTATTGCAAAATTACTAAGAACCTCCAAATAAAATAAAATTATTATTTTTATATATATATATATATATATATATGCGGTTGTTGCAATATTTTGTGTCGCACTGTATTTGCCCAGCGGTCTTTCAAATGCAATTTTTTGGGGTGAAAAAAATACACTTCAGTGAATTAAAAAAAAATAACTAAACCGTAAAGTTAGCCCAATTTTTTTGTTTTAATGTGAAAGTTGATGTTACGCTGCGAGAATCGTTATCGATCTTCTAAGCAAAAAAATAGTGTTTCTCATTTTAGCCAGAATCGTGCAGCTCTAGAATGCAGTGTGATTTCTGTCCAAATCGCATGCGGTTTTCTGCACCGCTCCTGTGTGTGAACCCAGGCTTGTCATAGCGACTTCAGCCTGGGTTCACACAGAAGTGATTCTTTGCAATGCAATTTGAGCCCATTAATTTTGTATAAGCTCAAATCGCACCGCAAAGGTATTGGTTTTCAGGTATTGGAGCATTTGCACAAGTACTCGTGCAAATACTCGGCATCAGTGCGACCCTATAGACCTGTATAGATCATTAAAGATAAAATAACAAAACCAGCTGTTAATGTAATATTCACCTTCAGGCCGGGGTCACACCTCCCGGATGCGCTTCGGAGCAGGGGGTCCGGTGTGTCTGTTCTCCGTTTCAGGGAAGAATCGGGGCTGAATTGTTGCCTGAATTCAGCCCTGAAACATCCAAAGACGCAGCCGCAATGGAGATGTGTGAACAGCTCCATAGAGAGCCGGTTACAATCTGTTATCGTGCGAATTTGATGTGGAGGAATGCCGCATCGAATTCGCATACGTGTCAACTCAGCCACAAGAGATTTTCCCCAGCAGTGCATTTTCCTGTTGCTAGATCTCCTCCATTTGATAGTCAACACCATTCAACCTGCTTCTGAGCCCAAGCCTGTGATTGGACAGTGAGGAATAGTTCATACAAGGAATCCCACAGGAGAGGCGAGGAAACTGCATGCGATTTGACTAGGAATTGCACTGCATTACTGTTCAAATTGCATGCGATTTATTTGCAGTGCTACTTAAGCCCATTCATTTTGTATAAGCTCAAATCGCAATGTAAAGGTATGGGGCTGCCCCCGGTGTATGGGGGGGGGCTGCCCCCGGTGTATGGGGGGGGCTGTCCCCGGTGTATGGGGGGGGGCTGCCCCCGGTGTATGGGGGGGGGGGGGCTGCCCCCGGTGTATGGGGGGGGGGGGGGCTGCCCCCGGTGTATGGGGGGGGGGGGGCTGCCCCCGGTGTATGGGGGGGGGCTGCCCTCGGTGTATCGGGGGGGGGGGGGCCCCTCGGTGTATCGGGGGGGGGGGGGGGCCCCTCGGCTATCTTGTTTTTGGTTGCAGTTCTAAGTCTTGCAGACTTGTAGCTCCTCCATCAGCTGTGCCGAGTTCTCTGTAATATGCGGACGGATGGGACAGTTGTCAGGGTTGCAGTTGATCTCCATGTCAGCTGCTCCTCTCCTGCGGCTCCACAGCGACTTATCCTTGGCAGACAACATGACTGCGATCTTTGTGGACCCGAAGGTTTATTTTTATGCCGGTACCTCATCTAAAAATACAGCCCCTTATCTCCGGGTATAAACTCTGACCCACTGCGGCTGGAAGAGCCACTTCTCAGGTTGCTGGCTTCTCGAATCGCTGCCTATCTGAAGGGGCGGGTCACTTCTCAGATTGCTGGCTTCTCCAATCGCTGCCTATCTGAAGGGGCGGGGTCACTTCTCAGATTGCTGGCTTCTCCAATCGCTGCCTATCTGAAGGGGCGGGTCATTGGGTCGGTCGCCTTTGGTTAATAGGTTGTAGGGCGACTCTAACCAAATATTAAGTTTGGCGTTGGATACAAAGTGTTAGAATAGGGGGAGGCAACCTGCGGCCCTCCAGCTGTTGGCAGAACTAAAAGTCCCATCATGCCTCTGGGAGTCATGGTTGTAATTGTTAGTCTTGCAATGCCTCATGGGAGATGTAGTTGCACACCAGCTGGAGAGCTGCAGACTGATGTCTTATAACCTCTGTGGGGTGGTTATTGGTGGTTAATCTGAGCAGTGAGTTAATATCACCAAAAGAAAGCTGTATTTGTGTGAAGATAAAGATAACAAACATTTGTGTACAGTGTTACAAAGTGTGAGAGTGCTGAAAGCTGAAGATTGGCCTGGGCAGGAAGGGGGGTAAAAGTGCCTGGTATTGAAGGGGTTAATGAGACATCCAGGGTATAAAAGACCCCCCAATGTCTCCTCTGTGCTCCACTGAATGTAATGCACATCACATTGTATTCCGTCCTTTCCACGGCCTTGGCTACGGAAACTACCAGCAGGGACCTGGAAGTGACATCACACGTCCCTTCCGGGTCACAACAATGGGGGAGGGGACACGTCCGCTCTCCTTCCTCCCCAGCATCACCCGCCATTCAGGGTCACAACAATGGGGGGAGGGGACACGTCCGCTCTCCTTCCTCCCCAGCGTCACTCGCCATTCCGGGTCACAACAAGGGGGGGGAGGGGGACACGTCCGCTCTCCTTCCTCTCCAGCATCACCCGGCATTCAGGGTCACAACAATGGGGGGGAGGGGACACGTCCGCTCTCCTTCCTCCCCAGCATCACCCGCCATTCCGGGTCACAACAATGGGGGGGGGGACACGTCCGCTCTCCTTCCTCTCCAGCATTACCCGCCATTCCGGGTCACAACAATGGGGGGAGGGGACACGTCCGCTCTCCTTCCTCTCCAGCATCACCCGCCATTCCGGGTCACAACAATGGGGGGGAGGGGACACGTCCGCTCTCCTTCCTCCCCAGCGTCACTCGCCATTCCGGGTCACAACAAGGGGGGGGGAGGGGGACACGTCCGCTCTCCTTCCTCCCCAGCATCACCCGCCATTCAGGGGTCACAACAATGGGGGGAGGGGACACGTCCGCTCTCCTTCCTCCCCAGCGTCACTCGCCATTCCGGGCACAACAAGGGGGGGGGGAGGGGGACACGTCCGCTCTCCTTCCTCTCCAGCATCACCCGGCATTCAGGGTCACAACAATGGGGGGGAGGGGACACGTCCGCTCTCCTTCCTCCCCAGCATCACCCGCCATTCCGGGTCACCAAACAATGGGGGGGGGGACACGTCCGCTCTCCTTCCTCTCCAGCATTACCCGCCATTCCGGGTCACAACAATGGGGGGAGGGGACACGTCCGCTCTCCTTCCTCTCCAGCATCACCCGCCATTCCGGGTCACAACAATGGGGGGAGGGGACACGTCCGCTCTCCTTCCTCCCCAGCGTCACTCGCCATTCCGGGTCACAACAAGGGGGGGGGAGGGGGACACGTCCGCTCTCCTTCCTCCCCAGCATCACCCGCCATTCCGGGTCACAACAATGGGGGGGAGGGGACACGTCCGCTCTCCTTCCTCCCCAGCATCACCCGCCATTCCGGGTCACAACAATGGGGGGGGAGGGGACACGTCCGCTCTCCTTCCTCCCCAGCATCACCCGCCATTCCGGGTCACAACAATGGGGGGGAGGGGACACGTCCGCTCTCCTTCCTCCCCAGCATCACCCGCCATTCCGGGTCACAACAATGGGGGGGAGGGGACACGTCCGCTCTCCTTCCTCTCCAGCCTCACCCGCCATTCCAGGTCACAACAAGGAGACTTGGGTCTTGTTGGGGGCGGAGTTTCTGGTGTGGGGGCGGGACTCTGCACACTTCCCTGTTTTGTCTCTGGTGCCACACACGTATTGGGTAGTACCGGTGTAACGATATATTCGGCGACCCATCACATTTGGCTATGGAATTGACGTTCCGTCGCCGCCATCTTGCTACACCCCACACTCGTCCACAGTAAGGCTACACTAAGAAGGGGGACATCTTGTTGCACCCGCCAGAGTTTTGCATCTCGGACGTATTTATAACAGTAAAGTGAGTTTCTATATTGAAATACAAAACCTGGAACTCCGTCTGACCGCTTAGATGTTCCATTGTAAAAGCAGCGAACTTCTGTCAGATTGGCAAACCTGAAGATGAGCGGAGATGCCGCTGCTTTTAAAATTCAACATCTAACCAGTCAGACGGAGTTGTAAGTCCTGCATTTCACGATATAAATAAGTGTAAAATGCAAAACTCTGGTGGGTGTAACAAGATGTCCGCTTCCCCCTTCTTAGTGTATCCTTACTGTGGATGAGTGTGGGGTGTAGCAAGATGGCGGCGACGGAACGTCACTTCCGAAGAAAACTGCGATGGGTCGCCGAATGTCATTACACTGGGTGGGGAGGGGGCTTTTCTGCACAGTGGATCTGCTGGGGGAGGGGGTGGAGAGTGCACAGGGGTGCCGGTGTGTAGGGAGGAAAGGATGTTGGCCCTGGGTCGGGTGCCTGGAGCTGCATGTCTGGGGCGGTGCAGGTTGCTCATGGCTGGTGCCGGTGTTCTATCAGAATATACAACGGAAGTGACGTTCTGTCACGGCCATCTTGGTACACCCCGCACTCGTCCACCGCAAGCAGACATCTTGTTACACCCATGCCCCTGTTGAAGTCTTGTGAGACGAAACGCGTAGGGCGGATACGCTAGACACACTACCACTGCGTTTACTTACTTCTTGGTTTGTCTTTGTTTTTATTTTGATCGTTTTTACCTGACAAACAAGAATTTCTTAAAATAAAATTTAATCCGTGACCGGATTGTTTTACACTATGAGGAGGCCCTCTATATCTCTTTTATTTTCATGGTACTGACCCACTGAGGTGTTTCGGGGTAAGCAATCGAGTTCCTGTGTAGCCCTCTCAAGCGTGTTTTCTGCTTTCACATTCGTGATTTGGTGAGTATAGACTGCTGTGCCGGCTCAGTCTTGTTCCAGCTTCTTGATCCTGGCTCACCACCACTGCAAGCACCACCTGCCGGCATACTCAAGCGTGTTCGACCCCTCACCAAAGGTCAGTGGGTCCATCCTTAACGGTAAGCGTACCAGATCTTATCCCTGCACCATACAGTTCTAGACGCCGTCCAAATTATATGAGGATGTCACGTTGACGAACATTATATAGCATCATAGGAATATTGATATATCGTTATATATGAATGAATGAATGAATGAATAACTTGTATAGCGCTACAATGCGAACTGAATCGCCTCAAGGCTCTGTATTATATGAACTTTACCACCTTGGACTTATGAATATAGTCATCGGGTTAATTCCAGCACGTGTTTAATAGTACTTTCCTTTATCATAATTTTGCCTATTTGTTATTTTTCACACGTCACAACTGTGGTTATCCTTGCCTTGAGAGATACTCCTTCCATACATACAAGTGTATTTGGTTGTGACCACATTGTGCTCATTATAACTGAGGCTATGGTTGTTGTGTATTTTACATACCAATTATAACACATTGTGTGGTATCTACCATCAGAATACCACGATACCCAGTGTTTTCACACACGTTTGTATCATTTTTTATTTTATTTTTCTGTTATAATTCAACAGATTTATACTTATGAGTAACACGAACGTTTTACTTTTATAAACATTTCTGATGTGGATTGTTTATATTTATACTTGCTCACCATTTTCTTATGGTGGTTAGTCAGCAAATTCTGCGCGATGGCATTGTATTAGGGATTCCATTCCCACTTGCGGCTATCGATCAGACACATACTTTATAGCGCCACACTTATCCATTTTTTACACCCACCAGAATCTTACATTTCAGTTATTTTTACCAGTAAACTGAGTTTATATAGTGAAATGGAGGATTTGGAAGATCCGTAAAACAGTTTTGATGAATTTTAAAAGCAGCGGCAGGTCTGCCGAT
The DNA here is from genome assembly GCA_028564925.1 of Lithobates sylvaticus. NCBI lineage: Eukaryota > Metazoa > Chordata > Amphibia > Anura > Ranidae > Lithobates > Lithobates sylvaticus. The sequence continues at coordinate 2,354,063 of CM053028.1, read as the reverse complement.
GTCGCAGGTTTGCCGATGTCGCAGGTTTGCCGATGTCGCAGAACACGGCTGCTTTTTAAAATGAATCAAACCCGTGATCTGGACTTCTAAATCCTGCATTTCACTATATAAGAAATGTCCCTTTTGGCTGCGCATGCACAGTGGGCCGGGTAGCGGCTATCTGATAGAACACGGGCAGTAGGTGGGCTGGCGGGGGACCAAGGCGCAGTTTCTGGTCGCCATGGCAACCTGGCGTCTGGGATTTGTTGAGCTCTGGGTTAAGCAATCTTGATTATGGCAGAATCGCCTGTCTGACATCAGCCTCAGATAATCTCACGCTGCAGATCTATAACTATGGGGGGGAGGGGAGGGGGGGTACAGAGAGGTGCCTAGGCACAATCACATACAGGAAGTGCTCCTTTTCAGGAGGAGTTTCGGACCGGCTGTAGATTGTTCCGGCACAGGTAACGTTTCTCCGGGTTCCTATAACTTGGTGAACTGTCACATTTTGTGGTCGTTCGTGCGATCGTTCTTTGTCGCGGCTCAGTCTGGTGTAATGAGTGTTTCTGCCGGTTATCAATAATGGATTTGGAGTTAATAGGAGAAGGTTTGTGCCGAGTCTCCGGCTTCTAATCTCACTGTGAGGAACGTTCCGCTCTGATCCCGGGAAGAGCCTCCTCTGCCGATTCATCTTCTACTAATCAGGTCGTTGTCTATGGGAACCGGTTCTGGTTTCCAGCAGAACTCCATCGAGGACCGTCAGCCTTAAAGTGGACCCGACTCTCATCTCTCCTTTTCCTCTATAGAGTTTTCCAATGATGTAGAAAAACGTATTTCTTTTTTTTCTTTCACTGCCTCTGAAATGATCGACTGATCATTGGTGCGGCCGATATGAACTTTTTTGGAAGTATCGGTCACAAATGTAGCCGACATTACTTCAAGGGGTTATACCGGGATGATATGCATCGGGAGGCCCGAGCAACCAGCCGGTGCATCCGCTGGCCGGCCGAATATCCGAACAAAACCGAAGCTTCATTCGGATCTCTAGTAATCCGGAAGCGATATGACGTCACTTCCCGCATTCCTGGCATCTTAAAGGCGCCAGTTTTAAAAAATAAAGTATTCAAAAACGCTGATTTTGAATACTTTCAAGTGCAGATAAAGGGGTTTGGGGTCTTTGTAGAACCCCAGATCTCTCCATAAAGAGGACCTGTCACCGTCTATTACATGGGATGTTTACATTCCTTCTGACAGCAATCGCGGTGATAAAAAATGTAAAAGAACGGTGTAAAAATTAAATTTTAATTGTACAGAATATCGGTATTGTATCGACACCGAAAAACGATATCGGTTGATTCCTCTAAAAACTGGTGAGCCTTTTATATAGAGATCGGCGGATGTTTGGTGTGGGACCGGGGTTATGGGCGATTGCCATGGGACTTCAGGGATACGATTGGCGTATGCTGAGCTTCAGTCGGTGGTTCACGCCTCATTGAGTATTGTGTATACAAGTTTTGCATGTGGGCAGTGTGGATTTGATTTAAATCCTCATTATTTATTTTATTTTATTTTTTTTAGAGGGCAGCGGCTCCCCCCCCCCCTCTGTCCGTCTTGCAGCGGCTCCCCCCCCCCTCTGTCCGTCTGGCTGCGGCTCCCCCCCCTCTGTCCGTCTTGCAGCGGCTCCCCCCCCCCCCCCTGTCCGTCTTGCAGCTGCTCCCCCCCCCTGTCCGTCTTGCAGCGGCTCCCCCCCCCCCCTCTGTCCGTCTTGCAGCGGCTCCCCCCCCCCCTCTGTCCGTCTGGCTGCGTCTCCCCCCCCATCTGTCCGTCTAGGTGCGTCCCCCCCCCCCCCATCTGTCCGTCTAGCTGCGTCCCCCCCCCATCTGTCCGTCTAGCTGCGTCGTCCCCCCCCCCCCATCTGTCCGTCTGGCTGCGGCTCCCCCCCCCCCCCATCTGTCCGTCTGGCTGCGTCTCCCCCCCCCATCTGTCCGTCTAGCTGCGTTCCCCCCCCCCCCCATCTGTCCGTCTGGCTGCGGCTCCCCCCCCCCCATCTGTCCGTCTGGCTGCGTCCCCCCCCCCCCATCTGTCCGTCTGGCTGCGGCTCCCCCCCCCCCCCCATCTGTCCGTCTGGCTGCGTCCCCCCCCCCCAGCTGTCCGTCTGGCTGCGTCCCCCCCCCCCCCCATCTGTCCGTCTGGCTGCGTCCCCCCCCCCATCTGTCCGTCTGGCTGCGGCTCCCCCCCCCATCTGTCCGTCTGGCTGCGTCTCCCCCCCCCCCCCCCCCATCTGTCGTTCTGGCTGTCCCCCCCCCCCCCTTCGTCCCCACCTCCCCCCCCCCCCCCCATCTGTCGTCTGGCTGCGTCCCCCCCCCCATCTGTCTGTCTGCGGCGGCTCCACCCCCCCCCCCTCCCCGTCTGGCTGCGGCTCCTTCCTCCCAGCATCACCCGCCATTCCGGGTCACAACAATGGGGGGGGGAGGGGACACGCCCGCTCTCCTTCCTCCCCAGCATCACCCGCCATTCCGGGTCACAACAATGGGGGGGGGAGGGGACACGCCCGCTCTCCTTCCTCCCCAGCATCACCCGCCATTCCGTGTCACAACAATGGGGGGGGGGGAGGGGACACGTCCGCTCTCCTTCCTCCCCAGCATCAACCGCCATTCCGGGTCACAACAAGAAGAGGAGGAGACTTGGGTCTTGTTGGGGGCGGAGTTTCTGGTGTGGGGGCGGGACTCTGCACATTTCCCTGCTTGTCTCTGGTGCCACACACGTATTGGGTAGTACCGGTGTAACGACAGTCGGTGACGCATCACATTTGGCTATAGAATTGACGTCCCGTCGCCGCCATCTTGCTACACCCCACACTCGTCCACAGTAAGGCTACACTAAGAAGGGGGAAAGCGGACATCTTGTTGCACCCGCCAGAGTTTTGCATCTCGGACGTATTTATAACAGTAAAGTGAGTTTCTATATTGAAATACAAAACTTGGAACTCCGTCTGACCGCTTAGATGTTCCATTGTAAAAGCAGCGAACTTCTGTCAGATTGGCAAACCTGTGAGATGAGGAGGCTCGCCGCTGCTTTTAAAAATTCAACATCTAACCAGTCAGACGGAGTTCTAACTCCTGTATTTCACTATATAAACTCACTTTATAAAGACGTGTAAAATGCAAAACTCCGGTGGGTGTAACAAGATGTCCGCTTCCCCCTTCTTGGTGTATCCTTACTGTGGATGAGTGTTGGGTGTAGCAAGATGGCGGCGACGGAACGTCCCTCCTGAAGAAAACTGCGATGGGTCACCGAATGTCATTACACTGGGTGGGGAGGGGCTTTTCTGCACAGTGGATCTACTGGGGGAGGGGGTGGAGAGTGCACAGGGGTGTCGGTGTGTAGGGAGGAAAGGATGTTGGCCCTGAGTCGGGTGCCTGGAGCTGCATGTCTGGGGCGGTGCAGGTTGCTCATGCCTGGTGCCGGTGTTCCATCAGAATATACAACGGAAGTGACGGTTCTGTCACGGCCATCTTGGTACACCCCGCACTCGTCCACCGCCGTAAGACTCTGTCCGTCTGGCTGCGGCTCCCCCCCACCCCCCCCCCTCTGTCCGTCTGGCTGCGGCTCCCCCCCCCCCTCTGTCCGTCCTGGCTGCGGCTCCCCCCCCCCTCTGTCCGTCCTGGCTGCGGCTCCCCCCCCCATCTGTCCGTCTGGCTGCGGCTCCCCCCCCCCCCCCCCCCCCCCATCTGTTGTCTGGCTGCGGCTCCCCCCCATCTGTCCGTCTGGCTGCGGCTCCCCCCCCCCATCTGTCCGTCTGGCTGCGGCTCCCCCCCCCCCCATCTGTCCGTCTGGCTGCGGCTCCCCCCCCCCCCTCTGTCCGTCTGGCTGCGGCTCCCCCCCCCCTCTGTCCGTCTGGCTGCGGCTCCCCCCCCCCCCCCCCTCTGTCCGTCTGGCTGCGGCTCCCCCCCCATCTGTCCGTCTGGCTGCGGCTCCCCCTCTGTCCGTCTGGCTGCGGCTCCCCCCCCTCTGTCCGTCTGGCTGCGGCTCCCCCCCCCTCTGTCCGTCTGGCTGCGGCTCCCCCTCTGTCCGTCTGGCTGCGGCTCCCCCTCTGTCCGTCTGGCTGCGGCTCCCCCCCCCCCTCTGTCCGTCTGGCTGCGGCTCCCCATCTGTCCGTCTGGCTGCGGCTCCCCCCCCCCCCATCTGTCCGTCTGGCTGCGGCTCCCCCCCCCCATCTGTCCGTCTGGCTGCGGCTCCCCCCCCCCCATCTGTCCGTCTGGCTGCAGCTCCTGACCCGCTGTCTCAGTCACTTTAATGGCAGTGACACAAGGTGAGGGACGTTGCAGCAGCGGGTGAGTGCACACCTGCTAACAGGCGATGCCCTGATGGATCTGAAATGACAGGTGCTCTTTAAATGTAAGGACTTAGTCTTGCTGGTAGTAAATCTTTAATATTTGCAAACAAAATGAAGGTTTCTTAGTTGGAATAATAAGCTCTCGGGTTAGTAAAAGAGCGATATCGGAATCAATCATACAGTTTGTAGTGTACATGGAGGATTATTCCTTGCTGAGTGCTGAATAAACTAAATTAATATATCCTAAATGGAAAACTATCTTTTGGATAGATTTTTACTCTAAAAGCTTTTTATGAAAATGAATTTGATAAAAATCAAAATCCGTTTTAAATCAAACCAATCCAAATTTTTTTTTTGTATTTTTTTTTTATCCACTTGGGGTGTGGGGTGTTCCCATGGCTCCCACAATGCGTGGCTGGACTGGATTGTTGGGGGTGTTGGAAAGTCTCGGCATTACATTGTCGGGGACTCGCAGTGATTTGCCTGCTGTGACCTGAATACAGGTTCTCTTTAATCGGATCACATTGGTGTCTATGAAGAGACGGCAGTGCCTGAAGCCGAGGCTCAGCAATGTTCTTACTCAGCAGCTATGAGATCCGGCTTATTAGGACGCTGTAATCTGCAGGACACGGAGCTCACATGGCTCTGCTATAAGTCCCTGTCATTCCTGTTTATACAAATGTTTGAATGATGCGTGCTGAGGGGGAAGGAAGGTGAACAGAGGAAGCATGGTGGGGGAGAGGGGAGCCCTGTGGCGGGACATAGAAGGGGGGGGGCCCTCCTGTGGCGGGACATAGAAGGGGGGGGGGGCCCTCTCTTGTGGTGGGTGGGCCTGTGGTGGGGGGCCCTGTGGCCCTCCTGTGGTGGGGCATAGAAGGGGGGGGGGGCCTCTTGGTGGGGATGGGGGGGGCCCTCCTGGGGGGGCATGGGGTGGGGGGTGGTGGTGGGGATAGGGGGGGGCCCTCATGAATGTGCGGGCATTAGATAGTGGAGGGGGCCCTCCTGTGGATGAGTGCATAGAAGAGAGAAGAGGGGAGGCCCTCCTGTGGTCGGGACATAGAAGGGGGGGGGGCCCTCCTGTGGTGGGCATAGAATGGGGGAGGGCCCCTCCTGCTGGCCGGGGCATAGAAAGGGGAGGGGGCCCCCCCTCTGGAGGCCTCCTGTGGTGGGGCATAGAAGGGAGGGGGGTGCCCTCCCCACCCCCCCGCGGAGAGGGACCCTACCTGTGGTGGGGGGTGCACTCCTTGTGGTGGGGACATAGAAGGGGGGGGGGCCCTCCTGTGGTGGGCATAGAAGGGGGGGGCCCTCCTGTGGCGGGGCATAGAAGGGGGGGGTGGGCCCTCTGTGGAGGGGCATAGAAGGGGGGGGGGCCCTCCTGTGGGGGGCATAGAAGGAGGGGGGGAGGGGTGGCCCTCCTGTGGTGGGGCATACGAAGGGGGGGGGCCCTCCTGTGGTGGGGCATAGAAGGGGGGCCTCCTTGGGGGGGGGGGTGGACTCCTGTGGCGGGCCATAGAAAGGGGGTGCTGGGCCCTCCTGGTGGTGAGGGGACATAGAGGGGGGGCCTCCTGTGGTGGGGCATATAAGGGGGGGGGGGGCCCCTCCTGTGGTGGGGCAAAGAAGGGGGGGGGCCCTCTCCTGGTGGTGGGGCATAGAAGGGGGGCCTCCTGGGGGGGGCATAGGAGGAGGAGGAGGGGGGGGACTCCTGTGGTGGGGCATAGAAGGGGGGCCTCCTGGGGGGGGCATAGGAGGAGGAGGAGGGGGGGGACTCCTGTGGTGGGGCATAGAAGGGGGGGGGGCCCTCCTGTGGTGGGGCATAGAAGGGGGGCCTCCTGGGGGGGGGGGGGGGGTGGACTCCTGTGGTGGGACATAGGAGGAGGGAGTATTATATTAATACAAGGTGTTCTCTGAATGTCTGAAAGGAAGAAACTACACAGATAACGCCCATGATCGCCACCTTGTCCAATCAGAGAACACCACCTTGTTTTGATAACACAAGGCTGTTTCTGAATGGTTAAGATGTTGGAGGACTTTTTTTTTATTTTATTTATTTTTTCTGGACACGGAAGGGAAATTTCTGGGGCAGGAAGGCAGTACAGGCTACTGCAGAGTATGGCACCGTCCACAGCGGGCCCAAAAAAAGGAAGTGGCAGGAAACAGAGTTTGGCTTTTAAATAGTTGATGTAAATTGTTCTATTTGATCACCTTTTAGCTCGTGGTGTTGCCCTCCTTTCTTTGTAGAGTGTATGTTAATGCACTTTTTTTTTTGGGGTATACCCCTGTTAGAACCCCCCGTTGGGTTTTTATGTCTCTTGGGGCTATTAAATAGGAGGTTTTGGATCAACTTAAAGACAAGGTAACTTTTTAGGAGGATAGTTGTGTAGTGGCCGTGCCATTTGCTCGGAGTGCCCGGTGCTACGTGGCTGTGCCGTATCCAGCTGTCACCGCTTGTTTTCGGTCTTGGAATACTCGGAATATCGGGTTTCCTTACAGGAGGCAGTGCTGAAGGACATAAAGTTTTGATTTGTCTGGGTGCGTCAGACGGTGACGAAGGTTCTCCTCCATCATATCACCTGCTTCTCAGCCGAGCAGGGAGACCCTGTGCTGTAGGATGGGTCTCCTCCTTATTAGACCTTTGTCTCCTGATGGGTCTTTATAGACCTTGTGCTGTAGGATGGGTCTCCTCCTTATTAGACCTTTGTCTCCTGATGGGTCTTTATAGACCTTGTGCTGTAGGATGGGTCTCCTCCTTAGCTGGGGGGCATGTGCCGACCGAGGGGACCAGTGACTAACATTAATAATGGTGGACCTTGCCAGTCCTCAAAAACTGATCTTCTCGATGGTCACTTTTTGGTGCTTCAAAGACGCTGTCTCCCAACCCCTCCATAGAAAGTCTACCGGCCACACTGCCTCGCTAGCCAGCACCTGCACAGCTCTTCTGAGGAGTCCTTTTATTCAGACATGGGTTTTGCTTTGTTTAGGAGGTATTGCTAGGTTTACTGAGATGCTGGGGGGCATGTGCCGACCGAGGGGGGACCAGTGAGCTGGGGGGCATGTGCCGTCACCGAGGGGCCATGTGAGCTGGGGGCATGTGTCCGACCCGAAGGGGGGACCAGTGAGCTGGGGGGCATGTGCCGACCGAGGGGGACCAGCTGAGCTGGGGGCATGTGCCGACCGAGGGGGACCAGTGAGCTGGGGGGCATGTGCCGACCGAGGGGGACCAGTGAGCTGGGGGCATCTGCCGACCGAGGGGGACCAGTGAGCTGGGGGGCATGTGCCGACCGAGGGGGACCAGTGAGCTGGGGGGCATCTGCCGACCGAGGGGGACCAGTGAGCTGGGGGGCATCTGCCGACCGAGGGGACCAGTGAGCTGGGGGGCATCTGCCGACCGAGGGGGACCAGTGAGCTGGGGGGCATCTGCCGACCGAGGGGGACCAGTGAGCTGGGGGGCATGTGCCGACCGAAGGGGACCAGTGAGCTGGGGGGCATGTGCCGACCGAGGGGGACCAGTGAGCTGGGGGGCATCTGCCGACCGAGGGGGACCAGTGAGCTGGGGGGCATGTGCTGACCGGGGGGGACCAGTGAGCTCGGGGGCATCTGCCGACCGAGGGGGACCAGTGAGCTGGGGGGCATCTGAAGAAACGGCACGGAGGGCCATTGCTTCCAAGCACGGGCGCTGATGATCTCATTGGCGCAGTACAAGGTAAGTGTCTCCTAAACGGCGCACGTTAGTACTGTATCTATAGGTAAGACGCCTTTTTATAGGCTGACTAGAAGTACTTCACCAATGGAGGTTCACAACCTCTGTGTGTTGAAATGTAAAGGGGTTCTCAGACCTCGGCCTCCGGTGACGGGTCGTCTTCTCCATATTTTCCGGCCTGCCGGGTGTATTTGTGATGGGCAGGAAACTTTTACACCTGAGCTAAAATCTCTTCACTTTAAAGTGGACACCTAAGTAGCTGGAAGGTTAGAAGGTTACTGATTCCTCCACCCCACTTCTCCTTCATTGTCCAATCACCAAGCTAAAGATTTGACCAGATTGGGCTTTAGTGCTGCAGCTGGTGTTGGAGGATCTGGCTGTGATGTATGGTAGGGGTGCCTAACTCAATGTGTAGATCTACAAATCCTCGTTTGTGTATTCAGGAGCATCGCCTGCAGTTCAGCGATGAGATCTCTATTCACGTGTGTGGCTCACATCTCAATGTGATGTGGACCCTCCGTGTGATTATTATGGGACGCTCTGCACTGCCTCTGCTGGCCGTGTGTGGTATTATCCTAATGATCTCAGGTGGTAGCAGATCCTCCATCTCTTGCCAGGCCGGTAAAGTTCTGCTTCGTGACAGTGATTTTCCACCCAAAACTTCCTCCCTCCTCTCATTTAACAGCTTGGTGGCCTGTCCCCCGTCCCTCTGTCCCCCGTCCCTCTGTCCCTCGTCCCCCGTCCCTCTGTCCCCCGTCCCTCTGTCCCCCGTCCCTCTGTCCCCCGTCCCTCTGTCCCCCGTCCCTCTGTCCCCCGTCCCTCTGTCCCCCGTCCCTCTGTCCCCCGTCCCTCTGTCCCCCGTCCCTCTGTCCCCCGTCCCCCCTCCCCCTCTGTCCCCCGTCCCCCTCTGTCCCCCGTCCCCCTCTGTCCCCCGTCCCCCCCCCCCGCCCCCCCTGCCCCCGTCCCCCTCTGTCCCCGTCCCCCTCTGTCCCCCGCCCCCCCTGCCCCCTGTCCCCTCTGCCCCCGTCCCTCTGTCCCCCGTCCCCCTCTGCACCCCGTCCCCCTTGCACTCCGTCTCTTATGACGAAGGGGTTCATTGCTGTCCATTGAAGGCCCTTGTCCCCCTGAATCCCAATGACACGAGTAATCACATGGTGTCAATGAGCCGTGCGCCCTTCAGCTGTCAGGTGAGTTATGAGCCCATCGCAGGATGTGATCGGAGCGCCTCCAGTAATGATGTGATTGGCTCATTCATTTTCATGGCAGCTCCCCCGTTCTCCGGAGGATGATTACAGCTCAGGATTGTACATCGGGGTCTGTGCTCCGGGCTGCTCATTCCATGTCGCTCTGTAGTAAGGAGTTGGGGGGGGGGGGGGGGGGGGGGGTAGTAGAACAATACTCTGGGAGGAGGGGGGGGGTAAAAAAAACTGACACGCAGGGAGATGGGGGTTGGGGGGGGGGAATAAAAGCATGTCTGTGTACCCCGCTCACCCTTCAGAGTGCTGCTTTGTGACATTGCTGAGCTTACAGGAGGAATATTGTCCTCGTATTGCATGGTGTTGGGTAAAGTAGATTGTATTGTGTGGGGTGATCCTTACATTAGAGGTCGGGGGAAGGTATTATAATTGTTTCCCTACTTCTCGTATTTAACCCCTTGCAGTGGGGGTTGTGCTCATTTTATCCAGCAAATACGGCAACTGTGCTAAAGTCTGTGTTCTCATCCATTGTAGCCACATTCCAGAGGACCCCTCACATGTCAGGAGGGAGGGAGGGGCGCTCCCTGTGCTCTGCATCTTCCTCCTGATCTTGTTGTACATAAAAGTTAAATAGTTCAGTTGGAAAAAAAGACACATCCAGTTTAACCAATAAAAGGGGGAAAAAAAAGATGCAATCCTATAATCAGATGATCAATTTGTAGTTGATCTGTTGATTGCATTATATTTGATCTTCCAGGGGGAGTAAGAATTTGGTGGCTGAGATAAACGTGAGATTGTTCATCTTCCTGTATGTGGGATGGCGGGGGTCTGTCACTGGGGGGTCTTCTGGGACTGTCTGTAATGTCTGGGGGGGGCTGGGTGCACTGTCTGGGGGGGGGGGGCGGGTTGGGCGCACTGTCTGGGGGGGTGGAGGGTTGCGCTGGGCGCACTGTCTGGGGGGGTGGGGAGGGTCTGGGGGGGTTGGGCGCACTGTCTGGGGGGGTTGGGCGCACTGGGGGGGGTTGGGCGCACTGTCTGGGGGGGTTGGGCGCACTGTCTGGGGGGGTTGGGCGCACTGTCTGGGGGGGCTGGGGCGCACTGTCTGGGGGGGTTGGCACTGCTGGGGGGGTGGGGCGCACTGTCTGGGGGGGTTGGGCGCACTGTCTGGGGGGGTTGGGCGCACTGTCTGGGGGGGTTGGGCGCACTGTCTGGGGGGGCTGGGCGCACTGTCTGGGGGGGTTGGGCGCACTGTCTGGGGGGGTTGGGCGCACTGTCTGGGGGGGTTGGGCGCACTGTCTGGGGGGGTTGGGCGCACTGTCGGGGGGGGGGGCTGGGCGCACTGTCGTGGGGGGGGGTTGGGTGTAGTGTCTGGGGGGGCTGGGCGCACTGTCTGGGGGGGGGTGGAGGGTTGCGCTGGGCGCACTGTCTGGGGGCACTGTCGTGGGGGGGGTGCACTGTCTGTAGTGTCTGGGGGGGCTGGGCGCACTGCCGTGGGGGGGGGGGGGGTTGAGTGCACTGTCTGTAGTGTCTGGGGGGGCTGGACGCACTGCCAGGATCTTACAGGAAGCTGCAGTTCCTTGTGTGCCGCTCACTTCCCGAAGATGAGTAATCCTCATATTACATGGAGAGGAGAGACGCTCTGCAGAGGAAGGGACGGGCCGTGTGTTTGGTGTTCAGCACTTTGCCGAGGGGAGCTCACTGTATACCGTCTGGTGACCTCCCCTCTCCCCCTCCCCCCGTATACCGTCTGGTGACCTCTATCCCACTCACCTCCCCCTACAACTACATAAAAAAACACCCCACCCCCCCCCCCCCCCCCCCTTCTGGGTGACCCTCCTACCTCTCCTCTCCCCCAGGATATTTATACCGTCTGTTCTGGGGGGGTTACCCCCTCCCCCTATAGGTGAACCTCCCCCTCACCCCCCGCTAATACCGTCCTGTGGTGGACCTCCCTCCCTCTCCCCCCGCGGATATAGATCCGTCCTGTTGGTGACCTCCCACCTTCCTACCCCCGCACTATAACCGTCTGTGGTGACCTCCCTCCACTCGCACCTACTCGCCTATACTATCCGTCTGTGCGTGACCTCCCCCTCTCGCCCCACGTAAATAACCGTCGTCTTCGTCCTGTTGGGTGGAACCTCCCCCTCTCCTCCCCCCTGGTATAACTCGTCTCGTGAGCTGACTCTCCCCTCTCCCGCACGTTGCCCCCTACCACCAGCTATACCGTCTGATGGTGACCTCCCCCCACTCACCCCAACCGATTATTACCGTCCTGTGTGTGACCATCCCCTACTTCCCCACCCGAATGCATCTGTAATCCCGTCATGTGGCTGACCATCCTCCCCCTCTCCCCCACGCTTATACCAGTTCCTTACTGTGAGTGACCTCCCCTCTCCTCCCCCCGCTTACGAGAGATCGGTGTCAGGTTATACCGTCTAGTGGTGACCTCCCCCCTCTCCCCCCAGTAATACAGTCTGTGCCAGTGACCTAACACCCCTCTTCCCCCCATTGGAGTACGTATACCGCTCCCCTGTGGTAGACCTCCCCCTCTCCCCCCCGTCCTCCAACGACCGTATCATGTTGGTGGACCTCCCCTCTCCCGCCCGCTCATAAACCGCTCGTGTGGTGACCTCAATCCCCTACTCCTCCCTAACCGCGACCCCCCTATTAATTATACCCGTTCTGTGGTGAATCCCCTCTCCCTCTGTTTTTATTATACCGTCTGTGGTGACCTCACCCCCCTCTCCCCCGGTATGCGTCTGTGGTGACCTCCCCCCGTATACCGTCTGTGGTGTACCTCCACCCCGTATACCGTCCCTGTGGTGACCTCCCCTCTCCCCCCGTATACCGTCTGTGGTGACCCCCCCCCCCCCCTCTCCCTGTATACATATCGGAGGAGATCCTCTCCTGATCTGTATACAGTGATGTCTATTGATGTTTTGCAGTCGGAATCTCTTCCAGCAGCTTTAACAGTATTTTAAATCCGATAATCTTATTTGCTCCTTTTTGGTATGTTGGGCGGATAAACCATTTACACGGAGTTCCTGTATGTACCATATCTGTGGGGTCCCCATTGAAACTGGAAATCTCTGTATAGACACCGCTACTACACCGCTACTACACCGATCCCTGCTACATTGTGTACAGGCGGTCGCTCTGCACAGACTCTATTCAGAGAACATTTTCTAAATGAATGCAAAGCTGTCTGATTGTATAAGCTGGAGGAGGACAGTGACATCATGATCTCTACCTCATCCAATCAGAGAACCCAATGGCCTCTGCTGGTGTTTTTGGGTCCCTGATTGGCCTCTGCTGGTGTTTTTGGGTCCCTGATTGGCCTCTGCTGGTGTTTTTGGGTCCCCAGCGGACTTTGTTGGTGTTTTTGGGTCCCCAGCGGACTTTGTTGGTGTTTTTGGGTCCCCCAAGCGCCCTCTTGCTTGGCAGAAGGAACTGCAGTGCCCGGTGGGAGGAGTGAAGGACACCACCTAGGAGTGTGGAATAAATGTGGTGCCCGGTCCTCTTCCTGGGCAAGGTTTTCACATGCTGTCTGTTATGGAGGCGAGTTCTGTTGTAAGCCTTTATACCTGACCACGGGGTCACTTTCATCGCTGGTGTATATATATGGGGGGCTCTGGTTGCAGAATTGTTACCATATTAAAGCTGAACTCCAGGAACTCGGCCACTTCATACAATGTGCTTAACTCTGGGTGTAGTCCATCGTTGGGCATGCCACCTCCTGGACTTGTCTCTTTAATTTACTGTTTTGTATTTTTATGGAGTGCTGGAAACATCGCTATACTTTTGGCATCACTGGTCCTTCTGGCCTCATCTACTGCGCCCCTCCCCTCTTCCTGCCCAATCGTAGAGCACTTTGTATTTGGTGAATAAGTTGACATAATACAAAGGCTTCTGTGAATGAACAGCAGAGGGGAGGAGTTGCTAGAGCTGCTGTGTATGGGGGGGGGGGGGATGCAGTGTCTCTCCTATCAGAGCCCTTGGATACAGCGATAGTTGCACTCTCAGAGCTCTGTAAAACTGTCAGATTTAAATAAGAAGTCCAGGAGGTGGCACGCACCACATTGGACTCAAAGTATTCCAAGTTGCTGAATTTGCAGGAGTTCAGCTTTAACTCTCCTCAAGCTGGCCATACTTTCCCGATGGTGATAATCGTATAACAAAGCTGAAAGCTTTATATAATCTGTTTTAGACTCGGGTGTTGCACAAGTGTGAATGGAGCCTTATGGTTACTCCAGAGTTGTGCGACTTTGACACAGCTTTAGATTAGTGTGACTTTGGCTTTGACCAATGACAATGGACTACTGTTTTATGTATAACATTCAGGTGCAACTTTCATGTGACTTTTCAGTGTTTACATTGCAGTCTATGGCACTCGAGTCGCATGAAAGTCGGACTAAAGTAGTGGCGAAAACTTTAGTTGTTGCAGCTTTAAAGATGTTGTAAACCTCCATTGGTAAGTTGTAGCTCTGGGTCCTGAAAATATCTACTAAATGTGCACAGTTGAGGAGATTTTTGCTGTACACTGCGCCGATTATGTCATCGGTGCATGCGCTGTGAAGAGGCGGCCGGGGCAGGGGCCCGGGGATGTGGGGGGGATGTCGCGGGGCAGGGGCCCGGAGATGTCGGGATGTCGCGGGGCAGGGGCCTTGGGGATGTCGCGGGGCAGGGGCCTTGGGGATGTCGCCGGGCAGGGGCCCGGGGATGTCGAGGGGTGTGGGGCAGGGGACCGGGGATGTTGGGGTGGGGGCCATGGGGTGTCAGACGCGGGGCAGGGGCCCGGGGATGTCGGGGGGGCGGGGCAGGGGCCTTGGGTGTCGCTTGTGTTCCTCCTGGTAGATGGGAAGCATCGGTTGCTGTGGCTGAGAGTTTCTCAGCCAGTGAAATGTTTCATCGTTTGGCTGCGATGTTGTTGATCTTGGCAGCGCCGCTTTGCCTGTTTTTGTGTTTCGGGCTGTCACATGGCGCTGCCATCTGCTGCCTGTGAAAGACGTGAGACGCTCAAGGCTCTCGGGTTACTGTTCATATGGCTGTGTGTAGATCCGGGGCATTGCTGTAATATTCCATTTCTCATTTTGTTTTCTTCCGACAGACGTGTAAAACTCTTCACTACTCAACTCTGAGGACTTGAGGGTTTGACCAGATGTCGTCTTAAAGCCCCATCCTGGCCAAAATCTGCCCCCCTGACCCCACCCCCTGACCCATACTCTAAGGGGGTTTTGTCTTGGCTATATGTTGCTTTGCCAAGTATCATTTCTCAAGAGGGGCTTTGAATGAGAGAACTAAGGTGGGGGGCTCTGATTGGGGCCCTGATGTAAGGTGGGGGCTCTGATTGGGGCCCTGATGTAAGGTGGGGGAGCTCTGATTGGGGCCCTGATGTAAGGTGGGGTCTCTGATTGGGGCCCTGATGTAAGGTGGGGGCTCTGATTGGGGCCCTGATGTAAGGTGGGGGGGGCTCTGATTGGGGCCCTGATGTATGTGGGGGTCTCTGATTGGGGCCCTGATGTAAGGTGGGGTCTCTGATTGGGGCCCTGATGTAAGGTGGGGGCTCTGATTGGGGCCCTGATGTAAGGTGGGGGGCTCTGATTGGGGCCCTGATGTAAGGTGGGGGGCTCTGATTGGGGCCCTGATGTAAGGGGGAGCTCTGATTGGGGCCCTGATGTAAGGTGGGGGCTCTGATTGGGGCCCTGATGTAAAGGGGGGCTCTGATTGGGGCTCGGATGTAAAGGGGGGGGCTCTGATTGGGGCCCTGATGTAAGGTGGGGGCTCTGATTGGGGCCCTGATGTAAAGGGGGGCTCTGATTGGGGCTCGGATGTAAAGGGGGGGGCTCTGATTGGGGCCCTGATGTAAGGTGGGGTCTCTGATTGGGACCCTGATGTAAGGTGGGGTCTCTGATTGGGGCCCTGATGTAAGGTGGGGGCTCTGATTGGGGCCCTGATGTAAGGTGGGGTCTCTGATTGGGGCCCTGATGTAAGGTGGGGGCTCTGATTGGGGCCCTGATGTAAGGGGGAGCTCTGATTGGGGCCCTGATGTAAAGGGGGGCTCTGATTGGGACCCTGATGTAAGGTGGGGGGGGCTCTGATTGGGGCCCTGATGTAAGGTGGGGGCTCTGATTGGGGCCCTGATGTAAAGGGGGGCTCTGATTGGGGAACTCGGATGTAAAGGGGGGGGGGCTCTGATTGGGGCCCTGATGTAAGGTGGGGTCTCTGATTGGGACCCTGATGTAAGGTGGGGGGCTCTGATTGGGACCCTGATGTAAGGTGGGGTCTCTGATTGGGGCCCTGATGTAAGGTGGGGTCTCTGATTGGGACCCTGATGTAAGGTGGGGGGCTCTGATTGGGGACTCTAATGTAAGGGGGGGGGCTCTGATTGGGGACTCTAATGTAAGGGGGGGGGGCTCTGATAGGGACCCTGATGTAAGGTGGGGACTCTAATTTAAGGGGGGGTTGGCCTGTGAATAATGAAATATCCCACTGAAAAGTTTTATAACCTTTGATGGAGAGTTCAGGGGTCTCAAACTGGCGGCCCTCCAGCTGTTGTGACACTTCAAGTCCCATCATGCCTCTGCCTAGGGGAGTCGTGCTTGTAACTGTCAGCCTTGCAATGCCTCATGGGACTTCACAAGCTGGAGGGCGCCAGTTTGAGACCCCCTGATGTAGAAGGTCCCCAACCCATCCTCTGTCGGTGTGGCTCCTCTTCTGGGCAGCCAATAGGAAACCTGTTGTAGGAAGTAAACAAAGAGAATGGTCAGGACTGCGGTGTCATGTGACCAGTTGTAGGTAAAGTGTCTGTAGACGGGTGCTGTAAACTCTTGCAGGTAGCTGGCACGGTGGGGGGTGGGGGGTGGTGTATCCTGGAGATGTGCTTTAATAGGACATGATTAGCCCTTGTCTCTTCTCTTTGCCCCCCCGACACATGGGGTGCATGGAACCTTTCCTTGCCTGACATGAGTTGTCTTTAATGGCTGTGACCTGTGCTGTGCTCCCCCGGGTCCGCTCCTTCCATCTCCGCTCTTTGATCTGCAGGAGAGTCCCCGACAGCTGGGCGCCCGCCAAACCTTCCCGTTCTTATAAAAAATCACAATCTAAAAATAGACGGCTGCCCGAGAGCCGTGCCTGAGGAGAGGAGATTCATCTCCGAGGATGGCGCACCCCTTCCTCTCCCCGCATTCATCCGATCCTGACTTCACCAGTACCCGCCTGTCACCCGCATTCATCCGATACCCGCCTGTCACCCGTATTCATCCGATCCTGACTTCACCAGTACCCGCCTGTCACCCGCATTCATCCAATACCCGCCTGTCACCCGCATTCATCCGATCCTGACTTCACCAGTACCCGCCTGTCACCCGCATTCATCCAATACCAGTACCCACAAACCCTGTCAGCCGCATTCATCCAGTACCAATCAACATCCGCCTGTCAACCGCATTCATCCGATCCTGACACCAGTACCCGCCTGTCACCCCATTCATAAAATCCAAACCCACCTGTCACACCGGCCTGTCACCCGCATTCATCCGATCCTGACTTCACCACCCCGCCTGTCACCCGCATTCATCCGATCCTGACTTCACCAGTACCCGCCTGTCACCCGCATTCATCCGATACCACCCCCGCCTGTCACCCGCATTCATTCCGAATCCTGACCTTCACCCCGCCTGTCACCCGCATTCATCCATCCGTACCCCAGCCCGCCTGTCACCCGCATTCATCCGATCCTGACTTTCACCATTACAAACAGTCACCCCGCCTGTCACCCGCATTCATCCCGTCCCCCGCTTCACCAATACCCGCCTGTCACCCGCATTCATCATACCCGCCTCCTGGACTCAGTCATCCAACCCCCCCGCCTGTCACCCGCATTCATCCGATCCGGACTTCACCAGTACCCCCCTGTCCACACGGCAATTCATCTTCCATATACCCGCCTGTCACCCGCATTCATTCCGATCCTGACTTCACCAGTACCGCCTGTCACCCCCATACCCGCATTCATCCGATCCTGACTTCACCAGTACCCGCCTGTCACCCACATTCATCCAATACCCCCGCCTGTCCCGCCATTCCAATACCCGCATTCATCTGATCCTGACTTCACCAGTACCCTGCCTGTCACTCCCGCATTCATCCGATACCCGCCTGTCACCCGCATTCATCCGATCCTGACTTCACCAGTACCCGCCTGTCACCCGCATTCAACCGATCCTGACTTCACCAGTACCCGCATTCATCCAATACCCGCCTTCATCCAATACCGGCCTGTCACCCGCATTCATGCAATCCTGACTTCACCAGTACCCGCCTGTCACCCGCATTCATCCGATCCTGACTTCACCAGTACCCGCCTGTCACCCGCATTCATCCGATCCTGACTTCACCACCCTCCCCCGCCTGCCACCTGCATTAATCCGATCATGACTTCACCAGTACCCCAATACCCTGCCTGTCACCCGCATTCATCCGATCCTGACTTCACCAGTACCGCAATCATCCAATAATAAAAAGCCTGTCACACGCATTAAATAAATCCATTATCCTGACTTCACCATAAAAATACCCGCCTGTCACCCGGTCCTACCCGCATTCATCCAATACCCGACTTCACCAATACCCGCCTGTCACCCTCATTCATCCCATGATCCAGACTATCAACCAAGTACCGCCGCCTGTCACACCCCAAGCATTCATCCCATAACGCACAAGATCGCCTGTCACCCGCCTAAAATCTCTATATAATAATAGACATTCATCAAAAACCGATCCTGACTTCACCAGTACCCGCCTGTCACCCGCATTCATCCGATCCTGACTTCACCACCCGCCTGTCACCCGCATTCATCCAATACCCGGCTGTCACCCGCCTTCATCCAATACCCGCCTGTCACCCGCATTCATCCGATCCTGACTTCACCAGTACCCGCCTGTCACCCTCATTCATCCGATAACCGCCTGTCACCCGCATTCATCCAGTCCTGACTTCACCAATACCCGCCTGTCACCCGCATGCATCCGATCCTGACTTCACCCATACCCACCTGTCAGCTGCTCTGCAATAACCTGTCCCTTTTCCTAAAGCAGTGAAGTGGAGCTGAGCCTTTAGGGGTGCTGAGCGCCCCCCCCCCCCGGGGCCCTGATCTGTATTCCGGAATCCCTTCTGCTTGGTGCTAAAGGCGGGGGACTTGTATTGTATGTAGCTGGGATCACCTTTGTGCAGAGATCACAATCGGAAACGATCGGTCGGTGAAGTATGGGGGATAATCCGTTATATTACAGAATTAGAACAGAGATTCGATCCGTATCCCCCGACACCATCAATAAAGAAAAACATATTTTCAGCGATATTTTTTATTTTTTGTATCTTGTGAAGCGATGTGAATGTTTCGGTATATATTACAATACTGGGAAGTTGTGCTGCACTTTATATTTCCATCTAAATGTTTTTCTCTTGTTCTTGCAGTGCGAGGATGTCGCCCCGGAAAGATCGTCCAGATGACGGAGGCAGAAGTGCGCGGCCTGTGTATAAAATCTCGTGAGATCTTCCTCAGCCAGCCCATCCTGCTGGAACTGGAGGCCCCACTAAAGATTTGCGGTAAGCCCTGGCACGGATATTTACCCCCCTTGCATGGCACAGGCCTGGGGGGGGGTTACACACATTCCCAGGGGCTCCACCCACCAGCAGTCTGTGTTTATCTGACAAGCCGACCGCTAGCTGTCAGATGGAATTAATCTGGCGTCTGGGCGATCGCTTCCAAACCCATCGGTAACAGATGCCCCCACAGTCTTTTAGACCCCGATCGTCTCATTATAGGGAATCGATCACCAAAAAATCCTCACATAGGGGACTCTTTGTCCTCTTATGTGAAGATCAAAAAAAAATCAGCCCTCCTAATACTTGCCTGAGCCCCATCGCCATCCAGTGATGTGCACAAGAGCCTCGTCTCTCCGGGGACTCTCCATCATTGGTTGAGCCGATGAGAGCGAGGGGGCAGGGCCGAGCCGTGGCTGCGTGTGGGAATAGACATGCAGAGCAGCAGCTCAGGAATGAGCCTGCTTGTGTGCCCCATAGCAAGCTGCCACCTCTGGGGGTGGGAGGGACCAGGAGCACAGGGAGGGGCCAGGAGCACCAGCAGGGGGTCCTGAGAAGAGGAGGATCGAGGCTGCTCTGTGCAAAACTTTTACAGAGCCGGTAAGCATGACAGGCAAAAAATTGCCTTTTATTATCACTTAAACAAAAAATTTAAGAAAAAGTAAGACGCTGGACGTCGTCCAGCCAGGAAATGGGGCGGGGCTTTATCTGGCTTGCTGCAGCTTCTAGTGTACATTGTGAGACGCTCGGTGTGCAGGGAAATCGGAGGAAGGCACCTGTGCAAGACTGAAGGGCGGGGGGGAGGAGCCGGCACACCTGTGCAAGACTGAAGGCGGGGGGAGGGGGCACACCTGTGCAGGGAGGAGCCGGCACACCTGTGCAAGACTGAAGGGGGGAGGAGGAGCCGGCACACCCTGTGCAAGACTGAAGGGGGGAGGGAGGAGCCGCACACCTGTGCAAGACTGAAGGGGGGAGGGAGGAGCCAGCACACCTGTGCAAGACTGAAGGGGGAGGGAGGAGCCGGCACACCTGTGCAAGACTGAAGGGGGGAGGGAGGAGCCGGCACACCTGTGCAAGACTGAAGGGGAGGGAGGAGCCGGCGCACCTGTGCAAGACTGAAGGGGGAGGGAGGAGCCGGCGCACCTGTGCAAGACTGAAGGGGGGGGGAGGAGCCGGCACACCTGTGCAAGACTGAAGGGGGGAGGGAGGAGCCGGCGCACCTGTGCAAGACTGAAGGGGGGGGAGGAGCCGGAACACCTGTGCAAGACTGAAGGGGGGTTTGAGGGCGGGGAGGTTACATAATGTGACCCTAATTATGGGTGTACAGCAGCCCTTGCCATTCCTCTGAAGAGTAATCCACAGAGTCACACCAGCAATAAATCCGTCGGGTTCCAATGATGACTTGTAGCAGACTGACCTCCCGGAGGAGTGCCTGTTGCTGGCAGTGGCGGCCTTTGTAGCATAGGTCAGATATTTATAGATTTTAGTGGTGTTTCCGAAATGGTGAGCTTGGGTTACACATCGCCGCTAATAGCCGATCGGTCACTCCAGCTGTAAAGTGTAAGCTCCTCTGTCTGCCAGAGTGTGAGCTTCATAGGTCACCATGAAGTGGATCATTCTGATTGGGTGGGGGTGGTCGGGTCATGGGGGTCGTACATTGTGACAGCTGTACAAAGTGCTGAGTAGGGTGGTGGTGGGGGGAGGTGCTGGCAACTCTCTGCTTCCGTCATTCCGGTGAGGAAGGTGATGAGGAAGGGGGTGGGGCTTCTTGGATTGTCGGTAGTATTGGTTCATGATGGTCTTACAGGGCTTCTAGAGCCTAAGGGCTCTTTCACACGGACGGTCCGTATGTCCGTTTTTCATCCTTCTGTTTTCGGATGAAAAGCAGACATACATGTATCCCTATGGGATAGCGGGTGTCAGTGGATGAGCATCTGCTGACACCCGCTCTCGTCCGTGTCCACTATGGTCCGTTTCTGCAGATGGAGGAAAACCCTATTTTTCCATCCGTCTGCAGAGCGGATCGGATGACGACGGACTCTACTGTCCGTCACCCGATCTCCCATAGGGGAGAGCGGCGCTCTGACAGGTCCGTCCCTGCGCTGTGTGCAGAGACGGACCTGTCATCTTCCTGCTCAGCGGAGATCGCTCCGGCAATCCCCGCTAAGCAAGCGGATATCCACGGGGCGGATCAGCACTGATCCGCCCCATGTGAAAGAGCCCTTAGGGTTTGTTTTTACTTTAATGCGTGCTATGCAATAAGGTAAAAAGCCTTCTGTGCCCAAGAACCCCCCCCCCCCCCCCCCCTCTATACTTACCTGAGCCCCATCTCAATCCAGCGAGGTGTGAGAAGGCATAGTCTCAGTCCTCTCTCCTTCCTCACAGGGTAGATTGATAGCAGGAGGAGGAGCCATTAGCTCCCCCAATGGATGCGGCGGTATCCGTGCCGATGACGACTATTTTCACAAGTACTTGTGAAAATGCTCTGAATACCCGAAACAGATACTTTGCAATTCTTCTTCGAATCTGCAGTTTTACGCACTGCTCCTGTGTGAACCTCGGAGGTGAAAATCACTGACCAACCCAGGTTCACACAGGAGTGGTGGGGAAACCACATGGGATTCAGACAGGACTCTCACTGCATTTCTTTGCAGTGCGATTTGAGCCCATTCATATGGTTATCGGAAAGCACGGTGCCGAAAGTGTCGGTGCAGCTCCATGTCCCCCTTTTGTCAATCTGATTCTATGACGAGGGGGGGCGTCTTGTCTGTGTCAAATGCATACAAGGCCGCTCAGGAGTGAGCCTGCATGCGTGCCCCCATAGAAAGCGACTTTCTGTGTAGCACTCAGCAGGGGGGAGGGGCCAGGGACACCCCAGAAGAGGAGGATTGGGGCTGCAACACCATTGCACACAACAGGTGAGTATGACAGGTTGTTTTTCATTAACAAAAAAAAAAAAAAAAACGCCATCTTGGTACACCCACATTCGTCCACAGTAAGGATACAGTGAGAAGGCAGCAAGCGGACATCTTGTTACACCCATCGGAGTCTGGCATTTCACACTTATTTTTAACAGCAAACTCATCTTCTATAGTGACGTTCAGCATTTAAAAATCCGTCTGACTGTTTTGATTAATTTTAAAGCAGCGGCAAGCTTTGAAAAATCAACATCAAAACAGACGGATTTCACAATCCTGTATTCTTCTATATAAGATGAGTTTACTGGTAAAAATAAGTGTGAGACGCAAAACTCCGGTGGGTGTAACAAGATGTCCGCTTGCCACCGCCTCAGTGTATCCTTACTGTGGACTAGTGCGGGGTGTAGCAAGATGGTGGCGACAAAATGTCCTTCTGTTACAAAATCTGATGGGTTGCCTAATCTGACAAATCACCTGCAGTACAGTGTGCTTAGCTGAGAGAAAGCCCCTCCTCCCATGAAGACTCCTGGGATGTATGACACCATTTTTAGCCTAGGCCAGAAACCAGGAAGACCCTGAAGGAAAAAAAAAACAGTATTGTACAATTCCACCAACGGCCAGCCAGGAGATTCTATAGCATTGTACAAAAAGAAAATGATGTTGCGCTGTCTTTGAAGCGGTGAGTTGCCTGGCTGTGGCGTCACCGGCCAAGCGTCAGTGCGAGAATAATCTGCTTGTTATAACTGGTGCCTCGTGGCCGTCTCCCATGTGGTGCTTTTAAAACAAAGCTACAGACTCGAACATGCATGCGCGGGATGCAGACGTACCCCACCGTCCACCACCTATCAGATTTTAGAGTTTGACGGGCTGCAGGCAGCGGGTTCGGGGGGCGAGGGATCGAGGGACGAGTGTGCGAGGCCTGAGATGGGTGAAGGGCTGCGCTCGTATTTTATCGTTTATATTTTTAGCATTTTTGTTTTGGCACGTAAAGTATATCTAAAAGTCAAAACTGGAAGGTTGTAGGTCGGCTCTTCTCAGCCTTTTAGGTTTTCTTTTACCAGATTTCCCTTCACTTCCTGTCCTTCACCCAACAGGAAGTAAAGAAATCTCTTGGAAGACCATTTCCCATTGGAGGACTCTCTTCTATTCCTGGTTTGATGACTGTTTATAAACTGTTGGAGTTCCCATCTCATTCAGTCCTGGTGATATCGGTCACCGGGACAAATGGGGAGAAAGTCCATTGTAAGATCCCAGAGCGATAAAACCCGGCAGGGATTGCAACCCTTCATCACCTTATTCAAAAAATAAAGTTTTGGCTTTCGGTACATTAAAGAAGAATTCTAGGTATGAATATTTTATATGTAACAATCTTCTGATACAATGTAGCCGACTATACGATAACATCCATTGGAACAATTCTTTTATTGGCTACATGACAGGATACAGCAGCACTTCGGACGAAACGCGTTAGGATGTTACTACTGTATTCTGCAATGTAGCCAATAAAGAATTGTTCCAGTAGATGTTGCTGAGTTGCTGCATACATTGTATCAGATTATTGCTACATTTCAAAGGCATCTGGACCAGAGGAGCGTCTCCCAGGTAATCTGCAGTACTGTGTTTTCTTTGTGGACTGGATATCTTCTAGATTTACATTGGACCAGAGAAACTATGTATATTCCATACCTGGCTGATGCCCCCTGGAATCTGGAAATTACTGAGAATCCAACCCCCCCCCATCTCAGGCTTTGTGAAGTGCTGAGATCTCCCCCCTGTGTCTGGTTAGTGTGCTCTCCACTCCTCCCCCCCCGTCTTTGGTCCCCACCCCCCCCCCACCCGCCCGTCCGTTTGATCCCCTCCATCACGCCGCCAGTCAGCCCCGTCAGTATTTCGTCTTCCTCCCCCCGTCTCTTTGTCTCCTCACCCGCCCCCCGTCTTCTTGTCCTCATCCCCCCCCGTCTTTGTCTCATCCTCCCCCCCCTTCTTTGTCTCATCCTCCCTCTCTCCCCCCCCCTCCGTCTTGTCTCTCTTCCCCCCCCCCCTCCGTCTGGTCCTCCCTCCCCCCCCCCCCCCCACTCCGTCTTGTCTCCCTCCCCCCCCCCCCTCCGTCTTGTCCTCCTCCCGTATGCCCCCCACACCCCCCGCCCCCCCTCCGTCTTGTCACCTCCCCCCCGCCCCTTCCCTTCTCTGTCTCCTCCCCACCCCTGCCCCTACTCCGGCCCATCCGTCTTCTGTCTTCTCTATCGCACTCCCCCACCACCAAAGCAGCCGGAATCCCCCCTCCGTCTTGTTGTCCTCCTCCCCCCCCCCCCCCCCTCCGTCTGTCTCCCTCCCACCCCCCCTCCCCCCCCTCCGTCCGTCTTGTCTCCTCCCCCCCCTACCCACGCCCCCACCCGTCTTGTCATCCCCCCCCCCTCCTCCTCCGCTTGTCTCCCTCCTCCCCCCCCCTCCTCCGTCTTGTCTCCTCCTCGTCCCCCCCCACCCCGTCTTGTCTCCCTCTCCCCCCCCCCCCCCCTCTTGTCTCCTCCTCCCCCCCCCCCGCCCTCCGTCTTGTCTCCTCCACCCCCCCCCCCCTCCGTCTTGTCTCCCTCCCCCCCCCCCCCCCCACCGTCTTGTCTCCTCGCCCCCTCCTCCCCCTCCGCTTGATCTCCCTCACCCTCCCCTCCGTCTCGACACCGTACCCCCCCCCCCTCTTGTCTCCCCGCCCCCTCCTCCACCCTTGTCACCTTCTCCCGCCCTACCCCCCCTCCTCCTCTTGTCTCCCTCTCATCCCCCCCCCCCTCCGTCTTGTCTCCTCCTCCCCCCCCCCCGCATTGTCTCTCGTCTCTCTTCTTTCTCTCCTTTTCCTCCCCCCCCCCTCCGCTCTTGTCTCCTCCCCCCCCCTCCGCCTTGTCTCCTTCTTCCCCACATCCCCCGTCTTGTCTCTCCCCCCCCCCACTCCGTCTTAGTTCTCCTCCCCCCCCCCACTCCGTCTTGTCACCCCTCACCCTCCCCTCCGTCTTGTCTCCTCCCCCCCCCCCTTCCGTCTTTTTCTCCTCCGCCCCCCCCTCCGTCTTTTCCCTCCTCCCTCCCCCCTCCGTCTTGTCTCCTCCTCCCCCCCCCGCTCCGCCCTCTCCTCCTCCCTCCCCCCCCCTCCGTCTCGTCTCCTCCCCCCCCCCCCCCTCCTTCTTGTTCCTCCGTCCTCCCCCCCCTCCGTCTTGTCTCCTCCTCCTCACCCCCCCCCTCCGTCTGTCCCCCCCCCCCCCCCCCCCCTCCGGGTCCTATGCTCAGCATGAATACATTGTGATCTCCCCCTGTGTCTGGTGGTTTGTGTGTTTAGAACTATATTTTCCATATATAGTTATATGCTCTACCCCAATCTGTCCGACTGTCCCCTAATCTATCCATCTTTAGACGATCCCTGAAAACCTTCTCTTTAAAGAAGCCTATCCTGCTTCTAACTAACACTGTCTTACTTTTTCCATCAACTCATTGATCCAAGCTGTAACAACGTAGCTCTGTATAATATGCAGATTTCTGGAATTATTCTTTAAAAAAAATGAACTCTCCTTCAGCCCCTGTTCACACCGGTGCCATCACATGATGAGTCGCATCCCAGTGGAATCGTTCCAATCACCACGACTCGTCTCGGCGATTTATGAAGGGTTCCTGCACCACTTTCTACCAATTTCATAGAGACTTCCATAGACTTCTGTTAAATGAAGTGCAAATCGCACGGATGTGCGTCTTTAAAGTCGCGCTGAAGTAGAATGATTTCAAAGCTTCACGGGTGTGAACCGGGGTCATCCTGCATCGCAGAATTGTTTGTGTTTCCATGGGGCCCGATATACCTGCACGGGTCAGAAAAGCTCACAGTCTCAGGCTTTGAAGTGCTGAGATCTCTCCCTGTGTCTGGTGGTTTGTGTGTTTAGAACTATATTTTCCATATAATTTTTATATTAAAGCCTCACTTTGGGCGGGATTAACTTCACAGGTTTCAGGCATTGGGGGGACTTGACTACCATGCGGATATACTTCTGTATCCTGCAACATGGTAAGGAGACGAAGACCAGTGTCCTGCCGACACACATCGCCCGACCATATGATAAAAGCAGCCTCAGCTCACTCCATCAAGGGCATGCCTCCAACGTGTTTCGCCCCTCCGAGGCTTAATCATGGAGGTGGGGCAAAACATGTTGGGGGCGTGGCCTTGGAGTGAGCGGAGGCTGCTTTTATCTGCTAACCATATAGGTGGGCGACGGCAGGACACGTGTCTTGGTCTCCTCTGCGTGCTTTGAGTTGGGGTGGACACAGCCCCAGCCTGCACTCTAAACAGAGGCATCCACCTGGTAGCCTGGGCCGGGCCCCTAAGCAAAACCCAGGGTCACCGCAAATCGGTAAATTCATATGGTGGAGAAAACTCCTCCTCCTGCTCTACTACCAGACCATTCCAGCTTTAAGTGCTACACCCCCGCACTGCGGTCTCCTCTCAGCCCCCCCCCCCCTTCTCCGGGCCATTCACAAAACGCACAGCCCCAGACTCTATTTTTGTTAATGGCCTGGAGGAGGAGAGGCGGCAGAAATGTGACTGTAGCACTGGGGGACCTGCAGGACTCCTGTGCCTCGGATTACGATTTAGTCCTGGATTTGTATGGTATATGGAAGGCTTCACTATAAGATTGTATTATTATTATTATTAGGTCTTCTATATTGTTGATTATTTTGTAGCTTTTTTTTGTTCTCTTGTGTAAATGTTCTGCTTTCTGGGTTGCAGGTGACATCCACGGGCAGTACACAGACTTACTCCGGTTGTTTGAATATGGCGGCTTCCCTCCCGAAGCCAATTACCTCTTCCTGGGAGATTACGTGGACAGAGGGAAGCAATCGCTGGAGACCATCTGTCTGCTTCTGGCGTATAAAATCAAATATCCAGAGAACTTCTTCCTGCTTCGGGGAAACCACGAGTGCGCCAGCATCAACCGGATCTACGGCTTCTACGATGAATGTGAGTCTCCTCCTCCTTTTTCAGCTCCTCGGGGGCGGAGACATGGGGGGGTCATACCTCCATTCTAGGGACCTGTGGTCAGAGGACAAGAGCCTCAAACGATAACTATGGACTAGACTAAAACAATGAAATGAAAATATTTCAGGTCTGTCAGCTGTCTGGATTCTGGAATTTGTCCAGCTCGGTTTTTGGATATTAAACTGTATCTGAGCGCCACTAACTGAAAACTGTTTATTTAAATAACCCCCCCCAAATGTCCTCACGAGTTATTGTGTTGAAATCACTTTGAAAAACTCCCCCCTAGGATTTCTAGCTGTGGCCATCTTGAGTAAGGGCAGATGATTCATGTAGCATTTACTTCCTGTAATCCATTTACCCTTAGCTGAGGCATGCAGGCAGGAGGGTGTGCTTAACTGGGAAAGCCCCTCCTCCTCCAATGAAGACTCCTGGTATGTATGACCTCATTTTGGCCTAGGCCAGAAACCAGGAAGTCACTGAAGAAATGTAAAAAAAATGTAGAAGTATAAAATCCCACCATAGGTCAGCCAGGTGATTATAATTATACAAAAAAAAAAGATTGACTGCGCTGTCTTTGAAGCGGTGAGTTGCCTGGCTGTGGCGTCACCGGCCAAGCGTCAGTGCGAGAATAACCTGCTTGTTATAACTGGTGCCTCGTGGCCGTCTCCCGTGGGGCGCTTTTAAAACTAAGCTACAGACTCAAGAGAGCAAATGCTCAGGTGCACCTCTCTGTCATCTGCCCTTAGCTCAGGCATGCAGGCTGGAGAAAAAAAAAACCATAGCAACTGCAGATCAGAGATTAAGATGGCGGCTTCCTTGGCTGCAGAAGATTGGCAGGTTTAGTTCCGCTGTGTGTGATCACCATGGAAACGTTCCTTTTACTTATCAGGCTTTTGGCTGTATTGATAAAACTCCTCAAGATGAGGAAACATTTTCAAAGTGATTTTTTCTTTTTCTAGCGGAGTCCAATGAGATTTGAGAATTTGGTCACATGACTGAACGTAGGGCGGACTGTGTAAAGCTTTGTGAATTGCCTCCAATGTTTTATTATTGACGATCTTCTTCTTTTCTCAGGCAAACGGAGGTTTAATATAAAGCTGTGGAAGACTTTCACCGACTGCTTCAACTGTCTGCCGATCGCCGCCATCGTGGATGAGAAGATCTTCTGTTGCCATGGAGGTAGGGGGCGTGTCCTGCAATAAAAAAATAATTCTTTATAGGCTGCCGTGGTTGTGCAGGGTGCAGCATAAGGGTGGCGCTCCCCCAAATAACAGGCCAATAATATCCTGGCATCCTGACCATTGCTGCCGATGCAGGGAGAGGATTTATCTCCTAGCCGGGGGTTGTGGTTGCTTTGCTATCGGGCACCTTGGTGGGATACCAGACGGCTACACATGATTCCTGTGTGTGGAGGACAGCGCTGGACTGGTGACACCAAAACTTGGTTCCTGATCTGCCTAAATGTCCTTGTGAGGGTTACTCCAAAAATAGAAGACCCTTTGATGGGTATAGTGCCGCACCCGGTAACCGAGGTGCATCAGAGAGGAGTGAGTCCTTGACTGAAGAGAACTGGTAACACTTCGGCACTTCTTGTGTCGGCGCCCTGTGAGAAGGACTTCCCTCACATGACGGCGACGTTCCGTAGACACGAAAAGTACCAACAGCTTTTACCGCTTCCCGACCGGCGCACGCCGATATACGTCGACAGAATGGCACGGACAGGCATAAGCGCGTATATATACGTCCCCTTTAAGATGCCATCGGGCACGCTCCCGCCGGTCGGGACCCCCCGTGAGACCGGTCGCGGGCCCCGCATACTCGATCGCCGCGGGGACACCCGCGATTGTCTGTCTCACGGGAAGGCTGAACAAGGAGATGCGGAAATAGACAGCATCTCCCCGTTCTGACTAGAAACTAGTGACGCCGATCTCTGCTCCCTGTGATTAAAGCAGAGATCAGCATTCACTAGCTGACAGCTACGCCCCCCCCACAGTAAGAAACACACCTCTAGGCACACTTAGCCCCTCCCTGCCACCTAGTGGTTAACCCCTTCACTGCCAGTGTCATTTACACAGGAATCAATGCATTTAAATAGCATTGATTGCTGTATAAATGACAATGGTGTCAAAAATGTCCGCTGTGTCCGCCATAATGTCGCAGTCACAAAAAAAATCGCTGATCGCCACTAATTAAAAAAAAAAAAATATAAATATGTTAATAAAAATGCTATAAAACTATCTCCTATTTTGTAAACGCTAAAACTTCTGCGCAAACCAATCAATATCGCTTATTGCGATTTTTTTTATTTTTTATTTTATTTTTTACCAAAAATATGTAGAAGAATACGTATCGGCCTAAACTGAGGAAAAAAAAAGTTTTTTTTTTTTTTTTATATATTTTTGGGGGATATTTATTATAGCAAAAAATAAAAAAGAATGCGTTTTTTTTTTATTTTTTCAAAATTGACGCTCTTTTTGGTTATAGCGCAAAAAATAAAAACCGCAGGGGCGATCAAATACCACCAAAAGAAAGCTCTATTTGTGGGGGAAAAAATGACGTCAATTTTGTTTGGGAGCCACGTTGCACGACCGCGCAATTGTCAGTTAAAGCGACGCAGTGCCGAATCGCAAAAAGGGGCCTGGTCCTTTGGCTGCAAATTGGTTCGGGGCTGAAGTGGTTAAAGCTGAATTCAACAAACGCTTTTTGTTTACATGACCACAAAGGATATAAATCCTCTTTGCACTAAATGCCTTTTAGATGTCTGGTGTGGTCCAGGCTGGCGCGGAAGCTGCGCAGTGTAGCATTTTGTGAATGGAATGCAGATTGCGCTCCAATTATTGGGTTAAATAAGTCAGGAGGAGGGAATGTGATCCTTGGCAGTATTTGGCCAGTCTTCCAGGGTGACAGAAAAGGCAGCAGGCATTTACATTAAACAATATTTTTTATAAATGGCCCCGTGCATTTTACATTATTGGGGCCCCTTCTCTGTATGGGGGCCGGTTTATGTAAAAGGGAGACTTTGCCTTTAAATTTTTCCAGATCTGAGGGGGTGGGAGGGGCCTTGTCGGCGTGCGTTGTTTGTGATACACAATGACCTCTTCATGCTTTTATTGTGGAGTTTGTAGGACGTGACTCATCGCTCGCTGTGACTGTCTCTATTATTCCAGTATGAGAACGTGTCGGACCGGTTCCCCATTTACTGGCGTGTGCTGCGTGTGCTGGATGCCGCTTTACTGCCACTTTCCTAATACCACACCGTGACCTCCCGCTGTACCACACAATGATATATTCTTTATGAATCCTCCGTATAAACATACAAAACGTTTCACGAGCGCTGATTTCAGGTGTGAGGACGCTGCGGAGGAGGGGCGCGGTGTGACTCAGTGATGGAGAGAATACAGAGATGTGTGAGGTCAGGACCTCTTAAAGCAGAACTCCGCTGCATCTGATCACCTGACAACATTATATAATTCAATTTTATTATTCAAAACAAATTCCTTCCTCCCTCCACGTCTCCGACCGTCCCTTCCTTCCTCCCTCCACGTCTCCGACCGTCCTTTCCTTCCTCCCTCCACGTTTCCGACCGTCCTTTCCTTCCTTCCTTCCTTCGTTCCTTCCTTCCTTCCTTCCTTCCTTCCTTCCTTCCTTCCTTCCTCTACGTCTCCGACCGTTTCTTCCTCCCTCCCTCCCTCCACGTCTCCGACCGTCCCTTCCTTCCTTCCTTCCTCCCTCCACGTCTCCGACCGTCCCTTCCTTCCTTCCTTCCTTCCTTCCTTCCTCCACGTCTCTGACCGTTCCTTCCTTCCTCCCTCCACGTCTCCGACCGTCCCTTCCTTCCTTCCTTCCTTCCTCGTCCTTCCTTCCTCCCTCCACGTCTCCGACCGTCCCTTCCTTCCTTCCTTCCTTCCTTCCTTCCTTCCTTCCTCCACGTCTCCGACCGTCCCTTCCTTCCTTCCTCCCTCCACGTCTCCGACCGTCCCTTCCTTCCTTCCTCCCTC
The DNA here is from genome assembly GCA_028564925.1 of Lithobates sylvaticus. Lineage (NCBI taxonomy): Eukaryota > Metazoa > Chordata > Amphibia > Anura > Ranidae > Lithobates > Lithobates sylvaticus. The sequence continues at coordinate 2,323,333 of CM053028.1, read as the reverse complement.
CACGTCTCCGACCGTCCCTTCCTTCCTTCCTCCCTCCACGTCTCCGACCGTCCCTTCCTTCCTTCCTTCCTTCCTCCACGTCTCCGACCATCCCTTCCTTCCTTCCTTCCGATCCTTCCTTCCTTCCTCCCTCCACGTCTCCGACCGTCCTTCCTTCCTTCCGTCTCCTTCCTTCCTTCCTCCCTCCACGTCTCCGACCGTCCCTTCCTTCCTTCTTCCTTCTTCCTTCGTTCCTTCCTCCCTCCACGTCTCCGACCGTCCCTTCCTTCCTTCCTTCCTCCCTCCACGTCTCCGACCGTCCCTTCCTTCCTCCTTCTTCCTTCCTTCCTTCCTCCCTCCACGTCTCCGACCCTCCCTTCCTTCCTTCCGATCTTCCTTCCTCCCTCCACGTCTCCGACCGTCCCTTCCTTCCTTCCTTCCGTCCTTCCTTCCTTCCTCCCTCCACGTCTCCGACCGTCCCTTCCTTCCTTCCTCTCCTTCCTTCCTTCCCTCCACGTCTCCGACCGTCCCTTCCTTCCTTCCTTCCTTCCTTCCTTCCCTCCACGTCTCCGACCGTCCCTTCCTTCCTTCCTTCCCTCCACGTCTCTGACCGTCCCTTCCTTCCTTCCTCCTCCTCTCCCCCCTCCCTCTCCCTCCCTCCCTCCACGTCTCCGACCGTCCCTTCCTTCCTTCCTTCCTCCCTCCACGTCTCCGACCGTCCCTTCCTTCCTTCCTTCCTCCCTCCCTCTCCTCCCTCCCTCCCTCCCTCCACGTCTCCGACCGTCCCTTCCTTCCTTCCTTCCTTCCCTCCTTCCTTCCTTCCTCCACGTCTCCGACCGTCCCTTCCTTCCTCCCTCCCTCCACGTCTCCGACCGTCCCTTCCTTCCTTCCTCCCTCCACGTCTCCGACCGTCCCTTCCTTCCTACCTCCCTCCACGTCTCCGACCGTCCCTTCCTCCTTCCTTCCTCCACGTCTCCGACCATCCCTTCCTTCCTTCCTTCTCCTTCCTCCCTCCCTCCCTCCACGTCTCCGACCGTCCCTTCCTTCCTTCCTCCTTCCTTCCTCCCTCCACGTCTCCGACCGTTCCTTCCTTCCTTCCTTCCATCCGTCCTTCCTTCCTCCCTCCACGTCTCCGACCGTTCCTTCCTTCCTTCCTTCCTTCCTTCCTTCCCCTTCCTTCCTTCCTCCCTCCACGTCTCCGACCGTCCCTTCCTTCCTTCCTTCCTTCCTCCCTCCACGTCTCCGACCGTCCCTTCCTTCCTTCCTTCCTTCCTCCCTCCACGTCTCCGACCGTCCCTTCCTTCCTTCCTTCCTTCCTTCCTTCCTCCCTCCACGTCTCCGACCGTCCCTTCCTTCCTTCCTTCCTTCCTTCCTCCCTCCACGTCTCCGACCGTCCCTTCCTTCCTTCCTTCCTTCCTTCCTTCGTTCCTTCCTCCCTCCACGTCTCCGACCGTCCCTTCCTTCCTTCCTTCCTTCCTTCCTTCCCTCCACGTCTCCGACCGTCCCTTCCTTCCTTCCTTCCTTCCTTCCTTCCCTCCACGTCTCCGACCGTCCCTTCCTTCCTTCCTTCCTTCCCTCCACGTCTCTGACCGTCCCTTCCTTCCTTCCTTCCTTCCTCCCTCCCTCCCTCCCTCCCTCCCTCCACGTCTCCGACCGTCCCTTCCTTCCTTCCTTCCTCCCTCCACGTCTCCGACCGTCCCTTCCTTCCTTCCTCCCTTCCTCCCTTCCTCCCCCTCCCTCCCTCCCTCCCTCCCTCCACGTCTCCGACCGTCCCTTCCTTCCTTCCTTCCTTCCTTCCTTCCTTCCTTCCTCCACGTCTCCGACCGTCCCTTCCTTCCTTCCTTCCCTTCCTTCCTCCCTCCACGTCTCCGACCGTCCCTTCCTTCCTTCCTTCCTCCCTCCACGTCTCCGACCGTCCCTTCCTTCCTTCCTTCCTTCATTCCTTCCTTCCTCCCTCCACGTCTCCGACCGTCCCTTCCTTCCTTCCTTCCTCCCTCCACGACTCCGACCGTCCCTTCCTTCCTTCCTTCCTTCCTCCCTCCACGTCTCCGACCGTCCCTTCCTTCCTTCCTTCCTTCCTTCCTTCCTCCCTCCACGTCTCCGACCGTCCCTTCCTTCCTTCCTTCCTTCCTTCCTCCCTCCACGTCTCCGACCGTCCCTTCCTTCCTTCCTTCCTTCCTTCCTTCCTTCCTTCCTTCCTCCCTCCACGTCTCCGACCGTCCGTCCCTTCCTCCCCTCCTTCCTTCCTTCCTCCCTCCATGTCTCCAGCCGACCGTCCCTTCCTCCCCTGCGCGTCTCCCGCCAACCGTCCCTTCCTCCCCTGCTGCTGAACTGACGGGGCCCGGGAACTTGTAATTGCTGGGAGCTATGGCCTGTGGAATTACTGTGCATGCACCCAAGAGGTATTTAAAGAGTCTCATCCTCCGGGCTCCCTGCTAAACTTATGAGGCCCAAGCCTGGTACAGACAGGCCAGCGCTAGGTCATCCTCATTCTGGCTTTAATATTGAGCGGGAGACCTGACCTCAGCACGGAGGAGGTGATTGCAGAGTATGAAAGAAATCGGAGAAGAGTACATTGGAGGAATGGGGTCTTTATGCTTTGTGAACGGTTTGATTTCCTAGTAGATGAAATAAATCTCCGGGGAGGTCAGGCTAATACTTCAATTTGCAGCACATGCCATGACAACATGCCCGGCGCACACTTACCAGCATAAATCGGGCTTGGCACACCTGCGAGGCGTATAAATAGCCCTGTAATCTCAGAGCGTGATGCGTGAAACCTACTCACCCTTTGTGAGCGATGACCTTCCTGCCGAACGAGCGCCGAGCTGCCAGAGAAGCACTTTAAGCCATCACAGGGAAGACGATCGGTGGGCACATTCATCCACTAAATCACCGCACAATTAGACATTCACCAGCGTGCCGCCATTCACGCTGATTTGTAGGAAAGACTTTGAACTATTGAACAAGTGTGTAAAGCTGGATAATGCTGAGAGCGCCTGTGCCTGCTGCACTGCAAGGGGAGGACTGCGTGTGACGAGACGGACGCTGGGCAGAGATGCTGCCATATTGTGCCGTTCGTTGTAGTGACACGGCAGAGTGTGAGATTCGGAGCTACTGGGGACCATTATGGAGGATTAGGTTATATAATATGTAAAAAAAACGAAGTTTAATCTGCTTACTTCACCTTCCCCGGTTCCTCTCCATCATTAACAAGCTGGGAGGTTAATTGGCTTCTAAACTGGCCCTAGTATGCATGCGAGACTGGGACCATTTAGATCGTAAGCTCCGGGGGGGGGGGGGCACAGAAACGGATGTGAAGCACTGTGTACATTGTCAGCGATTGTAATAGTGCGATTCAATAAAGGATGGTGCAGAAGTAAAGCTGATTTTATTTATAAGGGAATGAATTGAACATGTATTAACACTAAGCACTTGGTGAGCCTTCCGCCTGCAGTGTGCTGCGGGGTGAGCCTTCCGCCTGCAGTGTGCTGCGGGGTGAGCCTTCCGCCTGCAGTGTGCTGCGGGGTGAGCGCTCCGCCTGCAGTGTGCTGCGGGGTGAGCCTTCCGCCTGCAGTGTGCTGCGGGGTGAGCGCTCCGCCTGCAGTGTGCTGCGGGGTGAGCCTTCCGCCTGCAGTGGTGCCTCCGCCTGCAGTGCTGCGTGAGCCTCCGCCTGCAGTGTGCTGCGGGGTGAGCGCTCCGCCTGCAGTGTGCTGCGGGGTGAGAGCCTTCCGCCTGCAGTGTGCTGCGGGGTGAGCTCGCTGCAGTGTGCAGCGGGGTGAGCCTTCCCGCCTGCAGTGTGCTGCGGGGTGAGCGCTCCGCCTGCAGTGTGCTGCGGGTGAGCGTTCCGCTGTAGGCAAAGTGATGTAACCGTACGTTGCCTATTTCCAGGTTTGGGGTGCACACCCCCCACTCAGCGCCCACTGATTGTACACAGCGGGGGTCTGTGAGCAGGTCCCAGCCAATGATTCACAGCCAGGACCTGCTGATCCGCTGTGTCCAATCACAGAGCAGAGCTCTGTGTTGACTACAGAATACATTTTGGCCTATATATATACATACGCAAAAAAAACCCCATTGGTGATCAGAAACCAATAAAAGAAAGCTCTATTTGTGGGGGTGGGACCAATATAAACTTCATGTACAGTGTAGCAATGACCGCACAATTACCAGTTAAAGTAGTGCAGTGCTGAATAGCAAAAAACGGCCTGGCCATGAAGGGGTAAAACCTTCCAGGAAAACCAATTTATTTATTATAGTTCCCAGAACAGGAATAGAGGAAAATCTTCCAGTGGGGACACCCCGGGATTCCCTCATTGCTGTTTTGGACAGGAAGTCCAGGGACCTCTTCCCAATGGCACATACAGTAGATGGCAAAACCTGGCAGGGGTTATAACCCTCCATTACTCCATCCAGCTTTGCCTTTAGTTGTACTTTTATCCCCTCTGCCACTTGTCGTGGTCGGCTACATACTGTGTAGAGTGGGGGAGGCAACCAGCAGCCCTCCAGCTGTTGTGGAACTACATTTCCCATGAGGCATCGCAAGGCTGGCCGTTACAATGACTCCCAGAGGCATGATGGGACTTGTAGTTCTGCAACAGCTGGATGGCCCCAGGTTGCCTCCCCCTGGTGTAGAATATGGAGAAGCGCCGATCGATGTAAAGCTGGCATTTGTTGGAGGAGTCGGTCCGGATTTCGGCTGCTATTATGTACTTTTATCTCCCTGATTTTTATAGAAACCTTTTGATGAAATCTATTTGGTACAAAATAATTGAATTATATTTTTGTTTCTTGGAAAATATTTATTCTGATGATTTATTTTGCAGGACTTTCTCCTGATCTGCAGTCCATGGAACAGATCCGCAGAATCATGAGGCCCACAGATGTCCCCGACACAGGTAAAGGCTCATTGCACTGCTACACCTTTGTATACTTGGGGGAGGGGATCTGCTCACAGCTCATTGGCCCAGCAGTATAAATAACGTCTGGTTTTGGACCTAACCCAAAGTCACACCTGTTTACAATTACCTTTATGGGCTCGTTCACACTAGCATTGCTCTCTGAAGAGTGATCTGATTTTGGATCGATCGTCAGAGCATTTGACAGGTGGTTAGTTGGTGTTCTCTATCACCGCCTCATATATAACCTTGAAGCCCCCACTAATCCACCGCAACCGCATGCAAGTGCCCTGCAACCGCATACAATGCATAACGGCCACATTTACCTGAATAGGTTGCGCTCAGCGTGTGCTGCGCCTGCCGAAAAGCACCGGGTTAGAATTCCTGGAAAACGCCATGACAGGTCTTCACCCCCAGATGCTGCCTCTGCCGGGAAAGGGGGAACCGTCCCTCAGTCCTCAGATGCTGCCGCCGCCATCTTCGGTAAGGTAATCAGAAAATGAAGCCTTGCGGCATCAGTTCCCGGTTCCCTACTGCGCATGCGCGAGTCGCAATCCGAATGGTCCCTGCTGTCTCTGGGACCCGTGTGTGTCCCAGCAGACATAGCGGGGGGACGGGAAGAGGTGTAGACTCCCGTGAGAGTCTATGCCCGGAAGTGGGTGCAAATACCTGTTTTAGACGGGTATCTGCACCCCCCTCCCCCCTGCCAAATGTGACACCGGAGGGGGGGGCGGGGTTACGAAAAGCAGAGGTTCAATGTTTGTGTGAACCTCCCGCTTTAAATCAGTCTAAGCCTTTTCTGAAGCACATCTACATTAGTGGTTCACACAGAAGGTCTGATCTCTGTCATAGGGATCCATCGCATTCGGTAAGAGGCCAACATTCAGCGATTGTATATCAATACAGGAGATTGTCTGAACAGGTTCCATTTGATACATTGTATTACATTTATGGCACAAACTTTGTGTTTTTTGTATCAATAGTCACACAGACACCAATTTTAATTTTTGAAAGATTTATTGGATATCTTTCTCAGAAGCACTTTAATACTTCTGTTATGTATACATTGATCACTTTATTTCTAATCGCTGGTTCACTTTATTTAGACACCACACTTTTTATACTCAGTATTATTGTTGTGGTGTTTGCTGTATAGCTGAGGCTACACACAGTTATAAAGTGGAACTTTACCCATAACTTGATAAATATTCTTTAGCAAAGAACATCCATTCCACATTAATGATTCGCCTTACAGTGTGTGCTGTAAATTGCCTCCAGCATTTCTCCTGTTTCTTCTTGCTGGAGGCGGCCATTTTTATGAAGCCCAGAGCCCCTGAGTAGCAATAAATCATAAAGCGGCACTAAGCTCATCAATTTAATGGTTTCAAAAACGGTTACAGTCCTAGAATGCTGAGATTTGGTTGAGAAAAGTTAGCAATCGGTGAAACCATCAAATGGCTGGTGTCATAGATGATCACATGTGCAGCCCCACAGATCAAACAGAAGCAGCTTCCTTGGCTGTAAAGGATAGGAGGGTTCATGCTGCCGTCTGATCAGCCAAATACAAATTCAGCAGTGCCCAAAAATAGAGTGCAACTGAGCATGTGCACAGCAGGGCGAGACCGCTTATTACCGGATTTTATACGGTATAGACATTTATTTTTCATGTTTTGCATATGTATACCTGCGAACGGGACCGGTCTGAGCCGGACCCATCATCTAGCAGGACTTCATTTTCTGAGTAGTTTTTCTTTAATATTGTGCACCGAGCAAACGTACGTTATTGCAGAAAATTGTTAATTTAGGCCAGCTTGGCAAAGACAAACTGAAGGGACATTACATGTGGAGTTGGGCTTTAATACTGTAACTGTCTGATACAATTACAATATAAAAAGTAATAAAGAATTTATTGAGGTGGACCGGATAAAATCCCTGTAAACTGCTTGGGTACTGGGATTTGTTGTTGGGTTAGTCGGGGTATACTGGACATCGAGGCTTCAATGACCTCGGCTGACAAAAGGAACATTTTGGGACGTTGTGTTCAGCGCTGTGATCTGAGCCGTGTGGACAGAGATTTAATGTTTGATGTCCCAACAACTGCAGCCAAATTCTGCTGCTGTGCCAGAAACCCAGACGGCTCTGAGCCCCGGCCAGCGAGTACAAACCAGCCGCTGTGCGATTTTCTGTGCACCCGTCTCTGCAGGCCACCTGCCTTCCTGCTGACACCCTCGTGACGTGTTGTCAGATGGCGGGTGACCTTCTAGGAGCAAACGTGACGCCTGAGACTGTGGCAAGCCGATGTGACCGCTCAGACCGGCGGGGGTTGGGGGGGGGGGTATTTTTACGGGCTTATTCAGCAAAGCGATGCACGGCGGAGCGCTATGGATCTGCTGAGTACAGAGACTTCTAGCGAGAGGATCTGACCTGCCAATAAAAGGTTGATTGGTAGCGGCTCCTGTACTTTGCATATTGCTTGTTGTCATTCTGGAATGAACCTGGAAGACGTATTATCGATCGAGCGGTGGGCTGTGTTGGATCGTTTCCCTTTTCCTGAGAAGAGGAAATCGTTCGTTCTGCAGATGTGCCGCGGATATATCTGAAGGACGGAATATTAACCACTTGCTGACCGATGAACATTTATAAACGCCGTAGCCATGAACTTCTTACCAATTGTTGTGGTCTGCGGTAATGTAAAACCTTCCTCTGGGGGCCGCGGTAAGTGGCCAGGACAGCTTTCCACAGAGGAGATGAGGAACAGCCGTCCCCCGAGCTTTGTGAATAAAGTGATTTGGAAGGTTTTTTTTTTTTTTAATATAAATAACATGTTCTACTTCCCTGCTCTGTCCAATAGTTTTGCACAGATCGGCCCTGAACCTTCTTTTCTCGGGTCACCCACCAGTGCTCTTGGTTCCGCCTCTTCTCCGAGTGCCCCCATAGCAAGTGGCTTTCTATAGGGGACACTTGTATGGGCTCGATCCCGAGCCAGGCTGTGTGCTTCTATAGACACACACCACCCCCAATGCTCCACACACGCCAGCCACGCTGCCCCCGACACGCCAGCCACGCTGCCCCCGACACGCCAGCCACGCTGCCCCCGACACGCCAGCCACGCTGCCCCCGACACGCCAGCCTCGCACCCTGTTTTCTCGGGTCCCCCACCAGTGCTCTTGGTTCCGCCTTTTCTCCGAGTGCCCCCATAGCAAGTGGCTTTCTATAGTGGACACTTGTATGGGCTCGATCCCAAGCCAGGCTGTGTGCTTCTATAGACACACGCCACCCCCAACGCGCCACACAGGCCACCCCGCCCCATCACGCCACACAGGCCACCCCCAACACACCACACAACCCCACCCTCCCACACCACCACCAACATGCCACACACGCCACACCGCCCAACACGCCACGCCCCACACACAGCTCGGATCAGCCCCGTACCCTGCTTTCTCTTCTCACGCTGTGATTGGCAGGAGCCAATGACCCTCACCTGTTACCAAGAAGCACTTGCCTGCAACCCCCGATTATTCCCCATGACAGCAGACGAGGACCCCCTCCCCGTCACAATTTACAAACTGCGTAGCTGTGCAGGACTCCGCCCACACAACCGCATCATTCATGCAGATCTGTGAATAAATAAGCTACAAGTACCATCTTGCACTGCGGCATAGTCTTGTAGTTTTCAATGAACTGCGAGGGCGTTGATGATCTCCCTGCAATTTAGTATCCGTCTTACCGGATAGGAGGTACCGGCAGACGCAGTACAGAGTCTGTGGGAGGAGCTTGGCGTTGCACCCGTTCTGCAGGCTGCTGAGAAATTATTTTTATATGCATTTATTTTAAAAGGTCAAATTCTCCTTTTTTAACTGTTGGATCTCCATAGAACTTGGTGCAGTCCACCGGTGTCAGGGTGGCAAAATCCAATTACCTGTTTAAGAAAGCTAAAGAACACAAGTGCACATACCACCCCCCCCCCCTTTTTTACTTGCATACATACTTGCATGCATACATACATACATACAATTTTATATTACATATAAAATGGGCCGCCGGCTGTTCCAAGGAGCTGCAGAGCTCTCGGTAGGTTCCTCCCTTCTGGCTGCGTGGTGTTGGAGCCCCTCTTAGCCTGTCGGGTGTCGGCTGCTTTATATAATATGGGAACACATACATGTCACAGCTGGTCTGAGCTTCGCTATAAAAAATCCTCTGGATTTCCGCCCAGCAGCGGTTCTGCTGGAACATCTGCCTGGTGTACGGAACGCACATTGTGCAACGCCTGGAATCCGGGGGCTCCGCGATGTGCTGCAGGCCGCTTTCCTCTTACTGAAGATGGGAACAGTCAGTTCTTGTACGTCTGGCATGTGAGAGTACAGAAGTCCCCGGAGGAAAAAGCACAGAAAGAACATGCAGATCGTCTTGGCTGGGGATCGAACAAGAGAACCCCAAGAACTCATAGCAGCCAATCCCATTTCGGCTTATTGTATTCAGATCAGGGGAGGAAAACTAATGTTCACTTTGGGGTGCGGGGATTTGCTCCCCTCTATGATAAAGTGAACCTGAGGACTGGATAGACATCAGACCGGGGTAGAAGCATTCCCCCCCCCTCCCCCCTCAATCGTCTTTCAGGGCGGCACCTGGAGAGTGTAGCTCCACCCATTTGCCCAGGAAACCCTGCAACCACAAACTTTAAAAGCAGGACGCTTCCACCATGGCCTCTGTTGTTGCCTCTACCATGGACTACTTGGGAACCAGGGTGGCGCTATACCCAGGTGCCCGGGCACTGTTGTAAAAGGCCAGCACAGAGAGCAGGAGGACCATCCAATCCCCTGCAGCTAATGACCCCTTTTATATTTTTTCGTACAAATGTGTTTGATAAAATTACCACCATTTTATTCCACAGGGTCTCTGTTTTCAGGAAAAAAATAAAAAATATATATATATATATTTCTAGCATAATAAAAGCTTTAACATATGGAACAAATAAAAAATAAATACCCCAGTAGTCGGTGGTAAGAGAAGCATTGGGGGGGGGGGTCTGTATGATTGTACTGAGATGGTTTTTATCCAGCTCTGCACTTCAACTGTTTTATTTTATTTTTTTGTCCTGATGAAGTCTTTGTCACTGTTGTGTTTTTTTCCTGACCATTTTGTTCTTTCCGCTCCTTCAGGTTTACTGTGCGACTTGTTGTGGTCGGACCCCGATAAAGACGTACAAGGCTGGGGGGAGAATGACCGCGGCGTCTCCTTCACGTTCGGGGCGGACGTCGTTAGCAAATTCTTGAATCGACACGATTTGGATCTGATTTGTCGAGCTCATCAGGTAGGTTTGGTGACCGCGCTGGCCGAAGAGGCAGAAGCTCGATGTTCTGATTGGCCAATACCTGACGAATCATGTCAGCCTACTAGTAATGCACAGAAAAGAAGCGCACTCACATAGCTACATTCGTAATTTGAAGGAATAAACAAGAAAAAGGTGTAACAGTAAACCTAGGTCGGACTTTGAAGGCATAGGAAACAATGATTGGAGGGGGGGGGGGGGGGGAATAAACGCTATTTATTGAAAAATACACAACATGAATGGAACAATACAGAAAAATGTAAAGTATACTAATATATAATGTGCAGTGAGCCCTTGTGTATCTACGCGTTTCACCGTTGGGCTTCTTCAGGATCCAGTCAAGGTTCTACAGATAGCAAATAAAGAGAACGGACCTCACTTACAAAGAGATAAGTCTCACTTATAAGTATCCGGAAACTGGTTCAGAGGGTACCATCCCACTGGAAACCGGTTCTACTACACCACCGTCGGGATCTATGCACAGATAGGTCAGCCCAATCTGCTAGTAAGAGAAGAGCCTGAAAAGCCAGACGTTCCAGGGGCAGAATAATGCACAAAGAGTGGCCTCAGTGCCAAAGAGGGGAGTGAAATATGGGCTATAAAACCCACCAAAGTGGGCACCCACCGGGAAAATAGTCCAGATATGAGATTGTCCACAATGTTTAGCAAAATTTTAATATTAAGACAACGATGTGTGGCCCCTGGGAGACGGCCTTATGCTATTCACATGGACTGCTCAGATGTGATGAGGAAATGCTCAGCATAGAAACTCACTGAGAACTGAGCATGTGCAGAGCTGCCCTGAGCTGCAGCCTTTAAACACTTAACGTTCAGGATGTTTATAAACCGCCTATGAATGGTAAGGGGTAAAATTGTCACTAAGTCCCCCCCCCCCCCATCATAAAAAAACGATGAATAAATGGTGTATTCTATGATCATCACTAGGAGATTCCTTTTCTGTATTCTGCAAAAAATGTCCTGTCCCTGTCCCCAATTCAGCTGGGAATTTTGCAGAGCAGTGTTGGCAGTTCTGCACATGCTCAGTTCTCAGTGAGTTTGTATGCTGAGCATTTCCTCCCTCATTATTTATTTTTATATATAATATAATTTTTTTAGTAAAAGTGATTCGGGAGGCTGTAAAGCCACATGATCACCTTTTTGCTGGAATGTTGAATAGCCCCCGATGTCTTCATAAAGAGAACCACTCACCTGCTCATGCTTCCACATAGGGGGGCTTGGTGACCCCTTATTATGTCAATAAAGTTAAATATGGGGCGGGGGGGGTTGCAGTATTAAAAGGAATGATCAAAAATGTTTAAACACTTCCCCGTCCCGCACGTGAGGTATTACCATATCTGAGTGTAATTCCACAGCCAACATTCACTGATCAATTCATAATTGATGGGGCCCCCCCCATGCCTGTGTGCGGCTGCAAGGTGGGGGGATGTCTCTGCCACCTGATTGGCTGTCAGATTTGATAGTTCGGTCTGATCATCGTCCTTCAATCCCCACTACAGAACTCTTACACCCACCCCCAGCTACTTACCCGGTCCTCAGTGCTGGAGGAGGGGCTGTCATGCTGTGTGGGGGGGGGGGGGTCATGGGGCGGTGTGTTTCTATTCACTTTACTAAATTAATTTTGCTCTTTGGGTGGGGGGGAGGAGACACTACTTTTGTTTTTATATTCTTCAGAGGTTAAACATTGTGTCATCTGAGCTGTTATCTTCCTTCCCGGAATGTTCCCCTCCCCCGGTCAGGAGGTGAGATTATTGTGTTTGTAGAACTCTGACATTTGTCTCTCTTGTCCCTCTGCCAGGTAGTAGAAGATGGTTATGAATTCTTTGCCAAGCGGCAGCTGGTCACCCTGTTTTCTGCTCCGAACTACTGCGGGGAGTTTGATAACGCCGGAGGGATGATGAGCGTGGACGAGACCTTGATGTGCTCCTTCCAGGTATGACAGACCAATGAGGCCCATTGTATGAATTGTTATTAAAGACTACCAATCGTACCCTTCCCCCGGGTGTAGGGAGCAGCAGTGCCGCTTCAATATTCACCCCCGATGACCATAAGAAAGCTGAAGCTCCGAGAGGTGAAATGCGTCGCTTGTCTTGTCAGCCAGTCTGAAATGCCAACCGGCAGCTGCTTGGAGGATCTTCAGGCCGTATGAAAGATGAAGTCACCAGCTATAAATCCTGGAGCTGCTGACTGTTCATAAAAGACACTTACCTCACCGGGAATGGTTCTTCGGGTCCCCGGTGCTGCCATGTGTATGAAGGGAAGCCAGCTGTGACTCCGTGCGGATTCAAAGCCAACTTCCCACTATGCATGCGCGAGCAGCACTGCGTTTTGTAAACGGTCCCAGAAGGCTGCGGGCATGGGTGCGGGGTGTGGCATGCGGCAACTTTGCTTACATTTCTGCCTAGGCAATCCAAGCAGAATGGGTGAAGTTCCACTTGCTGCCTTCCCACAGTACATTTCCTACGGGTGGGCTGGATTACATACATGTACGTGATCCACCCTGGGGCGTGCAGCGCACTGCTCCTGTGTAGACGCAGCAGATTGCTGTTCCCAGTATCTGGCCACTTTGAGGGCCCGGGGGTCATGTGATCACAATGTCAACAAAGCTGTTGTGAATGTTAAAAGCTGTATGATTCTGTGATTGGCCCACAGCTATCGCATAGTACCGTACCTGGGCCAATCATAGCACCCCCTGTACCAAGTGATTAGCTGTAGCCGATCAGTAGTAATCACAACGGTTATGAATGTAACCCATTCATAACTGTTGAAAACATCTCCTACAGCGATCGTTATTGTAACAGCAATCGGGCTCTGCTTCCACTTGGTCAACTTTTCCTGCGACTTGGGACTGCAAAGTCACATGACAAGTCATACCCCCCCATGATTTCCAATGAGTACCGTTCTTATCTGTGCGAATTCAAAGTAGTCTGTGCACTAGTTTGGTCTGACTATATGATGTGATTTGAGGTCCATAGCCCTCAAGAATACACAGGCATTGCTTCAAGTCCCATCAAAATCGCATAACCAGAAACTCAAAACTAGCTGAAACGCTCACAATACACAGATAATAAAATAATAAACAATCCTGCGCAGTAATAAATTATCACAAAGTAATATAAACGTGCAAAATGGTGTATTGAATCAAGTCCCAAAAACATGGAATCCATGTAGTTCTTCATGGTGGAGGTGTTATGGGAATCCCTCTACATCACTCCACGTCTCCTGCGCTAATAAAGCGCCCTTTCAGCCTTTCGGTATTATGAGTCTTCCCGTATCGGACATGAGCGCCGTCCTCGCGTCCTGTGCTCCACAGACACACTTCTTTCTGGAGCGCCTGTCTTCTGTTTATTTAGAGTACTTAAAGTGGGGTGCCCCTTTAAAAAATTAGCTGCTCCGGCCAGTCACGGCACCGGAGCAGCGATACCCGGAAGTCACTCCCGGGTATCATGGCGGCGATGGAGGAGGTGAATGAGGGTCGCTTCGGAGGCTTTGATCTCAGGTAAGTAATTCATAATGAGCTAGTATTCTATGCATACTAGCTCATTATGCCTTTGTCTTGCAGGGTGTATTTTTTTATTTTATTTTTTTCAGAGGGTTTACTTCCTCTTTAAAGCGGGACGGTACCTGGGGGAAAATTTTTTTTTAAAGTCAGCAGCTACAAATACTGCAGCTGCTGACTTTTAATAAATGGACACTTACCTGTCACAGGTTCCAGCGATGATCGGCCTCTGCTGCCGACAATCGATCGGCCTCTGCTGCTGCCGGCGCCATTCTCAGTGAGGGAATCGGGAAGAGGCTTCACTTCCCGGTTCCCTACTGCGCATGCGCGAGTCACGCAGCGCAATGAGAATCGTCAGCGCTGTCTGCCGGGACACGTGTGTGTGTGTGTGTTTGTGTCCCGGCAGACGGCGCGCCGGGACAGGAAGTGGCGTAAACTCCCGTGGGAGTTTATGCCGGAAGTGGGTGCAGATACCGGTCTTAGACAGGTATCTGCACCCCCCCTCTCCCCTGAAAGGTGCCAAATGTGACACCGGAGGGGGGGGGAGGGTTCCGAGAAGCGGAAGTTCCACTTTAGGGTGGAATCCCGCTTTAAACCAGTGACTATCCAGCGTTCAAATATGACTGGAGGATCCTCTTACTGGTAATATTCACGCCTTCCTGAAACCCACCCAAACACCAGACTTTAAACTGCTACCAAATCTCTTATCGGCTCCAGTTGGATTCAAAGAGAAAAAGAAAAACGTCCTCCATAGTGTAATAAATTTGAATAAAGGGATATTTGTTGCAAATCACTGGACTCTGGGCATCAAATGAGCTTTAAAATTGCATGGGAATAAAAACGTGGCGTTTGAGTTCCTTCTGACTTCACTCCCGGTCTGCGTCTCTCCGGCGGGTTTTGGAGTCGGGATGCTGGTTTATCCTTCGGGTCGGTGAATGGACCAGTAAGAGGATCTGGAGGGATATATTTGAAGGCTGAATATTCCTTTTATAATTTGAGGCTGGATATTCACAATAAAAGAAGTCAGCAGCTACAAATACTACAAATACTGGAGCTGCTGACTTCTAATAATCGGACACTTGCCTGTCCCGGGGTCCAGCGATGCGGGGGAACGAAGCCCCGCTTGTCCCCCCCCCTCCTCCCTGCAGTGCCGGGAATTGTCACTGTGGGCCCCCGGCTTTGGCTCCACATGCCGCGCTGTGACTGGCCGGGCAATCATCTGGGACCTGTGACGTGTCCCAGATTGTCGAGGGGGAGAGAGGTGAACTTCCTTCCAGCGTTGCGGTGCCCCGGGAGGAAGTGGGAGCTGGGACCCTCTAAAAATAGGATTTCCGTCCCCCCCCCCCAAAATGTTGCATGTCAGGGGGTCACCTTCACTTCCATTTTTGGGTGGAACTTCCGCTTTAAGGTAAGACTTCTGAGAGCACATAACGGTTGTGTGAAGGCACAAGATGAATACATATTGGAGACGCCTCCACCAGGAAGAACTACATGGATTCAATGTTTTTGGGACTTGATTCAATACACCATTTATATTACATTTACCATATATACTCGAGTATAAGCCGAGTTTTTCAGCACATTTTATTGTCCTGAAAGTGCCCCCCTCAGCTTATACTCGAGTCAAGCACTTTTCTGCAGCAAAAAATGACATTTTCCGACCCGACTTTGGGGCCGTATCTCGGGGCCTCTTGGTTCTAGGAACCCCAAGTTTGGAGTGCAAACTCAATCGAACCAACACTACAACACATCCAAAGATGGGGTTCCTAGCACTAAGTGCCCCGAGATACGGGGCCCCAAAGTCGGTTCGGAAAATGTCAAGCACTTTTCTGCAGCAGAGAATGACCTTTTCCGTATCTTGGGGCACTTAGTGCTAGGAACCCCATCTTTGGATATGTTGTAGTGCTGGTTCGAGTTTGACTGAGTTTTGCATACGTTCAAATTTGGGAGTTCCTAACACCAAGTGGGGACCCTTTGGGTCAGATTTGGTCAACTGTGTCGGGCGGGCGGGCGGCGGCATCTGCAGAAATGTTGGGCGGGGTGGCGGCAATTTCGGGACCCATTTGGGTCAGAGACCCCACATTTTGGCTGCAGGCTGGGGCGGGCACGGGCGGCGGCGGCAGGCATGGAATCTGGCGGGAGGGGGGGGCGGGTGGCGAAGGCGGGGGGGCATGGGCCATGGCATCTGGGGGTGGAGCATCTGGGGCGGCGCGCGGGGCAGAGCCGGCATCATGGGGGCATCTAGGGGGCGGGGCAACCTTAACTACCAGGCGGCAGGCCGCGGCCGGCATGGGCGGGGCAGTTTGACGTTCGGGGGACCTATGGCTGCAAATGGGCACATTGGGCGGCGGGGGCGGGGGGGGGCAATCGGCTGCAAGGCATGGGGCGGGGGCATGGGATTTGTTGACCCTTTTCACTTACAGGACTTTGGGGGGGGCGGCGGGGCATGGGGCAGGGGGGGCGGCGGCACAATCACTTTAAGGAGAAGTAGAGGGGACAGGGGCGGCGGCGGGGGCGGGGCGGGCCGGCATGGCGGCATGGGGCATCGGCAGGCGGGGGGCGGGCGGCGGGGGGCGGCGGGGGGATGGGGCGGGAGGCATGGCATGGGGGGCGGCATGGGGGCCATGGCGGCGGCGGCGGGGGCGGGGCGGGGCCATGGCAGGCAGGCGGGGCAGGGCGGCATTCGGCATGTGGGGCGGGGGGCATGGCGGCGGCAGGCGGCATGGGCAGGGCCGGCATGGGGGGGGGATAGGGCATGGGGGGGGCATGGCCTGGCGGCTGCGGCGGGGCAGGGGGGGCGCATCTGGGGCGGGGGGGGCATCTGGCAGGGCGGGGGGGGCATGGCGGCGGGGGGGGCGGCGGGGCGGGGGCGGCGGCAGGGCGGCCGGCAGGGCGGGGGGGACGGCATGCGGCATGGGGGCGGGGGCGGGGCGGCGGGGACGGGGCATTGCCTGGCGGGGGCAGGGGTGGGCGCGGCGAGGCGGGCATGGGCGGGGGGGCGGCTGGGGCGCATCGGCATTAGGCGGGCGGGGCCGGCATTCGGGGGGCGTGGCGGCAGGGCGGGGCGGACGGGGGCATGGCGTGCGGGCATCGGCGGGGGCGGATGGGCTAAAGGGCGGCGGGGGCGGGCGGACACCAATTGGCGGCATCGGGGGGGGGGGCGGGGGCGGAATGGGTGGGGCCGGCGGCGGCGGGCACTGGGGCTGGGCGGCGGCGGGGGCGGCGGGGGGAGGGGCATTAGGGGGGCATCGGCGGGCATGGCGGCCTGGCGGGCGGCCATCGGGGGGGCGGCGGGGGGGCTGGGGGCTGGCGGGGGGCAGGCATCGCGGGGGGCGGCAGGGGGCGGCGGGGCGGGGGGGGGGCAGGGGGGCGGGCATGGGCATGGCGGGGCATGGCGGGGCGGGGCCGGCGGGGCGGCGGCTCGGGCATGGGGGGGGGGCGGGGCCGGCGGCATTGGCCAATGTCGGCGGCGGCAGGGGGGCATGGGGGGGCGGGCGCGGGGGGGGCGGGCAGGCGGGGCGGGGTGCGGGGGGGCATGGCATGGCAGGCGGGCGGCATGGCAACTGTTGGCGGGTGCGGCAGGGCATGCGCGGGCGGCCGGGGCATCTGTTGGCGGGGGGGGGGGCATGGGCCATGGGGGGGCATGGCATTGGCGGCATCATCTAGGAAGGCGCGGGCCGCGGCGCGGCATGGGGGCGGCATGGGGGCGGCATTCGGGCATGGCGGCGGGCGGGGGGGAGCAGGGGGGGCATGGCGGGCGGGGGCATGGCGAGCCATGTGGGGCGGGCATGGTCGGGGGGCAGGCGGCGGGGGGCATCTGGCCAGGCAATGTGGGGGGGGGGGGGGCATGGCGGCGGCGGCGGCGGCGGGCAGGCGGCCGGCGGCAATCATGGCGGCATTTCGGGGGGGGAGGGGCAGGGCGGGCATGTGGCGGCGCGGCGGCGGGGGCAGGCGGGGGCCAGGGCATGGACGGCATGGGCCGGCAGGCATGGCGGATGGGGCATCGGCGGGGCGGCAGGCGGGGCGGGGGGCGGGGCGGCAAGTTGTGGCCCAGAAGGGGGCGGGGGGGCCGGGGGCCGGCCGGGGGCATTCTGTGGGGGGGGCGGTGCGGAGGGGGCATTGGGGGCGGGGGCGGATGGGGCATCGGGCGGGGCGGGGGGGGCGGCGGCTGGCGGCATGGCCGGCGGCGGCAGGGGGCATGGCGGCCATTGGGGGGCTGCGGGGGGGGCACGGCCGGGGCATCGGGGCAAGGCCGGCAGGCATGGGGCGGGGGGGGGGCGGGGCATGGGAAGGCGGCGGCAGGGGGGGGGCATGGGCCGGGCGGGCGGGGCGGGGCAGGCGGCGGGGTGGCGCGGGGCAAGGGGCGGGGGGGCAGGGGGCGGGGGGGGCATGGCGGCCGGGAGGCGCAGGGCTCCCGCGGGGGCGGCGGGGCAGGGGGGGGGGCGGGGTGCGACTCGCGCTCATGCTTCGTAAGTGCATTGGGCGGCTGGGGGGGGGGCGGCGGCATGGCGGGGGCGGGGGGCCCATGGCCCGGGGCCAGGGGGCGGCATGGCCATGGGCGGGGGTGCTGGGGCCAGGCAGGCGGGGCGGGGCATGGCGGCATGGCATGGCCCGGCAGCCGGCGGCGGGCGGGCAGGGCGGCAGGGGGCGGCGGGGGGGCGGCGGGGCATGGCGCGGGCCCGGCGGGCCGGCGGCGGTCATGGGCGGCATTTTGGGGCCATGGCGGCGGGGCGGCCGGCGGCGGCGGGCAGGGCATCTGGGCAATGGGTGGGGGGGCAGGGGGGGGGGGCGGCGGGCGGTCCGGGGGGCGGGGGCAGGTCGGGGCATGGGGCAGGGCAGGCATGGCGGGCACGGGGGGGGCGGGGATGGCATGGGGGGGCGACAAGGCGGGGGGGGGGCATGGGGCGGGGCAGGGGGGCGGGGGGGGGGGGCCGGGGGGGCGGGGGGATGGCGGCCGGGGCGGGGCGGAGGCGGCGGCGGCGGGATCTAGGAGGGGCGGCATGGCGGGGGGCCACATGGCGGCATAGGCGGCATGGGGCATGGCAGTCCAGGGGCGGGGCGGAATGGGCATGGTGCGGGGCATCTTCGGGGAGGCGGCCCAGTTGGCATGGGGGAGGGCATGGGCACAGGCGGCGGCATGGGGGAGGGGGGGCGGGCCATGGGGCGGGGGGCATGGGGGGCGGGGCTGGGGGGGGGCAGGCATGGGGGGCATGGCGGCGCATGGCAGCGCGGCGGGGGGGAGGCACGGGGCGGGGCGGGGGCATGTGGGCATCGGGCCGCGGGGCGGCAGGTGCATGGTGGGCCATGCGGGGCGGGGCGGCGCATCTTGCGGCGGGGGGGCGGCATTGGGGCTAATCAGGGGGGGGGGGGCATGGGGCATGGGGCATGGCATCTGGGGCGGGGCAGACGGCAGGGATCGGGGGGGCATGGCGGCATGCGGACGGGCGGATGGCGGTGCGGGGCATTGGAGGGCGGGGGGCCCGGCCTGCGGCATCTGGCGGAGGCGGCGGCACAGGCATGGCGGCGGAGGCAGGCGGCGGGGGCGGCCGGGTGGGGGGGGGCGGTGGCGGGCATGGCGGGGCATGGCGGGCATCTAGGGGGCCAGGCATGGGGCGGCGGCCGGGGCGGGCGGCGGCCATGGCGGGGGCATGGCCGAGGGCGGGAGGCGGCGGCGGCAGGGCCGGCAGGGCGGGGGGGCATGGGCAGGGCTGGGGCGGCAATGGGCGGCTCTGGGCGGGGCTTGCATGTGGGTGGCATCGGCGGGCATGGGGGCGGCGGGCGGGGCGGGCCGGGCGGCAGGGGGCGGCGCGGGGGCATGGCCGGGCGGCCAAATGGGGGGCGGGCGGGCATCGGGGCGGCATGGCTGGGGCCGGGGCATCAAGGGGGGGCGGGGGGGGGCATCTGGCGGGCAGGCGGGCGGCCCCACCCCCGGGGGTGGGGGGGGGGCCCCCAAAAGGGGCCATGGCAAGGGGGGGGGGGATGGGGGGGGCGGGGAGGGGCATGGCATGGGGGGCATCTGGCGGGGCGGCATCCGGCATGGCGGGGCATGGCCGGCGGCTTGGGAGGCATGAGGCGGGCATGGGGATGGCCGGGGCGTGCGGGGGCAGGCACCGGCGCGAGGGGCAATGGGGCGGCGGCATGGCGGGCGGGGCGGGCGGGCATGGCGGCGGCGGGGGGGGCGGGGGCATGGGGGGCGGCGGCATGGAGGGGTGGGCGGGGGCGGGCATGGGCGGGGGCATGGCAGGGGGGCATCTAGGGGGCTGGGGCGCGGATGGCGGCGGCGGCATGGCATGGGGGTTTGGGGCGGCGGGGTGCGGGGCATTGGCGGGGGGGCCGGGGGGGCGGCATTGGGGGGGCTGGCGGGCGGCATGTGGCATGGCGGGCGGCGGGGGCGGCGGCGGGTGCATGGCGGGGGGCGGGGGCGGGCAGGATGGCGGTCGGGGGCACCGGCGGCGGCGGGGCGGGCGGCGGGGGGGGCGGGGGCAATGGCAGGCGGCGAGGGGCATGGGGGCGGCGGCGGGAGGCGGCGGGGGGCCATCAGGGGCATGGGGGCATGGGGCTGGCTGGCGGCCAGGGGCATGGCATGGCGGCATCGGGGCGGGCGCGGCGGGGGGCGGCGGCAGGGCGGCGCGGGGGGGCGGGCGGCATGGCAGGAGGCTGGGGCGGGGCGGCGGAGGCATGGCGTCATTGCGGCGGCGGGGGCAGGGCGCGGCGGGGCGGGTTGGGGGCAGGGGCGGGCGGATTGGCGGCGGGGGGGCGGCATCGGGGGCAGGGGAGGGCATGGATGGCATGGCATTTGGGCGGCGGGGGCCATGGGGGCATGGCGGCATGGCGGCGGGGCGCGCGGGCATGGCCGGGCGGAGGCAGTGGGGATGGGTGTGGGGCGGCAGGGGGCATGGCATGGGCACATTGGCGGGGCGGGGGGCGGCGGGGGCGGGCGGCGGGCGGCGGGGGGGGGGGGCGGCTGCGGGGGCGGGCAGCATGGCATTCCGGCGGTGGCGGCAATGGGCATGGCACGGCGGGCCGGGGGCTGCATGCCTGGCCGGCGGGCGGCGGCGGCGGCATCGGGGGGCGGGGGGCCATCTGGGCATGGCGGCGGCGGCATCTGGGGTGCGGGGCCGGCGGGGGCCGCGGCATGGGGGGGCAATGGCGGGGGGCATAGGCCATGGGGGGCGGGCGGGCCGGCGGCAGGCGGCCTCGGGGGCGTGGCGGCGGCAGGGGGCTGCTTGGCGGAGGGGGGCGGGCAGGCGGCGGGGGGGGGCGGGGGGGGGGGGGTGGGCCATGGGCATGGCGGCATGGCGGGGGGGGGGGGGGACGGCATGTAGGCGGCGGGCGGCGGCGTGGGGGGGGCATGGCGGGGCATCTAGGAACCTTAACTACCAGTTCTGACGTTCGGGGAGGACCTATGGCTGCAAATGGGCACAGTCCGGTGCAAATGGGCATTGTTGACCCTCCTTTACACTTCAGGACTTTACAATCATCCAGCTGGTTTGTCTGGACTCCGCACTCCTCCTGCAGTTGGATCTGCACTCCTCTGCACTCCCTCCTGCAGTTGGTTCTGCACTCCTCCTGCAGTTGGTTCTGCACTCCTCCTCCGTACTTGTTCTGCACCCCTCCTCCTCCTGTAGTTGGTTCTGCAGTTGGTTCTGTCCTCCGCAGTTGGTTCTGCACTCCTGCCTCCTGTAGTTGGTTCTGCAGTAAGTTGTTTCTGCACTTCTGCCACTCCTCCGTGTTGTTGGTTCTGCACTCCTTGGTTGGTTCTGCACTCCTCCTGCAGTTGGTTCTGCACTCCCCCTCCTGCAGTTGGGTTTTCTGCACTCCTCCTGCAGTTGGTTCTGCACTCCTCCTGCAGTTGGTTCTGCACTCCTCCTGCAGTTGGTTCTGCACTCCTCCTCCTGTTAGTTGGTTCTGCACTCCGCCTCCTCCTCCACCCTCTCTCCTGTAGTTGGTTCTGCACTCCTCATCTCTATCCTCCTCTCCTCCTCCTCCCTCCGCTCCTTCCTGTTCACATACCTCCTCCTCCTGTGTTGGTTCTCACGCCTCCTCCTCCTCCTCCTCCTCTTTCCTCCTCCTCCACTCCTCCTCCTTTCCTACCTCCCTCCTCCACTGTAGTTGGTTCTGCACTTCCTCCTCTCTCCTCCTGTAGTTGAGTTCTTCACTCCTCCTCCTCCTCCTGTAGTTTGGTTCTGCACTCACCTCCTCTCCTGTAGTTGTTCTAGCACCCCAGCCTTCCTCCTGCTAGTTGGTTCTGCACCCATCCTCCACCTGGTAGATTGGTTCTGCACCCCTCCCTCCTCCTGTAAGTTGGTTCTGGCTCCCCTCTCCTCTGTAGTGGGTTCTGCACCCCTCCTCCTCCGCTCTGTAGTTGGTTTCTGCAACCCTCCTCCTCCTGTGTTGGTTCTGCACTCCTCCTCCTCCTCCTCCTTCCTCACCTCCTCCTCCTCCTCCTCCTCCTCCCCTGTCGTTGGTTCTGCACTCCTCCTGCAGTTGGTTCTGCACTCCTCCTGCAGTTGGTTCTGCACTCCTCCTCCTCCTCCAGTTGGTTCTGCACTCCTCCTGCTGTAGTTGGTTCTGCACTCCTCCTCCTCCTCCTCTAGTTGGTTCTGCACTCCTCCTGCAGTTGGTTCTGCACTCCTCCTGCAGTTGGTTCTGCACTCCTCCTGCAGTTGGTTCTGCACTCCTCCTGCAGTTGGTTCTGCACTCCTCCTGCAGTTGGTTCTGCACTCCTCCTGCAGTTGGTTCTGCACTCCTGTGACCCGGTTTTAATGCTGATTTCAGTGTTTTATGTGGATCGGATTCGGATGTGTCGGATGATGGCCTCTTTCTCATGTACAATATTCTGTTCCTCCCCTCCATAGATCTTGAAGCCCTCGGAAAAGAAAGCGAAGTACCAGTACGGCGGGCTGAACTCCGGCCGCCCAGTGACGCCCCCGCGGACAGCGAACCCGCCGAAGAAGAGGTGAAGATCCTCCTCCGAAGACACGACACCCCCATACAAAGAAGACTCCACCTTATATTAAACGTGTGCACTGTTTAACATCACCCAGCCATTCTGACCCTCCTTTACAAATGTCACATGCGTTTATCTTACACGAGACCGGCAAAAGATTCCAGAGTTTTAATCTGCTTCACTCCCAAATAAGAGTATAAAACACACCGCTACAAACCCCGCCCATCTCCTCCCGCCACGGCATTGCAGACTCCTCCTCCATAACATAGCCCCCCCCCCCCCGCCCCCCCCCCCCCCCCCCCCCCCCAAAGAAAAGGAAACCTGCAAATCCCGTTCCCCAAAATTCCGGCTAGGGTCCCAAAGCAGTGTCTGTCATCGCCCCGCCGTGGCCGACGCGTTTCATCAACCCTTTCAGTTCCAGCCCCAAATCTGTACGACGCATCAAACTTTACAGTGCGCTATTTAATGTACGTTGGCTGGCGCTCGGGGGGAGGGGTGTGGCTCCCAATCGCTCTGGCATTGAAGGGGTTAGTCTTTACCATTTGTCTCTGAAGCCTCACTGCTTTTATCATCATTTTTTTTTTTTCTTTTTTTTTAATAGTGTGTTAGTTGTAATTTCTGACTTTCCCCTTTAAGAGAAAAATAGGAAATCACCCGTTGTGTGTTCTGTGGTATTTTTCGCTTTTTCCACTTTAGCGGTTTTTTTTTTTTTTTGTGTTTTTTAGTTTTTTCTCTTCCAGTCTCACTTAGACCAGCGACCACTTTGGGGGGGTCTTTACCTGCTTTTGACATTAAAGATTACTCTTCTTGGTACATATGATGTACGCTTCGTACAGGACGATGTCAGGAGAACCAACTGATCATCGCCGCCGATTCCCCCTCCCCCCCCCCCCCCAGTAATGTCCACAGCGTGTTCTTGGCTTCACTCAATGTTTGTTTTTTTTGTTCTTTTTAACTGACATTCTGTTCCAAAGCAGCATCACTGTAGTTGGCAGTTCACGACCTCTAACCTTTCCCCCTACGACCTCTAACCTTTCCCCCCATTCTCAGTTCCGGTGTATTACAGCATGTAATGAGGAAATGTTTGTTTGCACATGAACGCCTGTTTTCTGATTCTATAGTCCTTTCTAGGTCTCCTCCTGGAGTTGCGTTGCATTTAGACTCCGGGGGGCGGGGTTTAGAAGCAATGATTTTAAAACCGTACTCGCTGCTAGCCACGCCTCCCTGACCTGTTTCCGGGGTTATTGCGAGCCTGTCGGGCGCACGGCGCTGGCAGAGACGCTTTAAGTAGGAGCCGTGGTGGAGTCGCTGCTTGGGCTGAATGTTGGCTCCGCCCACAAAGGTGCTGCCACGGCCGTGCGTCCGGCAGGCGCGCATTACCTGAACTACAAGCAGCAGTCGCACTATTAACAATGAATTGTATTCTTTACAAGCAATCTACTAAATGCTTTAAATATCTTTCTTTTTGTTTTGTTTTATTTTTCTTTTTTTTTCTCTTTCCGTTAATTCAATAAAATGTCATTAGAAAAAAACAAACAAACCCGGAATGTGATTTGTGTTCATCAGGCGCACGCCCGTCCTCATGAGGTGATCCTTCCACTGGAGGCCGATGTCAGCGAGAACCAAACTGTGTCTGAGCGCCACAGACTGCAACATTCAAAATTAATTAAATGGCATTTTCAAGCTACACAGCCCATCCACGTCTCCTCTCCGCCCATCCATGTCTCCGCCCATCCATGTCTCCGCCCATCCATGTCTCCGCCCATCCATGTCTCCGCCCATCCATGTCTCCGCCCGCCCATCCATCCGCCCACGTCTCCACGCACCCATCCATCCACGTCTCCACGCACCCATCCATCCACTCGCCCACGTCTCCGCCCGTTTGTCCACTCGCCCACGTCTCCGCCCGTTTGTCCACTCGCCCACGTCTCCGCCCGTTTGTCCACTCGCCCACGTCTCCGCCCGTTTGTCCACTCGCCCACGTCTCCGCCCGTTTGTCCACTCGCCCACGTCTCCGCCCGTTTGTCCACTCGCCCACGTCTCCGCCCGTTTGTCCACTCGCCCACGTCTCCGCCCGTTTGTCCACTCGCCCACGTCTCCGCCCGTTTGTCCACTCGCCCACGTCTCCGCCCACTCGCCCACGTCTCCGCCCCTTCGTCCACTCGCCCACGTCTCCGCCCCTTCGTCCACTCGCCCACGTCTCCGCCCGTTCGTCCATCCACTCGCCCACGTCTCCGCCCGTTCGTCCATCCACTCGCCCACGTCCCTGCCCGTTCGTCCATCCACTCGCCCACGTCCCTGCCCGTTCGTCCATCCACTCGCCCACGTCCCTGCCCGTTAGTCCATCCACTCGCCCACGTCCCTGCCCGTTCGTCCATCCACTCGCCCACGTCCCTGCCCGTTCGTCCATCCACTCGCCCACGTCCCTGCCCGTTCGTCCATCCACTCGCCCACGTCCCTGCCCGTTCGTCCATCCACTCGCCCACGTCGCCGCCCGTTCGTCCTTCCACTCGCCCTCGTCCCTGCCCGTTTGTCCATCCACTCGCCCACGTCCCTGCCCGTTTGTCCATCCACTCGCCCACGTCCCTGCCCGTTTGTCCATCCACTCGCCCACGTCCCTGCCCGTTTGTCCATCCACTCGCCCACGTCCCTGCCCGTTTGTCCATCCACTCGCCCACGTCTCCGCCCGTTTGTCCACTCGCCCACGTCTCCGCCCACTCGCCCACGTCTCCGCCCCTTCGTCCACTCGCCCACGTCTCCGCCCGTTCGTCCATCCACTCGCCCACGTCTCCGCCCGTTCGTCCATCCACTCGCCCACGTCTCCGCCCGTTCGTCCATCCACTCGCCCACGTCTCCGCCCGTTCGTCCATCCACTCGCCCACGTCTTCTCCCGCTCGTCCATCCACTCGCCCACGTCCCTGCCCGTTCGTCCATCCACTCGCCCACGTCCTGCCCGTTCGTCCATCCACTCGCCCACGTCCCTGCCCATTCGTCCATCCACTCGCCCACGTCCCTGCCCGTTCGTCCATCCACTCGCCCACGTCCCTGCCCGTTCGTCCATCCACTCGCCCACGTCCCTGCCCGTTCGTCCATCCACTCGCCCACGTCCCTGCCCGTTTGTCCATCCACTCGCCCACGTCCCTGCCCGTTTGTCCATCCACTCGCCCACGTCCCTGCCCGTTTGTCCATCCACTCGCCCACGTCCCTGCCCGTTTGTCCATCCACTCGCCCACGTCCCTGCCCGTTTGTCCATCCACTCGCCCACGTCTCCGCCCGTTTGTCCACTCGCCCACGTCTCCGCCCACTCGCCCACGTCTCCGCCCCTTCGTCCACTCGCCCACGTCTCCGCCCGTTCGTCCATCCACTCGCCCACGTCTCCGCCCGTTCGTCCATCCACTCGCCCACGTCTCCGCCCGTTCGTCCATCCACTCGCCCACGTCTCCGCCCGTTCGTCCATCCACTCGCCCACGTCTCCGCCCGGTCGTCCATCCACTCGCCCACGTCCCTGCCCGTTCGTCCATCCACTCGCCCACGTCCCTGCCCGTTCGTCCATCCACTCGCCCACGTCCCTGCCCGTTCGTCCATCCACTCGCCCACGTCCCCGCCCGTTCGTCCATCCACTCGCCCACGTCCCTGCCCGTTCGTCCATCCACTCGCCCACGTCCCTGCCCGTTCGTCCATCCACTCGCCCACGTCCCTGCCCGTTCGTCCATCCACTCGCCCACGTCCCTGCCCGTTTGTCCATCCACTCGCCCACGTCCCTGCCCGTTTGTCCATCCACTCGCCCACGTCCCTGCCCGTTTGTCCATCCACTCGCCCACGTCCCTGCCCGTTTGTCCATCCACTCGCCCACGTCCCTGCCCGTTTGTCCATCCACTCGCCCACGTCCCTGCCCGTTTGTCCATCCACTCGCCCACGTCTCCGCCCGTTTGTCCATCCACTCGCCCACATCTCCGCCCGTTTGTCCATCCACTCGCCCACATCTCCGCCCGTTTGTCCATCCACTCGCCCACATCTCCGCCCGTTTGTCCATCCACTCGCCCACATCTCCGCCCGTTTGTCCATCCACTCGCCCACATCTCCGCCCGTTTGTCCATCCACTCGCCCACATCTCCGCCCGTTCGTCCATCCACTCGCCCACGTCAAATCCACCCACACATCCATCCACTCGCCCACGTCAAATCCTCCCACGCCCAGTGCTCATACCCCCACTCACCCATCCATCCTCTCACCCACGTCTATGCCCATGCACCCATCCACTTGCCCACGTCAAGTCCTCCCACGTCTCCGCCCACTCTGACATGCCCAGTGCTCATACCCCCAAAGCCGAGCTGCAGCTCTGTGTGTCCGTTCAGACACGGACCCGTGGGCTGGCGTCACCCTCTTTCTCTCCTCATCCTATGAGGGGAGTCCCAGATAGCCGAGACGCTCCTACAATGTCCCTGGAACCAGATGAGGACTTGGGCGTCGTGTATTTAGGGGGGGGGGGGGGGCTGCTGCACACACAAGGTTTTTTTATCTTTGAAAAAAATAACACACCTTCTACCTCCTAGAATCCCTATAGGAACACGACTGCAATCATTTGGAAGGTGGTCCTAATCACTTTGGTCATATAGGGCAGGGGTAGGCAACCTGGGGCCCTCCAGCTGTTGTGGAACTACATTTCCCATGAGGCATTGCAAGGCTGGCAGTTACAATGACTCCGAGGCATGATGGGACTTGTAGTTCTGCAACAGCTGGAGGGCCCCCGGTTGCCTCCCCCTGCTAGAGTGTATATTCCTGGGACAGACATTATTCTGTGTATGATGGAAGCTGCACCGGTCCAAACATTGCCCCGACCTTCAGAAAACACATCAGTATCTGAGGTCAGAGCAAACTGATTTTCATCAAGAAGTATGTGTGTGTGTCTATATATATATATATATATATATATATATATATATAGTGTGTATGCACACACACACACACACACTCTGTGTATATGTAGCCTGCATTTATAAATCTATACAATCAAACCCTTTCCAGTCATAGTCTATGAACTATAGACCTGTTATGGAAGTTTCTGCAGCATACGCGTTTCGTCCCTTGAGGAGACACTTCTTCTATACTAAAGTCAGCTGACCTGACTGTCCTGGATCCTATTTCAAAGGCCTAGTCAGGAAGGATGGCCCTGGAGCATCAAATTGGTAACTTGACAAAGGTACATAACTGCACTTAAAGTGTCACTAAAACACCCATCATAAAAATGATGAATAAATGGTATATTCTATGCTGGTCATACTCATCCCTATGAGATTCCTTTTCTGTATTCTGCAAAAATCCTGGTTGATCCTGCTGCTCTGTGTCCCCCCTCCTGTCCATGTCCCCACTGCAGTTGGGGATTTTTGCAGAGCGGGGGTGGCAACTGCACAATTTTCAATGATTTTCTATGCATTTCCTTCCTATCACATCTGAGCAGCCCATGTGACTATAGAGTATGGGCGTATGTGGGCATATACACATTGACAGGCCACTCCCTCCTCTATGCTCCTTTATGCTCACTAACCAACTAATCCCAATGGGGGATAGGATATTACATGTAGATTAATGGAGGCTTCACCTCCCTCTTATTCTAAGGCACAGGCTGGAGGAGGTGTGACACAGCCTGTGACTGCAGAAATCCACCCACACCATGTTATTGCCAAAAAAAAAGATTTGATTTCAAATCTATTCGTATGACAATTTTGAAACCGTTTATCAATTATATAATTTTTTTTTGAACATGTGACCAGCAGCAGAGGGCTAGAAGCTCCTGCTTATGTTTCCCTGCAGACAGGCTGGGAGAGAGCCGGGTCATGTGACAGCTGGACATCCATTAGGAAAAGGGATGTATTTTAATTAGAGCCGTCATCCCCCATACAGAAATAGAAGGGAGAGTGTAAATTACGCACTGTGTGTTTAGTGTCACTTTAAAGCAGGGGGTCTCAAAAACTGGCGGCCCTCCAGCTGTTGCGGAACTACAAGTCCCATGAAGCATTGCAGGGCTGACAGTTACAAGCATGACTTCCACAGGCAGAGGCATTATGGGAATTGTAGTTTCGCTACAGCTGGAGGGCCGCCAGGTTGAGACCTCCTGCTTTAAGTATGACCTAGGGCCAGTGATGGAGAGCCTCGGCACCCCAGATGTTTTGGAACTACATTTCCCATGATGCCCATGCACTCTGCAGTGTAGTTGATCCTTATGGGAGATGTAGTTCTAAAACATCCGGGGCGCCAATGTTCACCATCACTGCCCTTAGGGCGATATCCATCCAACACATTTCAGGGGAAATGTCTCACTTCCTCAAGGCTAATATACAGAAAAATGAAATGGTCCTGAGGAAGGGGGAAACGTCCCCGAAACATGTTGACTTCTCATACGCAATAAAAAAATGTGTAAATTTTACATCATCTTCAACACTTTAAGGTGGCAATAGCAGTGAGATAACCCTACGGGACCAGCGCTGGTTTCCCACTTTCCTCACCAGTGTAAAGGACGTTCTTCCCATTGACCACCAGTTAGTGGTGTCCTCCGCGGTGGAGATTTGCCCTCTTCTTGCCCAGGTGATATTCTGACACAATGTGCCACCAGGGCAGAAAATGAGGAGAAATCTCCCCCCCAGCGAGGAAGCAGACAGCAATAAAACCCCGCAGGAGAATCCAATCCTTCCCTCCCCCCACCCGGTGCCGTATTTTCCATCTTTGTGTTTCTGTGGCGGAATGTTTACACAGCAGATCTGCGGAGAAGTCCGGCGTAGTACGACGCCGGCGGTAGATTAATGAGTTTGTGTCGCTTTCTTCAGCTATTTTCGGAGGGTTCTCTATTTTAAATTTGCTCTTTTTTGGACTTAATTGCTTTATGTGAAGCAAAGCGGGCAGAGCGCTGCGAGGGTTGTCCTGGCGCTGTGCCCGGACTCGTGTCTTCTACGTCGTTCTTCTATAGATGGTAAGGTTCCTATACACAGGAATGTCAACCCTCACTCTGTACATTCTATGAGAGTCTGCGGCTCTCCACAGGGGGGGACTAAATGACCCAGCATGCCCGACTGCTTGCCCTTCACCCTCCTCTCACCTAAAGGTTCAACCTCCCTTCTCTATGCAACAATATTGTACAGAAAGTGCCCCCCCCCCAATATCAGGGGGTGGTCTCCGCCCTTCTCTATGCAACAATATTGTACAGAAAGTGCCCCCCCCCCCATATCAGGGTGTGGTCTCCTCCCTTCTCTATGCAACAATATTGTACAGAAAGTGCCCCCCCCCCCATATCAGGGGGTGGTCTCCTCCCTTCTCTATGCAACAATATTGTACAGAAAGTGCCCCCCCCAATCAGGGGGTGGTCTCCTCCCTTCTCTATGCAACAATATTGTACAGAAAGTGCCCCCCCCCCAATCAGGGTGTGGTCTCCTCCCTTCTCTATGCAACAATATTGTACAGAAAGTGCCCCCCCCCCAATCAGGGTGTGGTCTCCTCCCTTCTCTATGCAACAATATTGTACAGAAAGTGCCCCCCCCCAATATCAGGGGGGGGGGTCTCCTCCCTTCTCTATGCAACAATATTGTACAGAAAGTGCCCCCCCCCAATATCAGGGGGGGGGGGGTCTCCTCCCTTCTCTATGCAACAATATTGTACAGAAAGTGCCCCCCCCCAATCAGGGTGTGGTCTCCTCCCTTCTCTATGCAACAATATTGTACCGAAAGTGCCCCCCCCAATCAGGGTGTGGTCTCCTCCCTTCTCTATGCAACAATATTGTACCGAAAGTGCCCCCCCCAATCAGGGTGTGGTCTCCTCCCTTCTCTATGCAACAATATTGTACAGAAAGTGCCCCCCCCCCCCATATCAGGGGGTGGTCTCCGCCCTTCTCTATGCAACAATATTGTACAGAAAGTGCCCCCCCCCATATCAGGGTGTGGTCTCCTCCCTTCTCTATGCAACAATATTGTACAGAAAGTGCCCCCCCCCCATATCCGGGTGTGGTCTCCTCCCTTCTCTATGCAACAATATTGTACATAAAGTGCCCCCCCCCAATCAGGGGGTGGTCTCCTCCCTTCTCTATGCAACAATATTGTACAGAAAGTGCCCCCCCCCCAATCAGGGTGTGGTCTCCTCCCTTCTCTATGCAACAATATTGTACAGAAATTGCCCCCCCCCCCAATCAGGGTGTGGTCTCCTCCCTTCTCTATGCAACAATATTGTACAGAAAGTGCCCCCCCCCAATATCAGGGGGGGGGGTCTCCTCCCTTCTCTATGCAACAATATTGTACAGAAAGTGCCCCCCCCCCAATATCAGGGGGGGGGGGTCTCCTCCCTTCTCTATGCAACAATATTGTACCGAAAGTGCCCCCCCCCAATCAGGGTGTGGTCTCCTCCCTTCTCTATGCAACAATATTGTACCGAAAGTGCCCCCCCCCCCAATCTGGGTGTGTGTCTCCTCCCTCTCTCTGCCCCCCCAGTGCAACAATATTGTACCGAAAGTGCCGTGCGCCTGCTGCCCCCTGTGCCCCCTGTGCCGTTGGCTGCCAGCTGCCCTCATTGCCCGCTGCGCGCCCCAGTGCCGTGCACTGCCGCAATTTCAGGGGGTGCACTTCCCTGCCCTTCCCCCCCCCCCAGTGCCGCTGGCCAGAGGCCCGCTGAAACGCGAGCCGGCCCCTTGTCGTGCCAGGCCCATGGCCAGTGCAGGCAGCCGACGCCGCCGGCAGTGTGTGCCGCCTGTGCCTTCCGCCCCCGCCCGGATTGGCCTTCTTTTTGCTGCCTGCTGGTCTCCTCCAAGTGCTGCCCGTTCTGCCGTGCCATGCAGTGCACAATATTGTACCCCGAAAGTGCCCCCGCTGCCCGCCGCAGTGCGCCAGCCTGGCCGCTGGCCGCCTGGACATGGGCTAGTGGTTCTGCTCCCTTCCTCTGTGCCGCTATGTACAGAAAGTGCGCGGCCTGTCACTGCCTCAATCAGTAGTTGCCCCTCGCCCCCCCCGCGTGGCCCCCCCCCCCCCGTCTCCTCCCCTCGCCCCCCCCCCCCAATCAGGGTGTGGTCTCCTCCCTTCTCTATGCAACAATATTGTACAGAAAGTGCCCCCCCCCCAATATCAGGGGGTGGTCTCCTCCCTTCTCTATGCAACAATATTGTACAGAAAGTGCCCCCCCCCAATCAGGGGGTGGTCTCCTCCCTTCTCTATGCAACAATATTGTACAGAAAGTGCCCCCCCCCCAATATCAGGGGGTGGTCTCCTCCCTTCTCTATGCAACAATATTGTACAGAAAGTGCCCCCCCCCCAATCAGGGGGTGGTCTCCTCCCTTCTCTATGCAACAATATTGTACAGAAAGTGCCCCCCCCCAATATCAGGGGGTGGTCTCCTCCCTTCTCTATGCTACAATATTGTACAGAAAGTGCCCCCCCCCCCAATCAGGGGGTGGTCTCCTCCCTTCTCTATGCTACAATATTGTACAGAAAGTGCCCCCCCCCAAATCAGGGGGGTGGTCTCCTCCCTTCTCTATGCAACAATATTGTACAGAAAGTGCCCCCCCCCCAATCAGGGGGTGGTCTCCTCCCTTCTCTATGCAACAATATTGTACAGAAAGTGCCCCCCCCAATCAGGGGGTGGTCTCCTCCCTTCTCTATGCAACAATATTGTACAGAAAGTGCCCCCCCCCCATATCAGGGGGTGGTCTCCTCCCTTCTCTATGCAACAATATTGTACAGAAAGTGCCCCCCCCCCCCCCATATCAGGGGGTGGTCTCCTCCCTTCTCTATGCAACAATATTGTACAGAAAGTGCCCCCCCCCCCCAAATCAGGGGGTGGTCTCCTCCCTTCTCTATGCAACAATTTTGTACATAAAGTGCCCCCCCCCAATCAGGGGGTGGTCTCCTCCCTTCTCTATGCATCAATATTGTACAGAAAGTGCCCCCCCCCCCAATCAGGGGGTGGTCTCCTCCCTTCTCTATGCAACAATATTGTACAGAAAGTGCCCCCCCCCCATATCAGGGGGTGGTCTCCTCCCTTCTCTATGCAACAATATTGTACAGAAAGTCCCCCCCCCCCAATATCAGGGGGTGGTCTCCTCCCTTCTATATGCAACAATATTGTACAGAAAGTGCCCCCCCCCAATCAGGGGGTGGTCTCCTCCCTTCTCTATGCAACAATATTGTACAGAAAGTGCCCCCCCCCCAATCAGGGGGTGGTCTCCTCCCTTCTCTATGCAACAATATTGTACAGAAAGTGCCCCCCCCCAATCAGGGGGTGGTCTCCTCCCTTCTCTATGCATCAATATTGTACAGAAAGTGCCCCCCCCCCCCCCCCAATCAGGGGGTGGTCTCCTCCCTTCTCTATGCAACAATATTGTACAGAAAGTGCCCCCCCCCCCAATCAGGGGGTGGTCTCCTCCCTTCTCTATGCAACAATATTGTACAGAAAGTGCCCCCCCCCCAATCAGGGGGTGGTCTCCTCCCTTCTCTATGCAACAATATTGTACAGAAAGTGCCCCCCCCCCAATCAGGGGGTGGTCTCCTCCCTTCTCTATGCTACAATATTGTACAGAAAGTGCCCCCCCCAATCAGGGGGTGGTCTCCTCCCTTCTCTATGCTACAATATTGTACAGAAAGTGCCCCCCCCCCAATCAGGGGGTGGTCTCCTCCCTTCTCTATGCAACAATATTGTACAGAATGTGCCCCCCCCCCCAATCAGGGGGTGGTCTCCTCCCTTCTCTATGCAACAATATTGTACAGAAAGTGCCCCCCCCCAATAAGGGGGTGGTCTCCTCCCTCCGGGTGCTATGGAGGCGCCCGTCTGTGCGTCCTCCCAAGCTGAACCGCATGCGCCCATAGACGCACACAGCACAGGTAAGCCACACCCCGCTCATTTGTCACAGGAGTTTGATAGCAGTGGGAACCAATGGCCACCTTCCACCCACTGTACCATAAAAAGGCCAGCAGAGGGTAAAAGGTAAGTCACCAGTTTAGTGCCTTTAGGCTTCCTTCAAATCTTTTGCCCATTATGGAATTAGGAGGCGGCCATCTTGGTAGAGGCTAAAGACACAATAAGGCCATAGGGCAGTTTCCAACCCGCAGCCCAGGGGCCAGATGTGCCCCCCCCCTTTTTTTTTTTTGCCTTTTACCGATTCCACCCACTGACACCGACAAGGGGACACTATTCCACCCACTGACACCAATGATGGGGCACTATTCCTCCCACTGATACCAATGATGGGGCACTATTCCTCCCACTGACACCAATGATGGGCACTATTCCTCCCACTGATACCAATGATGGGGCACTATTCCTCCCACTGACACCAATGATGGGGCACTATTCCTCCCACTGACACCAATGATGGGGCACTATTCCTCCCACTGACACCAATGATGGGGCACTATTCCTCCCACTGATACAATGATGGGGCACTATTCCTCCCACTGACACCAATGATGGGGCACTATTCCTCCCACTGACACCAATGATGGGGCACTATTCCTCCCACTGATACCAATGATGGGGCACTATTCCTCCCACTGATACCAATGATGGGGCACTATTCCTCCCACTGACACCAATGATGGGACACTATTCCTCCCACTGACACCAATGATGGGACACTATTCCTCCCCACTGACACCAATGATGGGACACTATTCTCCCACTGACACCAATGATGGGACACTATTCCTCCCACTGACACCAATGATGGGACACTATTCCTCCCACTGACACCAATGCTGGGGCACTATTCCTCCCACTGACACCAATGCCGGGGCACTATTCCTCCCACTGACACCAATGATGGGACACTATTCCTCCCACTGCCACCAATGCCGGGGCACTATTCCTCCCACTGACACCAATGATGGGGCACTATTCCTCCCCCTGACACCAATGATGGGACACTATTCCTCCCACTGACACAATGATGGGACACTATTCCTCCCACTGACACCAATGATGGGACACTATTCCTCCCACTGACACCAATGATGGGACACTATTCCTCCGACTGACACCAATGATGGGGCACTATTCCTCCCACTGACACCAATGCCGGGGCACTATTCATCCCACTGATACCAATGATGGGGCACTATTCCTCCCACTGACCCCAGTGATGGGGCACTATTCCTCCACTGACACCAATGATGGGACACTATTCCTCCCACTGACACCAATGCCGGGGCACTATTCCTCCCACTGACCCCAGTGATGGGGCACTATTCCTCCCACTGTCACCAATGATGGGGCACTATTCCTCCCACTGTCACCAATGATGGGACACTATTCCTCCCACTGACACCAATGATGGGACACTATTCCTCCGACTGACACCAATGCCGGGGCACTATTCCTCCCACTGACACCAATGCCGGGGCACTATTCCTTTCACTGACACCAATGATGGGGCACTATTTCCTCCCACTGACACCAGTGATGGGGCACTATTCCTCCCACTGACATCAATGATTGGGCACTATTCCACTGACACCGATGATGGGACACTAGTCCCCCCCTAATACCAAGGGTGTGTTTGGTTACTCCCACTGATACCAGAACAATTTCTACTCCCAATCACCACAGTTCGGCCCCCCTAATGCCTGAAGGAAAGTAATCTGGCCCTTTGTTTAGAAAGTTTGGAGACCCCCTGATATGGGGGAAAGAGATGAGGGCTTTGCCTCCTCCTTTTAGAGGTTCCCCTGATGATTAGTGAAGGAAGCACAGATCACAGAATGGATGAAGCAGGGAGATCCTTGCATTGCAGGTCCTCAGCTACGGCTTCCCCTCCAGCAAGCAGAAGAGTGATCAGCACAGTAATGACATCACCAAATCTCACTCTAAACTCGGGGAGTGAATTGCTGTTTTCAGGAGAAATTCAAAAACAAAAGAATCTTTCAGGGTAAAATGAAGAGTTCTTGGTGTTTCCTGTAAGACGGGAAATTTCACTTTCTGGGTTCAGGTCCACAATAGGAAGAATAAAATGCATTGTGCTGCATTTTCTGCTACAGGTGCTGTGTGTTTACAATTCTTATATATATATAAAAATATAATTTTTCCCTCTAGCCACACAGTTTTTCCCTTTTAGAATGAAATAATCCATGACAAAGGATTCCAGAGTACGAGGAGTTAGCTAAAGGTAGAGCGGAGGGGATGAAGATTG
Organism: Lithobates sylvaticus; assembly: GCA_028564925.1. Classification (NCBI taxonomy): domain Eukaryota; kingdom Metazoa; phylum Chordata; class Amphibia; order Anura; family Ranidae; genus Lithobates; species Lithobates sylvaticus. The sequence continues at coordinate 2,287,510 of CM053028.1, read as the reverse complement.
CATTGGTCTGATTGAAACTGCAAACCCCTCTAAAAGAAGACGATTGGTTGCTCTAATGACTTGCTGATTAAACTGGCCTCTTTCAGCACAGCCAGGAGTGACGCAACATGTGAAAAGGAGATGAGGGCGCCACCTGTGGGATGGATAGAAGACTGCGTAATATACAATATTTCATATCAATCTAATTATAATAAAGAGAACCTGTACAAATCTGCTTTATGTTCCTTTTAAAGTGTAAGTTCACCAAAAAGCGCGCTATGTTCTCCTATATCAGTGATGGAGAGCCTCGGCACCCCGGATGTTTTGGAACTACATGTCCCATGATGCTCTGGCACTCTGCAGTGTAGTGGAGCATCATGGGAAATGTTGTTTGAAAACATCTGGGGTGCCGAGGCTCTCCATCACTGTGTCATATGGTTCTGGCATGATTGTGTTGTAAATCTTCCTACCGGCCGGGTCCCCCTTTCACTTCAAAGGATGCGACACAAAACCCTTGAATTACAGCGGCAGGGTTTTTTTTTTGAAGCACCAGATTAGAGCCATAGGCTCTAATAGACATCAAAAAAGGTGACCTGCGAGCGCCATGCTCAGGTCACTCAGCTGTGTTAGAAAAGCGAAACACTTCCTAACACTAAACCGCCTTTCCGCCAATCAGGTGCTCGGATTTGTTACCCGTCACCTGATTGGCTGAAACGACAGGCGCCTATCAGGCGTCCAATCATAGCAGAGGATGGGAGAAGACATGGTAAGTGCAGGCGGCGGGCAGGGGGCACCCTGGCAGCATTTGCTATGGCACAGTGAAGCTGCATTTGATGGGGCACAATGGCTGCATTTGATGGGCACAGTGGCTGTATTTGATGGGCACAGTGAGGCTGCATTTGATGGGCACATTGAGGCTGCATTTGATGGGCACAGTGGCTGCATAAGGTGGGCACAGTAGCTGTATTTGATGGGCACAGTGAGGCTGCATTTGATGGGAACAGTGGCTGCATAAGATGGGCACAGTGAGGCTGCATTTGATGGGCACAGTGAGGCTGCATTTGATGGGAACAGTGGCTGCATAAGGTGGGCACAGTAGCTGTATTTGATGGGCACAGTGAGGCTGCATTTGATGGGAACAGTGGCTGCATAAGATGGGCACAGTGAGGCTGCATTTGATGGGGTACAGTTGCTGCATAAGGTGGGCACAGTAGCTGTATTTGATGAGGTACAGTTGCTGCATAAGGTGGGCACAGTAGCTGTATTTGATGGGCACAGTAGCTGTATTTGATGAGCACAGTGAGGCTGCATTTGATGGGCACAGTAGCTGCATTTGATGGGCACAGTGGCTGCATAAGATGGGCACAGTAGCTGCATTTTGATGGGCACAGTGAGGCTGCATTTGATGGGCACAGTGAGGCTGCATTTGATGGGCACAGTGAGGCTGCATTTGATGGGCACAGAGGCTGTATTTGATGGGCACAGTGTGGCTGCATTTGATGGGCACAGTGTGGCTGCATTTGATGGGCACAATGAGGCTGCATTTGATGGGCACAGTGAGGCTGCATTTGATGGGCACAGAGGCTGTATTTGATGGGCACAGTGAGGCTGCATTTGATGGGCACAGTGAGGCTGCATTTGATGGGCACAGTGAGGCTGCATAAGATAAGCACAGTACCTGTATTTGATGGGCACAGTAGCTGTATTTGATGAGCACAGAGGCTGTATTTGATGGGCACAGTGAGGCTGCATCTGATGGGTCACAGTGGCTGTATTTGATGGGCACAGTGAGGCTGCATTTGATGGGGTACAGTTGCTGCATAAGTTGGGCACAGTAGCTGTATTTGATGGGCACAGTAGCTGTATTTGATGTGCACAGTGGCTGTATTTGATGGGCACAGTAGCTGTATTTGATGAGCACAGTGAGGCTGCATTTGATGGGCACAGTGGCTGCATAAGATGGGCACAGTAGCTGCATTTGATGGGCACAGTGAGGCTGCATTTGATGGGCACAGTGAGGCTGCATTTGATGGGCACAGTGAGGCTGCATCTGATGGGTCACAGTGGCTGTATTTGATGGGGCACAGTGAGGCTGCATTTGATGGGCACAGTGAGGGTGCATTTGATGGGCACAGTGAGGCTGCATTTGATGGGCACAGTGAGGCTGCATTTGATGGGCACAGAGGCTGTATTTGATGGGCACAGTGAGGCTGCATTTGATGGGGACAGTGAGGCTGCATTTGATGGGGCACAGTGAGGCTGCATTTGATGGGGCACAGTGAGGCTGCATTTGATGGGCACAGTGAGGCTGCATTTGATGGGCACAGAGGCTGTATTTGATGGGCACAGTGAGGCTGCATTTGATGGGCACAGTGAGGCTGTATTTGATGGGGTACAGTTGCTGCATAAGGTGGGCACAGTAGCTGTATTTGATGTGAGGCTGCATTTGATGGGCACAGTGAGGCTGTATTTGATGGGCACAGTGAGGCTGTATTTGATGGGCACAGTGAGGCTGCATTTGATGGGCACAGTAGCTGTATTTGATGGGCACAGTGAGACTGTATTTGATGGGAACAGTAGCTGCATTTGATGGGCACAGTGGCTGTATTTGATGGGCACAGTGAGGCTGCATTTGATGGACACAGTGAGGCTGCATTTGATGGGCACAGTGAGGCTGCATTTGATGGGCACAGTGGCTGTATTTGATGAGCACAGTAGCTGTATTTGATGGGGCACAGTGAGGCTGCATTTGATGGGCACAGTAAGGCTGCATTTGATGGGCACAGTGGCTGTATTTGATGGGGTACAGTTGCTGCATAAGATGGGCACAGTAGCTGTATTTGATGGGCACAGTAGCTGTATTTGATGGGCACAGTAGCTGTATTTGATGGGCACAGTGGCTGTATTTGATGGGCACAGTAGCTGTATTTGATGAGCACAGTGAGGCTGCATTTGATGGGCACAGTGGCTGCATAAGATGGGCACAGTAGCTGCATTTGATGGGCACAGTGAGGCTGCATTTGATGGGCACAGTGAGGCTGCATTTGATGGGCACAGTGAGGCTGCATTTGATGGTGACAGAGGCTGTATTTGATGAGCACAGTGAGGCTGCATTTGATGGGCACAGTGGCTGTATTTGATGGGCACAGTGGCTGTATTTGATGGGCACAGTGAGGCTGCATTTGATGGCACAGTGGCTGTATTTGATGGCACAGTAGCTGTATTTGATGAGCACAGTAGCTGTATTTTATGGGTCACAGTGGCTGTATTTGATGGGCACAGTAGCTGTATTTGATGGGCACAGTGGCTGTATTTGATGGGCACAGTAGCTGTATTTGATGAGCACAGTGAGGCTGCATTTGATGGGCACAGTGGCTGCATAAGATGGGCACAGTAGCTGCATTTGATGGGCACAGTGAGGCTGCATTTGATGGGCACAGTGAGGCTGCATTTGATGGGCACAGTGAGGCTGCATTTGATGGTGACAGAGGCTGTATTTGATGAGCACAGTGAGGCTGCATTTGATGGGCACAGTGGCTGTATTTGATGGGCACAGTGAGGCTGCATTTGATGGGCACAGTGGCTGCATTTGATGGGCACAGTGGCTGTATTTGATGAGCACAGTAGCTGTATTTGATGAGCACAGTGGCTGCATTTTATGGGTCACAGTGGCTGTATTTGATGGGCACAGTGAGGCTGCATTTGATGGGCACAGTGGCTGTATTTGATGGGCACAGTAGCTGTATTTGATGGCACAGTGAGGCTGCATTTGATGGGCACAGTAGCTGCATTTGATGGGCACAGTGTGGCTGCATTTGATGGGCACATTGAGGCTGCATTTGATGGAGACAGAGGCTGTATTTGATGGGCACAGTGAGGCTGCATTTGATGGGCACATTGAGGCTGTATTTGATGGGCACATTGAGGCTGTATTTGATGGGCACAGTGAGGCTGCATTTGATGGGCACAGTGAGGCTGCATTTGATGGGCACAGAGGCTGTATTTGATGGGCACAGTGAGGCTGCATTTGATGCCCCCCAAAAATGTTGAGCACCAGCCGCCACTGACACCCTTTATGTTCTTGTTACTTATGTTAGACCCAGAGATGTCATCACCGGGTCTCTGTGTTTCCCTTTGCAATGCAGGCAGATCATGGCTGGTGGGAGGGGCCGGCAGGGTGCTGTACATAGAAAACATCCCAGCCCCCTCCATCAGTACTCCTCTCAGCAGTGGTTCAAGCAGTGGGAGGAGCTATTCTGCGGACGTGGGGGAGGGGGGGGGTGTTTGACTTAGTCGCCTGTGCGATTTCTTGTGCTTCAACTGTCACAAGACAATGTGAGATGAGAGAATCGCATTACTGTCCATGAGGCCCATTCACATCTATGCAATGCGCTTCCATGCGACTTGGAGAAAGGGTCAGGTGCTTCTTTTGCTGTAATATTGGCCCCCATAGACTTCGATGGGAGGAGATGAACATGCAGACCCCCCACTGAGACCTTATTATAAGCTTTCCTGGAAGTAATACCAGAAATTAGATTACTATCATTGTAATTACTGCTTATCAATACACTATATTACCAAAAGTATTGGGACACCCGCCTTTACACGCACATCCCAGTCTTAGCCCTGTACACGATCGGACATTCCGCCCACAAAATCCATCCGATTTTTTCCGACGGATTTTGTCCGACACTGGAGTTGCATACACACGGTCGGAAAATCCGATCATTCTGAACGTGGTGACGTTCGTTGCGTACGACGGAACTACGTAGAAGCTATAAGCCAATAGCTTTGGTCGCGTAATTTGATCTGAGCATGCGTGGCACTTTGTCCGTCGGAATTCCCTACACACGATCGGAAAAAGTCCGATCGGATTTTGTTGTCGGAAAAATTTGAGATCCTGCTCTCAGATTTTTTTTTCCGTCGGAAATTCCGAGCCTCCTCCGTGGGTGTGTTATAACATAAAGATATCCACGTGTGAACGGATGGGAGAGATGAGCCCTCATCGTGTAAATCCGATAAAAGAATGTTTATTGTATCAAAATAAACATCACATTTGTTAAGTAACTGACCGAGGATTATCGTATCGCCCTTCCATGTGATGATTCGACCTGCACTCTGACCTGAGAGGGCTGGCCTGGCGATCTCGCATACGACGTCTGATGGCGAAACGCGTAAAGCGGAACTTGGTACGCGATCACGTCACTTCTTGTTTCTTGTACTCGGTCTGCGGAAGGCACGCGGTCCCAGACCTACGGATTTTCCCTGTATTTGTCCCTGGCACCAAATGAGTGCCCATTTTATTTTGATACAATAAACATTCTTTTATCGGATTTACACACTGAGTGTTCATCTTTCCCATCCATTCACATGTGGATATCTTATGTTTTATAACACACCGCGGAGGAGGCTCGTCTATCTGGTGAGTGTGGACTCGTCTATCTGGTGAGTGTGGACCCGTCTATCTGGTGAGTGTGGACCCGTCTATCTGGTGAGTGTGGACCCGTCTATCTGGTGAGTGTGGACCCGTCTATCTGGTGAGTGTGGACCCGTCTATCTGGTGAGTGTGGACTCGTCTATCTGGTGAGTGTGGACCCGTCTATCTGGTGAGTGTGGACCCGTCTATCTGGTGAGTGTGGACCCGTCTATCTGGTGAGTGTGGACTCGTCTATCTGGTGAGTGTGGACCCGTCTATCTGGTGAGTGTGGACCCGTCTATCTGGTGAGTGTGGACCCGTCTATCTGGTGAGTGTGGACCCGTCTATCTGGTGAGTGTGGACCCGTCTATCTGGTGAGTGTGGACCCGTCTATCTGGTGAGTGTGGACCCGTCTATCTGGTGAGTGTGGACTCGTCTATCTGGTGAGTGTGGACCCGTCTATCTGGTGAGTGTGGACCCGTCTATCTGGTGAGTGTGGACCCGTCTATCTGGTGAGTGTGGACCCGTCTATCTGGTGAGTGTGGACCCGTCTATCTGGTGAGTGTGGACTCGTCTATCTGGTGAGTGTGGACCCGTCTATCTGGTGAGTGTGGACCCGTCTATCTGGTGAGTGTGGACTCGTCTATCTGGTGAGTGTGGACCCGTCTATCTGGTGAGTGTGGACCCGTCTATCTGGTGAGTGTGGACCCGTCTATCTGGTGAGTGTGGACTCGTCTATCTGGTGAGTGTGGACCCGTCTACCTGGTGAGTGTGGACCCGTCTATCTGGTGAGTGTGGACTCGTCTATCTGGTGAGTGTGGACCCGTCTATCTGGTGAGTGTGGACCCGTCTATCTGGTGAGTGTGTACCCGTCTATCTGGTGAGTGTGGACCCGTCTATCTGGTGAGTGTGGACCCGTCTATCTGGTGAGTGTGGACCCGTCTATCTGGTGAGTGTGGACCCGTCTATCTGGTGAGTGTGGACCCGTCTATCTGGTGAGTGTGGACCCGTCTATCTGGTGAGTATGGACCCGAGAGGGGAGCAGAGGGATGTTCACTTACCTGCACAGAAGCGGTGATCCTTTTCCTACATAAGTCACCTTGGAACGTCACTTTAGGACAACATACAGGGGGTCCCCGGGTTACCAACCCAACATACCCAACACAGGGGGTCCCCGGGTTACCAACCCAACATACCCAATACAGGGGGTCCCCGGGTTACCAACCCAACATACCCAATACAGGGGGTCCCCGGGTTACCAACCCAACATACCCAATACAGGGGGTCCCCGGGTTACCAACCCAACATACCCAACACAGGGGGTCCCCGGGTTACCAACCCAACATACCCAACACAGGGGGTCCCCGGGTTACCAACCCAACATACCCAACACAGGGGGTCCCCGGGTTACCAACCCAACATACCCAACACAGGGGGTCCCCGGGTTACCAACCCAACATACCCAATACGGGGGGTCCCCGGGTTACCAACCCAACATACCCAACACGGGGGGTCCCCGGGTTACCAACCCAACATACCCAACACGGGGGGTCCCCGGGTTACCAACCCAACATACCCAACACGGGGGGTCCCCGGGTTACCAACCCAACATACCCAACACGGGGGGTCCCCGGGTTACCAACCCAACATACCCAACACGGGGGGTCCCCGGGTTACCAACCCAACATACCCAACACGGGGGGTCCCCGGGTTACCAACCCAACATACCCAACACGGGGGGTCCCCGGGTTACCAACCCAACATACCCAACACGGGGGGTCCCCGGGTTACCAACCCAACATACCCAACACGGGGGGTCCCCGGGTTACCAACCCAACATACCCAACACGGGGGGGTCCCCGGGTTATCAACCCAACATACCCAACACGGGGGGTCCCCGGGTTACCAACCCAACATACCCAACACGGGGGGTCCCCGGGTTACCAACCCAACATACCCAACACGGGGGGTCCCCGGGTTACCAACCCAACATACCCAACACGGGGGGTCCCCGGGTTACCAACCCAACATACCCAACACAGGGGGTCCCCGGGTTACCAACCCAACATACCCAACACAGGGGGTCCCCGGGTTACCAACCCAACATACCCAACACAGTGGGTCCCCGGGTTACCAACCCAAAATACCCAACACAGTGGGTCCCCGGGTTACCAACCCAAAATACCCAACACAGGGGGTCCCCGGGTTACCAACCCAACATACCCAACACAGTGGGTCCCCGGGTTACCAACCCAAAATACCCAACACAGGGGGTCCCCGGGTTACCAACCCAACATACCCAATACAGGGGGTCCCCGGGTTACCAACCCAACATACCCAACACGGGGGGTCCCCGGGTTACCAACCCAACATACCCAATACGGGGGGTCCCCGGGTTACCAACCCAACATACCCAACACGGGGGGTCCCTGGGTTACCAACCCAACATACCCAACACGGGGGGTCCCCGGGTTACCAACCCAACATACCCAATACGGGGGGTCCCCGGGTTACCAACCCAACATACCCAATACGGGGGGTCCCCGGGTTACCAACCCAACATACCCAATACGGGGGGTCCCCGGGTTACCAACCCAACATACCCAACACAGGGGGTCCCCGGGTTACCAACCCAACATACCCAACACAGGGGGTCCCCGGGTTACCAACCTGTTAGGGACTTTCCTCCTGTTTGTAAATCGGAAATGTTCGGAAAGTCGGCCGCGCATGCGCAGAACAACAATTACGGACATTTCCGATGTTCCGCCGAATGCCATTCCGCGCATGCGCGGCAAATTTTGGACATTACAGACGAGTTTTTTTTTTTCCAGAGGGGGGGGAGCAGCAGCCGTACCTAAGAGCGGAATTACACATTTTCTAATATGTGACACAGAGAACATTGATGGGTCGGTTTAACCTGAAATAAGTGAATGTTCCGTCCTTTACAAGTATGAGAAAACTGAGGAGTGAAGGAAAAGAAGAGCGTCGTCTTGTGATTTGTAGAAGACGATTACAGAAGACGATAGGCTGATGGTGCAGCAAAGTCATTGAAGTATAAAATGAAGGTCATGGCGCCATCTGCTGTCCACTGTGTAATATCACCATAGATCCCCCAACATCACATACCGCCCCCTGCTGGGCACACAGATCTCCTTCTGCTGGACTTTCTATGGAAAGTGATAAAGAGGAGCAAATAATTTGTGTCTTAATATCATTTATCATGGAAAATGGAAACTCTGAGATCATTCGCTAAACATCATCTGTAAAGCAGTTCCATAGATGATAGATAGATAGATAGATAGATAGATAGATAGATAGATAGATAGATAGATAGATAGATAGATAGATAGAGAGATAGATAGATAGATAGATAGATAGATAGATAGATGGAAAGAGAGAGAGATAGATAATATAGATAGATAGAGAGATAGATAATAAATAGATAGATAGATAGATAGATAGATAGATAGATAGAAATAGATAGATAGATAGATAGATAGATAGATAGATAATAGATAATATATAGATAGATAGATAGATAGATAGATAATAGATAGATAGATAGATAGATAGATAGATAGATAGATAGATAGATAGATAGATAGATAGATAGATAGATAGATATATATAGATAGATAGATAGATAGGTAGATAGATAGATAGATAGATAATATAGAGATAAATAGATAGATAGATAGATAATAGATAGATAATAAATAGATAGATAGATAGATAATAGATAGATAATAGATAGATAGATAGATAATAGATAGAGATAGATAGATAGATAATAGATAGATAGAGAGATAGATAGATAGATAGATAATAAATAGATAGATAGATAGATAATAGATAGATAGATAGATAGATAATAGATAGATAGATAATAAATAGATAGATAGATAGATAATAGATAGATAGATAGATAGATAGATAGATAGATAGATAGATAATAGATAGATAGATAGATAGATAAGATAGATAGATAGATAATAGATAGATAGAGAGATAGATAGATAGATAGATAGAAATAGATAGATAGATAGATAATAGATAGATAGATAGATAGATAGATAGATAGATAGATAGATAGATAGATAGATAGATAATAGATAGATAGATAGATAGATAATAGATAGATAGATAGATAGATAGATAGATAGATAGATGAATAGATAGATAGATAATAGATAGATAATAAATAGATAGATAATAGATAGATAGAGAGATAGACAGATAATAGATAATAGATAGATAGATAGATAGATAGATAGAAGCACATAAAGGCGGGGGGGGGGGCACTGTACAGACACACGTGATTAAAGCTGCACTCCGGGAAGATATAAAATACACAAATAATGAGATTCCAGCCTAAACCTCACTAGGATTAGAACTCTGATATGATGGTGGTGACTCCGATGTGAAGGGGAGGGACTATGATGTAATGGGGGTCAACTGATGTGAATGGGGGGGAGGGGCTCTGATGTGATGGGGGGACCTCTGATGTGAAGGGGAGGGGCTATGATGTAATGGGGGGCCTCTGTTGTGAAGGGGGAGGGGCTATGATGTAATGGGGGACCTCTGGTGTGAAGGGGAGGGGCTATGATGTAATGGGGGACCTCTGATGTGAAGGGGAGGGGCTATGATGTAATGGGGGACATCTGATGTGAAGGGGAGGGGCTATGATGTAATGGGGGACATCTGATGTGAAGGGGAGGGGCTATGATGTAATGGGGGACATCTGATGTGAAGGGGAGGGGCTATGATGTAATGGGGGACCTCTGATGTGAAGGGGAGGGGCTATGATGTAATGGGGGACCTCTGATGTGAAGGGGAGGGGCTATGATGTAATGGGGGACCTCTGTTGTGAAGGGGGAGGGGCTATGATGTAATGGGGACCTCTGGTGTGAAGGGGAGGGGCTATGATGTAATGGGGGATCTCTGTTGTGAAGGGGGAGGAGCTATGATGTAATGGGGGACCTCTGGTGTGAAGGGGAGGGGCTATGATGTAATGGGGGACCTCTGATGTGAAGGGGAGGCGCTATGATGTAATGGGGGACCTCTGATGTGAAGGGGGAGGGGCTATGATGTAATGGGGGACCTCTGGTGTGAAGGGGAGGGGCTATGATGTAATGGGGGACCTCTGATGTGAAGGGGAGGGGCTATGATGTAATGGGGGACCTCTGGTGTGAAAGGGGAGGGGCTATGATGTAATGTGGGACCTCTGGTGTGAAGGGGAGGGGCTATGATGTAATGGGGGACCTCTGATGTGAAGGGGAGGCGCTATGATGTAATGGGGGACCTCTGGTGTGAAGGGGAGGGGCTATGATGTAATGGGGGACCTCTGATGTGAAGGGGAGGCGCTATGATGTAATGGGGGACCTCTGGTGTGAAGGGGAGGGGCTATGATGTAATGGGGGACCTCTGATGTGAAGGGGAGGCGCTATGATGTAATGGGGGACCTCTGATGTGAAGGGGAGGGGCTATGATGTAATGGGGGACCTCTGATGTGAAGGGGAGGGGCTATAATGTAATGGGGGACCTCTGATGTGAAGGGGAGGGGCTATGATGTAATGGGGGACCTCTGATGTGAAAGGGGCTCTGATGTAATGGGGGACTCTGATGTGAAGGGGAGGGGCTCTGATTTAATGGGGGACCTCTGATGTGATGGGGGAGGGTCTCTGATGTGATGGGGGAGGGTCTCTGATGTGATGGGGGGCTCTGATTTGATTGGGGGACCTCTGATGGGATGGGGGAGGGGCTATGATGTAATGGGGGAGGGGCTCTGATGTGAATTTATTTCATTACGATGGAGGTATAGCGTCCCAGACTCAGGTTTCCATTGACACATCGCATTGAACACAGGCGGAGAGTCGCTGGTATGGCTGATTACTCAAAGTACTGCGGGCTCCACGCACTTCATCCCTGTGAAGGGGCCCTTATATTGTGGTAAGACCCTGGGGGCCCCGTCTGGAATTGGAAGCCCCCCACCCAGGAATACATTGTACAGCTAATAAAGGGAATCTATAGGTTTATATAATCGTTTCCTTTCATTTTCACAACTCAGGCCCCTTTCACACTTGTGTGACTTGTCCTGCGACTTGGCATCAGTTTGGCTGGGCTGTGTTGGGGTTCTGCCTGGTCATGGGTGCAGTGAGGTGCCCATGACAGGCCTAGTTGGACGTCTTGGGTATCAGTCTTCCCCGGAGCCAATCAGTGGGTGCGCCTGGCCCCGCTGGGTAGTCTGGGGAAGGGTACTTAATAGGGTTGTCCCGATACCGATACTAGTATGGGTATCGGGACCGATAAGGAGCATTTGTGTGAGTACTTGTCGCACAAATGCTCCCGATGCCTGATCCGATACCTGTAACCCGGAAGTCGGCGGGCGGAGCGGAGATCGATCTGGCAGCAGTGGAACAGGGGGGGTAAGCTGGCCGGGGCAGGGATGAAGGGTGCCGCCGCATATTGTCTATTGTGTCCAAAGCGGTACCCGGAGCCGCCACATTCGGTACAGGAAGTGACGGCTCTGTGTCTCCGTCGGAGGATAAACATCACGGCGCCCATCTTGGTACACCTTTGTACTCGGCTGCAGTAAGCCAGCAGCGGACATCTTGTTACACCCAGCCAATATAGTTCGGGCTGGGTGTAACAAGATGTCTGCTGCTGGCTTACTGCAGCTGAGTGGAAGGTGTACCAAGATGGGCGTCGCAGCATACTAGATGTTAAATGAGATGAATGATGAGAGGCAAGGAAGGATTTTGCAATGCTATATGCCATATACATTCCTTGCCTCTCATCATTCATCTCATTTATTATGCAATTGCAAATCGATGCTGCATTTTAGTGCCCATCAGTGCCTGCCAGTGTTGGTCATCTTACTTTTAAAAAGTAATTTAGTTAAGTTACAAATTACTTCTCCTAAAAAGTAATTGCGTTAGTAACTCAGTTACTACATTGGAAAAGTAATTAGTTACTCAGCAAAGTAACTGACTTTTTTTTTAAATATTCTATACGTGTAACTAAGGGGCGGGTCTAGTATTACTGTAACCAAGGGGCGCATTTATTATTGTTGTATATCGTGTAACCACAAGGGGCTGCTCTATTATTACTGTAACCAAGGGGCAGATCTGTTATATCGTGTAGCAAGGGGCGGGTCTATTATTATTATATGGTGTAAGGGGCGGGTCTATTATTATTATATCGTGTAAGGGGCGGGTCTATTATTATTATATCGTGTAAGGGGCGGGTCTATTATTATTATATCGTGTAAGGGGCGGGTCTATTATTATTATATCGTGCAAGGGGCGGGTCTATTATTATTATATGGTGTAAGGGGCGGGTCTATTATTATTATATCGTGTAAGGGGCGGGTCTATTATTATTATATGGTGTAAGGGGCGGGTCTATTATTATTATATCGTGTAAGGGGCGGGTCTATTATTATTATATGGTGTAAGGGGCGGATCTATTATTATTATATCGTGTAAGGGGCGGGTCTATTATTATTATATCGTGTAAGGGGCGGGTCTATTATTATTATATGGTGTAAGGGGCGGATCTATTATTATTATATCGTGTAAGGGGCGGGTCTATTATTATTATATGGTGTAAGGGGCGGGTCTATTATTATTATATCGTGTAAGGGGCGGGTCTATTATTATTATATCGTGTAAGGGGCGGGTCTATTATTATTATATGGTGTAAGGGGCGGATCTATTATTATTATATCATGTAAGGGGCGGGTCTATTATTATTATATCGTGTAAGGGGCGGGTCTATTATTATTATATCGTGTAAGGGGCGGGTCTATTATTATTATATCATGTAAGGGGCGGGTCTATTATTATTATATGGTGTAAGGGGCGGGTCTATTATTATTATATCGTGTAAGGGGCGGGTCTATTATTAGTATATCGTGTAAGGGGCGGGTCTATTATTATTATATCGTGTAAGGGGCGGGTCTATTATTATTATATCGTGTAAGGGGCGGGTCTATTATTATTATATCGTGTAAGGGGCGGGTCTATTATTATTATATCGTGTAAGGGGCGGATGGCTACAGAAGAGGGCGAATGTTAAATGAATGGGCAGAGCTCGATATATAACAATAATAATAAATGCGCCCCTTGGTTACAGTAATACTAGACCCGCCCCTTAGTTACACGATAGCCGCCCCTTGCAGAGTAGCGCGAGCATCGGGAGCGTGCGGCATCGCCTCGTACAATTACATGTTAACTGCGCCTGCGCGGTGTAGAGTTCACTCAGAGCTGTTTAGGTTCGGCAATTTTCGGAAGCTCCGTAGTCCTTCGTACTGCGCAAGCCCTGCGCCTGCGCAGTACAGGGGGGTCCTTATCCGGCGGGGGAACTTTTTTTGCAGGACACCGGAATTACACTACTGCCATCTAGTGGCGGTGGATGTAATTGGGGTAACTAAGCCAAAGTAATGGGAACTGAGTTACCATGAGGGGAAAAGTAATCAGTTAGATACTCGTTACCCTCTAAAGTAACTGAGTTACGTAACTCAGTTTATTTTAACTCAGTTACTTACATCACTGGTGCCTGCCCATAAGTGCTGCCTATCAGTGCCCATAAGTGCCAGCCATCAGTGCCCATAAGTGCCAGCTTCAGTGCCAGCCACCTATCAGTGCCCATAAATGCCTATCAGTGCCCAAATGTGCTGCCTATAAATGCCCATCAGTCAGTACCATCTATCAGTACTCATCAGTCAGTGCCCTTCAGTTAGTGCCAGCCATCGGTGCCATCTATCAGTGCCCATAAGTGCTGCCTATCAGTGCCATCTATCAGTCACCAGTCAGTGCCCATCAGTCAAACTGTCACATGACATTAAAAAAAAGTATCGGTAATCGGTATCGATGAGTACTTGAAAACAAGTATCGGTACTTGTACTCGGTCTTAAAAAAATGGTATCGGGACGACCCTAGTACTTAAGGTGCTGAAGTCACGTGTTCGGGGTTCGGCCGCAGTCCTGGTTCTGGACCGGGGTAGCGCCGCGAGGGGTCCCGGGCCTGGGAACGTTTGCCGTCCCGCAAACATGGTCAGTCTGACCAGCCCCACAGACCCGCATGGTCGGGGGTGGGGATCCATCTGTTCTCGAGTATCGGAGCCGGTTAGCCCGAGGCCCAGTAACTGAAGGAGGATTGAAGGCGTCCCGGTGTGCTCTCAGTATTGGAGGGACACGGCAACTCATACAAGTGACCAGGAGAGGACTCCTCGGAGGAGGGCCAACAAGCCGGCATCTCAGGAAGAGCCTGGGAGCTGAGTTGTATGGACACTAAAGAATCCGCACTTCACACAGTACTGCCACGGAGACAGAGAAAGTTCCAGGTACTGTGGGAAAGGTTCCTATTCACCTTCCGTTGCAAGTTCATTCTGTGTCAGAGACTTTTTGCAAGTTTCCGGATCACATTGCCGGCCGCTATACCTCTGGCTATGGGTTTGTCTGGCATTGAAGCGCCCAGCTGCGAGTGGCTACTCTCTGGATTTGATTAGAGACATTCTGTGAATGTCGGCAGTTCAAGGTGCCTGAGTTTCTCCACCCGTCCCCTCTATTCCCATCAGAGACTGTGTTATGTTGGATGTTACCACTGCAGAAATAAAAACCTTCTTAACCACTTCCCGCCCGCGGTTCGTCATCTGACGTCTTTGACCTTCAGTGGGAATATCTGAATGTTGGGCGCAGCTACAGACATTATTCAGATATTCTCGTTTTCAGCCGGCGATTCTGTGCGCCATAAGATTGATCATGGTTGGCAATTCCGCCGCTTGATCGTTCTTATAGGCAACAGGAGGGGACGCCCCCCCCCTCTCCTGCCGCCATCCGGTGCTTCTCCGGGCTCTCCCGTGCCATCGGGGGCTCGGAGAAAGAATCGCTCGCCCTCAGATGCCCACACTAGAACACCAGGGACTCCACTAGGACCACCAGGGAAGTGGGCAACATGTGCATGGCCGGGTATGTACCCCCTGGCCATCCACATGTGCAAATGATGCCCAATCTGTGCCAGTCAGTGCCCACAAATGGGCACTGACTGACACCTTTATGTACAAATAAAAAAAAAGTGATGCCCATCCATGCCACCTATCAGTGCCCATCCATGCCACCTATCCGTGCCACCCATAAGTACCCATCAGTGCCACCCATAAGTGAGGACTTATGAGTGCCCATCAGTGCTGCCTATCAGTGCCCATCAGTGCCGCCTATCCGTGCCACCCATAAGTACCCATCAGTGCCACCCATAAGTACCCATCAGTGCCGCCTATGAGTGCCCATCAGTGCTGCATACCAGTGCCCATCATCAGTGAACGTCAGTGCCACCTCATCAGTACCACCTCATCGGTGCCCATTAGTGCCGCCTTACACAAGGAGGTAACCGGTAAGCCCAAAAGTCAAGGCCGCCCCTCGGGGGGTTATGGCCGCTACATATATACGTGGGGTGGGTCAATATACCAGGGCAAATTAACCACTTCACCTCCAGGAGATTTACCCCCCTTCCTGACCAGGCCATGTATTGCGATACAGCGCTGTGTTACTATAACTGAGGATTACGCGGTCATGTGACGTGTCATGTGACGTTGTACACACATGAAATCATCTCTTTTCCTCACACACAGAACTTTCTCTCATATTCCATCATTTCCGCGGTTTTTATAAACAGAAGAGCCGCTGAGGAAGTGCAGTGGGCGGGGCTTCATCCCCGAGGATAGTCTTTGATTGGCGGGTCCCCGTCAGGTGATCATACTCTGGGGGAGGGAGGGGGAAGTCGGGGTGTAACTTACCTCGGATGCTGATTGGCCGGAATGATCTCCTATGGATGTACAAAGGCGAATTCTTCATCGGAGCCCCGCCGGGCAGAGGCGGCCGGTGATTGGCGGAATGTTCGGGCGGGAATTACCTCAGCCCCAGGGGAGGTGCGCTGTCATTGGACAGTACCTGAGAGCGGCGCCTCATTGGTGGAGTCCGGAGTGGAGCTGCGCTGTTGTTGGGCGGAAATCAGGGCTTGCCACGATTGGTCAGAAGTAAGAGTGTGGGCGGAGCCCATTGCTGGAATACCGCCCGAGTGGTTCTGCTGTGTGATTGGTGAATCGTGTTATCGGCCGCTGATTGGTGGAGAGCTCTCCTCATCTTCTCCCCCCGCCTGGGCGCCAAATGGAGTCTGTGAGAGAAGTGTGCAAGGTAGAGAGGGGCCCCTATACAGTCCTCAGGGGCCCCTATACAGTCCTCATCACAGGGGCCCCTATACAGTCATCACCACAGGGGCCCCTACACTGTCCTCCCCACAGGGGCCCCTATACAGTCCTCAGGGGCCCCTATACAGTCCTCATCACAGGGGCCCCTATACAGTCCTCACCACAGGGGCCCCTACACTGTCCTCCCCACAGGGGCCCCTATACAGTCCTCATCACAGGGGCCCCTATACAGTCATCACCACAGGGGCCCCTACACTGTCCTCCCCACAGGGGCCCCTATACAGTCCTCAGGGGCCCCTATACAGTCCTCATCACAGGGGCCCCTATACAGTCCTCACCACAGGGGCCCCTACACTGTCCTCCCCACAGGGGCCCCTACACAGTCCTCAGGGGCCCCTATACAGTCCTCACCACAGGGGCCCCTACACTGTCCTCCCCACAGGGGCCCCTATACAGTCCTCAGGGGCCCCTATACAGTCCTCACCACAGGGGCCCCTATACTGTCCTCACTACAAGGGCCCCTATACTGTCCTCAATACAGGAGTCCCTATACAGTCCTCACTACAGGGGCCCCTACACAGTCCTAACTACAGGGACCCCTACACAGTCCTCACCACAGGGGCCCCTATACTGTCCTCACCACAGGGACCCCTACACTGTCCTCAGGGGCCCCTACACTGTCCTCACCACAGGGCCCCCCCTACAGTCCTCACCACAGGGGCCCCTATACTGTCCTTCACAGGGGCCCCTATACTGTCCTCCACAGGGGCCCCTACACTGTCCTCAGGGGACCATATACTGTCCTCACCACAGGGGCCCCTACACAGTCCTCAGGGGCCCCTATACTGTCCTCCACAGGGGCCACAGGAACCACCATAGGTCTGCCACCATGACAGGAACCACCATAGGTCTGCCTCCTTGACAGGAACCACCATAGGTCTGCCACCATGACAGGGGCCACCATAGGTCTGCCACCATGACAGGGGCCACCATAGGTCTGCCACCATGACAGGGGCCACCATAGGTCTGCCACCGTGACAGGAACCACCATAGGTCTGCCACCATGACAGGAACCACCATAGGTCTGCCACCATGACAGGGGCTACCATAGGTCTGCCACCATGACAGGAACCATCATAGGTCTGCCACCATGACAGGAACCACCATAGGTCTGCCACCATGACAGGGGCCACCATAGGTCTGCCACCGTGACAGGAACCACCATAGGTCTGCCACCATGACAGGAACCACCATAGGCCTACCACCATGACAGGAACCACCATAGGTCTACCACCATAGGTCTGCCACCATGACAGGAACCACCATAGGTCTGCCACCATGACAGGGGCCACCATAGGTCTGCCACCATGACAGGAACCACCATAGGTCTGCCTCCGTGACAGGGGCCACCATAGGTCTGCCACCATGACAGGAACCACCATAGGTCTGCCACCATGACAGGGGCCACCATAGGTCTGCCACCATTACAGGGGCCACCATAGGTCTGCCACCATTACAGGGGCCACCATAGGTCTGACACCATGACAGGGGCCACCATAGGTCTGCCAGCATGACAGGAACCACCATAGGTCTGCCACCATGACAGGAACCACCATAGGCCTACCACCATAGGTCTGCCACCATGACAGGGGCCACCATAGGTCTGCCACCATTACAGGGGCCACCATAGGTCTGACACCATGACAGGGGCCACCATAGGTCTGCCACCATGACAGGAACCACCGTAGGTCTGCCACCATGACAGAGGCCACCATAGGTCTGCCACCACGACAGGAACCACAGTAGGTCTGCCACCATGACAGGAACCACCGTAGGTCTGCCACCATGACAGGAACCACCGTAGGTCTGCCACCATGACAGGGGCCACCGTAGGTCTGCCACCATGACAGAGGCCACCATAGGTCTGCCACCATGACAGGAACCACCATAGGTCTGCCACCATGACAGGAACCACCATAGGTCTGCCACCATGATAGGAACCACCATAGGTCTGCCACCATGACAGGAACCACCATAGGCCTACCACCATAGGTCTGCCACCATGACAGGGGCCACCATAGATCTGCCACCATGATAGGAACCACCATAGGTCTGCCACTATGACAGGAACCACCATAGGTTTGAAACCATGACAGGAACCACCATAGGTCTGCCACCATGACAGGGGCCACCATAGGTCTGCCACCACAACAGGAACCACCATAGATCTGCCACCATGATAGGAACCACCATCGGTCTGCCCCCATGACAGGAATCACCATAGGTCTGCCACCATGACAGGGGCCACCAAAGGTCTGCCACCACGACAGGAACCACCATAGATCTGCCACCATGATAGGAACCACCATCGGTCTGCCCCCATGACAGGAATCACCATAGGTCTGCCACCATGACAGGAGCCACCATAGGTCTGCCACCATGACAGGGGCCACCATAGGTCTGCCACCATGACAGGAACCACCATAGGTTTGAAACCATGACAGGAACCACCATAGGTCTGCCACCATGACAGGGGCCACCATAGGTCTGCCACCACAACAGGAACCACCATAGATCTGCCACCATGATAGGAACCACCATCGGTCTGCCCCCATGACAGGAATCACCATAGGTCTGCCACCATGACAGGAGCCACCATAGGTCTGCCACCATGACAGGGGCCACCATAGGTCTGCCACCATGACAGGGGCCACCATAGGTCTGCCACCGTGACAGGAACCACCATAGGTCTGCCACCATGACAGGAACCACCATAGGTCTGCCACCGTGACAGGAACCACCATAGGTCTGCCACCATGACAGGAACCACCATAGGTCTGCCACCATGACAGGAACCACCATAGGTCTTCCACCATGACAGGAACCACCATAGGTCTGCCACCATGACAGGAACCACCATAGGTCTGCCACCATGACAGGGGCCACCATAGGTCTGCCACCGTGACAGGAACCACCATAGGTCTGCCACCATGACAGGAACCACCATAGGTCTGCCACCATGACAGGAACCACCATAGGTCTGCCACCATGACAGGAACCACCATAGGTCTGCCACCATGACAGGGGCCACCATAGGTCTGCCACCATGACAGGAACCACCATAGGTCTGCCTCCGTGACAGGGGCCACCATAGGTCTGCCACCATGGCAGGAACCACCATAGGTCTGCCACCATGACAGGAACCACCATAGGTCTGCCACCATGACAGGAACCACCATAGGTCTGCCACCATGACAGGGGCCACCATAGGTCTGCCACCATTACAGGGGCCACCATAGGTCTGCCACCATTACAGGGGCCACCATAGGTCTGACACCATGACAGGGGCCACCATAGGTCTGCCACCATGACAGGAACCACCATAGGTCTGCCACCATGACAGGAACCACCATATGCCTACCACCATAGGTCTGCCACCATGACAGGGGCCACCATAGGTCTGCCACCATTACAGGGCCCACCATAGGTCTGACACCATGACAGGGGCCACCATAGGTCTGCCACCATGACAGGAACCACCATAGGTCTGCCACCATGACAGGGGCCACCGTAGGTCTGCCACCATGACAGAGGCCACCATAGGTCTGCCACCACGACAGGAACCACAGTAGGTCTGCCACCATGACAGGAACCACCGTAGGTCTGCCACCATGACAGGGGCCACCGTAGGTCTGCCACCATGACAGGGGCCACCGTAGGTCTGCCACCATGACAGAGGCCACCATAGGTCTGCCACCATGACAGGAACCACCATAGGTCTGCCACCATGACAGGAACCACCATAGGTCTGCCACCATGATAGGAACCACCATAGGTCTGCCACCATGACAGGAACCACCATAGGCCTACCACCATAGGTCTGCCACCATGACAGGGGCCACCATAGATCTGCCACCATGATAGGAACCACCATAGGTCTGCCACTATGACAGGAACCACCATAGGTCTGCCACCATAGGTCTGCCACCATGACAGGAACCACCATTGGTTTGCCACCATGACAGGAACCACCATAGGTCTGCCACCATGACAGGAACCACCATAGGTCTGCCACCATGACAGGAACCACCATAGGTCTGCCACCATGACAGGAACCACCATAGGTCTGCCACCATGACAGGGGCCACCATAGGTCTGCCTCCGTGACAGGGGCCACCATAGGTCTGCCACCATGACAGGAACCACCATAGGTCTGCCACCATGACAGGAACCACCATAGGTCTGCCACCATGACAGGGGCCACCATAGGTCTGCCACCATTACAGGGGCCACCATAGGTCTGCCACCATTACAGGGGCCACCATAGGTCTGACACCATGACAGGGGCCACCATAGGTCTGCCACCATGACAGGAACCACCATAGGTCTGCCACCATGACAGGAACCACCATAGGCCTACCACCATAGGTCTGCCACCATGACAGGGGCCACCATAGGTCTGCCACCATTACAGGGGCCACCATAGGTCTGACACCATGACAGGGGCCACCATAGGTCTGACACCATGACAGGAACCACCATAGGTCTGCCACCATGACAGGGGCCACCGTAGGTCTGCCTCCATGACAGAGGCCACCATAGGTCTGCCACCACGACAGGAACCACAGTAGGTCTGCCACCATGACAGGAACCACCGTAGGTCTGCCACCATGACAGGGGCCACCGTAGGTCTGCCACCATGACAGAGGCCACCATAGGTCTGCCACCATGACAGGAACCACCATAGGTCTGCCACCATGACAGGAACCACCATAGGTCTGCCACCATGATAGGAACCACCATAGGTCTGCCACCATGACAGGAACCACCATAGGCCTACCACCATAGGTCTGCCACCATGACAGGGGCCACCATAGATCTGCCACCATGATAGGAACCACCATAGGTCTGCCACTATGACAGGAACCACCATAGGTCTGCCACCATAGGTCTGCCACCATGACAGGAACCACCATAGGTTTGAAACCATGACAGGAACCACCATAGGTCTGCCACCATGACAGGGGCCACCATAGGTCTGCCACCACAACAGGAACCACCATAGATCTGCCACCATGATAGGAACCACCATCGGTCTGCCCCCATGACAGGAATCACCATAGGTCTGCCACCATGACAGGGGCCACCAAAGGTCTGCCACCACGACAGGAACCACAATAGGTCTGCCACCACAACAGGAACCGCCATAGGTCTGCCACCATGACAGGAACCACCATAGGTCTGCCACCATGACAGGAACCACCATAGGTCTGCCACCATGACAGGAACCACCATAGGTCTGCCACCATGATAGGAACCACCATAGGTCTGCCACCATGACAGGAACCACCATAGGCCTACCACCATAGGCCTGCCACCATGAAAGGAACCACCATAAGTCTGCCACCATGACAGGAACCACCATAGGTCTGCCACCATGATAGGAACCACCATAGGTCTGCCACCACAACAGGAACCGCCATAGGTCTGCCACCATGACAGGAACCACCATAGGTCTGCCACCATGACAGGAACCACCATAGGTCTGCCACCATAACAGGAACCACCATAGGCCTACCACCATGACAGGGGCCACCATAGGTCTGACACCATGACAGGGGCCACCATAGGTCTGAAACCATGACAGGGGCCACCATAGGTCTGCCACCATGACAGGAACCACCATAGGTCTGCCACCATGACAGGGGCCACCGTAGGTCTGCCACCACGACAGGAACCACAATAGGTCTGCCACCATGACAGGGGCCACCATAGGTCTGCCACCATGACAGGGGCCACCATAGGTCTGACACCATGACAGGGGCCACCATAGGTCTGACACCATGACAGGGGCCACCATAGGTCTGCCACCATAGGTCTGCCACCATGACAGGAACCACCGTAGGTCTGCCACCACGACAGTGACCACAATAGGTCTGCCACCATGACAGGGGCCACCATAGGTCTGCCACCATGACAGGGGCCACCATAGGTCTGACACCATGACAGGGGCCACCATAGGTCTGACACCATGACAGGGGCCACCGTAGGTCTGCCACCATGACAGGGGCCACCGTAGGTCTGCCACCATGACAGGGGCCACCGTAGGTCTGCCACCATAGGTCTGCCACCATGACAGGAACCACCATAGGTCTGCCACCATGACAGGGGCCACCGTAGGTCTGCCACCACGACAGGAACCACAATAGGTCTGCCACCATGACAGGGGCCACCATAGGTCTGCCACCATGACAGGAACCACAATAGGTCTGCCACCATGACAGGAACCACAATAGGTCTGCCACCATGACAGGGGCCACCATAGGTCTGCCACCATGACAGGGGCCACCATAGGTCTGCCACCATGACAGGGGCCACCGTAGGTCTGCCACCATGACAGGGGCCACCGTAGGTCTGCCACCATGACAGGGGCCACCGTAGGTCTGCCACCATGACAGGGGCCACCGTAGGTCTGCCACCATGACAGGAACCACCATAGGTCTGCCACCATGACAGGGGCCACCGTAGGTCTGCCACCACGACAGGAACCACAATAGGTCTGCCAACCTGACAGGGACCACCGTAGATCTGCCACCATGACAGGGCCCACCGTAGGTCTGCCACCATGACAGGAACCACCATAGGTCTGCCACCATGACAGGGGCCACCATAGGTCTGCCTCCATGACAGGGGCCACCATAGGTCTGCCACCATGAGAGGAACCACCATAGGTCTGCCACCATGATAGGAATCACCATAGGTCTGCCACCACGACAGGAACCACAATAGGTCTGCCACCATGATAGGAATCACCATAGGTCTGCCACCATGACAGGAACCACCATAGGTCTGCCACCATGACAGGAACCACCATAGGTCTGCCACCATGACAGGGGCCACCATAGGTCTGCCACCATGACAGGAACCACCATAGGTCTGCCACCATGACAGAGACAGTTCTTCCGCTCCCATTGGCCTGCGGCAGAGACAGCTCCTCCGCAGCAGTGACAGTTCCTCCACAGCATTAACAGCCCCCCACCATCAGAACTCAATAGCCCCCACCCTTCCTTACATCACAGTGAACCCCTTTGCTTTGTGCTGCTGCCAGGGAGAAGTTGGGGGTGGAGCTGGGAAGCAGAAAGTGCAAGGTCTGGAGGAGGGCTGGAGTCAGCTGAATGCTGAGACTGGGGGAGGTGGAGAGAAGGGGGTGCTGCACAGAGAAGCACAGGATCTGTAGGAGGAGTTCTGTCCTCTCTGCTGCCGACTCCTGAGACAAAGTGGGGGCGGAGATGAGCCTCTCTGCGGCTGCAGGGAGAAGCGCAGGATTTGGTGGAGGAGTTCTGTCCTCCTCTCTTTTTTAAATGCAATTCAGTAGCCAAAATTGACTTTGTTTTAGTCTACTATACAGCAAGGCTTAGGTTGGCTGCAGAAGAAGCAGCCAATCAGTTGTGCAGCATGCTGATAGGAGGAGGAAGCAGAGAGATAAGCGAATCAATGAGCTGAAGCTTCTCTGACTGCCCAGTGACTGGAGAGACAGAAATACAAAGTCTTTGTCAGGTGAAGCAGCCCCCGGGGGGGGGGGGAGGGGGGTTGTATTTGTCTGTTTGCCTTGAGCTCAGTTCTCATTGCCGCTCTCACATGTGCGTTCTCCACCACGTCTCACCACAATCTCTTCTGTCTGAAGATTGCTCCGGACATGAGATACAACCCGTCCCGCAGTCAGACGCCCGCCACGGTCACAGTGTACGTCCGATCTGCATCAAGACCCCCCCAGCAGAACAAGCTTCTTATGAAGCGCTATAAAGAGGAAACGCACAACAGCACTGCTGTGAAACGCCCCCGAGGACTGTGCCTGGTCATACAGCGCCAGGAGATGACCGCCTTCTTCCAACTCTTCGGTAAGTCTCTCCGTATTTCTCTCCTCCATTACTTCAAAGAAATGTTTTTCTTATTTTTGCAGAGGAGTTATTTACAGTGACGATTAACCAAGAAATCTTTGTGTGTCGCTCCAGATCTCCATCCCAGACTCCGGTGAGGGTGCCGGCATGAGGGGGGAGGGGGGGGCGTCCCGGTTCTATTCACACACCTAAGGCAAAGGAAACCCAAACCGCTGCGCTCCAAGAAAGTCCATCAATGAAAGCAGCTTCAGCCCAACCCCATGTAGGGCACAGCTCCCAACGCGTTGCGTCCCTTCCACAGGGCTTAGTTATACATTTAAAGACCCCCCCCCCCCCCAGGATTGTGGAAATGAGAGCGGGTACCAATAGAAATCAGAAAAAAAGGGAATGGGGTCCCCCCTTACCCCCCCCCCCCCCCCCAGGCCTTTTTTGGCACTTTTTTTGACAGTTGGGGCTTCGCAGCCAAGTCCCGCTGCCTGTCCTGAGTGGTCCGGACCTATGACGTGTCTCAGATGAGTGCAGGAAAGGAGGGGCAGATCCTAGGCCAGTGATGGTGAACCTCGGCACCCCATATATTTTGGAACTACATTTCCCATGATGCTCCACTACACTGCAGAGTGCATGAGCATCATGGGAAATGTAGTTCCAAAACATCTGGGGTGCCAAGGTTCACCATCACTGTCCTAGGCGATCTGATTGAAAGTGGGAGCGGGTACCTGTCAAAACTAGGTACACGCTCCCCCCCTACCCCAAATGTGGCAGGGAAGGGGGGAGGAGAATTTAAAGTGTAACTTCCCCTTTTGGGTGGAGTTTCGCTGTAACAAAACGATAACTCATCAGCTGTCAGCAGGTTTCCCCGCTGATAGCTGAATGTAAACAAAAGAATTGCCAGCAATGAAAACTTCAGAAAAAAAAACATTATGGGGGGGTCCCCCCCAATCCATACCAGGCCCTTTGGTCCCCCCCCAAAATCCGTACCAGACCCTTATCTGAGCATGTAGCCGATCAACATCTCTTCCTGTTTGCATTGTGATCAGCTGTGATTGGACACGGTCAATCACGTGGTAAAGAGCCTCCGTCAGTCTGACTAACACACCGCACCACCGATCGCTGCGATGTGCGCCCCCCCCACGGGCGTGCGAGAGCAGTCGTTCTGGGAGGACGTCATTTGACGGCCGGCGGGCGTGAGGTGATTAAAAACATAAATGTATTTTATTGGGATTTTATTTGATAGACCAACACAAAGTGTCACATAATTGTGAAGTGGAAGGAAAATGATAAATGATACAAATAAATATGTGAAAAGTGTGTGGGGGAGGGGCATTTGTATTCAGCCCCCTTTACTCTGATAACTAAAATCTAGAGGAACCAATTGCCTTCAGAAGTCACCTAATTAGTAAATAGAGTCCACCTGTGTGTCATTTCATCTCAGTATAAATGCAGCTGTTCTGTGAAGCCCTCAGAGGTTTGTTAGAGAACCTTAGTGAACAAACAGCATCATGAAGGCCAAGGAACACACCAGACAGGTCAGGGATAAAGTTGTGGAGAAGTATAAAGCAGGGTTAGGTTATAAAAAAAATCTCCCAAGCTTTGACCATCTCACGGAGCTCTGTTCAATCCATCATCGGAAAATGGACTCTTTGACCTAAAAGGAAAACGATATGTGTGGCGGGAAAACTAACACTGCACATCACCCTGACCACACCATCCCAACCATGGTGCAGTCGCCCGAGAAATGGAAAAACGAGTAACCACCCCCCCCTAGGACTCCTCATACGGGTTACCCCTTGAAGCTGACCTCACGGGTCCCACCCCCTGGAGTTTGGTAACACCCCTTGCCGCTAGTCCTCCCGTCTCCTGGCCATGTCGGCACAGTAGAGCCCCATAGTAGGCTGCGGGTCCCGTCCCTCTGTGTCCCCTAGACAGAGATGTAGGTAGTTGGGCCCCAGAAGCTGCCATGAGGGTCCCCTGGCCTAGAGACAGAGGAATTTAGTTGGCCATACATGGATCGAAATTTGTCTTGTTAAAGCGGAGTTCCACCCAAACGTGGAATCTCCGCTTATCTGACCCCCCCCTCCGGTACCACATTTGGCAACTTTCGTGGGGGGGGTCAGATAAGTGGAGATTCCACGTTTGGGTGGAACTCCGCTTTAACGAGACAAATTTCGATCCATGTATGGCCAACTAAATTCCTCTGTCTCTAGGCCAGGGGACCCTCATGGCAGCTTCTGGGGCCCAACTACCTACATCTCTGTCTAGGGGACACAGAGGGACGGGACCCGCAGCCTACTATGGGGGCTCTACTGTTCCGACGCGGCCAGGAGACGGGAGGACTAGCGGCAAGGGGTGTTACCAAACTCCAGGGGGTGGGACCCGTGAGGTCAGCTTCAAGGGGTAACCCGTATGAGGAGTCTTATTCTTCAATTTTCACTTTAATGTGTATTTTATTATATGTGTCCAAATATTTGTACTTCCATTACAGATGATGACTTAATTCAAGATTTCCTGTGGATGGACTGCTGCTGTATAATAGCGGACAAGGTAACCTTTTCATAGTGGCACTATTATTTAAAAAACAATATATATATATATATATACACACAGTACATAAGCTACAGCACCACATGAAATAAAGTTTTATCATGTCTTGAATGTATTTCAGATCACATGGGCTGCACTCTGACCCCCCCTGCAGTACTGGCAGGCCAATAGCTCATCCTTTGTCTATGAAGTCATCCTCTAGCACAGCGGCCCCCAAACTTTATGGCTCCAAGGACCAGTTTCATGGTAGCCAATTTCCCTAAGGTGGGGGGGACGGTGTCGACGGGCTGGGGAAGGGTGGTGGACGGGTCGGGGATGGGATATTCACAAAGTCTGTCCTCAGCCCCCCCATCACATCACAACCCCCCCCCCCCCTTTACAGCACAGTCCCCCATTTATATCAGTGTCCACAGTCCCCCTTTACCCCTTTACCTCACAGTTCCCCCTTTAAAGCAGTCCCACAGTGTCCTCAGTTCCCCTTCACATCACAGCCCCCCCCTTTACATTAATGTAACGGGGACTGCTCTGTAAAGGGGGCACTGTAATGTAAAGGGGGGGCAATGATGTAAAGGGAACGGCACTGCAAAGGGGGCACTGTAATGTAAAGGGGGGCTGTGATGTAAAGGGGCCACTGTATTGTAAAGGGGGCACTGTGATATAAAAAGAGAACTGCACTGTAAAGGGGGGCCCTGTAATGTAAAGGGGGGCTGTGATGTAAAGGGGGGGCAATGATGTAAAGGGAACGGCACTGCAAAGGGGGCACTGTAATGTAAAGGGGGGCTGTGATGTAAAGGGGCCACTGTATTGTAAAGGGGGCACTGTGATATAAAAAGAGAACTGCACTGTAAAGGGGGGCCCTGTAATGTAAAGGGGGGCTGTGATGTAAAGGGGGCACTGTAACAGAGCCCATTTACAGTGCAGCCCCCTTTATATTACAGTGCCCCCTTTCCACCACAGCCCCCCTTTACTTTACAGTGTAGCCCCCTTTACATCACAGCCCCCCTTTACATTACAGTTCCCCCCTTTGCAGTGCAGCCCCCTTTATATTACAGTGTCCCCCTTTTCATCACAGCCCCCCTTTACATTACAGTGCCCACCTTTATATTACAGTGCCCCCCTTTACATCACAGCCCCCCTTTACATTACAGTGCCCACCTTTATATTACAGTGCCCCCCTTTACATCACAGCCCCCCTTTACTTTACAGTGTAGTCCCCTT
Source organism: Lithobates sylvaticus (assembly GCA_028564925.1). Classification (NCBI taxonomy): domain Eukaryota; kingdom Metazoa; phylum Chordata; class Amphibia; order Anura; family Ranidae; genus Lithobates; species Lithobates sylvaticus. Next base: position 2,259,253 of record CM053028.1, on the reverse strand, counting down.
TACATCACAGCCCCCCCTTTACATTACAGTGCCCCCCTTTACAGTGCAGCCCCCTTTATATTACAATGCCTCCCTTTACATCACAGCCCCCCTTTACATTACAGTGCCCCTGCAGTCTTCCCCCTCCCTTCCTCTCTAACATCAATCTCTGCCTCTCCTGCTCAGGACTCCTACCCGCAAGGCAGAGGCTGTTAACAGTCCATGTGTCCTCTCCCCCCTCCTCCACCCGACCGACCATGCCATCCTATCAGCAGGGCAGGGGGCGGGAAGAGCTCTCCATTCTGATCTGCAGCTCCTCCCACCCCCCGCCCTGCTGATAGGATGACATTGCCGGCCGAGTGGGTGGGCGGAGAAGCCGGGAGAGGACACACAGGCATGTCCATATGCTGCGGTAGCCCTGTGCGGACCGCAGTTACCGCTCATCTCCTGCTGTGTGGCCTGCCCAGCAACAGGCCATGCACCACCACCGGCCCCCCGAGAATTGGGGACCCCCTGCTCTAGCATATAAGCTGGTCCATTAGTGTGCAAGGAGGAAAAACACCAGAAGTATTTTCTAAACCTACAGAAGTTTTGTATTTAAAGTCACACTAAGGTAAAGCCAACGCGTTTCTGGGATTCATCAGGACACGGCGAATGGAGAAGAAAGGAAACATAATAGACTGGAGCCCTCCAGAATCATTTCATACATAACAATTCAGTATATGTTTCCTTTCTTCAGCATTTGTTCTGTTTTGCTGATTCCCCAACATGGATTGGATTTAAATGTATGAAACTCTTATTCATTTTTATTGAAATGAATTGTATTATTTTTGTTGGACTCTATATCACACTTCTGGGAACTCTCATGCATACTAGTTGTTGCGATGAAACGCGTTGATCTGTGGCTGTTACTCCCTGGGAGAGCCGCCTAAAATGGAAGTCTTTTCTTATTCCAGATCTCACCCCTCACACTTCTCCTCCCCCCCCCCCCCCCCCCCCCCCGCCGATCTGCGGAATTCCGAATCACTAAAGGGCTATATATAAAAAAAACTGGAGACAAAATAAAAAAGATTATAAAAATAATTGGAACTGAACCCAAAAAAGTTGGGGAAAAAAAAAATGATGCTTTGCAGCAGACAGCTTGCCCCGAGGATGGTATAATCCAGGGGGTGTCCAAACTTTTGACCTTCCTGGGTCACATAGGAAAGAAGAGGACCGGTCTTGGGCCGCACACACGGTATCTGGCAAAAGTAAGTACACCCCTCAGTGACATTTGTGTAAATCTTTTCTATCTTTTCATGTGACAACACGCTCAAGCTTGGCTTGCATCACACAAAAGTTCTCTGAACTTTCGACCGCCAAGAACGCGGTGACGTACAAAACTACGACGAGCCGAGAAAATTAAGTTTAATGCTTCCGAGCATGCGTCAAATTGTTTCCGAGCCTGCGTAGGGATTTTGCGCGTCGGAATTGCCACAGACGATCGGAATTTCCGATCGGAACTTTTTCCGACCGAAAAATCGAGAACCTGCTCTCAATCTTTTGCTGGCGGGAATTCGGCCAGCAAAAGTCTGATGTAGCGTACACACGGTCGGAATTTCCGACCAACAGCTCTGATCGGTCTTTTGCTGGCCGAATTTCCAATCGTGTGTACGCGGCATAAGAGTGTAAATTTGCTGTCCCCTCAAAATAACTCAACACACAGCCATTAACCACTTCCTTACTGGGCACTTAAACCCCCCCCCCCCCTGCCTGCCCAGACCAATTTTCAGCTTTCGGCGCTGACGCACTTTGAATGACAACTGCGCGGTCATACTACACTGTACCCAAATGAAATTTTTAGCATTTTTTCCCACATATAGAGATTTCTTTCGGTGGTATTTAATCACAGCTGGGATTTTATTTTTTGCTAAACAAACAAAAAAAGATGAAAAATTTAGAAAAAAATAAAATCATGTTTAATAGTTTGTTATACAATTTTGCAAACAGGTAATTTTTCTGCTTCATTGATATGCGCTGATGAGGCGGCACTGGTGGGCACTGATAGGCTGCACTGGTGGGCGCTGATGAGACGGCACTGATAGGCTGCACTGATGGGCACAGATAAGTCGGTACTGATGGGCACAGATAAGATGGCACTAATGGGCCCTGATGGGTGGCACGGATGGGTGGCACGGATGGGCACTGATAGATGGCACTGATTGGCACTGAAATATGGCACTGATGGGCACTGATAGGTGGCACTGATGGGCACTGATAGGTGGCACTGATGGGCACTGGTAGGTGACACTGATGTGCAGCACTGTTCAGGCACTTATTGTGGGCACTGACAGATGGCACTGTGGGCACTGACAGGTGGAGCTGGTGGGCACTGACAGGTGGCGCTGGTGGGCACTGGTAGGCGGAACTTGAAGGGGGCACAGGTGGGCACCGAGGAGCCGGGGCACATCGCAGTGATCGGGATTAATGTCCCTCTCACTGCCGCCGGTGATCGTTTTTTTTTTTTTCTCCTCGCGCTGACAGCGCGAGGAGGAAACATAGCCGATTACCGGCTGTGTTGTCACATGATCAGCTGTCATTGGCTGACAGCTGATCACGTGGTAAGGGGTCGGGATCGACCCCTTACTCGGATCTGTGATCCAGTGAGTCTCACAGACTCGCTGATCACAGAGCCCGCGCCCTCCAGGGGGGCGCGCAGGTTGCTCGTGCTCTGGACGACGTCAATGGACGTAGTCTCGGCAATGTAGCCGTCATTCGGCTATAGCGCGGATCTCTAGAGGTTAATATCTAAACCGCTGGCAACAAAAGTCAGTACACCCCTAAGTGGAAAATCTCCAAATTGGAGCCCAATTAGCCATTTTCCCTCCCCAGGGTGGCTCTTTAGTGTTACAAGGTCTCAGGTGTGAATGGGGAGCAGGTGTGTTAAATTTGGTGTTATCGCTCTCACTCTCTTATTCTGGTCACTGGAAGTGTCATTTCTTCAGTGTTGTCACATGAAAAGATAGAAGAAAATATTTACAAAAATGTGACTGGGGGGTGTACTTACTTTTGTGAGATACTGTAAAATACACTAAAGATCAGGGGGTGGAGCTGATGAGCAGAAAAAGTCTCCCTCTTTTTTTACTTTTTTTATTATAAAAGTAAAAGAGGGCGACATACAACGAGTGTCTTGGGCCGCAGGTTGGACACCCCCTTGGGCCGCAGGTTGGACACCCCCTTGGGCCGCAGGTTGGACACCCCCTTGGGCCGCAGGTTGGACACCCCCTTGGGCCGCAGGTTGGACACCCCCTTGGGCCGCAGGTTGGACACCCCCTTGTATAATTTATAACCAACTTTAAAATATCTCTAATCATAAATATGTATCTTATCCTACTAGTCCAGTGATGGGGAACCTCGGCACCCCGGATGTTTTGGAACTACACTTCCCATCATGCTTAGGCACTCTGCAGTGTAGTGGAGCATCATGGGAAATGTAGTTCCAAAACATCCGAGGTGCCGAGGCTCTCCATCACTGGTCTAGTCCCTCGATGTTCTGGCTGCATTCGTATTCTTTCTTCAGGATTTCTCTCCATCTACTGACCTGCCTGTAACACCTCCCCCCCCCCCCTTTTCTCTATTACAAGGATATGCAATTAGCGGACCTCCAGCTGCTGCAGAACTACAATTCCCATGAGGCATTGCAGGACCCTGACAGCCACAAGCATGACACCCAGAGGCAGCGGCATGATGGGACTTGTAGTTTTGCAACAGCTGGAGGTCCGCTAATTGCAGATCCCTGCTCTATAACATAGGGGGAGGAGGGGGGGGGGGACTGATCATGTCAGCACTGATCACTGACTGGCCGCTCCCAGCACACAGACCGAGCTGTCAGTCTGTACAAGTGACTGGGAGTCGCCATAGACTGGCTCCTGATCATGTGACCTCTATGGCCCCATTCGCACCTCAGCGTTTTGTAGCTGATCAATTATTCTCTATGGAGATGGTTCACGTCTCCGCTACAAGTCACCTGGCGGTCAATGCGTTTTTGAAGCGTTTTTTTTTTGTTCCCTAGAAATGCATGGAAACGCTTGATTTGGGTGTTTTAGCACATTATTGGGTGTTTTTCAGTTCACATGCAATGATTAAATAAAAAATAAAGAAATACATAAAATATATAAATAATAATAGATTAAAAAAAACATAACCCTAATATTAACCCCAAACCCTAATAGTGACCCGTAATCCTACAGTAATATTTACAGGCAGTCCGCGAGTTACGAACAGGTTAGGTACTGCCTGTTTGTTCTTAAATCGGATTTGTTCATAATTCGGATGCGCATGCGCAGAACAGCGGTTTCCGCTGTTTTCCGATGTGCCCACCGGCGCCACCTGCTGGTCGCATGTAGAAGTTGTTCGCAAGTTGGAGGTTCGTAACTCGGGGACCCCTAATCCTTACCCCTAACCCTAATATTTACCCCCTAACCCTAATAGCAACCCCTAATCTTAACACTAATGTTTACCCCTAACCCTAATATTTACCCCTAATCCTAACCCTAATATTTACCCCTAACCTTAATGGTAACTAGGGATGGGCCCGGTGTTCGATTCAAACCCATGTTCGAATCGAGCACCGGGCGTTCGCTCGCTCGGCGAGCCCAGAACTATTGGGGCCGCTCGCATCAAATTCGTGTGATGCGAGCGGCCCCGCAATGCATTGCGCTAGTCGTAGTGCAATGCTGGCTGATGATTGGCCAAGCATGCACTGTGACCCCGCATGCTTGGCCAATCACAGCGCCGGCAGCGAGGAGAGCCATAATTGGCTACAGGCAGGATGCCTGTAGCCAATTATAGCTCAGGGGCTTTAGTACACGCCCCACGGTATAAGAGGCCGCCGCGGCGGCGGCCTCGCATATTATGTTTCAGTCACAGTGTCAGCGTGTCAGTGTGTTGCTGACTGCTGACAATATGTGCTTTATTTCTGGGGATATGTGTGTGCGTGCTGTTAGAACAGCATTGCAGTATCACATCTGGGGGGTGTCTATAGGTGGCCTGTGAAGGGGGGCAGGTTTTCTGTGCTTAGAACTTTCCCTGCAAAAAAGTGTCATTTTTGCAGGAAAAAAGCTATTTAAAAGCACTCGCGGCTAATGAATTGATGGCTCCTGTAACACAGAGAACTGTCATTCATTGATAAAAAACAAAAAAAAAAAAAGCGTGGGGGTCCCCCCAAATTCAATAACCAGGCCCTTCAGGTCTGGGATGGATATTAAGGGGAACCCCAGCCAAAAAAAAAAAAAAAAGGGCGTAGGGTCCCCCTCAAAATCCATACCAGACCCTTGAGGTCTGGGATGGATTTTAAGGGGAACCCTAGCCCAAAAAAATGGCGTGGGGTCCCCCTCAAAATCCATACCAGACCCTTATCCGAGCACGCAACCTGGCAGGCCGCAGGAAAAGAGGGGGGGACAAGAGCGCCCCCCCCTCCCGCCTGAACCGTACCAGGCCACATGCCCTCAACATTGGGAGGGTGCTTTGGAGTCCCCCCCAAAGCACCTTGTCCCCATGTTGATGAGGACAAGGCCCTCTTCCCCACAACCCTGGCCATTGGTTGTGGGGGTCTGCGGGCAGGGGGCTTATCGGAATCTGGAAGCCCCCTTTAACAAGGGGACCCCCAGATCCCGCCTCCCCCCTGTGTGAAATGGTAAGGGGGTACAAAAGTACCCCTACCATTTCACCAAAAAAGTGTCAAAAATGGTAAAAAATGACAGGAGACAGTCTTTGACAATTCCTTTATTAAAATCTTCTTTCTTCTTTCTTTATCCTTCGGTTTCTTCATCTTCTCCTTCCGTCATCTTCTTCCATCTTCTTCTTCCATCTTCTTCTTCCTCCGATCCGCTTCTTCTTGCGCTGGTCTTCTCGTCCTTCTCGTCCGGCATCTTCTTCCGTCGGCGTCGGTGTCGGTGTCTCTTCTTGGGCCGCTCCGCGCAATGGGAGGCTCCCGCTGTGTGAGGCTCCGCTCCGTCTGACAGGTCTTTTATAATGGAGGGCACCTGGTGACCCCGCCCCCTCTGACGCACAGGGACGTCATGGGGAATTCCCTATGGCTTTCCTCATGACGTCAGAGGGGGGCGGGGTCACCAGGTGCCGTCCGTTATAAAAGACCTGTCAGACGGAGCGGAGCCTCACACAGCGGGAGCCTCCCATTGCGAGGAGCGGCCCCGACAGAAGAACAGACGCCGACGCCATGGAAGAAGATGCCGGACGGGAAGGACGAGAAGACCAGCGCAAGAAGAAGCGGATCGGAGGAAGAAGAAGATGGAAGAAGATGGAAGAAGATGACGGAAGGAGAAGATGAAGAAACTGAAGGATGAAGAAAGAAGAAAGAAGATTTTAATAAAGGAATTGTCAAAGGCCGTCTCCTGTCATTTTTACAATTTTTGACACTTTTTTGGTAAAAGGGTAGGGGTACTTTTGTACCCCCTTACCATTTCACACAGGGGGGAGGCGGGATCTGGGGGTCCCCTTGTTAAAGGGGGCTTCCAGATTCCGATAAGCCCCCTGCCCGCAGACCCCCACAACCAATGGCCAGGGTTGTGGGGAAGAGGGCCTTGTCCTCATCAACATCCTCCCAATGTTGAGGGCATGTGGCCTGGTACGGTTCAGGCGGGAGGGGGGGGCGCTCTCGTCCCCCCCTCTTTTCCTGCGGCCTGCCAGGTTGCGTGCTCGGATAAGGGTCTGGTATGGATTTTGAGGGGGACCCCACGCCATTTTTTTGGCTAGGGTTCCCCTTAAAATCCATCCCAGACCTCAAGGGTCTGGTATGGATTTTGAGGGGGACCCTACGCCATTTTTTTTTTTTTTTTGGCTGGGGTTCCCCTTAATATCCATCCCAGACCTGAAGGGCCTGGTTATTGAATTTGGGGGGACCCCCACGCTTTTTTTTTTTTTAATTTTTAAAATTTTTTATGAATGACTTTTTTTTTATGAATGACTTTCAGTTTCAATGAATGACTGTTCTCTGTATTACGGGAGCCGACAATTCATTATAACCGCGAGTGATTTTAAATAGCTTTTTTACTTGCAAAAATGACACTTTTTGCAGAGACAGTTCTAAACACGGGAAACATGCGCCCCTTCACAGGCATACTATAGACACCCCCCAGGTACGAAATTTAAAGGAATATTACACTTTTATTGTTTCAATTTAAGCATTATTAAAATCACTGCTCCCGAAAAAACGTCCGTTTTTAAAAAAAAAAATTGTTGCATTGATACATGTCCCCTGGGGCAGGACCCGGGTCCCCAAACACTTTTTATGACAATAACTTGCATATTAGCCTTTAAAATTACCACTTTTAATTTTGAGCGTTCGCATCCATTAAAACTAATAGGGTTCTAAAGCTCGCACGGACTTTAGGTCCGTTCGCGGGTTCTGGTGCGAACCAAACGGGGGGGGGGGGTGTTCGGCTCATCCCTAATGGTAACCCCTAATCCTAACCCTAATATTTACCCCTAACCCTAATAGTAACCCCTAATCCTAACCCAAATAGTTACCCCTAATCCTAACCCTAATAGTTACCCCTAATCCTAACCTTAATATTTACCCCTAGCCCTAATAGTTACCCCTAATCCTAACCCTAATATTTACCCCTAACCCTAATAGTAACCCCTAATCCTAACCCTGATATTTACCCCTAACCCTAATAGTTACCCCTAATCCTAACCCTAATAGTAACCCCTAATCCTAATATTTACCCCTAACCCAAATAGTTACCCCTAATCCTAACCCTAATAGTTACCCCTAATCCTAACCCTAATATTTACCCCTAGCCCTAATAGTTACCCCTAATCCTAACCCTAATATTTACCCCTAGCCCTAATAGTAACCCCTAATCCTAACCCTGATATTTACCCCTAGCCCTAATAGTAACCCCTAATCCTAACCCTGATATTTACCCCTAGCCCTAATAGTTACCCCTAATCCTAATATTTACCCCTAACCCAAATAGTAACCCCTAATCCTAACCCTAATATTTACCCCTAGCCCTAATAGTTACCCCTAATCCTAACCCTAATATTTACCCTTAGCCCTAATAGTAACCCCTTATCCTAACCCTAATATTTACCCCTAGCCCTAATAGTTACCCCTAATCCTAACCCTAATATTTACCCCTAGCCCTAATAGTAACCCCTTATCCTAACCCTGATAATTACCCCTAGCCTTAATAGTTACCCCTAATCCTAACCCTGATATTTACCCCTAGCCCTAATAGTAACCCCTTATCCTAACCCTGATATTTGCCCCTAGCCTTAATAGTTACCCCTAATCCTAACCCTAATATTTACCCCTAGCCCTAATAGTAACCCCTTATCCTAACCCTAATATTTACCCCTAGCCCTAATAGTAACCCCTAATCCTAACCCTGATATTTACCCCTAGCCCTAATAGTAACCCCTTATCCTAACCCTGATATTTGCCCCTAGCCCTAATAGTTACCCCTAATCCTAACCCTAATATTTACCCCTAATCCTAATAGTAACCCCTAATCCTAACCCTAATAGTAACCCATAACCCTAATGCCCCGTACACATGGTCGGAATTTCCGATGGAAAAAATTTGAGATCCTGCTCTCAAATTTTCCGACAACAAAATCCGATCGGACTTTTTCCGATGGTGTGTAGAGAATTCCGACGGACAAAGTGCCACGCATGCTCAGATCAAATTACGAGACCAAAGCTATTGGCTACTAGCCTCTACGTAGTCCCGTCGCACGCAACGAACGTCACCACGTTCAGAATGATCGGATTTTCCGACAACTTTGTCCGACCGTGTGTATGCAACACCAGTGTCGGACAAAATCCGTCAGAAAAAGTCTGACGGATTTTGTGGTCAGAATTTCCCACCGTGTGTACGGGGGCATAATAGTAACCCCTAATCCTAACCCTACCCCTAACCCTAATAGTAACCCCTAATCCAAATCCTAATATTAAACCCTAACCCTAATAGTAAACTCTGATCTAAATATTAACCCCTAATCCTAATTTTAACCCCTAATATTCACCCCTAACCCTAATATTAACCCATAATCCTAATACTGACCCCTAGCCCTATTATTAAACCTAATCCTAACCCCTAATATTAACCCATAATCTTAATAGTAACCCCTAATCCTAATCCTAACCCTAATTTTGACCCCAATATTGACCCCTAACAAAATAAATACATCAAATTAAGTAAATAAATAAAACAAGCCCTAACCATAACCTTTAACCCTTAACCTCTTTTTTTTTAAAAAAGATTAAAAAAATTAATAAATAAATATTAATAATTAAAAGCAGATGGAAAAAGCTGAAAAACAGCAACAAATGATGAAACATATTTTTCTCTATTGGCTAATTTAAAAAAAAAAAAAAAATGCTAAAACTCAAACATGCTGTACAAAAACGGATCTACAAATGCCCAAAAAAGCGCAGGTGTGAATGCAGCCTGTGACAGCTAATCACAGTGGTCACATGATCTGCTGATCCCTCCCCTCTAGGCATAGAGACCCTATTAAAGGGATGCCAGGGCTGGATAGGAAGGGGTTAAATTGATGGTAATTTGGGTCCAGCCTTTGTGTGATATTCGGATACTGTACAATGTATCATTGTGTATCTTTTATAGGGGCACTGAGACTAATATAGATGGTGGAAATGACAGTCATTATCAGTTGCCGGGTAGAATAGGAGGATGGAGAGCTGCTGAAGTGTCTTTCTTGTGTGCGGATCCTATACTAATGACGGCGTGTTTTCTCTGTTTGTGTGCAGTACCTCCTGGCAATGACATTTGTTTATTTTAAGAGAGCCGGATTCAGTATAAATGAGTACACTAGAGCTCATTTCTTTATAGCTTTGTAAGTACCATTTACATTCATGTAATGGATGTGCTTTATTTTTATTTTGTTCAATCGTTTTTATTACGATAGACCAGTGATGGCGAACCTATGGCACGCAGAGCCATTTCTGTGGGCACACGAGAGGGTCCAGGACAGAGCTAGAGGTCTCTCTCTCTCCTCTCAGCCCCCCATCCCTCTTTCAGCCCCCCTCTTTGTGTTCCCCCTCTCTCTGTTCCCCCTCTCTCAGCATCTCTCTCGCACCCCTCTCTCTCTGTCCCTCTTCTCTCTCTGTCCCCCTTTCTCTCTCTCTGTCCCCCTTTCTCTCTCTCTCTGTCCCCCTTCTCTCTCTCTTCGTTCCTCCTCTCTCTCAGCTCACCTCTCTCTCAGCATTTCTCTCACACCCCTCTCTCAGCCCCTCTCCTTCTCTCTGTTGCCCCTCTCTCTCAGCATCTCTCACACCCCCCTCCCTCTCTCTCTCAGCCCCCCTCCCTCTCTCTGTTCACTCTCTCTTTCAGCATATCTCTCACACTCTCTCTCTCTCTCTGCCCCCCTCTCAGCATCTCCCTCAGCCCCCTCTCCCTCAGCCCCGCTCCCTCAGCCCCTCTCCCTCTCTCTCAGCCCCCCTGCCTCTCTCTGTTCCCCCTCTCTCAGCATCTCTGTCCCCCTTCTCTCTCTCTCTGTCCCCCCTTCCTCTCTCTCTGTCCCCCCTTCCCTCTCTCTCTGTCCCCCCTCCCTCTCTCTCTGTCCCCCCTCCCTCTCTCTCTGTCCCCCCTCCCTCTCTCTCAGCCCCTCTCCCTCAGCCCCTCTCTCTCTCTCGCGCGCGCAAATTGCCGTGTTGGCACTTTGCAACACAAAACCAATGTATGTATTTCAGTTTGGGCACTCGGGCTTAAAAAGGTTCGCCATCACTGCGATAGACAATGTATATAAGTAATGAAGACATCTAATTGTTACATATTCTGTACATATGAGTGCAGCTCAGTATACAACGATGACATCATAGCAAATCAGCTAAGAGAAGGCTGTAGAAAGCTAAATAAAGCGGAACTTCAAGTGGTGTTGCCACCAAAAAAAAAAAATAGTCTGCCACCTTCAGTGCCCGGGCACTGACGTCACTTCCCCCTCGGCGCCGCACAGTCATCTGGGACCTGTCACGTGTCCCAGATCAGTGAGCGTCGAATCACAGCGCCGCCCGCGCATGCGCAGTTAGTGCCCGGTTGTGAAGCCACAGCCGGGTGCCCACATTAAGAATGCCGGCGCCGCGAGCGGAGGGGGAACGAGGGGGGGCCTCGTTCCCCCTCATCGCTGGACCCTGGAGCAGGTAAGTGTCCGACTATTAAAAGTCAGCAGCTGCAGTATTTGTAGCTACTGACTTTAATTTTTTTTTTTTTTTTGTGGGCACTCCTCTTTCAGTCATTTTTTCATCTTTCCATCTATTAAATCTTCTGCCCTTGTTGTTGTTGTTTTAACTTTGGATTAGGGTTTCCACCTGTCCGGGTTCGGGTTTGGAATCATGCGTCCGGGTTTCAGACCGCCTGAAACCCGGACACATTATTCAGACCGGACTATGGCTTCCCAGGTTACTGGCTGAAGTTGTGTAAGCTGAGAGTGTCTGTTATGCCGCGTACACACGATCGGACCAGAGTCCGCCGGACCATTCGCCCGTGTGGGGCTCCGGCAAACTTTTTCTTCCCAAAATTCCAGCGGACTTAGAAAGAAGTCTTGACTCAAAATTGTCCGCTGGACTCGGCAGTCCGGCGGACAATCCGCCCGTCTGTGTGCTAGTCCTTTTGAAATGAACGGACTTGCCCCACACACGGAGTAAAGTCCGTTCATTTTGAACGTGACTCCAGGTAGACGGGACTAGCGGAGGAAGTCAATGTCGCCGCCTCCATCGGTGAGATTGACACCTTGCTAGCCCCGTCGCCTGGCATGGATTTAAAGGGTAACCCCTACGCCGAAAAAAAAACGGCATGGGGTCCCCCCCAAAGTCCATACCAGACCCCTATCCAAGCACGCAGCCCGGCCGGTCAGGAAAGGGGGTGGGGATGAGCGAGCGCCCCCCTCCTGAGCCGTACCAGGCCGCGTGCCCTCAACATGGGGGGTGCTTTGGGGAAGGGGGGACAAGGGCCTCTTCCCGACAACCCTGGCCGTTGCTTATCGGAATCCGGTAGCCCCTTTAACCACTTCAGCACCGGCCATTTTTCACCCTTCCTTACCAGAGCACTTTTTGCGATTCGGCACTGCGTCGCTTTAACTAACAATTGCGCGGTCGTGCGACGTTGCACCCAAACAAAATTGACGTCCTTTTTTTCCCACAAATAGAGCTTTCTTTTGGCGGTATTTGATCACCTCTGCGGTTTTTATTTTTTTGCGCTATAAACAAAAAAGGAGCGACAATTTTGAAAAAAAAACACAATATTTTTTACTTTTTGCTATAATAAATATCCCATTTTTTAAAAAAAAAAAAATATTTTTTTCCTCAGTTTAGGCCGATACGTATTTCTTCTACATATTTTTTGGTAAAAAAAATCGCAATAAGCGTATATTGATCGGTTTGCGCAAAAGTTATAGCGTCTACAAAATAGGGGATAGATTTATTGCATTTTTTTTTTTTTTTTACTAGTAATGGCGGCGATCTGCGATTTTTTTTTTCGTGACTGCGACATTGCGGCGGACACTTCGGACACTTTTTAACACATTTTTGGGACCATTCACATTTACACAGCGATCGTTGCTATAAAATTGCATTGATTACTGTGTAAATGTGACTGGCAGGGAAGGGGGTTAACACTAGGGGGCGCTGCAGGGGTTAATGTGTTCCCTATAGGAGTGATTCTAACTGTGGGGGGAGGGGACTCACAAGGGGAGGAGACTGATCGGTGTTCCTCCGTACTGGGATCACATGATCGGTCTCCTCTCCCGCTGACAGGACGTGGAGCTGTGTGTTTACACCCCATCATTACACACACAGCTCCACGGTCCCGTTGTTTTAACGGGCAATCGCGGGTGCCCGGCGGACATCGCGGCCGCCGGGCACTCGCACCGGGTCCCGAGCGCCGCCGCGGGCGCGCGCATGCCCCCTAGGCACGCGGGAATGGGAGGACGTCATATGGCGCCCACCCAGGATGGGAGATCCACCTTGTGGGCGTCATATGACTATGGGCGGGTATTGAAGTGGTTAATAAGGGGGCCCCCAGATCCCGGCCCCCCCCACCCTATGTGAATGAGTATGGGGTAAAATGGTACCCATTCACCTGAGGGAAAAAAAAGTGTTAATAATAAAAACACGCCAGTCCCGTCCACCTGGAGTCACATTCAAAATTCTAAATGAACGGACTTTACTCCGTGTGTGGGCAAGTCCGCTCGTTCGGAAAGTCCGGCGGATTGTCTGATCGTGTGTAAAGCCAGCACTAATAATCCCCCCCCCCCCCCCCACACACAGACGGTAGAGGAGAGAGGGATCGATCTGCACCTCTTCCTCCCGCCCCTCCCCCTCTGTCTGCCCACACGCCAATCCCTGGCGCTGTGGCTCAGAAAAGTGGGGGGGGGGTGGGAAATTTGAAGTCCAGCAGCCTCAGATACATCTGGATGAGAGGTGATGAATGCCAACGGGTGAGTGAGCTCACCATCCATCCCTGCCTGTGACTGAAGTCTCCCCCCTTCTCCCTCCTGCCTCTGAGTGGTCACACTAAGGCCCCGTTCACACCTGAGCGCAGCGTTTTCAGGCAGAAAATCGCGTGATTTCGCAACGTTTTTTTTACTGTCCTCTCCGTACATCAGAGTCCTCTCCGTACATCAGAGTCCTCTCAGTACATCAGAGTCCTCTCCGTACATCAGAGTCCTCTCCGTACATCAGAGTCCTCTCCGTACATCAGAGTCCTCTCTGTACATCAGAGTCCTCTCCGTACATCAGAGTCCTCTCCGTACATCAGAGTCCTCTCCGTACATCAGAGTCCTGTCTGTACATCAGAGTCCTCTCCGTACATCAGAGTCCTCTCCGTACATCAGAGTCCTCTCCGTACATCAGAGTCCTGTCTGTACATCAGAGTCCTCTCCGTACATCAGAGTCCTGTCTGTACATCAGAGTCCTGTCTGTACATCAGAGTCCTGTCTGTACATCAGAGTTCTCTCCGTACATCAGAGTCCTCTCTGTACATCAGAATCCTCTCTGTACATCAGAGTCCTCTCCGTACATCAGAGTCCTCTCCGTACATCAGAGTCCTCTCCGTACATCAGAGTCCTCTCTGTACATCAGAGTCCTCTCTGTACATCAGAGTTCCCCTTTACACCAGAGGCCACAGTGTTCCTCCTTACATCAGAGTCCTCTCTGTACATCGGAGTCCTCTCTGTACATCAGAGTCCTCTCTGTACATCAGAGTCCTCTCCGTACATCAGAGTCCTCTCCGTACATCAGAGTCCTCTCCGTACATCAGAGTCCTCTCTGTACATCAGAGTCCTCTCCGTACATCAGAGTCCTCTCCGTACATCAGAGTCCTCTCTGTACATCAGAGTCCTCTCCGTACATCAGAGTTCTCTCAGTACATCAGAGTCCTCTCCGTACATCAGAGTCCTCTCCGTACATCAGACTCCTCTCCGTACATCAGAGTTCTCTCCGTACATCAGAGTCCTCTCCGTACCTCAGAGTCCTCTCCGTACATCAGAGTTCTCTCCGTACATCAGACTCCTCTCTGTACATCAGAGTTCTCTCTGTACATCAGAGTCCTCTCCGTACATCAGAGCCCTCTCTGTACATCAGAGTCCTCACCGTACATCAGAGTCCTCACCGTACATCAGACTCCTCTCCGTACCTCAGAGTCCTCTCCGTACATCAGAGTTCTCTCCGTACATCAGACTCCTCTCTGTACATCAGAGTTCTCTCCGTACATCAGAGTCCTCTCCGTACATCAGACTCCTCTCCGTACATCAGAGTTCTCTCCGTACATCAGACTCCTCTCTGTACATCAGAGTTCTCTCTGTACATCAGAGTCCTCTCCGTACATCAGAGCCCTCTCTGTACATCAGAGTCCTCTCCGTACATCAGAGTTCTCTCCGTACATCAGAGTTCTCTCCGTACATCAGAGTCCTCTCCGTACATCAGAGTCCTCTCCGTACATCAGAGTCCTCTCCGTACATCAGAGTCCTCTCCGTACATCAGAGTCCTCACCGTACATCAGAGTCCTCACCGTACATCAGAGTCCTCTCCGTACATCAGAGTCCTCTCCGTACATCAGAGTCCTCTCCGTACATCAGAGTCCTCTCAGTACATCAGAGTCCTGTCTGTACATCAGAGTTCTCTCCGTACATCAGAGTCCTCTCCGTACATCAGAGTCCTCTCCGTACATCAGAGTCCTCTCCGTACATCAGAGTCCTCTCCGTACATCAGAGTCCTCTCAGTACATCAGAGTCCTGTCTGTACATCAGAGTTCTCTCCGTACATCAGAGTCCTCTCCGTACATCAGAGTCCTCTCCGTACATCAGAGTCCTGTCTGTGCATCAGAGTTCTCTCTGTACATCAGAGTTCTCTCCGTACATCAGAGTCCTCTCTGTACATCAGAGTCCTCTCTGTACATCAGAGTCCTGTCTGTGCATCAGAGTTCTCTCCGTACATCAGAGTTCTCTCCGTACATCAGAGTCCTGTCTGTACATCAGAGTCCTCTCCGTACATCAGAGTCCTCTCCGTACATCAGAGTCCTCTCCGTACATCAGAGTCCTGTCTGTACATCAGAGTCCTCTCCGTACATCAGAGTCCTCTCCGTACATCAGAGTCCTCTCTGTACATCACAGTCCTCTCTGTACATCAGAGTCCTCTCCGTACATCAGAGTCCTCTCCGTACATCAGAGTCCTGTCTGTACATCAGAGTCCTGTCTGTACATCAGAGTCCTGTCTGTACATCAGAGTTCTCTCCGTACATCAGAGTTCTCTCCGTACATCAGAGTCCTCTCTGTACATCAGAATCCTCTCTGTACATCAGAGTCCTCTCTGTACATCAGAGTCCTCTCTGTACATCAGAGTCCTCTCCGTACATCAGAGTCCTCTCTGTACATCAGAGTCCTGTCTGTGCATCAGAGTTCTCTCCGTACATCAGAGTTCTCTCCGTACATCAGAGTCCTCTCTGTACATCAGAGTTCTCTCCGTACATCAGAGTCCTCTCCGTACATCAGAGTTCTCTCCGTACATCAGAGTTCTCTCCGTACATCAGAGTCCTCTCTGTACATCAGAGTCCTCTCTGTACATCAGAGTCCTGTCTGTACATCAGAGTTCTCTCCGTACATCAGAGTCCTCTCTGTACATCAGAGTCCTCTCTGTACATCAGAGTCCTCTCCGTACATCAGAGTCCTCTCCGTACATCAGAGTCCTCTCTGTACATCAGAGTCCTCTCTGTACATCAGAGTCCTCTCCGTACATCAGAGTTCTCTCTGTACATCAGAGTCCTCTCCGTACATCAGAGTCCTCTCTGTACATCAGAGTTCTCTCTGTACATCAGAGTCCTCTCCGTACATCAGAGTCCTGTCCGTACATCAGAGTCCTCTCCGTACATCAGAGTCCTCTCCGTACATCAGAGTCCTCTCCGTACATCAGAGTCCTGTCCGTACATCAGAGTCCTCTCTGTACATCAGAGTTCTCTCTGTACATCAGAGTCCTCTCCGTACATCAGAGTCCTCTCCGTACATCAGAGTTCTCTCTGTACATCAGAGTCCTCTCTGTACATCAGAGTCCTCTCCGTACATCAGAGTCCTCTCCGTACATCAGAGTCCTCTCCGTACATCAGAGTTCTCTCCGTACATCAGAGTCCTCTCCGTACATCAGAGTCCTCTCCGTACATCAGAGTTCTCTCTGTACATCAGAGTCCTCTCTGTACATCAGAGTTCTCTCCGTACATCAGAGTCCTCTCCGTACATCAGAGTCCTCACCGTACATCAGAGTCCTCACCGTACATCAGAGTCCTCTCTGTACATCAGAGTCCTCTCTGTACATCAGAGTTCTGTCTGTACATCAGAGTCCTGTCTGTACATCAGAGTCCTGTCTGTACATCAGAGTCCTGTCCGTACATCAGAGTCCTCTCCGTACATCAGAGTCCTCTCCGTACATCAGAGTCCTCTCTGTACATCAGAGTTCTCTCTGTACATCAGAGTCCTCTCCGTACATCAGAGTCCTCTCCGTACATCAGAGTCCTCTCCGTACCTCAGAGTCCTCTCCGTACCTCAGAGTCCTCTCCGTACATCAGAGTCCTCTCCGTACATCAGAGTCCTCTCCGTACATCAGAGTCCTGTCCGTACATCAGAGTTCTCTCTGTACATCAGAGTTCTCAGTGTCCCCCCCCTCCCCCGAAATCAGGGTTCCCAGAGCATCCCTTATGTTAGAGTCACCAGAGTTCTCCTTTACATCTGAGTCTGCAGAGTCCATTCCCCCCCATTAGGCTCCATTCACACTAATGCGTTTTTTTATGCATTTTGCAGAAATGCAGGGAAATTTTTTAACATGGGTTCCTATGGAACACGTTCACATCAATGCATTTTTGTGCCTCTGCGTTTTTGGAAAGGGTTTTGCATGTAATAGAAGTCAATGGACCCGCATCCAAAACGCAAGTGCCACGTTTTTACCGCGATTTTGCCGCAATTTGCGTTTTTTTTTTTTATTTTAGTTTTTTTACACTGTATATAGCTGGTTGCTAAGCAACCACAGTGTAAAAAAAATGTAAAAAAAAAAATAGAACGCAAAACGCAGCAAAATCGCAGTAAAAACGCATGTCCAAAAACGCGGCAAGCACCACAAAAAGCACTGCAAAACGCTCAAAAGCAAAATGCATAGATGTGAATCGAGCCTAATTAAATTTAATGTTAATTTAAATTTAAAGAAATTAAATTAATTTAGAATTGAATTTAGAAATGTTATTTAATTGCAAAATATATGTATAGTTTATACTATAAAAAAATAAAAATGCTGTGCACCGCAAGGGTTTGACTTGAAGAAAAGGTGGCAACCCGAATTTGGATAATACATTTTTTTTTTCTGCCAGTAAATCCCTTATACAGCCCACTTCCTGTTTCCTGTCTGGTCATTAGTCTAGGCTTATGACATCATGCACAGCTCTCTCTCACACTCTGTGAGAGTTTACCAGGAAGGGAAGGAGGGATGAGTCTTAAGAGGGCCAATGAGACCTGCAGAGCTGGAGGCGTGCCTCTGTGTAAATCCAGGAAGTGAACAGGCAGCAGCTTCAGCTGCCCACAGTTAAAATGGCTGCAGCCAGGCTCAGTGGAGGGAGATTTCTGCAGGATATTTGGCAACTACAGAATCACATTATATATAAAATAATAGGCAAAGTGGATGGAGGGAAGCTTCAGAATGGCAAATTTATGTGAGCAGACCGCAGTTCCTCTTCAAGCACATTTGTCTAATCCAAAAGATCTCCACCATCAAGTCTGTCTGGGATTGGTCGGCCACACCAAGTATTGATTGGATTTGGATTTCTCTTCTCTTCGTTTACTTTTTGTAACTTTTTGTAACTTTTTGTTAACATTTTGTTAATTGAAAAAAATTAAAATAAATGATTAACATTTTGTGATTTCGATTTGTGAAAACATTCTTTTACTTTACAGCATTTCTTCACACCTGCCTAAAACTTCTACAGAGTATTGTATGAAAGGCTTGACCCCACGTCCAATGAAAACCCAGAAAAAAAACCTCCGCGCTCACCAACTTATATAGAAAATGTGACAATATCAAGCCAGCCACTGCCACGTGTCCCCACACCACAAATCACACTTTAAAACTATCATATATTTTTATGGTATTTATTTGATATTTAAAGTATACAGTGTGTAGCAGAGCGTCCCAGAGAGAGCCAGGAGAAGTCTTGTTCGGGGTTTATACATCTCCCAGGCTCCTCTCATACACATTCAGAGGTCTCTGATACAAGATCCAGTTCGGATCTTAGTCCTCCTCTCCAGGCTAATTTAAGCTCACCTGAGCAAACAGCCTTTGCTCTCTGCCTGGGACACACAAACAGGGATAGTTTGTGAGGAGCCAAAAGGTTGGTAAAACCCTTTAAATCTCTTTACAGAAGCTGACAAGCGGTAGGCTTGCTCAGCTTGATAGTTAGAGACAGTGTATGGTATAGTTAGAGCCGAGACACGGCTAGGACTTTTGTTTTGTTATTTCTGTTCTGATATGTTTTCTGGAAGACTGTGCAGCACCTGTGTATGGACTTGTATTTAAAACCAATAAACCCAGCACTGTTTTCACTACCTCAAGTGGATTTGGTATCTGTGCCTAAATAAACAGCTCATCCCAGGGAGCTTTGTACCTGCTACCTGTCCCCCAGGTTACATATGGTGGATTTCAGCGGGCAGCTGTAGTAAGTTACTACTTAAAAGGCCAGTACCTAGAGTGACTAAACATGGAGGAAATCCTAAAACAGTTGATGATATCCAACGCTGCGCAACAGCAAACAAACGCTGCACTGCAGAAAACAAACGCTGCACTCCACGCTGCACAACAGCAAGCAAACGCTGCACAACAGCAAGCAACCGCTGAACAGCAGAAAACAAATGCTGCACTACAGCAAGCAAACGCTGCACAGCAGAAAACAATTGCTGCACTCCATGCGGCACAACAGCAAGCTAATGCTATCGCACAGGAGCAATCGCAGAGGCTGTTTGAACAGCTAGCCACTGATGTAAAAGCAGATAGGAAAACCTTGTCTGAGGTTGTGGAGACAATAGCACAGTGGTCACCTGCTAACATTGATAATATTGGAGACAAGCCCTCAGCCATCCATGTGGCTCGCTTTTTGTCCAAGATGACTACAGATGATGATCCAGAGGCCTTTCTGCTAACGTTTGAACGGACCGCTGAGAGGGAAGGTTGGCCTAAAACCCAGTGGGCAGGACTGGTCGCCCCGTTGCTTACTGGGGAATCGCAGAAGGCCTACTATGATTTGGAGTCAGCAGAAGCAGCAGACTATGAAAAGGTCAAACAGGAAATACTGGCACGACTTGGTGTCACTTTGGCAGTTCGAGCACAGCGGGTCCACAGCTGGTACTTCCAAGACGAGAAGCCCCCAAGATCGCAGATGTTCGACCTAATTCACCTGGTGAGGAAATGGCTACAGCCGGAGTCCCTGTCTGGGCCACAAATAGTGGAGCGTGTGGTCATGGACCAGTTTCTGAGGTCACTACCCATTCCCCTGCAGGAGTGGGTGAGTCAAGGAGACCCCAATTCGGCAAACCACCTGGTGGAACTTGTTGAAAGGTATTTTGCTGCAAAGAACCTGGTCACCACCCCTACAGCCGCACGGACTTTCCGCCCAAAGCCACGGTCTCCCCAGGCAACCGGTAAGACTGTTCCAGGGGAAGTGGGTGGTAAGCATGGCAAGGAAATAGGGGGGAGGATTTTTGGTGCCAGGACTGAAGCTTGGCCTCCCAAACAAGGGAAGCCAGTGCCTGTCAGCAAACCAAACTGGGGAAACGTCAGGTGTTTTCGTTGCCAAGAAATGGGACATGTTGCGGCAAATTGTCCATTGACAGATGAACCAATGCAGTGTGATTTATCTATTAGAAGGCAGTCTATGTTTGCAGCGGTTTCATGCACTGCAACGCCAAATATGAGAAAACCAATGTGCCAAATGACTGTGAATGATAAGCCTATTACAGCCTTGCTGGACTCTGGAAGTCTAGTGACTTTGGTTACAGCTGAAATTATTGAACCTGTGAATTATCATGCTAAAAATGTTGCTGTGATCTGTATACATGGGAATACCCGGGAGTATCCTGTAACCACTGTTCAGTTTAAAACTGGTTTAGGTACAGTGACCCATCCGGTTGGACTTGTTCCCCACTTGGTGCATGAGGCCATCATTGGTAGGGACTTCCCTAAGTTCTGGGAACTGTGGGATCATCCCAACCCGGTCGCAGTACCCAACTCAGTCGCAGAGCCAGAATTCCTGGCTACTACTGACAAGGTGGGTTCAGGGGACTCTTCTCAGGGCTCCCCGGGTTTTCCTCTATCGGTTATGGCAGGAGAGCTGGAGGACCCTGAGGAAGTCCCTACTACCAGTAGAGCCGGACAGCCGTCTGCTGACCCCGAGCCTATGTTAGAGTTTGATGACCTTAATGTGCATAAGGAAAATTTTGGTACTGAGCAGAGAAAAGACCATACCCTTTCCAGGGCCTGGGAAAATGTAATAGTGATTAATGATGTACCTGTCGAACCCGGGACAGGCCCTGTTTTCCTTATTTCAGCAGCAATGAGGATTTACTGTATCGTGTATGTAAAATGAATGATGAAGTGGTTGAACAGTTGGTGGTCCCTAAGCCATACAGACGGCTGGTGTTAGAACTTGCCCATGGGCACTTGCTAGGAGGCCATTTAGGGGTTGAAAAAAACTACTGAAAGGGTGTTGCGCAGGTTTTACTGGCCCGGGATACAAAAAGATGTTAAGAATTATTGTCAATCCTGTCCTGTGTGTCAGATGTCAGCCCCACTATCCCACTTCCGAAGTCCTTTAGTACCTTTGCCTATCATTGAAGTGCCCTTTGAGAGGATTGCCATGGACCTTGTGGGCCCACTTCCCAAGTCTGCCCGGGGTCATCAGCATATCCTCGTAATCATGGATTATGCTACCCGCTACCCTGAAGCAGTTCCCTTACGCGCCGCGTCTGCTAAAAACATTGCCAAAGAACTGTTTATGGTGTTCAGTCGGGTTGGCATCCCGAAAGAAATCCTTACAGACCAGGGCACCCCGTTTATGTCGCGAATAACTAGGGAGCTCTGCAAGTTATTTAAGGTGACGCAGCTGCGAACCTCAGTGTATCATCCTCAAACGGATGGCTTAGTGGAACGCTTCAATAAGACGTTAAAGAGCATGTTAAAAAAGGTGGTGGACAAGGATGGGAAAAACTGGGACTTCCTGATACCATACTTGATGTTTGCCATCAGGGAGGTTCCCCAGTCCTCTACAGGGTACTCCCCATTTGAGTTGCTTTATGGGAGACACCCTCGGGGACTCTTAGACATAGCCAAAGAAACTTGGGAGGGAGAACAGACACCCCATAAAAGTGTCATTGAGCATATTGCCCAAATGCAGGAGAGGATTGCAGCGATCATGCCAGTGGTAAAAGAACACTTACTGCAGGCCCAGGCAGCCCAACAGAGAATATATAACAGGGGGGCACAACTCCGTGTTTTCTCACCTGGTGACAGGGTCCTGGTGTTAGTTCCCACTGTTGAGAGCAAGTTCCTGGCTAAGTGGCAGGGTCCCTTTGAAGTAATTGAGAGAGTTGGGGAGGTCAACTACAAGGTTTATCAACCAGGAAAAAGGAAGCCCGAACAGGTTTACCATATAAACCTGTTAAAACCCTGGAAGGATAGAATGGCGTTAACTGCGAGGCCTCTCCCAGTAACGCCTACGGGTACTGAGTCCCCTCTCATCCCTGAGGTCACGATTCCAGACACCCTCTCATATTCCCAAAAACAGGACACTAGAGAATTCCTGATAAGGAATAGAGAGAAGTTTTCAGAGTTACCTGGCACGACTTCAGCAGTTCAGCATGATATTGTTACTGAACCTGGGGTACGTGTCAAGCTCAAACCTTACCGAATTCCTGAAGCGAGGAGAAAGGACATCAGCAAGGAAGTTAAAAAAATGTTGGAGCTAGATGTCATTGAGGAATCCAATAGTGACTGGTCTAGCCCCATCGTGTTAGTCCCAAAACCGGATGGCACGTGGAGGCTCTGTAACGACTTCAGGAAGCTTAATGCGGTGACAAAGTTTAACACATACCCAATGCCCAGAGTAGACGAACTTATAGACCGACTTGGCAAGGCTCGCTATCTTACCACTTTGGACTTGACAAAAGGGTATTGGCAAATACCCCTAACTGGTAGCGCCAAAGAGAAGACTGCGTTTGTGACCCCAGACGGTTCCTTCCAATATAAAAAAATGCCTTTTGGGTTGCAAAATGCCCCCGCAACATTTCAGAGGGCCATGGACAGGACCCTAAAACCCCACCGACGATATGCAGCAGCCTATCTAGATGACATAGTGGTACATAGTACTGACTGGGAGTCTCACTTGCCTCGTGTCCAGGCTGTTCTTGATTCCCTCTTCAAAGAAGGTTTTACGGCAAATCCAAAAAAATGTGCCATTGGTCTAGAGGAAGCCAAGTATTTGGGCTATACTATTGGCCGTGGTGTCATAAAACCACAAGTGAGTAAAATAGCAGCCATCCAGGAATGGCCACGCCCTGCAAACAAAAAACAGGTCAGGTCCTTTCTTGGTATTGCTGGGTATTATAGAAGATTTATCCCAAATTTTGCAACTATAGCTGCCCCTCTGACAGACCTTACGAAAGGGAAAGACTCTGTAATGGTGAAATGGTCCCCAGTAGCAGAGGAGTCTTTCCAGGTCCTGAAGAAGGCTCTGTGTGCACAGCCAGTACTGTACTCTCCCGATTTCTCCAGAGAGTTTGTGGTTCAGACGGATGCGTCTGATGTTGGTATCGGGGCGGTACTATCACAGGTATACAATGGGGAAGAACACCCTGTCGTGTACCTAAGCAGAAAGCTCAATGACCATGAGAAAAAGTATGCAGTCATTGAAAAGGAATGTTTAGCCATAAAGTGGGCCGTGGACGCGCTCAGGTACTATTTGTTAGGGTGCCAGTTTGACTTGATAACTGACCATGCTCCCCTGAAATGGATGGCCCAAAAGAAGGAGACTAATAGACGGGTGAACCGGTGGTTTTTGGCTCTACAGGATTACTCCTTCACCGTAAAACACAGGCCAGGTGTGGAGATGGGAAATGTAGATGCCCTGTCCCGTGTTCACTCCTGTTGGGCCACAGGTGTTCCAACCCTGGGGTTGAAACAAGGGGGGTGGATATGTAGCAGAGCGTCCCAGAGAGAGCCAGGAGAAGTCTTGTTCGGGGTTTATACATCTCCCAGGCTCCTCTCATACACATTCAGAGGTCTCTGATACAAGATCCAGTTCGGATCTTAGTCCTCCTCTCCAGGCTAATTTAAGCTCACCTGAGCAAACAGCCTTTGCTCTCTGCCTGGGACACACAAACAGGGATAGTTTGTGAGGAGCCAAAAGGTTGGTAAAACCCTTTAAATCTCTTTACAGAAACTGACAAGCGGTAGGCTTGCTCAGCTTGATAGTTAGAGACAGTGTATGGTATAGTTAGAGCCGAGACACGGCTAGGACTTTTGTTTTGTTATTTCTGTTTTGATATGTTTTCTGGAAGACTGTGCAGCACCTGTGTATGGACTTGTATTTAAAACCAATAAACCCAGCACTGTTTTCACTACCTCAAGTGGATTTGGTATCTGTGCCTAAATAAACAGCTCATCCCAGGGAGCTTTGTACCTGCTACCTGTCCCCCAGGTTACAAGTGCCTTGAAAAAGTATTCATACCCCTCGACATTCCGCACATTTTCTCATGTTACACCCAAAAAACGTAAATGTATTTTATTGGGATTTTATGTGATGGACCAACACAAAGTGTCACATAATTGTGAAGTGGAAGGAAAATGATACAAATAAATATGTGAAAAGTGTGGGGGGGGGGGGCATTTGTATGGCGCCCCCCGGAGTCAATACTTTGTAGAACCCCCTTTCTCTACAAGTCTTTTTGGGGGTGTCTCTACCAGCTTTGCCCATCTAGAGAGGACATTTCTGCCCATCCTTCTTCTTTGTAAAATATCTCAAGCTCTGTCAGATTGGATGGAGAGCGTCTGTGATCAGCAATTTTCAAGTCTTGCCACAGATTCTCAATGGGATTTAGGTCTGGACTGTGACTGGGCCATTCTAACACATGAATATGCTTTGATCTAAACCATTCCATTGTAGCTCTGGCTGTATGTTTCGGGTCGTTGTCCTGCTGGAAGGTGACCCTCCCCCCCAGTCTCAAGTCTTTTGCAGGTTTTCTTCTAAGATTGTCCTGTATTTGTCTCCATCCATCTTCCCATCAACTCTGACCAGCTTCCCTGTCCCTGCTGAAGAAAACCATCCCCACCACATGATGCTGCCACCACCATGTCTCACGGTGGGGATGGTGTGTTCAGGGGGATGGGCAGTGTTAGTTTCCCCCACACATAGCGTTTTACTTTTAGGCCATAAAGTTGAATTTTGGTCTCATGTGAGCAGATCACCTTCTTCCACATGTTTGCTCCCCTCCCCCACATGGCTTCTCACAAACTACAAACAGGACTTCTTATGACTTTCTTTCTCCAATGTCTTTCTTCTTGTCGCTCTTCCATAAAGGGCAGATTTGTGGAGAACACGACTAATAGTTGTCCTGTGGACAGACTCTCCCCCCTGAGCTGTGGATCTCTGCAGCTCCTCCAGAGTTACCATGGACCTCTTGGCTCTTCTCTGATGAATGCTCTCCTTGCCCGGCCCGGTCAGTTTAGGTGGACGGCCATGTCTTGGTAGGTTCGCAGTTGTGCCATACTCTTTCCATTTTCCGATGATGGATTGAACAGAGCTCCGTGAGATGGTCAAAGCTTGGGAGATGTTTTTATAACCAAACCCTGCTTTATACTTCTCCACAACTTTATCCCTGACCTGTCTGGTGTGTTCCTTGGCCTTCGTGATGCTGTTTGTTCACTAAGGTTCTCTAACAAACCTCTGAGGGCCTCACAGAACAGCTGTATTTATACTGAGATTAAACTACACACAGGTGGACTCTATTTACTAATTAGGTGACTTCTGAAGGCAATTGGTTCCTCTAGATTTTAGTTATCAGAGTAAAGGGGGCTGAATACAAATCCCCCTCCCCCCCCCCCCACACTTTTCACATATTTATTTGTATCATTTATCATTTTCCTTCCACTTCACAATTATGTGACACTTTGTGTTGGTCCATCACATAAAATCCCAATAAAATACATTCATGTTTTCTGGTTTTAACATGAGAAAATGTGGGGAATTTCAAGGGGTATGAATACTTTTTCAGGCACTGTAACTAAAGGAAGAACTTTTTTTCCTTTAGTTTTGGGTGGAGTGGAGAGGGATTAGAACCCCTGTCAGTTTTAATTTCTGTCTGTCTCCCCCCATTAGGGAGATTCACACTCTCTATTTGTCCTGTTTACTGATATCATCGAGAGTGAAAGGAAATCCCACATTTTGGGTTGTCCCCAGAAAAGTAATAGTGGGGAAATCTTCCAATGGGGACACTAATTCTGGTGATCTGGGGGGGGGAGGGGGAATTCCCTTAAAGTGATACTAAAGTTTTGTTTTTCTTTTTCTTTAAAAATAACAAACATGTTATACTTACCTGCCCTGTGCAGTTGGTTTTGCACAGGGCAGCCCCGATCCATCTCCTTCTCGGGTCCCTCTTTGGAGCTCCTGGCCCCCCCCTCCTGTTGAGTGCAAGCAGCTTGCTGTGGGGGGGCACCCGAGCCATGTATCCATTCAGACACGGAGCTGCGGTGTGTCTCTGCCCCCTCTCTCTCCTTATTGGCTAACTAACTTTGATTGACAGTAGCGGGAGCCAATGGCGCTGCTGCTGTGTCTCATTCAATCAGGAGGGAGAGATCTGGACGGCCGATACACTGGTGCACATCGCTGGATGGAGAGGGAGGCTCAGGTAAGTATTAGAGAGGGCTGCTGCACACGGAAGGTTTTTGATTCACATGCTTATTGTACATGAACACAAAGTCCAAGTTTAGTTTAACCACTTCAGCCCCGGAAGATTTTACCCCCTTCCTGGCCAGAGCACTTTTTTGCGATTCTGTACTGCGCCGATTGAACTGACAACTGCGCGGTCGTGCGATGTTACACTGAAACAAAATTGATGTCCTTTTTTCCCCACAAATAGAGCTTCCTTTTGGTGGTAGGTTTGTTTACAGAGGCATCTCCCGGTTCTTCCGCTCCGTGACAGGATCGCGGGTCCCCCGGCGGACATCGAGCACCCACTAGCCCTGCCAATTAAAGAGGACGTACAGGTACGCCCATTTGCCCAACGCTGCCAGTGTGCTGACGTATATCGGCGTGTAGCAGGCGGCAAGTGGTTAATTAGTACAGTTTTCATCTGAGAAAAAATGGGACCAGTTAGGCCCCTTTCACACTGGGACGGGGAGCCGCGATGACGGTAAAGCAGCGCTATATTTAGCGCTGTTTTACCGTCGTTTTAACCGCGGTTTTCGGCCGCTCGCGGTGCGGTTTTACCCCCCGCGAGCGGCCGAAAAAGGGTTAAAGACCCCCCGCAGAGCGCCGCCGTAGCGGCGCTTTGCGGCGGTATTGCCGCGGTCTCCCATTCTAATCAATGGGAAGGAGCGGTATAGGAGCGGTGAACACACGGCTCCTTCACCGCTCCAAAGATGCTGCTAGCAGGACTTTTTTTGTCATCCTGCTAGCGCACCGCTCCAGTGTGAGAGCCCGCCGGCTTTCA
This sequence comes from Lithobates sylvaticus, assembly GCA_028564925.1. NCBI lineage: Eukaryota > Metazoa > Chordata > Amphibia > Anura > Ranidae > Lithobates > Lithobates sylvaticus. Next base: position 2,232,026 of record CM053028.1, on the reverse strand, counting down.
CACTGGAGTTAAAGGGGCCGGATTTTTTCATGCGGTGAACAGGCGCTATTTTTAGCACTGTACCGCATGAAAAGCGCCCCGGTGTGAAAGGGGCCTAAGACTACGCATGCTCGCAAATAGACATGAGTACAATAGAAAAATTCGTTTAGTTTAGTTTCTGTTCGTTTCCGTTGATTCGTAATTTCGTAAGTCGTCGGTGTTCGTATTCGGACTCGTTCGTATTTTCGTAAGAGTTATTTTTTCGTTGATTCGTTTTTCCGTTAGTCTAATTTTCGTTTATTCGAAATTCGTATTTTCGTTATATTTCGTATTCGGACGCATTCGTATTTTCGGAAGAGCGATATTTTCGTTGATTTAAAAAGATTCGTATTTCCGTTAATCTAATTTTCGTTGATTCGAAATTCGTATTTTCGTAGATTTAGTTACATTCGTACTTTCGTAACATTGTTTTCGTAGATTCGTAATCGGAGCATAATTCATAATTTTATGTAATGTGTATGCTATTTACATGTTTAAGAAACAAAGAATTTCTCTCTCACAAGTCAGAACTTAACTCAAAAATCCGCCAAAACACAGAGCCTCCGACCCAACCACTCCCAACCACACCCAACCGCACCCAGCCGCACCCAACCACACCCTATCTGGACTCTGGATGGAATATTTCAGAATCAGAACTAACAATTTCGTTCTTTCTAATTCTCGATCAGCAGAATTTTTGTTATTTCGTATTTTCGTTGTTTTGATTTCCTTTTTCCGAATATTCGTAATTTCGATTTTTTTTCGTTCATTTTGATTTTCGGTATTTTTGAATCTTTGTTCGGTATTTTCGTTGTTTCTGTTTTAGTTTTTCGGATTTTCATTCTTTCGTAGTTTCGTTGTTTCTAATTTAAGGCCCCTTTCACACTGGGGCGGTTTGCAGGCGCTATTGCGCTAAAAATAGCGCCTGCAAACCGACCCGAAACAGCTGTTGCTGTGTCTTCAGTGTGAAAGCCCTCGGGGCTTTCACACTGAAGCGGTGCGCTTGCAGGACGCTTGAAAATGTCCTGCAAGCCGCATCTTTGGCTCGGTATAGGAGCGGTATATTTACCGCTCCTATAGCGCCCGTTCCCATTGGAAACAATGGGGCAGCGCTCCGAACCCGCCCGCAAAACGCCGCTGCAGCGGCGGTTTGCGGGCGGTATTGACCCTTTTTCGGCCGCTCGCGGGGGGTAAAAAACCACCCCGCTAGCGGCCGAAATGCGCTGCTAAAACGCCGGTAAAGCGGCGCTAAATATATCGCCGCTTTACCGCCAGCGCCCCCACCGCTCCAGTGTGAAAGTAGCCTAATTATTTCGTATTTTCGTTGTTTTTCATATTCGTTCTTTTCGATAGTTCGTTATTCGTTAGAATTTTTAGTAAACCATTCGTTCATTCGTACGATAACGAATGAACGAATATAATGAATTTGAACGGAAAACGAATTCGTAACTAAACGAATTGCACATGTCTACTCGCAAACGAATGAATACATTACAATACAATGCGACACATTACATGACTTCCCAAGTTGTATTCTGTCGTACGAGAATTTTCGTAAGTTGAGTATCCTCTTCACTTTCCATATGATGAGACTGGTATGCAACAACAAAACCGACGATCATTCCTCCGATATTCTCATCACGTGTTCCAGGCTTAAAGCATGACCCTATGTCTGCTATTGAGGTCGATCACCTTTGCCATCACAGGAATCAGCTCTTAAAATGATATTAAAGGCAAGTTTTTTTATTTATTTTTAAAATAACAGACATGTTATAGACATGTTATACTTACCGGCTCTGTATTGGTTTTGCACAGAGCAGCCCCAATCCTCCTCTTCTCGGGCACCCCCCCGCCGGCACTCCTGACCCCTGCTGAGTGCCCCCAGAGCAAACTGCTTGCTATGGGGGCTCGCTCCTGAGCGTCTATTCACACACACAGCCGCAGCTCGACCCCGCCCCCTTTCTCCTCTTGCTGGCCGATGGCTGCTGTCTTGCCAATGAGGAGGGAGAGTCCCGGAGAGACAAGGCTGTCATTGTACATCGCTGGATGGCAATAGAGATCAGGTAAGTATAGTAGGGGGGTGTGCTGTACAGAGAAGTTTTTTTTTTGCATAGAAAACATGAAGGTAAAAAACCTTACAACCTCTTACTGCCATTTGCAGATTGAAGCTCATCCCCTTTATCTGTAGATGAATGAAACAAAAGATACAAAAGTAACAATGTTGCATTATATCTGTTTCAGAAGGTCATATTTCCACTTTAACCACTTCATCCCCGGAGGAATTTACTCCCTTTATGACCAGGCCATTTTATTTTATGTATTAAAGCACTGCGTTACTTTTAACTTACAGTTGCGCGGTCTTGCAACGCTGTACCCCACAAATAGAGCTTTCTTTTGGTGGTATTTGATCACCTCTGCGGTCTTTATTTTTTTGCACTATAGGGTGGGCTCAGGACTCAATGAATATTCGCTCCTGCAACACTGATTCTCCTCCGGCCAATCGGGAAGCAGGTCTGATACCCGTCACCCGATTGGCTGAAAGGGCAGGCGATCCTATTGGATGCCTAGGAGGAGGGGGAAGAGACGCACGGCGGAAGCGAGGAGGAGAAGACACAGGAGCCGCTGCCCGCCGCAGCCTGATGTCCGCCGATCCCCACCGATGTCCGATGTGCCCGCCGCTGCCAGATGTGCCTGCCCCCTGTGATTGTGCCTGATGCTGTAAGTGGCAGTGGACTGGCAGACAGCGAGGGGGTGGGGGGGGGGGGGTTGAGGTGTCGTAGGGGGGTGGTTTTTGTTTTTACGCCCCCCCCCCCCCCCCAAACAAAAAAACACTGGTAAGTACATTATCCAACTTTGATCAGATCTGCACAGATTGTTTTTATTCATAAACACCCCTCTACCTTTATAGGCAGTATTTTTGTAAAGGTGAACTAACCCTATAAAGTAGAATTCCATGATGACCATAACTAATATTATAAATACCCCCCCCTCCCCCACTCCTGACACCTATTCTGCCATAAAGGGTGTATATAGGAAGTTAACCAGACATGTGTAATGTAAAGCATGATCCCAGAATGAAGGCTTTCCTTGTTCTTTATTGTTTAGATATCTGGCCAACACGGTGGAAGAGGACAATGAAGAAGCCAAATACGAGATCTTCCCCTGGGCATTAGGAAAGAACTGGACGCGGCTCTTCCCCGACTTCCTACGAGCGAGGGACGAGCTGTGGTCGCGCATCCAGCACCGAGCGTCGGTCAGCCGGCGTTGCTGTGATGAGGTCAGTCCATTCTGCAAACACCTATAAAAAAGGGAACGGGACCGAGTTCCCCCCCGTTTACATTTTCCTGACTGAGAGGCGAAATCAACTCCACAACTGCCCAGAGCGATCGATCGGGATTCACCCTCCCGGTGCAACAAGGGATTTACTGGCTAAGCGGGAGCTCGCTGTGTCCGGTATTTATGAATCCATTGCATGGAGTTGAACTAGGGTTGCCACCTCAACTTGTAAACACGAGTCTCAGAAAGAGGCCGGTCCTTAAAGTGAAAAAATAATTGCTTAAAAATCATAAAAAAAAAAAAATAATTGGAAAAAAAAAAAATGTTTTACTCACCTCTAAATGCCTGTTGCTAGGGGGTCCCTCGTAGTCTGCCACCTTCACTGCCCGGGCACTGACATCACTTCCCCTCGGCGCCGCACAGTCATCTGGGACCTGTCACGTGTCCCAGATGACTGAGCGTCGTATCACGACGCACGGCGCCGTTCGCGCATGCGCAGTGGGTGCCCGGCTGTGAAGCCACAGCCGGGTGCCCACAGTAAGAATGCCGGCGCTGCAAGCGGAGCGGGGAACGAAGGGGGGCTTCGTTCCCCCGCATCGCTGGACCCTGGGACAGGTAAGTGTCCGATTTTTAAAAGTCAGCAGCTGCAGTATTTGTAGCTGCTGACTTTTAAAAAAAAATTTTTAGGGGGCACCCCACTTTAAAGAGGAGTATCCATTAAAAAAAAAAAACAACAAACTACAAATACTGCAGCTGCTGACTTTTAATAATCGGACACTTACCTGTTCCAGCGATGCGGGGGGGTCGAAGCTCCACTCGTCCCCCGATCCGCTCGGCGGCGCTGGCATTGCAGCTGTGGGCACCCGGCTGTGGCTTCACAGCCGGGCACCCACTGCCCATGCGCGAGCGGGGCCGCGCGCCGTGATTGGCCGCACATTCATCTGGGACCTGTCACGGGAGCCCTTCCTGCACCGAAGGGAAGTGATGTCTGTGCCCGGGCACTGAAGGAGGCAGACTACGAGGGACCCCCTAGCAACAGGCATTTAGAGGTGAGTTAAAGCGGTTCTGCACCCATTTCATTTAGTAAATCTCTTTGCCTTCCAAATCAGGCAAAGAGTACTAAATGAAATGTTTTTTTTTTTTTTTTTTTTTTACTTACCTTGTAATTGATGACTTCCGGTCTTCTCTCTCTGCGGCGGTGGGCGGGGTCTCTGCGTCGATCGTCGTCACGCCGCACTGTCTCCTGGGATCTGGTGTCATTGATCCCAGGAGTCAGTGCGGGCATCTTCCGAAATCTCGTGAGATGTCGGCAGATGTGCCGTTACTGCGCACGCGCGAGTAACGGTGGTGCATGCTGGGCCATCTAAAGTGCCTGTGGGGTTTCACATGCCCACAGGCAAGATGGACCCCAGCAGACAAGAAGAAGACAAGAAGAAGATGAAGATGAAAACCGGCGGCGATCGAGATGGAAGATGGAACAGGTAAGTCCCCCAATTGAGCTATATGCCCTTGGCATATAGCCCAAAAAAAAAAAAAAAAAAGAGTGCAGAACCGCTTTAAATATTTTTTTTTTTCCAAATGTTTTTTTTTTTTTAGGAATTTTAATCATCTTTTTTTTGGGGGGGGGGACACCACTTTAAGTGGTTAAACAAATTTAACTAAACATAATTATTTATATAATGAATCAAAACTGTTTTTTGTTTTGCTCTGCACGTGTTTATTATTGTAAGCTGCAGAGAGTACCAACATTACCTCTTATGCTCCCGTACACACGGTCGGAAATTCCGACGGAAAATGTCCGATCGGACCATGTTGTCGGAAAATCCGCCCGTGTGTGGGCTCCATCTGACTTTTTCCACCGGAAAAAATTTGAGATCCTGCTCTCAAATTTTCGGACAACAAAATCCGATCGGACTTTTTCCGATCGTGTGTAGAGAATTCTGACAGACAAAGTGCCACGCATGCTCAGATCACATTACGAGACCAAAGCTACTGGCTGATAGCCTCTACGTAGTCCCGTCGTACACAACGAACGTCACCACGTTCAGAATGATCGGATTTTCCGACAACTTTGTCCCACCGTGTGTATGCAACACCAGTGTCGGACAAAATCCGTCGGAAAAAATCCGACAGATTTTGTGGTTGGAATTTCCGATCGTGTGTACGGGGCATTATAATAATGTATATCAATACTATAAAACCGGCAGGTCTACCTTCCAGCGTATACTTCCTACTTCCCTCTCACTTCCTCTGCAGGTGATGGCGATCGCTCCGACGCACTACATCTGGCAGCGAGAACGCTCTGAACAGCATAGCGGCGCCGTGAGAAATTATAATCCGGATGAATCTAATTTCCCCCGCGGCCCTTCAGCTACACCTCCAGACTGCTTCGTGTGCGGGAAAAAAGGACGCCTCGTGGCCCTGGGATTATCTGGCTCCTCGTCATCCTCACCCGACACTTCACCCATGAAAAGAAAAGTACCACAGGGTTCTCCGAAACCAACGGCCGACCCACAACCGTCCTGCCACTACTTCCAAGGTTTGCCCCTCTCTGTGAAATATTACACCAGGCGGTGTAGCAATTTATCGTAAATGTTTTTTTTTTTTAATTACCGTATATACTCGAGTATAAGCCGAGTTTTTCAGCACATTTTTTTGTGCTGAAAGTGCCCCCCTCGGCTTATACTCGAGTCAAGCACTTTTCTGCAGCAAAAAAAAAAATTCCGACCCGACTTTGGGGCCCCATATCTCGGGGCCAATTTGGTGTGCCAACCCAGTGGACCTAGCACTATAACATATCCAAATATGGGGTTCCTAGCACTAAGTGGCCCCGAGGTATGGGGCCCCAAATCGGTTCAGAAAATGTCATTCTCTGCTGCAGAAAAGTGCTTGAGATTTTCTGACCTGAATTTGGGGCCCCGTATCTCGGGGACACTTGGTGCTAGGAACCCCAAATGTTGTATTCCAACCCAGTGGAATTAGCACTACAACATATCCAAAGATGGGGTTCCTAGCACTAAGTGACCCCGAGATACAGGGCCCCAAATCAGTCAGCTGTGTCCATCTGCATGGGCACAGTGAGGCTGCAAATGGGCATTGTTGACCCTCTTTTTCCACTTGCAGTAGCTGCGCATTTCTCACCCTAGGCTTATACTCGAGTCAATACGTTTTCCCAGTAGTTTGTGGTAAAATTAGGTGCCTCGGCTTATATTCGGGTCGGCCTATACTCGAGTATATACGGTATTTCAATAAGTTTGTGTTTATTCAAAGTGGTCAGTGTATTCCTGAGCCTAGAGCATGGGTGTCCAACCTGGAACTACAGGACCCATGAGGCTTTCCAAGGAAAGTCTCATGAGGCATTGCAAGGCTGACAGTTGCAAGTGTTCCGTCAGTTTGGGCGACCCGTCGCGGCCATCTTGGTACACCCCGCACTCGCCCACACTTAAAGCGGAAGTAAACCCCCCTATCGTTTTCAGCCAAGGAAGCTGCCATCTTTGCCTCTGTTTAATCTTCAACTGCCACGGTGCTGCACATGTGATCCGTTATGACACCAGCCATTGGATGGTTTGACTGTTCTGACTGTGCAGTTAGCATTCCCGGCATGCCTTTTTTTTTTAAACTGTTAAATCCATGGGTTTACTTCCGCTTTAATGCCCTGTACACATGGTCGGACTTTCCGACGGGAAAATGTGCGGTCGGATTGTGTTGTCAGAAATTTACGATCGTCAGACTTTTTACGTCGGAATTTCCGTCACACAAAGTTTGAGATATAAAATTTTCCCACAACAAAATCCGTTCGTTAAAATTCAGAGCATGTGTAGACAATTCCGACGCACAAAGTGCCACGCATGCTCAGAATAAATTACGAGACGAAAGTTATTGGCTACTGGCCTTTTTATAGTCCCGTCGTACGTTTTCTATGTCACCTCGTTCTGAACGATCGGATTTTCCGACAACTTTCTGCGACCGCGTGTAGGCGAGACAAGTTTGGGCCAAAATCCGTTGGAAAAAAATCAGACGGATTTTGTCGTCGGAATGTCCGACCGTGTGTACAGGGCATAACCCTGCAGTCTGAGGAGCTATTGCGGAACTACAAGTCCCATATACCTCTGCCTTTGGGAGCCATGCTTGTGTTCCGTCAGATTAGGCGACCAGTCAGAATTCGCAACAAAAGTGATGTCCCGTCACGGCCATCTTGGTACACCCCACACTAAGCCTACAGTCTGAAGTTTCCAAGCGGACATCTTTTTTACACCCATCAAAATGTCGCATTTCACGCGTATGTTTGCCACTACACCGAGTTTATAAAGTGAAAGACGGTATTTAGAAGTCCGTAACACTGTCTTGATGTTGAATTTTAAAAGCAGCGGTGTTCTGTCAGATTAGCAAATCTGTGAGATCAGCAGGTTTTGTCGCTGCTTTTAAAATTCAACGTCAAAACAGTGTCACAGACTTCTAAATACTGTATTTCATGATATAAGCTCAGTTTAGTGGTAAAAATACGTGTGCAATGCAAGATTACGGTGGGTGTAAAAAGATGTCCACTTGGCAACTTCAGCCTGTAGGCTTAGTGTGGGTGAGTGCGGGGTGTACCAAGATGGCCGCGACTGAACGTCACTTTTGTTACGAATTCTGACGGGTCGCCTAATCTGACGGAACACAAGCACGATTCCCAAAGGCAAAGGTGTGATGGGACTTGTAGTTTCCGCAACAGCTGGAGGGCACGCAGGTTGGACAGCCAAGGCCTAGAACCTGGAGAGGTCTTAAAAATTAGGAACACGTGTACTTTCTAAATGACCACTCCCCCTTTCACACACACATGCAAAATGAAATACCAATACAGATGTCAAGTTGTGGCCTTCAGCTACCAGGCAGTATTTACAGCCACTGTTATATGCCCTGTACACTACCATACATGCATAGACTCCTGCAGCAGAGTCTCTAAGGCCTGCCTGGTGGAGGGGGGGGACCACAGCAGGGAGTACCAGGTGACACCATCTGAGGCCTGTATTTTCCATTGGTCCCTGGGTAGGGAGGGGGGGACTACAGCAGGGAGTACCAGGTGACACCATCTGAGGCCTGTATTGTCCAGTGGTCCCCGGGTAGGGAGGGGGGGACAACGGCAGGGAGTACCAGGTGACACCATGTGAGGCCTATATTGTCCAGTGGTCCCTGGGTAGGGAGGGGGGGACTACAGCAGGGAGTACCAGGTGACACCATCTGAGGCCTGTATTGTCCAGTGGTCCCCGGGTAGGGAGGGGGGGACCACGGCAGGGAGTACCAGGTGACACCATGTGAGGCCTATATTGTCCAGTGGTCCCTGGGTAGGGAGGGGGGGACTACAGCAGGGAGTACCAGGTGACACCATCTGAGGCCTGTATTGTCCAGTGGTCCCCGGGTAGGGAGGGGGGGACCACGGTAGGGAGTACCAGGTGACACCATCTGAGGCCTGTATTGTCCAGTGGTCCCTGGGTAGAGAGGAGGGGACCACGGCAGGGAGTACAAGGTGACACCATCTGAGGCCTGTATTGTCCAGTGGTCCCTGGGTAGGGAGGGGGGGACCACGGCAGGGAGTACCAGGTGACACCATCTGAGGCCTGCATTGTCCAGTGGTCCCTGGGTAAGGAGGAGGGGACCACAGCAGGGAGTACCAGGTGACACCATCTGAGGCCTGTATTGTCCAGTGGTCCCTGGGTAGGGAGGAGGGGACCACGGCAGGGAGTGACAGGTGACACCATCTGAGGCCTATATTGTCCAGTGGTCCCTGGGTAGGGAGGGGGGGACTACAGCAGGGAGTACCAGGTGACACCATCTGAGGCCTGTATTGTCCAGTGGTCCCCGGGTAGGGAGGGGGGGACCACGGCAGGGAGTACAAGGTGACACCATCTGAGGCCTGTATTGTCCAGTGGTCCCCGGGTAGGGAGGGGGGGACCACGGTAGGGAGTACAAGGTGACACCATCTGAGGCCTATATTGTCCAGTGGTCCCCGGGTAGGGAGGGGGGGACCACGGCAGGGAGTACAAGGTGACACCATCTGAGGCCTATATTGTCCAGTGGTCCCCGGGTAGGGAGGGGGGGACCACGGCAGGGAGTACAAGGTGACACCATCTGAGGCCTATATTGTCCAGTGGTCCCTGGGTAGAGAGGAGGGGACCACGGCATGGAGTACAAGGTGACACCATCTGAGGCCTGTATTGTCCAGTGGTCCCCGGGTAGGGAGGGGGGGACCACGGTAGGGAGTACCAGGTGACATCATCTGAGGCCTGTATTGTCCAGTGGTCCCTGTTTAGAGAGGAGGGGACCACGGCAGGGAGTACAAGGTGACACCATCTGAGGCCTGTATTGTCCAGTGGTCCCTGGGTAGGGAGGAGGGGACCACGGCAGGGAGTACAAGGTGACACCATCTGAGGCCTGTATTGTCCAGTGGTCCCCGGGTAGAGAGGAGGGGACCACGGCAGGGAGTACTAGGTGACACCATCTGAGGCCTATATTGTCCAGTGGTCCCTGGGTAGAGAGGAGGGGACAACGGCAGGGAGTACAAGGTGACACCATCTGAGGCCTGTATTGTCCAGTGGTCCCTGGGTAGGGAGGGGGGGACCACGGCAGGGAGTACCAGGTGACACCATCTGAGGCCTGTATTGTCCAGTGGTCCCTGGGTAGGGAGGAGGGGACCACGGCAGGGAGTACCAGGTGACACCATCTGAGGCCTATATTGTCCAGTGGTCCCTGGGTAGGGAGGAGGGGACCACGACAAGGAGTACTAGGTGACACCATCTGAGGCCTGTATTGTCCAGTGGTCCCTGGGTAGAGAGGAGGGGACCACAGCAGGGAGTACAAGGTGACACCATCTGAGGCCTATATTGTCCAGTGGTCCCTGGGTAGGGAGGAGGGGACCACGACAAGGAGTACTAGGTGACACCATCTGAGGCCTGTATTGTCCAGTGGTCCCCGGGTAGAGAGGAGGGGACCACGGCAGGGAGTACCAGGTGACACCATCTGAGGCCTGTATTGTCCAGTGGTCCCTGGGTAGAGAGGAGGGGACCACGGCAGGGAGTACAAGGTGACACCATCTGAGGCCTGTATTGTCCAGTGGTCCCCGGGTAGAGAGGAGGGGACCACGGCAGGGAGTACTAGGTGACACCATCTGAGGCCTATATTGTCCAGTGGTCCCTGGGTAGGGAGGGGGGGACCACGGCAGGGAGTACCAGGTGACACCATCTGAGGTCTGTATTGTCCAGTGGTCCCTGGGTAGAGAGGAGGGGACCACAGCAGGGAGTACCAGGTGACACCATCTGAGGCCTGTATTGTCCAGTGGTCCCCGGGTAGAGAGGAGGGGACCACGGCAGGGAGTACTAGGTGACACCATCTGAGGCCTATATTGTCCAGTGGTCCCTGGGTAGGGAGGGGGGGACCACGGCAGGGAGTACCAGGTGACACCATCTGAGGCCTGTATTGTCCAGTGGTCCCTGGGTAGAGAGGAGGGGACCACGGCAGGGAGTACAAGGTGACACCATCTGAGGCCTGTATTGTCCAGTGGTCCCTGGGTAGGGAGGGGGGGACCACGGCAGGGAGTACCAGGTGACACCATCTGAGGCCTGTATTGTCCAGTGGTCCCTGGGTAGGGAGGGGGGGACCACGGCAGGGAGTACCAAGTGACACCATCTGAGGCCTATATTGTCCAGTGGTCCCTGGGTAGGGAGGAGGGGACCACGACAAGGAGTACTAGGTGACACCATCTGAGGCCTGTATTGTCCAGTGGTCCCTGGGTAGAGAGGAGGGGACCACAGCAGGGAGTACAAGGTGACACCATCTGAGGCCTATATTGTCCAGTGGTCCCTGGGTAGGGAGGAGGGGACCACGACAAGGAGTACTAGGTGACACCATCTGAGGCCTGTATTGTCCAGTGGTCCCTGGGTAGAGAGGAGGGGACCACGGCAGGGAGTACCAGGTGACACCATCTGAGGCCTGTATTGTCCAGTGGTCCCTGGGTAGGGAGGGGGGGGCCACGGCAGGGAGTACAAGGTGACACCATCTGAGGCCTGTATTGTCCAGTGGTCCCTGGGTAGAGAGGAGGGGACCACGGCAGGGAGTACTAGGTGACACCATCTGAGGCCTATATTGTCCAGTGGTCCCTGGGTAGGGAGGGGGGGACCACGGCAGGGAGTACCAGGTGACACCATCTGAGGTCTGTATTGTCCAGTGGTCCCTGGGTAGAGAGGAGGGGACCACAGCAGGGAGTACCAGGTGACACCATCTGAGGCCTGTATTGTCCAGTGGTCCCCGGGTAGAGAGGAGGGGACCACGGCAGGGAGTACCAGGTGACACCATCTGAGGCCTGTATTGTCCAGTGGTCCCTGGGTAGGGAGGGGGGGGCCACGGCAGGGAGTACAAGGTGACACCATCTGAGGCCTGTATTGTCCAGTGGTCCCTGGGTAGAGAGGAGGGGACCACGGCAGGGAGTACTAGGTGACACCATCTGAGGCCTATATTGTCCAGTGGTCCCTGGGTAGGGAGGGGGGGACCACGGCAGGGAGTACCAGGTGACACCATCTGAGGTCTGTATTGTCCAGTGGTCCCTGGGTAGAGAGGAGGGGACCACAGCAGGGAGTACCAGGTGACACCATCTGAGGCCTGTATTGTCCAGTGGTCCCCGGGTAGAGAGGAGGGGACCACGGCAGGGAGTACTAGGTGACACCATCTGAGGCCTATATTGTCCAGTGGTCCCTGGGTAGGGAGGGGGGGACTACAGCAGGGAGTACAAGGTGACACCATCTGAGGCCTGTATTGTCCATTGGACAGTTCGCACTGCGATATGCAAAGATCTGGGGGTGTCATTAACTTTCTATTGACACCCACAGTGGTCCGCATAGGGCAGCGTGAACTGCCTGTGAGTTCTATGCAAGGGAACAAGAAGGAAGCGCCACCTAAGTGCAATAAGTTAAAGTGGGGTGCCCTCTAAAAAAAATTTTTTAAAAGTCAGCAGCTACAAATACTGCAGCTGCTGACTTTTAATAATCGGACACTTACCTGTCCCAGGGTCCAGCGATGGGGGGGAACGAAGCCCCCCTCGTTCCCCGCTCCGCTCGTGGAGCCAGCATTCTTACTGTGGCCACCCGGCTGTGACTTCACAGCCGGGCACCCACTGCGCACGCGCGAGCGGGGCCGCGCGCCGTGATACGCCGCACAGTCATCTGGGACCCGTGACAGGTCCCAGATGACTATGCGGCGCCGAAGGGAAGTGATATCAGTGCCCGGGCACTGAAGGTGGCAGACTACGAGGGACCCCCTAGCAACAGGCATTTAGAGGTGAGTAAACATTTTTTTTTTCCCAATAATTTTTTTTAATTTTAGATGGCATTGGTTGTGAACACCCAATACGATCCTATTCTGGTGCGGACCAAAATAAAGGGTCCGAATGCGATGCGAACCCGGCTACACAGTTTGTATGGCAGAATTCACATTGCACAGAGATCGCATGTGATCTGCACAGCAGTGCGGTCTGGCATCGCACAAGTGTGAACCATCTCTTTACCCCCCACCCAGTCATGACCAGGCCATTTTTTTTGCTATTCAGCTCTACGCTACTTTAACTGGCAATTGCGCGGTCGTTCAAAGCTGTACCCAAATGGCGTTTATATCATTCACACAAATAGAGCTTCTTTCTTTTGCTGGTATTTTGATCACCTCTGCGTTTTTTATTATATAAAACTAAAAAAGATTAAGAAAAATGAAAAAAAACATTTAAAAATTCTACTTTCTGCTATAAAACATAAAACACAAAAAAAATAAAAATAAAATCTCTTAGTAACAAAATTCCCAATAAGTTTATATTGATTGGTTTGCGTGCAAGTTATAGCGCCGAAAAACTATGGAATATGTACTGGAATTTATTTTTTTTTTTAATACTACTAATGGCGGCGATCAGCAGCTCATAGCGGGATGGCGTGCAATCTCATACTAACTGCCACTGACATCGCCAATGACATTATTACAGAGATCAGAGGTAATAATATGTCACTTAGGGGTACAACGGATCGTCACCGATCCGTCATCCAAACGGGTCAACCTGTTCGGATCGGCACACCCCGCGATCCGCGGAGCTCCCCGCTGCCTCGGCCATAGGAAAGGCCGCGGCTTCGGCCTAGCTCCGGAGTGGCGGCCATCTTTGTACACCCGGCAGCAGCCGCTGTCTCATCAGGAAGTGATGTTTTGTCACCGCCATCTTGCTACACCCCACACTCCTGCACAGTAATGATAAGCGTGAGAAGGGGGGGCGTGACCGGACATGAGGCGTGGTAGTGAGTGAGGAGGTGTGAGAGTGCTGTGTGTTCCCCTCCACCCTCCACGATGAGCTACTAATCCCCGAGACCTGATGTCCCGCCGTAGCGGCGCACAGTGCAGCCAGTGAGGGCAGCGAAGGCAGCGAAGGCTCCCGAAGTTTGTTCGATCCTCCCAGGGCAGCGCCGTTCCTACACGAAGACAGCCGAACCCGAAGGTGACGTCACGCACTGCCGTCTGCACGCCGCCCCCGTGGAGAGGAGGAGAGCGGCGGGAAATTCAAAACCGCTATACCGCAGCGAACAGATACACCGGCCTGGTGATAGACTGCACGGCGGGGAGAGGTTAAGAAGGGACACTGAAGGGACACCCCTGGACACCTGGACACCTCTGATGGCACTGAAGCTGACCTGAAACTACAGGGAAAAGAGGTGAGAGGATATTGAACTGTGAGCTGCGCTGTGTTGTGCATATATATCGATTTGCTGCAATAGCACTCAGAGGACTTTTTTTTTTTTTTTTTTTTTTTTTTTTTTTTCCAACCTGCTAAAAATACAAGCGATGCTGCTTATGTCCACGCTCCAGGCTTTCTCTTAAAAAACATAACTTAAAACGTAACTTGAGGGCTGCTTCCTTATTAAAAATACAAGCTGGTAATTGTGATGTGCATATTCATGATTTTTATGATCTGCTGCAACTAAGGACTGTCAGAGGCATAAGCTGTGCTATGGAGAGCTGAGCATATGTATCCGGCTTTTTGAGTGACAGGAGTCTGAGGATTGCTTTTTTTTTATTTTTTTTTTATATTTTGCCTGTGGCTGTGCTGGTTGTGCTGTACAAAACTGTGATAAAATACCCAGGATAAGAGGTGTTGTGCATGTTACTTGGCTTTTGTAAGCCAGAACCTTGAGGACTGGATTTCCTTTTTTTTTTTTTTTTTTTTTTTTTTTTTTCTCCCTTCTCCATGGTTGCGCTGCGCATGGGTACTGGCGTCCTCCCAAACTCCCTCTTAACTGTAAACGCAGTCTGAGGACTGATATTAGCAATACACAAAACTGTGTGAAAATATTGTGATCTGCATACCTGCCTTCTACATGTTCCGTTGCAATTAAGGACTGTAAACAGAAAACGTTGGGTTGTGCATATATACATACGTTAATATATACGTACACTTTTGTACTTACATCCTCCCTTAATCTCAACCACTTTGGCCCTGGTCATAGGTTGTGATATAGGACTGCCCCCCTCGTCCTGCTTTTTTTTTGGCTCCCCCCCCCCCTTTTTTTTTTTTTTTTTTTTTTTTTTTTTTTTTTTTTTAAGGGTCACCAGAGGACTGCTTTCTGTAAAATTATATTTTAGAAAATTTATTTTAAAGTTGGTATTTGATTGGGTTGGACCCCAGAGGGGCCCAGGAGGGGCAACATGTCAGCAAGGAGGAGAGGAGAAGAGCAGGCCAACCTGGAGAGTGTTGGGACACAATCACTAAGATCAGCCAAGGATAAGGAAAAAGGGTCCCAGCCCACTTTAACAAATGGGGTATCAGCAGCTGCAGCAAAGCTGGAAAAGTATGCGCATACCCCAGTCCATAGTCCAACTAAAGGGGGACAGCAAATCCAGGCGAAAGTGCCAAACGACAGAAAGAGCCAAGGGCAAATAAACAACCAGACAGCCGCGGCGGGGGCCACTATAGGAGGAGCAAAGAGCACAACTAATACTAATAAAAATGTAGGAGCCCCCGGAAAATCAGATTTGGCTTCAGCTCAGGCACCAACGGCTGAAGGGGAGCCGACATTAAAGGACGTACTGGCAGCAGTTAACACATGTAAGCAGTCCCTAGGGGAGCTATGTGACCAAATGAAAAATATTAAAGAGGAACTGTCCCTGATGCGCCACGAGCTGGAAAGGACGGCTGACAGAATAACAGCAGCAGAAGGGAGAATTAGTCAAATAGAGGATGACATGTACCCAATAAGCCAAGAGGTTAAAACCTTAAAAGAACAATCGGATAAATTTGCAGGGAAACTGGACGAAATGGAGAACAGACTCCGAAGGGACAATGTGAGGCTGGTAGGCCTCCCGGAAAAAAGTGAAGGATCAGACCCAATTGTATTCATGGAAAAATGGCTTATCGAAATGTTTGGAAGAGAGACTTTTTCACAACAGTTCTCAGTTGAAAGGGCGCATAGGGTCCCGTTTAGACCCCCACCCCAGGGAGGGCATCCCAGATCCATACTAATGAAATTTTTGAACTTTAAAGACAAAGTTATGCTCCTCCGTAGGGCCAGAGAGATGGGGAGCATCTTCTACAAGGGAGCCAAAATCTCACTGTACCCTGATTTTTCACCTGACTTGCAGAAGCGTAGAGCAGATTTTATAGAAATCAAACGCAAACTTCAGAAATTTGATGTTACTTATGCTTTACTGTACCCAGCTAGGCTACGTGTGGTAGCAATGGGAGAGACTTTTTTTTTTGATTCCCCAGCAAACGTGACTACATGGTTGGAAGACCGGAAAGACCAATTAACGATTAAAACGAGGGGATGATGGGTTTAGGGACAGAGGAATAATATAGAGGGAGGAGGGGGGAGGTGTCGCAGGGGAAATTATTCGCATAGGGATATGAGGGTGGAAGGAGTCACATAGCACAAAAGTAAGGAATGAATGGGCGGGGGGAGGGGCGAAACACAGCTATCAGTGTATGTAAGGATGGGGGTGGGGTGGGAGGAGGGAGGAGGGTGGGAGTGGATTTGCATACAAGCATGGGGGGGGGGGGGGGGGAGGGGGGGGGGGGAAGTATGTGGTTAAAGGGTGTGTGGTAACGGTCACAAAAAAAGTCCTTAGGGATAACCTAGAATGGTATAAGGGGGGAGGGGGGGTGAAGATGCAACAAAGTAAAACACGGGAAAAATATTTAATTTACACGGAGGTAAACAGTAAGCTAAAAATATTGTTAGATAAACACTTAGTAAAAAGACTAGCACTTTTTCACGTAGAGAAGAATATTAAGATAGGTGAAAGATTTTTTAGTTCACAAGGGGTAGTTATTTTGGCTAAAGGCCAAGTTACCTTTTTCTCTCTTCTCATCTCTCCTCGGTCTTTTTTTTCTTTTTTCTTTAAAAACTTTTTATATTTTATCATTCCTCTCTCCCGGGTCCTATGTAGCGGTAGGATGGGTGAGCATTATAATATAAGTATAGTATAGGTATAAGATGGGATCAATTGACCTCTGCATTAAAATCTTTCACCCCTTACAGTATCCTCTCCTCTAACAAGGGCAGGGGGGTAAAGTGTTTGGGACATAGCATTGTCTTTTTGGGTATGTATCCTTTTTACCCGTTTTTCCCTTTTTTTCCCTTTTTTTTTTTTTTTTCTCTTCTCTCCCTCTCCCCCCCTGTCTTCCCCTTTTTTTTTCCCTTCTCTCCCACGTTGAAGCATGCAGACTAGGACACTGAGTATTGGCTCCTGGAACGTACGGGGGCTGGGCACACCGGCAAAGAGAGCAGCAGTGGCAGAGACCCTGGAGAGGAGTGGGGTAGGACTGATCTGCCTACAGGAGACGCACCTAACTCAAGACTCTAAGTTACAAAACCAAAGTAAGAAATACCAATGTCAATTCCACTCAGTCCACACCTCTTATTCAAGAGGAGTGGCTGTGATGGTAAGGAAAGAGTTGGGGTTTTCCTGTCGGCAGATCAGTATAGATAGAGACGGACGGTATATTTTTTTGCACTGTGTAATTGAAAACCGAGAATATGTTC
The DNA here is from genome assembly GCA_028564925.1 of Lithobates sylvaticus. NCBI lineage: Eukaryota > Metazoa > Chordata > Amphibia > Anura > Ranidae > Lithobates > Lithobates sylvaticus. The sequence continues at coordinate 2,214,696 of CM053028.1, read as the reverse complement.
TAGCAAATATTTATATTCCCCCTCCGTTTAAACTTGATGTAATGTATAGGCTATTGGAATTTTTAACTGACAAAGCTGGGGTACCGGTTATAGCAGTAGGGGACTTTAACGAGGTTATCAATAGAAAACTCGATAGGTTCCCACTGGGTGTACATGGCCAGAAAGTAGATGAGAGTCGATTATACCAGTTTTTACAGGAAGCAGGGCTCTTTGACATGTGGAGGGCGCGGAATCCAGGTGTGCTGCAATTCTCATGCTACTCAAGCTCCTATTCCACGCTCTCAAGGATAGATCTAGCTTTGGGAAACGAAGAAGCATGCCAAACCATAAGGGATATAGAATATCACCCTAGAGGAGTATCCGATCATGCATTACTGGTTGTCTCAATAAACTTAGAAGGGAAAAGATCCCCTGCAGTATGGAAAATGAACCCAATTTGGTTCGAACTAATAGGGGACCCAAATGAGGTGTTATTAAAACTGGAAGAATTTATAAAATTTAATAATGAGTCAGTGACAAGAGGTATAATGTGGGATGCTTTGAAGGCGTATTTAAGAGGTATTCTCATTCAATCAGTATCAAAAATTAAAAAGATCACAAGGGAATGGGAGAGTAGGAGTAAGAGAGAGCTGATGAAAGCAGAGGGAGATTACGTCAATAACCCCACACCTGATACACAAAGCGTATGGTTAACTAAACAACAGGAATATAAAGATATTGTCATTAAGAAATCAGAGAATAAGAGATTGTTCCAGAAACAGGTAGCTTACGGAGAGGGGGAAAAAGTTGGAAAAATGTTGGCACATTTAGTGAGAACCAATTCTCCTCCCTCCAGCGTCCCTGTGATCAAGACTGAAAAAGGTGAAATATCGTCCAAAAAGTCAGTAATTACAGAAACTTTTAGATTATATTATGAAAAACTGTATAGATCGCGCGGGACGGTGGAGGAAGGGGAAATGGACATATTCTTCAGAAACGTTGATATTCCGGTTCTCACAGATGAAGAAAGAGGGATAATGGAGGCACCGCTAACTCTGGAGGAAATCCAATTGGCGGTGAAAGAAATGGCCAATCAGAAATCACCAGGACCAGACGGCCTCCCAGCAGAAACCTATAAACAATATGGGAAAGTACTATTGCCAGAGCTTCTTAAAGTATTCAACTGGGCGAAAGAGGAGGGGAGGTTGCCAACGTCTATGACGGAAGCAACAATAATAGTTCTACATAAGGAGGGGAAGGACTCGCTAGAGACTAAGTCTTACAGACCCATTTCCTTGCTCTGTGCGGATGCTAAAATACTTGCGAAAGTTATGGCAATTAGACTAAATAAAATTATTTCTAGACTTATACATCCGGACCAAACAGGATTTATCCCCTGTAGATCTACCAGTATAAATATCAGGAGGCTGTATCTCAACATGCAGATACCAACAGAGGATACAGGGACAAGGGTGGTTATGGCCCTAGATGTGGTCAAAGCTTTTGATAGTTTAGAATGGGGATACCTGTGGCGGGTTTTAAGGGAATTTGGATTTGGCCCCACATTCATTGAATGGATTAAAACCTTGTACACGGGCCCCAGCGCTAAAATCAGGGTTAACAATGATCTCTCTGACAAAATTCAATTAGAGAGGGGAACAAGACAGGGGTGCCCACTGTCCCCCCTGCTTTTTGCTCTGGCAATGGAGCCGCTGGCCAGCGTAATTAGATCAGACACGAATATACAGGGGTTTAGAAGAAAGGGGGGAGAAGAGAGAATCGCATTATATGCGGATGATGTCCTCCTCTTCCTGGGGGATGCAGAGCAATCCCCCAGGCAGGTGATGAACATCCTCATAGATTTCGGGAAAATTTCAGGGCTGACTATAAATTGGGAAAAATCTGCATTAATGCCCATAGACCCCCTAGGGAACCAGAGTACACCGGATAGCCTACAGCTAGAAGTGGTCGAACAAATTAAATATCTAGGTGTAAATATAAAGAAGAACCCTAATAACTACATCAATGATAATATTGTACCATTACTAGCTAAATTTAAATCTAAAATTGCAATCTGGAGACGCCTCCCATTATCGGTCGCGGGGAGATGCAATTTGATTAAGATGCTGTGGCAGCCACAGCTTCTGTATCTGATGCACAACTGCCCAACATGGATAGATAAAAAATGGTTCAGGAAAATCGACACGCTGTTTAGAGAACTTATATGGAAAGGAGGCCAGCCTAGGATAGGTTTACAAATATTACAACTAGGAACAAGAAAGGGCGGGATGGCACTGCCGCATCCACGAAGCTACTTCCTAGCCGCCCAACTACAACATATAGGGGGGGTTGGAGGAGGTAATAAGGATCTAATGATTGCAGGTACTCCGCATAGATCAATAATAGAGGCTCTTGAGGCAAACTCATTTTATTATAGAAACCCCACGGTGAGGCTTGGGTTAAAAGTCTGGAAAGCATTAAAAGCAGTAAATGGGCTGGAGGGCATGACAAAACATACCCCCCTCTGGAATAATAAGAACCTGGAGGAAGTGGAGAAGATAGGGAAGATTAAAGAGTGGGAGATAAAGGGGATAGTTAAATTAACTCAACTATACGAGGGAAAGATACTAAAGACATTTACCGCACTAAGAACAGACTATGACCTACCGAAACACTCATTTTATAAATATTTACAAATCAGGCATGCCTTAAATAGGCAATTTGCGAAACAAGGACCAAATTGGGTTAACTCTCCGGTATATCAAAGAATAGGCTCCCAAGATAAGACCAAAGGATTCATAGCAGAAATTTACCCATATATATGTGAAGGCAGTGTAGAAAGCCCAGTACGACTTAAGAGCAGAAGGAAGTGGGAAAAAGAATTTGGAACCCTGTCAGATGAACAATGGCTGAGAATACTTGAGAAGGGACACATGGTGTCGGTCTCGCCCGCACAAAGGGTCTCATACCTGATGTTATTACATAGGACATATTACACTCCTAAGAGACTCTTTGATTTCGGGTGGAGAAAGGACGCCAGGTGTCCCAGGTGCCAAGACACTGGAGACCTAGCACATATGATGTGGAAATGCCCGAAATTGTTTCGTTATTGGTCAGAAATTATCGATACGCTGAACACAGTCTACAACGCGAGGTTAGAAATGAGTCCTAGACTGTGTATACTAGGGCTGGACGAAGGAATAGTCGGAGGCCCCTGGGTAACCAAGGCAGTGATGAGATGTCTATTCCAAGCAAGAAAGCTAATAGCGCAAAGATGGCAGGCTGAAAAACCCCCAACGGAAAGAGAATGGGCGAGATTAATAACAGAAACAATATGGAGGGAAAGAACGGTATATACGAGGAGAGGAAATACGAAAGAATTTGTAAAATTGTGGAAAACATGGATGGATGAGCAGGGATGCCCAATGTAATGGATAAAGGGGTGGGAGACTAAACAGGGAAAAACAATGTACATGTAAAATAGTGGGGATAAAGAGAGCATGGAAGTAAGGGGAATGAGACAGGAAAAGAAGGAAATACAGTAGAAGTAACAAAAGAAAGGAGGGAGGTACAAAAGAACTACAGGTTAATGGCACCTTTTTTTTTCTTTTCTTTTCTTTTTTTAGCAAACTGTGAGAAAACGAGTTTATGGAAATTAAATGTGTGTATGTATTTTTGCTGCTTTTTTATGTATGAAGAAAACAAATAAAGATTATATAATTAAAAAAAAAAAATAAGCGTGAGAAGGGGGCAAGCAGACATCTTGTTACACCCACCGGAGTTTTAGATTTCACAGTTATTTTCAACACAAAACGGAGCTTATATGCTTAAATACAGTATTTGTAAATCCGACGGACTGTTTAGATGTTAAATTTTAAAAGCAGCAGCAAACCTGCTGACCTTACATGGCTGCTAATGTGACAGAACACCTCTGATTTTCACATTTAACGTGCACGTCCTCTGCCAGGAAATGCAGAATCATATATATATATACACATACATATACACACATACATGCACTTTAACAAATTGAAAAAAAAACAAAAAAATCGACCCCACCCCGGATAGGTGCAGTCACTAAGGCCCCTCCCCTTTCACACTGGTTCACTTCAAAACTGCCAGTAAAATGCTGAGCACTTTTGAAACGCTTGCGGTATATGGTCTGCAAAAGGTCACGTGACTTTAAAAACTGCGTATTTGTAGCGCTTTCCATTCATTTAAATGGAGAGGGGCATTTTTGGGGCGTATTGATTAGCTCCACAAAAGATGCTGCATGCAAGATTTTTTTTGTTCACTGCACCACCAGCACCCCCCCCCCCCCTCTTTTTACGCAAAAGCGCTTGAAAAACTCCTCAAAGTGAAAAAGGGCTATAAAAGTATAGGAAACATTTTGATTAGTGTTTAGTTATATTTTCTACAACATCCCAGTGAAATTGATGTCTTTTCAGTTAACCAGGAAAATGTGACGGGAGGACGCCGCTTACCATCCCAAGACAAGTCCATGGAGTGGTTCTCACACAGCGAGTAGATTTGGCCGCAGCGTGTGAAATAATGAAGAAGGTTACAGAATATTTATAGTAGTTGTAGAAAAAGTTTGAATCTAAAAAAGTATTATTGGAATGATTTTACTGTATGAAGCAATTAGAACCCATGTAAAGGCATCGGGTGTATAGGGGGTGAGAGAACCTGGGTGGAGGAGAGTTACCCCTTTTCCCTTTCCTTCTGCCCCTCGTTTTCCCTCCCATCATTCCCCATAACCACCCATTCCTTTGCCCCCTATGCCTTACCCCACTCAATCACCCCCCTCTCCCATCACCCGCCCCCCCATACCCACCCATTCCTTTACCCCCTATGCCCTACCTCACTCAGCCCCCACCTCTCCAGTCATCCCCCCATGACAACCCATTCCCTTGCTCCCCTATGCCCTACCCCATCCAACCCCCCCCTCTCTTCCATCATCCCTTCATACCCACCTTCCCCCCCATGCCCTACCCCACTCAATCCCCCCTCTCTTCCATCATCCCCCCATAATCACCCATTCCCTTGCTCCCCTATGCCCTACCCCATCCAATCCCCCCTTCTCTTCCATCATCCCTTCATACCCACCTTCCCCCCCCATGCCCTACACCGCTAAATCACCCCACTCTCCCATCATCCTCTCATACCCATCCATTCCCTTGCCCCCTATGGCCTACCCCACTCAATCCCCCCTCTCTTCCATCATCCCCCCCATAACAACCCATTCCCTTGCTCCCCTATGCCCTACCTCATCCAATCCCCTCCTCTCTTCCATCATCCCTTCATACCCACCTTCCCCCCCCATGCCCTACACCGCTAAATCACCCCACTCTCCCATCATCCTCTCATACCCATCCATTCCCTTGCCCCCTATGGCCTACCCCACTCAATCCCCCCTCTCTTCCATCATCCCCCCATAACAACCCATTCCCTTGCTCCCCTATGCCCTAACCAACTCAATCATCACCCTCTCCCATCATCCCCCCATTCCCTTGCCCCCTATGCCCCTACTCGATCACCTTCCTCTCCTATCTTCCCTACATGGCACCCCCAGTTTTTTTATAAAAACACACATACATTGGGAACAATGATCCCTCCAGACACACCGCACCTCTAATCATAAAATAGTTCTTCCTGCTGGGAATAGCATTAGCACTTTATTATTATTATCCTGTTATGACTCTGATCACACGGGCGACGCGCGCCAATCTCTTATACTGTGCCCACTATCACAGTCATGTCCTTGTTTATTGTCAGTGTATGAATCTTCTTCTCCGGAATAAAGACCATACAGAAAGTAGAAGTCATAGATTTATTTGGGTCACTGTATGCTGCATATTGTAAAAAATGGAGCTACGTACACATAATAAAAATACACATAATAATAATACACATAATAATAATACACATAATAATAATACACATAATAATAATACACATAATAAAGTCCTCCACATCAGC